>CM060253.1:22215561-22815561 GCA_030684275.1 Acipenser oxyrinchus oxyrinchus | reverse complement strand
TTACATTTCTCTCTTCTCTTTTCGTTTTATTATTCTTTCTTCAGTTCATTCAACCTGCAAAGTGTGTGTCACCCAGCATTTCACTGGGAACTGCACTTGAACTGCCCGGGAGACTGGAGGGGGGTAGGGGAAGCAGACGGGACGAGCTGATGGAACTTGGATACAGAAAGTAGAGGCAGAAGGGGAGCTGGAACTGAGGGTTGAGGTGGCAGCTGGAACTGAACAAACAGATGTAATCGACTGCTGGGGAAGCTCAGCACCCTTTGCACTCCATTTTCTGGACATAAGGGCAGAGATGAGATGTCGACCATCCTATGTGTTAGTTAATACAGGATCGATCAGCGGTTTGCTACTATCATGTCTGCTTGGAATGGAAAAGGTGAACTCACATTCAGAGATTTGGGTTCCACAACTCCAGTCATTCTCCTAGTAGTGGAACTCGTTAACTCATAATCAAGACAGATTTCCAGTCTCGTACCACGTCTCTCACCATGTATTAATGCTGTAATATTTGAGAGGATGTGCAGACATATGAATAGATTGTTGAGAAAGTCAAGATGGAGATGGAGATTAGCGTTAGCCTTCATTGTGGAATGCTGCCACAATCTGCATATTGGAGGAAAGCTGGGGCGTTGGAAGCTCTGGAGAAGTGCAGTTACAGATTTAAACTGTAAACTAAAGCAACTTTGCATGCTGCAATAGTGAATAGATCTGAAGAGGGAGATCTGAGGCCGCTGCAGAACCTGAGAGGATGAAGAATGTGTTGCTCTGAGGCTGCTGCAAAACCTATTGATTTGGTCGGGAGCAGTCTATGAGTGTATTGTCTATTGCAGGGTAGGAGGACACTTTGACTGAAATGTTGATAGTCGTAGGACATGGTTTCCGTGTCTGATTGGCGGTTCACGTTGATGAAATGATAACTTTGAAAGTTGAATAAAGAGTCTTGATGAAGTTGATCGGTTTGGAGTAGCTGAGCCAAATGAGGATGCATGAATCCAGGAACAGGAAGATTTTGCAGGAATCGATGCCTGATGCAGGGAAGCTGGAAGTTAATGTGACGGTAGATTCTGAGCATCTCAGAAAGCCGATAAGTGTGTGGCTTCATGACCAGGTTCATGAAAAGGTTGAATAATATATTAACGCAGTATTTAGATGTCATAATTCGGCAAGTTGAACTTGTCCCCACCAGTTGTGAAAGCGCAGCAACATGAAGCCAGAAGATTGCAGTACTGAGGCACAGAGCACGCAGTGCCTGATGAAGCTGCCTGGTCACCATGGCAACTTACCTCTCCCCGCAGTGACTCAATGAGGGCGTTGCCGTGATAACCATGGTCTGTGAGGCGCCGGTGGAAAAGTTGCAGTACAGCAGTGTCGTTGGAGCATGTTGTGACCAGTCAAATCACAAGCCGCCACTGGTTGAAATGGAGTTTGTAATTGGCTGGATACGTCTTTAAAACATTGAACGTAGGTGATGGAGATCCAGGGCAGGATATTCTGATGGAACGGTAAATTGCGCTGGCTCTGTGGGATCGGGGGAGGGGCGTCTGATTGCAGGCAGGAGTAAAGAGAGATTCTGCAGACAAAGCTTCATGGTAGATTTAAATAGAGCTAAAGTAAGGCAATCACTGGCTATGTTTCCATTAAGATATCGAAGCGAATAATGTCTTATGCGCATTTGAAATTCGGCAAAAGTAATGCGCATAATCAACCTAAAATTGGGTTTCCATTCAAATCAATTTCTAGCGGACAAACTGGCCGATGTGATGACGTTGTGGGCGGAGCTAAAATTATTCGCATCGAAAACTGAAATACGCTAGAAAAATAGTGTGACAGACCATTTCCACTCTTTTCCCTGATTTTACTTTACAAATGTATGCGATTTTACTTATACAATGACGTATCACATCTAGTGAATAACCCCAGTTTACTAAACAGCAGTCTACTGTCCATCACTTCCCACCAGTTTATTATTCACAAAAAATAATTATTCTGAAAGTATTCTCGGGTGAAAATCTAACCATAATATTTGACCAGTGTACTTGAATACTATGCTTTTTGTATTGTAAAATTCAGTATGATAAGCTACCTACAGCTTGATTTGTTTTACCCCACAAGAATCTTAATTAACTTATATTTTGGTTATAGCCTACTATAAGGGTAGCCTACTATTTTCTCATAAATTACAGGAGCATTTTCACCTTTTCTTGTAATTTATAAGAAATGTTAAACGTTTAATAAGCACACATATTATGTTTTTCTTTCTTTTCCCCACTCTTATTTTTTTCTCTATTAATAAACAGCGAATAAACACGAAGTTAAGCATCTGACTGATTTTTATATACAGTTGTATATAGAGCAATTATTTCAGTTTGTGTAAAATCAAGAGAGAACATTACAAAGGGGGTTTCAAACTTTGTTTTAAGTAGGCTAATGTTTGATGTCACTATACTTCTAAATTGTGTGCATTGCAAATCAAAAAGGGGGAAAGGCAGAATGCTATACATGGTAAATGTATTGAATTTTCTTTGTATAATTACATTTATTACTGAATTTTATTTATATATTTACAATAAAATATTCATTAAAATGTATGAGTTTATCAGAATCATTTTTATATCAATAAAATTCATGCCATAAAAGCAAGGAATTTATTTGTACAGGAAAGATTGGTGTTCACAACGTGTGACGTATAGATATTAAAATAGGCTACATTATTCTATTCAAACTGGAGAATTAAAGCCATTGCGCTGCCGTTTCCCATCAAGGGCACTAGTGACATGCAATTCGTGAATAACCTCTAAAAAACACACAGTTTCTGCAGTCTCCCAGTTGCACCTGTTACTGTTAGTTGCCATTTTTTTCCCTCCCAGTAAGGAACTTCCTTAGGAACTGCAGTGCACTTTGGGGGATTCGCTTATTTTATGCAAATAAAATTGTATCCATTTAAAGTTATTATTTATTTCTTAGCAGACGCCCTTATCCAGGGTGACTTACAATTGTTACAAGATATCACATTATTTTTACATACAATTACATTATTTTTTTTACATACAATTACCCATTTATACAGTTGGGTTTTTACTGGAGCAATCTAGGTAAAGTACCTTGCTCAAGGGTACAGCAGCAGTGTCACCCACCAGGGATTGAACCCACAACCCTCCAGTCAAGAGTCCAGAGCCCTAACCACTACTCCACACTAAGGCACCTTAATGCGCATTTTCTTAAAATATCGACTTTCCTAAAACCCTAAGGTCTAGGGGTTTTGAAAGTGAATAAATGTACATGTTTTTGCGAATTATACCCATTTCCATTGAGCTTGTCGCATTTTTTTTTTTAATCCGTAAACTTTTAGCGAATAAATCCACTGCAACGGGAATGTCGATGTCTTGTCGAAGGAGCTTTGAAAGTTTCGCGTAGGACCAGTCTTTCTGATAAAGTTGAGGACAAGTTGAGTAATGAAGCTGTGCTTTGGACGGCGCTGTTGCTGAGGTGGAGACTGGATGGTGCAGGAAAGACTAAAGTCGTGTTCACACCGGACGCTGCGCGCATGCCCCCTGCTTGCGCACAGCGCTGCTGTACTGTTCACACTAAATGCGGCAGGGTAAAGTCAGTGGCCGGTCCGTTGTTACGTCATCGACTGCAGGTACAGTGGCTTTTGGTGGCTGAGTTGTTAAAAACTGTTAAAATATAATATATGTACACCAAATAAAACGTTTTGATTTATCTTTTAAAAGTTTGTCTGCAGTTCTGCAGTTAATATATCCAAAAAAAATGTTTACGTTATAGTAGCAGGTACATAATTATTTTCAATGTGGAGTTTAGCACAAAAAATATATATTATCTCATTTACGTAATTATGTATATTTAATATTCACTCGGTAATCCCATTTGTACACCCACAGACCTCCATGCTGCAGCTTTTTTATTAATATGTCGGTAACTATTAATTGTTGTATTATACAACGCCGGGAAATCTGAAGTTAAAGCTAACAGCTTTTCCTCCATTTTATTATTTTATTTCTTCCTCGCAAAGGAACCTCCTACTTTTCCCTGATTGGCTGTTGTTTGGTTACGTCACGATGCGGCGCGACAAAAGTTGAAAATATTTTATCTCTTGCGCGCCGCGTCCCTCTGCAGCTGCGCAAAACTGTCTTCATTGAAAACCATTGCTTGTGCCGCGCCGCGTCCGGTGTGAACATCACTTATCGTTGGAGCCGAAAAGAGAAGCTGAATGAAAAGAAGAATCACCTGAGCAGGTAGGAAAATGATTGATAATATCTTGGCAGCGCTGAGCAAAGGAATGACCTGCAATGAGCGAGGCAACAAAGTTTAGATATTAGCGATGAAGCACGAAATGACGGCGTCTGAGCATTTGTTACAAAACGAAACACTAGACATCAAAGGTGCAAGTGATCAGGGCTTAAATAGAAAATAGATACTGATTAACAGGAAATTAGAAGCCCCCAGCTCCTGAACCACGCAAGCTAACATTTAAAATACGGTAGCGTGCACGGGGGAAGGCAGCAGCAGGGCTGGTAGGTGACATAATCACACACAAAGATATAAGCCTGATATACGCTCCTTGCAAAGGAGCCGGCTCTTTTGTACAGCGTCATTGACGCTACGCTTTAGTGCGAGAGGTTCGCGTCCGTCCACCGCCTGTGTGTGGATTATCTCGCCCTGTGTGATGCGCTTGTCTGCGGGAACCGAGATCGCTACATTGGTGTCAGATGTGGACGCAGGTACCCCGGTACGCACTCGTCGGACTGTAGCCTGGTTAACAAGTCCGGGTCTGGCTTGAGGCTGGCAGGGGAGAGTGTAGCGTGCACGGGACGGGGGAAGGCAGCAGCAGGGCTCGGAACAGCTGAAGTGTGGACAGGTAAACCGACACGGTATCGATACAGTTAAGTCAATATTCTGAAGCACGCGCACGTCTTGCTTTATAGTTTAAATACTTTCAACAGCTTTACATTTTACGGTGAGCAGTACCTTTGTCATGGCTACACCAAAAAATGCAATAAGTGACAAAATAATCTACACAGAATTAGTGACGATGACTCTGAGGTAAAGCGTACTGCAGAGCAGTGCCGCTCTAAAATAAAATCCCTTGTGAGGGAATAAAAAAAACCCAACATACATTCGCAAAGCCGTGATGCAAGCCTGTTGTCTTCGCAACAGGCTTTTAAAGATGGCTAATTGTTTTCGCCTTTTTTATCGTCTCATCCTTTCACGTTCTGCTCGTCTCTTAATAATGATTGAACACCAAAACAAAATACTGTACATGGACAGGGTGGCAAAACATGCTGTATTACATAACAGCCGATCCATTTCTAACAGATGTGACAGCGGTCGTCATGGAAACGAGTTCAGAACACAAACACTGTCGATTTAAACATACATGAATGTGGACAGGTATATCACAACTGTATAGGTGCTGTACCGGTATTGAAAAGTGAGTTAGGACAGAAAGTGGTTTCGTACCGGTATATTCTATACCAAAACACACTGTACTAGTATCGTAGCAATACAAGTGTTAACAGAGCTTTATTTGGGTACTGATTTTTATATCTTTATATTTATTTTTCACCACAGTTTTTGTACTAATAAATCTATACGTTATTCACTTAATTTGGCCTTTCTATATCAGATCTGGAAGTTAGTTAAAGAGCAAGTATCTTGAAGTGTTTTCTTACAGTACAGTAATATATAGTTTTTAAATTATTCCTGGCAGAGGACGAGCACCAATCTCGCCTCTGCCAGAACACGTTTTTTTAAAAATAAACAAAATAACAAAACCCGCGGCGGTTCGCCGTCATATACATACTGTACATAAATAAAATCATAATACTAATAATAAAATACAAAATAACAGGGGGGCAGAGGGGGAAAACCCCGTCCTAAAAATAAATAAACAAAACAACCTCGCCCTGTTACAAGCCTTTATTGTTCTACCTTCAACTGCACAATAGTTGTGAAGTAAACATGATAGTGAAGTTAAAGAGAAGGTAAACACATTTTAAAACCTTTGAAGCACCTAAGCTAGGAGTTGTGAATTGTTACAATATTTTTTTGGGGGGTGGGGGGTATAATGGGTTTGCCTTGGTTCAAGATTCATAGGAGTTGTCCAAACACTATTTAACTGTTAAATCATAAGGAATATTTAAAACACAACCAAAGTCATACAACATAAACAATATGTCAAAAGACTTATTTAAATTTTCAAGCATTTTTATCAATAAATTGCTTTCTTTCCCCTAATTGGAATAGAATATGCCCTGAAAATGCAATTCTGCCTGGCAAAACAGCTTTTTTGGATAATTCTTTATATATGAGGAATAGAGAAAGATCCCAAAATGATTTTCTTAACAAAGTTAGACTCCCTTGTGTGACTCAACTTGATACCACCTATGCCACATCTTCATTTCTGCACATCTGTGGAACTACCTCACTGCTGAAAAAAATACTGATTGATGACCTTTTGGACCTCAATTTAGCCATGACATGTATAACTTGGAGAGTTTCTGATGTGTTTTTTTGGAATCTATGCCTAAAACTCTAATAATATTGAAATTATTGTAGCCCTATCATAAAAGTTATTAGCTTTTTACTTCAAGGTGTGCAATTTTTCACAACTTCTGGGAGACAAAAGTGGGGTGGAAAACCCCAAGTTATTATGTGCAATATCTCGGAAACTATTTGGAGTTGAGAGCTAAAACTTTAGATTTTTTCATAACTTAGCATTATGTAACTATGCACAATGTTTCATAAAAGTGAGCTGCATGGTGACATGGATGTTTGAATTGACATGGAATGACCCAGTAATATTATGTTATACTCACATAGTTTTATTGCGTGCATCATTTTTATCCCAAATGGAATTTCAGAACCGAATGTTCTGACCGGTTTTAAGAATAAAGGTAGGTATTTATCGTAAGGTATGAAATAAAGGTCAGTTCAGGTGGGTTTTTCGTCAGCACTATGGTACTCTCGCCTATTTATAATAATTTATTTATTTGGCTGATGCTTTTTTCCCCAACTTTAGTTACAGTTAGTTATTTTACATACAAATTCAGGTATCCATTTATATAATTGGGTTTTTACTGGGGTATAGCAGCAGAGTGCTGGTATTGAACCCACCACCCTCCAGTCAATAGTCCAGAGCCCTATCCACTACACTGCCTACATGTACAATGCGTAGCTCTCAGGACTACAACACCAGATCCCAGTTCAATTGTAGGTCGGACCTGCTGTTTGTTTTTTGAGGTTAAGAATATATTTACATTTCTTTGCTACGTCAGGTCCTATGGGAGGAGCTTCTTTTGTTAGTTTAGTTAGTTTGTTATTTATATATATATATATATATATATTTTTTTTTTTGACATTAATTAAATTAATATATATGTATTTGTATGTTTTCAATCGATTTATGTTTGTTTAGTAGAAAAACATTATATTAATTGCCTAATAAATATGTTCTGTGTGCACGTTACATTATGTAAAAATATAGATATGTATAATAGGTTTAAACAGTACAGTAGTAAAATCAAATGAATACCTAGCAGGCTTTTTCTTTTGTCTATTCTACATGTAATACAAAACAAACCATGCTGATGTGTTGTAGGCTTCACATTGTTACAGGATGCATAGATAATACAATATTACTTTAAAATGAAACTAAATTATTTCAGCATATTTTCTTTTTATCTTAGTCAACTTACAATTAGCCCAAAATAAGTCATAGTGTCGCAGTAACACGTTATTTCGATACAGGACCTAAAATACCTGATTCTGTTGTGTTTTGATTTAACCTTTCTCTTTTTTATGAGATCCTTGTGTGCATGTTGTGGATGTAGGTCATGGTAATGTATTTTACACTTTGCATTACAGACCTTCTGGCCCAATGTATCGTAACAATAATTTGTGGATCAGATTGCACATTACCCCCGTGTAATTTACTCTCTGGCAGAATGACTTTAGAGAAAAAAAAAAAAAGTTTTCCATTGGACCTAAAGATGACAATGTCTTCAGATATCAAAGACTGTGACTGTAACGACTTAATTATGCCTAAGCATTCTCTTGTCGGCTAAACATTGGTGGGTGACATTGTGAAATATCTAACTTATTTCCATAGCTGGGAGAGTAACGAAAAGCCAAGAAAAACAGTTCTAATTTGATGAATGCTTTTGAGACTGGAGTTAAAAAAATAACACTTTAAACCACTGTGACCTGCGGAAAATGGCAGTGCATTTGAAATCTATGACTAATTTATCATTTTACTTTATTTCTGTTAGGCAGAGCATAAATATGCTGACTTCTTTGACACGCATTCTGCTTCCAAACAAACCAAATATTAAAATGTTCTCTCTGAGTTTCCCTTCTGATATGTCAGTTTACAAAAATAAACACGATAGTAAATATTTAAAAAAGATCAGGGCTTTTAAAAAACAATTCTTAACTCTTTAAGTATCAGACTTTTATTTTTTCTTAAAAAATCATGCCCAAACATCCTTAATGGGGCTAAAATGGTTAAAATGTATATTTTTATATATTTTTCAAAATATCTGCAATTGCTTTGATATGTAATTAATTGTAGCTGACAAAATAATGTTATTAACTTGACCTGTTTCGCACTTCCATTAGCTGAATAGGTCTCAGATTTGCAGTTTTGTGTGAACAGGATAGGTGATGGGTGATGTCAGACCAGGAAATACAGATACACAGTACTGTGGTTGAATGGGCTGGTGCGCAGATTTATTAAATAAACAAACAAGAGGTTTGAACAAACAGAACACTGATACAAAACAAAACAGCACGTTGGCCAAAATAAACAGACAAACAAAACCCTAACCCACAACAAGTATTGTGCTGAGCTGTTTTAGCACAAGTAGCAATTGTTATTCTTTTTCGGTTTGTTTCTCTCCATCTCTTGTTCTCTCCACACTGAACACCCAACCTAGAGTGAGAGATCCAGCCACAGTATGCAAGTGAACTATTTGAGAAACATCCGTGCCCAAATACATTTACATTTTAAATACTAATAATACCACACCCCGTGCACCACTACATACATACATATAACATGAAATACACACAGGGGCGGGGCTACCCCGCCACAGCATGGCATGTATTTTCATTGTAAAACATGATATTTGGTACTACTTTTGATTAAGGAAACTCTTAGTTTCTACGCCTAATTCTCAGGTTACCTGTCTGCATTGTACTTCCCGGATCATTTCACCTCTGCAGTGTCTTTTGGGTCACAGCATGCTACTGGCTGAAAGCATGTCTGTCAGTAAGAGAAGCAGCTGATTGATTATTGACAGGAAAGTAGCCAGTGAAGGTGTCAGGACACCCTCCTGGTGAAATGACCCAGGAAGTGCAACATGGCTTGCAAACAGAGACTTGTTTAACCTAGAGAAATACCACATGTCATGTTATAAAATAAAATGACATGTTTGCTAAAATACGCCTTTCTTTCAAAACTGCATTTGACAACTCTGTGAACTATTTTGTTAGATACAATCACTTTACTTATTCATGCATCCTGAGTGCCTTTAAACAACTGTGGAATAAAACCAAACTGATCCCCATCGCTGGGTGTTTTCCACATTGAAAAAATATGAATTACCCCTGGGGTAATAGTCACATTTGCATTCACTTTCCAGTGACATGGAAGGTTTTGCTACGCATGCATTGCAATAAAAAAATGACATCTACACTCCAAATAGTAAATATAACCTTCTCTTATGCCTTCACATGTGTAGCAAGCCTGTTCCTTTCTAAACAGGATGATGGGGATGATACAGTTCATCTAAGAATAATATTAGATCCTGTGAACAACAATGATGGATGGATGTATTTATTTATTTATCTATTTTTATTTAAAGTGATCAATTATTTATTTTTTATTTTCCCCCAATTGAAATGTCCAATTATGTTTTTGTTTTTTTTTCCTCACTGCAGTGGGTCCCCACATAGCACAGACATTCTGAGGGCGTGTGACCGTCCTCCGATCTCACAAGCCTAAAGCCAGAATTGCGTTTACACCAAGCAATCCAGAGCAGAGGTGGGCAGGCTACCGATCCTGGAGAACAGAGATCAGCCCTGCTTTTTATCCACTCTGAATGTGCTCTGTGTCTGGCCAGTGCGGTTCTCTGTTGCATGATGAGGAGAAGCAATCCCTGCCGGTTTCCCACCCCTGGGAGCGTCAGAGCCAATGTGACCCCTCCTTCGGAGTCCCCAGCAAAGTTCCTACTCTTTGCACAGCCCAGGATGAGTCAAACATCAGCACAGCCGAAACGCCATATTTAAATGAACAATTAAACATAAAAGGGATTTTCTAACTTGCCACTTATAAAGCACTACTTCAAAAAATTAAAAACTATAATAAAATAAACATTTCAAAAGAAACCAGTGTGTAAACAGGTATAGGCACATACAAAACTGTAAAAACAAACATAGCTTTTAATCTAAAACAAAAGTAACATGATTTCTCTTGCGTGTGTGTCACTCGCAGCACAGAATCCAGGTTGAGCTGCTGCAGCCTGCAGCTTTGCAGTTTTCTGATCGAAATGTTTCTGGTGAAGCGCTGTGGCTAGCTTCAAGATGAAATCTCTCCTACTTTGTACAAAATGAAAGAATTGATGGCTGCCAGGTCCATTAGAGATAACTATATATATATATATATATGTCTATATTTTGTACAGCCTTTCTGCTGGAGATTACATGGGATTAAGTCGGAAGAACTGGATCCGGACTGGCACTGTCCAAGCTGTACGACTCATCCTGCGCTCCCTGCGGCAGCACTAACTGGATGAGCCACTCGGGACGTAAAGATGGCCTTTCCTATTTTGTTAAAACTGCTGTCCACTTGACTTCCTGTAGTTTTCCCTCAGAATTTATGTTTGATTGTCATTTTCAATGACAAAACATTTGTCTACCAGACTAAGACATTCCGTATGATTAGTGCTTACAAGTGTTTGAATTTCCTGTAGTTTTACCTCAGATATAAGCGTTCTGTAACTGCATCGATCAACAAGTAGGAATTGAGGCCAATCATTTATAACCAGTCATTAAATTGCACAGTGACAAAGCAGAAACGAATGACTTATTTTTCTAACAGTGATATTTTCTCATATCTAACATACTATGTAGTAAAACATTCCTTGCACTGTTTACCTGGGTTCACCCTTGATTGTAATCTCTCTCTTGTAATTCAGGGGTCAGTGTAAAGTCCTGACCTGTTCTTCTTGCCTTGCTAGGTTAGTGGACATTTCGTTCTTGGTTAGTGGACATTGCGCATAGATTAGAGAAAGCAGGCACCTGCACACGGAGCTACATTTTGACTGCAATGTTTTACAATAAAGTTTGCTGTATACTGTATATGTTGTTTGGGTCTGCAAGATGTCAATTCATTATTGACCAAAAGAAATACAACTAATTTTATAGCCCTTGAGGTTATAAGTTTGGCAGTACACTACACATATATATATATATATATATATATATATATATATATATATATATATATATATATATATATATATATATATATATATACTGCAAATGGCATTTACATTTACAGTATTATTCTTTTTCACCTTCTTTTATGATGCTTACAATCATTCTGAGTGGCTCTGAGTTGCACCATATTTAATGTTTGGAATGTTGTTTTTTTTTTAAAGTTGTTGACAACTGTAAAGGCAAACTGAGGAATAATCCTAATTTTATACTTTTACAATAATTAGATTCCTGTCTGAAATAGCTTTTGCTATTTTTTCTAAATAAAATCCATATTTGGTGTGACCACCCTTTGCCTTCAAAACAGCATCAATTCTTCTAGGTACACTTGCACAAAGTCAGGGATTTTGTAGGCATATAGTCAGGTGTACGATTAAACAATTATACCAAACAGGTGCTAATGATCATCAATTCAATATGTAGGTTGAAACACAATCATTAACTGAAACAGAAACAGGTGTGTAGGAGGAATAAAACTGGGTGAGGAACAGCCAAACTCAGCTAACAAGGTGAGGTTGCTGAAGACAGTTTACTTTCAAAAGTCATACACCATGGCAAGACTGAGCACAGCAACAAGACACAAGGTAGTTATACTGCATCAGCAAGGTCTCTCCCAGGCAGAAATTTCAAGGCAGACAGGGGTTTCCAGATGTGCAGTCCAAGCTCTTTTGAAGAAGCACAAAGAAACGGGCAACGTTGAGGACCGTGAGCGCAGTGGTCAGCCAAGGAAACTTTCTGCAGCAGATGAAAGACACATCATGCTTACTTCCCTTCATAATCGGAAGATGTCCAGCAGTGCCATCAGCTCAGAACTGGCAGAAAACAGTGGGACCCTGGTACACCCATCTACTGTCCGGAGAAGTCTGGTCAGAAGTGGCCTTCATGGAAGACTTGCGCCAAAAAGCCAGACCTCCGGCGTGGAAACAAGGCCAGCGACTCAACTATGCACGAAAACACAGGAACTGGGGTGCAGAAAAATGGCAGCAGGTGCTCTGGACTGATGAGTCAAAATTTGAAATATTTGGCTGTAGCAGAAGGCAGTTTGTTCGCCGAAGGGCTGGAGAGCGGTACACGAATGAGTTTCTGCAGGCAACAGTGAAGCATGGTGGAGGTTCCTTGCAAGTTTGGGGCGGCATTTCTGCAAATGGAGTTGGGGATTTGGTCAGAATTAATGGTCTCCTCAATGAGAAGTACAGGCAGATACTTATCCATCATGCAATACCATCAGGGAGGCATCTGATTGGCCCCAAATTTATTCTGCAGCATGACAATGACCCCAAACATACAGCGAAAGTCATTAAGAACTATCTTCAGCGTAAAGAAGAACAAGGAGTCCTGGAAGTGATGGTATGGCCCCCACAGAGCCCTGATCTCAACATCATCGAGTCTGTCTTGGATTACATGAAGAGAGAGAAGCAACTGAGGCTGCCTAAATCCACAGAAGAGCTGTGGTTAGTTCTCCAAGATGTTTGGGCCAACCTACCTGCCGAGTTCCTTCAAAAACTGTGTGCAAGTGTACCTAGAAGAATTGATGCTGTTTTGAAGGCAAAGGGTGGTCACACCAAATATTGATTTGATGTAGATTTTTCTTCTGTTCACTCACTTTGCATTTTGTTAATTGATAAATATAAACTATTAACATGTCTATTTTTGAAAGCATTCTTACTTTACAGCATTTTTTCACACCTGCCTAAAACTTTTGCACAGTACTGTATATCTATATAATATATATATATATTTTGTACAGCCTTTCTGCTGGAGATTATATGGGATTAAGTCGGAAGAACTGGATCTTGACTGCTGAAATCTCGTGAGCCACAAGCACGATTCCTGCTCAGGTTTACATGGGTTTTTACAGCTATTTTTATTTTGAGAAAGCGATTGACCCTGCCCTTAAAGTCACGCTGCCAAAAGGACATCCTTTTGCTGTTTCACGATGTATTCGTGTGACAACATCACACAATCATGTCTGTAGAGTCGATTTTCAAGTGCATGTAAACCAAGCCTATGACTCTAAAGCCAATCGAATGAACAGATACTTGCAACATTTCTCGCTTTGGTTATTCAATTGTAATATAGGATACATTGCTTGACCTACAGTATGTTTGTGTTAGGCATCTCAGGATGCGTCATTTTGGCGTACATGATAAAATAGAGGATAAGTCAAAGCTATTTTAATTAGGAGTCTTAAGTAGGTGTCTGGTTATTGCAAACCAGCTTTAACCCTCGAGGCAGTAGTCAGTAACCGTTACAAATTGCATTACCACGATGTGTATTGTTTTCCTGATATAGGTTAGCCGTAGCTGGAAGAGCAAGAGCATTAACATTTGTGACATGTTTATCAAATTGTGACATTTATGAATATACCCTGATGATGATTTTTTTTTCATCCAAACTGTACCATATTTGTGTTATTGAAAGATAACAGGATTTTGCATCACGATGAAAGCCAATGGCAGAGAGATTGCACTTGCCATATCTTTTAAAAATCCCATAAAAGTATATTATTGAAGTTTATTATCAGAAGTAAATTGTTCTTTAAGGATGTGACATTTAATTTGGTGTAATGCACATCACTTTGTTCTGTATTTCAGTTCATCACAGAAAGAAAAAAGTGAAACTTACAGAATTGTCTCCCCTGGAAATTGTAGCTATAAAAGAGAGAGCTGGATAACTATTATGATTTGGGGCACCTTGAGTTGTTCGACCCCTCTGCTTTGTAAATCCTCTTTTAAAGGCTTAGAAATAGCTATTTTTTAAACTGATTGACAGGAAAAGTCTTTATTATCTCAGTCCTAATCAGTGTTGGATAAGCATATGCTTTAGAGAAACTGGATAGTTAAAAAATTAGCTAGATTTCATAGACTAAGCCAGACAATTTGGGTTTAATAAAGTGAAGCAGCCAGACGGCAGGGAAGTTTGTAGTGTTCCTAAATTTTATGACAACTTGAAAGGTGATTCCACTCTATTATGTGTTTTAAGGGAAATGGTACCTGACTAAACATCATTTCCCACAGTTTAAACTTCAAAGAAAAAAGGCAAAAGGCTTACTCCTTTATCCTTCTCTCATCCTCCCTTTTCAACTATAGATTTATTGCCTTGTGAGTGAAACACCTAAGGATGTTTTGAAGTGGTGTTCTCTTGGAGATAGAAGAAAGTGGACCCACGTGGTCAACGATATGATTGATTAATAAAAATATGCATCCCTTTGTAATTGTCTTTTCTGATAGGTTAAGGAATAAGGTGTGATGTCATAAGCGAAGCTATATTAATCTGAACATTGTATTGTCTTGTTGATTCTATTATAACTTGTGCTTAAGGAAAATAGGGTACCCAACTGCTGTACTGTATCTAATAAAATGTGATTGGAACAGAGTTTGGAATCACAATAATTTTATACTCACAGATGCACAGAGGAAAAAAGAACATTAAGAAACATCTTTAATTTCTAATTAAAATCTACAATCAGATGAGCCAATATGTATTTATATATTACTTTTATGTAAAGTTATACATGAGACAACAGTGCAGCACCCTCATTATTATTAAACCTTTTCTTGCCAATAGTGCCATTTCACTGACATTCTCATTATCAAGCAAAGCCTCCTAACTCTGGCTCCTGATTACCACGTTATAATGAGGGAGTCCTGCACTGGCCTGGGATTTCCAAGAAAACTCTTACACGCAGCGTCTGACATGCAGCTCTTAAATCATTAGTTGCCAAAAACAAATGTGTTAAAATCTCTACACAGATTATTTAAATCCAGTGCCTTGCATAAGTATTCACCTACCTTGGACTTTTCCACATTTCGTTGTGTTACAACCTGGAATTAAAATGGATTTAATTGGGATTTTTACCGTTTGATTTACACAACATACTTAACACTTTGAAGGTGCAAAATTTTTTTTATTGTGACATAAAAGTTAATTAAACAAAAAAAAGACATTTGTTGGTTGCATAAGTATTCACCCCCCTGAGTCAATACTTGGTAGAAGCACCTTTGGCAGCAATTACAGCTGTGAGTCTTTTTGGGTAAGTCTCTACCAGCTTTACACATCTGGATCCTGCAATTTTTGCCCATTCTTCTTGGCAAAATTGCTCAAGCTCTGTCAAGTTGGATGGGGACCGTTGGTGAACAGCAATTTTCAAGTTTTGCCACAGATTCTCAATCGGATTGAGGTCTGGGCTTTGACTGGGCCATTCTAAGGCATTCAGGTTCTTGTTTTTAAACCACTCCAGTGTAACTTTGGCTGTGTGTTTAGGGCCATTGTCCTGCTGGAAGGTGAACCTCTGCCCCAGTCCCAGGTCTCTTGCAGACTGAAACAGGTTTTCCTCTAGAATTTCCCTGTATTTGGCTCCATCCATCTGGCCCTCAATCCTGACCAGTTTCCCAGTCCCTGCCGATGAAAAGCATCCCCATAACATGATGCTGCCACCACCATGCTTCACCGTGGGGATGGTGTTCTCAGGGCGATGAGCAGTGTTGGCTTTGCGCCACACATATCGTTTTGCGCTAAGGCCAAAAAGTTCAGTGTTGGTCTCATCAGACCAGAGAACCTTTTTCCACATGTTTGCTGTGTCTCCCACATGCCTTTTGGAAAAATCCAAAAGGGATTTGATATGGGTTTTTTCAGCAATGGCTTTCTTCTCGCCATTCTTCCATAAAGCGCAGCTTTGTGGAGCGTCCGGGTTATAGTTGTCCCATGGACGGTTTCTCCCATCTCAGCTGTGGATCTCTCCAGCTCCTTCAGAGTTACCATTGGCCTCTTGGTTGCTTCTCTGACTAATGCCCTCCTTACCTGGTCACTGAGTTTTGATGGACAGCCTTCTCTAGGCAGTGTTGCGGTTGTGCCATATTCTTTCCATTTTTTAATAATGGATTTAACGGTGCTCCGGTGGATGTTCAAAGTTTGGGATATTTTTTTATAACCCAACCCTGATTGGTGCTTCTCCAGAACTTTATCCCGGACTTGTTTTGATAGCTGCTTGGTTTTCATGATGCTGTTTGTTTAGATATGCTCTCTAACTCTGGGGCCTTCCAGAAACAGGTGTATTTAATCTGAGATCATGTGACACTTTAATTGCACACAGGTGGACTCCATTCAACTAATTATGTGACTTCTGAAGGCAATTGGTTGCACCAGAGCTTATTTAGGGGTGTCACAGCAAAGGGGGTGAATACTTATGCAATCAAGACTTCCAGGTTGTAACAATTCCAGGTTGTAACACTACAAAATGTGGAAAAGTCCAAGGGGGGTGAATACTTATGCAAGGCACTGTAGCAATAGAATTTCACCTCACAGTTTTAACCTATCAATGTTACACTACTGACATCTTTCAGATTGATGTCACGTACTGCAGATGTTTTGAGACTAGCCATCTTAGCCAGTTGTGCATTATTCATTTAAATTGTATCTGGAAGTACAACTCACATTCAAACTAGATCTATGCACTGTAACTATCAGGCATGAAAGACTTAGCAACTTTCCTTCAGCTTTCCACTTAACAAAGGTTTATGGTGCGGAGGCTTCGTGTTTGTGTATTGGTTACCAATGGTTAAGGCTGTACTTTTTTCTCAGTTATCACGGATTTCACGATTTCCATGAAATTTACCCATTGCCATGATATATGTTCCCAGTGAAAATTCCCATTTCTGTTAATACATATTTTATATCACTTAAAAATAAATACAGTAAACACTTGCCTTATTGACAGACTACCTGTTACACTGCATTTCGGAGCCTGCCAGCTGGTTTAGTTTGCTTATGGTAAATGCTTGAACACACTTCATAGAGCTGCTCAATTTCTTTAAAATGTCTTCAGTAAAAAAGACACCAGCTGCATCAAAGATCAGAAATATTTCTGCTAAAGATCACTCTATCCTGTACAAGAAGGGGTCATTTCACATGTCTGCTGTTATTTTTACTTCTATTTATGTTTTTATTTTGTTTGATAATTCATTGATGGTGAAAACAGAATGTTTTTAAAAGGTGGACATAAAAATTAAACAGTCTACAATTTAGCATTTACTGTTTTTCAGGTAAATATTTAATTTTTTAGGAAGACTTGTTGTATTATTATTAATGATCATTTAGTAGACGTTTTTATCCAAAGCGACTTACAGAGACTAGGGGGTGAACTATGCATCACAACTGCTGCAGAGTTCCTTACAAGATTTCCATTACATGAGAGTAGATGTTAAAACTTCATGCTGATTTGAACTTGGCTTTCGCCAAGATAAGCACCAACTAAGACGTAGCTTCACAGTAAACTAATGTGATCCATATGTGTCTCCATCCATATGCGCCTCCTTCCATATGATGATGTAGATATCCTTCTGTCTGGTGTTGATGGCTGAAGTGTAATGCTGGCCAGGAATCGGCTTATTACCTCCATAGCGCATCAACACACACAGCGGCTGCGATGCTGGCTCTGGGGATCAACCACAGTGCGGTCTCCCCAGCGCATCAGCATGACAACCGTCTGGATTGAGCTAAGTAGGGTACATCTCTGGGGTCTTCAAGTGGGCACCTTCTATCCTCGGTGTTTCGTTAACTAGCCCATGACACCTCAAGAGGGCTCGATGGTGATTCTGGCGTCCCAGCATCACCCCCCTCCATCCCCCACTCAACTCAGCCCAGCTTACTTACCTGTACATCAGCGTTTCTTTCTTTCTATTGTGCTTGAGATCCCTAGCCAGAATCTTTCCGTCTCAACCACAGCCAGTTGCTGCTCCTTTCTGCTGCTTCAGATAAGTTCTTCACTGTGCGACGCAACTCTTGCCCATTGAATCCGACATTTCTGAGAAACCGGATTGTAGAGTGTGCCACAAATCCTCGAGAACCCACTTCCACTGGGTAAACCCAGACTCTCCATCCTCGCTGTTCCGCTTCAGTGGCTAGTTGAGCATACCGCAGTTTCTTCCTCTCATACACCTCATCTACAGCATCCTCCCATGGCACTGTTAACTCTACCAGGTGAACAAGGCGTGCTGATCCAGACCACAAGACAATATCTGGTCGAAGGTTAGTGGTGGCAATCTCAGGTGGAAAAATAAGCCGTTGACCAACATCTGCCAGCATTTTCCAGTCTCTAGCAGCTTCCAGTTGCCCTGGGTGAGGATTGGTTTTAACACCTTTTCTTGGTGGTTGCTCTCCAGGGCGGAGGAATGTTGTCTTTTGTGTGTAATGTTTTGATGGAACAGGTGGCAACTTATTGGTCATTTTACGCTTGTCTTCCAATGCTAAGGCCAAACATCGCAGCACCTGGTCATGGCGCCATGTAAACTGTCCTTGGCTAAGAGCCACCTTGCATCCTGTCAAAATGTGCCTTAATGTTGCAGGACCTCTGTTTTACGTCTCTTCCGATGCACGGAGCACAAGGAGGTTAAGTGACTTGCTCAGGGTCATACACAGTGAGTCAGTGGCTGTGACTGAACCAGCAACCTCCTGGTAAACAAGCCTTCTTCTTTAACCACTGGACCACCAAGCCTCTAAGTTGTATAACAGCTCTAGAGAAAATGATCATCTTTGAATGTGACAATGCTATTTTTTCTGCTTTATTATTTGTTTATTTAGCAGACGCCTTTATCCAAGGCGACTTACAGAGACTAGGGTGTGTGAACTATGCATCAGCTGCAGAGTCACTTACAATTACGTCTCACCCGAAAGACAGAGCACAAGGAGGTTAAGTGACTTGCTCAGGGTCACACAATGAGTCAGTGTCTGAGGTGGGATTTGAACCGGGGACCTCCTGGTTACAAGCCCTTTTCTTTAACCACTGGACCACACAGCTTTATTAAATATAATGTTTAATCTTGAAATAGCTTGAAAACTTGATATAGCTTTTAAACCTTAAAATGCAGTAAAATAAGCCATTTTTTATTGTGAAAAAATACAGCCCAGCCAATGGTTTGTCACACTATGAAAACATACCTGTATGGTAGCATTCTGTTAATAGTAATACCTTTATAGCTTACCTTGTGATTGCACTGCCCCTTAGTACACAAGACTCAAATTGCCATTGCATTGCCATTGATGGTCATTAGGTGTTTGGGAACCTTGTTTTATCTTCTATGCTGCTTTCTGTGCAACATTGTCTTTTTATGTAAAGTATCTCCTTTAACAAAATAATTTTTTTACTCAACTGCACTGTCCCTACTGCCAATTTAGAATTGAATGTTATCTTGTATTAAAGATTTGAACACAAACTCCATTGGTAGCATCATTTAGCAACCCTTAGAACAATTTTCACAACCTTTCAAATAAACCACAAGCAGCCCACAAAAGCTGACGGACATTTCGGATGGTGTTATGCAATGTCAGCATTATCAGTATACACAGATTCAAAAGAAAACATCAAACCTTTGAAGTGCATGTATTACTGGTGTTAATGGTTCAAACCCTTTGAAATACATGTAATACTGGTGTTAATTAATCAAACCCTTTGAAATGCATGTAATACTGATGTTAATGAATCAAACCCTTTGAAATGCATGTAATACTGGTGTTAATGAATCAAACCCTTTGAAATGCATGTAATACTGGTGTTAATGACATTCGAAAATAATCAATACCAGATAACTCATTATTACAATAGGCCTAGTTTCACTAATACAAATATTTTCCTTAGTATATAGTCATGTAACTATTTGCTGATTACTCTTTGCATGGAAACTGATCTGATATAAAACATATAGACCAATAGTCAACCCACCTATACAGATTGACCATCTGTCCATAAGGGCCCCTGCTATATATCTTCATACAGTAAATTCCCTGTTCATTACGTAATATGTGAATTGGCTGTAGCTGCAAAAATGGAAGCTCTAGTTCGTGGTTATCTTTCATCTTTATTCAACCAAGTTAACTAAGTATGCATGTCGTCATGGATGAATGCTACTTCTGCAATCTACTTCTAGGAGGACCTATTCATTTTGCAACAAACTCATTATTGTAACACAAAGTTGTAACATTGTTCCCTTTGTTTATAATGTTTCCGAAGTACTAATCCAGGTAGTACTGGACACTTGCGTACATTTTGAACAAGCTTCAGTTTAGAACTCTGATGGCAAAATGTGTTGTTGCTCTTGCTATTATTTTATTTGTTGCCTCACAAATCCAGCAGCACACTAAGAATTTTCATAAAATGTTGTCCAATTTCCAAATAAGTCTTAACAACATAAGTTACAAATCAGTTGCACCACCTGGCAATTCAGAAGACACAATACATTAAAAGCTGCATTTATAGTGAACTGAGATTGCAGCCACTAAACCCCAGAAAGCATTCTGTGAGAGACAGAGGTACTTTGCATTTTAATTTTGTACTGTGGAGGGCTACTTCCAATTACAGATATTTCACCAGCTTTTATCACTGATACGTTACAAATTAAGTAGAGCTTTCTCATTGGCTTTAGGCATGTGCCTTTCTGATTTGAGTAAAATATTAAATGTGGGAGATCTACCACAATGTTTTAAATATAGTCTTTGAAAATATTTGGGAAATTTCAAAAATAATAAATGGATAAGGCAGTTCAACTTTAAGTGGCCTCAAATGTGAAGTTCCTTTTGTGACCAGCTGATTTATGTTATATATATATATATATATATATATATATATATATATATATATATACACAGTACTGTGCAAAAGTTTTAGGCAGGTGTGAAAAAATGCTGTAAAGTAAGAATGCTTTCAAAAATAGACATGTTAATAGATTATATTTATCAATTAACTAAATGCAAAGTGAGTGAACAGAAGAAAAATCTAAATCAAATCCATATTTGGTGTGACCACCCTTTGCCTTCAAAACAGCATCAATTCTTCTAGGTACACTTGCACAAAGTCAGGGATTTTGTAGGCATATAGTCAGGTGTATGATTAAACAATTATACCAAACAGGTGCTAATGATCATCAATTCAATATGTAGGTTGAAACACAATCATTAACTGAAACAGAAACAGCTGTGTAGGAGGAATAAAACTGGGTGAGGAACAGCCAAACTCAGCTAACAAGGTGAGGTTGCTGAAGACAGTTTACTGTCAAAAGTCATACACCATGGCAAGACTGAGCACAGCAACAAGACACAAGGTAGTTATACTGCATCAGCAAGGTCTCTCCCAGGCAGAAATTTCCAAGGCAGACAGGGGTTTCCAGATGTGCTGTCCAAGCTCTTTTGAAGAAGCACAAAGAAACGGGCAGCGTTGAGGACCGTGAACGCAGTGGTCGGCCAAGGAAACTTACTGCAGCAGATGAAAGACACATCATGCTTACTTCCCTTCGCAATCGGAAGATGTCCAGCAGTGCCATCAGCTCAGAACTGGCAGAAAACAGTGGGACCCTGGTACACCCATCTACTGTCGGAGAAGTCTGGTCAGAAGTGGCCTTCATGGAAGACTTGCGGCCAAAAAGCCATACCTCCGGCGTGGAAACAAGGCCAAGCGACTCAACTATGCACGAAAACACAGGAACTGGGGTGCAGAAAAATGGCAGCAGGTGCTCTGGACTGATGAGTCAAAATTTGAAATATTTGGCTGTAGCAGAAGGCAGTTTGTTCGCCCGAAGGGCTGGAGGCGGTACACGAATGAGTGTCTGCAGGCAACAGTGAAGCATGGTGGAGGTTCCTTGCAAGTTTGGGGCTGCATTTCTGCAAATGGAGTTGGGGATTTGGTCAGAATTAATGGTCTCCTCAATGCTGAGAAGTACAGGCAGATACTTATCCATCATGCAATACCATCAGGGAGGCATCTGATTGGCCCCAAATTTATTCTGCAGCATGACAGCGACCCCAAACATACAGCGAAAGTCATTAAGAACTATCTTCAGCGTAAAGAAGAACAAGGAGTCCTGGAAGTGATGGTATGGCCCCCACAGAGCCCTGATCTCAACATCATCGAGTCTGTCTGGGATTACATGAAGAGAGAGAAGCAACTGAGGCTGCCTAAATCCACAGAAGAACTGTGGTTAGTTCTCCAAGATGTTTGGGCCAACCTACCTGCCGAGTTCCTTCAAAAACTGTGTGCAAGTGTACCTAGAAGAATTGATGCTTGATGCTGTTTTGAAGGCAAAGGGTGGTCACACCAAATATGGATTTGATTTAGATTTTTCTTCTGTTCACTCACTTTGCATTTAGTTAATTGATAAATATAATCTATTAACATGTCTATTTTTGAAAGCATTCTTACTTTACAGCATTTTTTCACACCTGCATAAAACTTTTGCACAGTACTGTGTATATATATATATATATATATATATATATATATATATATATATATATATATATATATATGTATGTATGTATATGTGTGTGTGTGTAAGGATAGCAACCAGGGGGAACAGGTTTTTTTGTGTGTGTGTGTGTGAATAGAGGAAGTGCTCAAACTGTCAGAAATGGTGTAATCTTGCAACTAACCCTGCTTTGAAGTTAAAGATATATTATCTACATTTTGTCAAAAGAATGTATATTTAAATAGATTAAGACAAATGATTTACATATAATTTCACAAAATGGTGCTCACAATGCATCATTTTCTGTAAGAAATATGGATCTGTATGTGTCTAGACTAACTGTATCTGTGTGTATAACATGTTAAAATGTACAGGGCATGCTAAACTACTCTGCACTGCTTTGTAATTACAGATATACACATTCCTTCCACATTTAAAGCAAAGCACATAAACTATAACTGGAGAGTCAAACATTATGCAAGACATACAGCACTGCAAAGCAGTTTTAATGAGCTTTAATGGCAGGTAAAAGTTAAAGTGCAATAATATTTGTAAGTTCAGTCTGGACTTTGTACTGTCTGTCAGTAATTAAGTTGATACAAAAACATCAATAGCATGCAGCATACCATCTATGTCAAGTCTAAATTTGCCGGTAGTATCTGTAATGATTCAGGATTTTAGCCTGCGAGTTAATAGGCTAATTTTAAAATGTTGCTTTATATTCAAATGGTCACTTTTTGCCAGAAATGTGATTAACAACGAACTGCACAATAGAACCCCACATATTCTAATAGATTAAAATCACTATATTAAATATAATTACTATTTTAAATAATGCAGTTTATAGGTACATTTTAAACATTAATGAGTGGTGCCACACTTGTAATAGTATGTGCAGGATTTGTTTTTTTGTGTACCACTCCAATAACAATCATAGGCACTGGAAAACCAGCCCAGTACAATATGCCTTACATTCATGCAATGTTGCTTACACATGAGCAGAATGTTCTTTTTTTCTGCTTCTTCAGCAGAAGCTATATATGTATCTTTCATATCTAAGTATATTTTCAACTAATGATGGGACATTATGTAGCCCTGAATGCATGTTTATAAAATAGAGTATAACCATTTGTTAGTACTCACAGTTGTCTTGTAAAACTCCCCACAGCTGCCAGTGTGAGGGACACGAATCCCACCCATTGCAGGGTTTTCATTTTCCTCTAAACTCTCCATAGACTCCTGTTGTTTTGACAAGCAGTTGTGAGTCTTCTTACTCCACTGTTGTCTGTACTGTACAGTGAAGTACAGCAAAGCACAGATAAGTGCTGTGGCAGACAACTTTGATATTTAAGGGGTGGAGTTTTGGCAGGCTGTTGCATTCATCATGTGTTTGAAGAGAAGGGCTTGAAAATGATTGACCATGAGCATTTGGTTAAAATATTTTTTGGGGGGGAAATATACTTGATCCCTTTGAAATGTGCTAAGGCCGATTCACACACCAGTGGAAAAACTGGAGTTAAGATTGGAGGTGTGTTATTATCACTCCTCATGAGCATCCAAATGGCAATTGTCCCATTGTGTCAGATCAGCTCTCATGAATAATTAATTTATGTTAATACAACCCTTTTTTTACCATGATAGTGGGACTTACCAAATAAATTGCCCTATGTTACGATGTGTTTCAATGTATGTAGAGGGCTGGTAGACAGTGCATATAAACAAAGGCCAAGACGATCATGTAAAATAATTTCATCAGTATCCAAGCGTAGTTGTTAATAGTCACAGTCCACAAATCTTGCTCATGAAAACAACACTTCCAGTGTAGTACAGAATTAATAGAACTCAAGTGAGAGAAAAGGAGTGATGGGAGCTCACCGTCTCGCTAAAACAAATCAAACGAAATACAAATAAATCTCAAATACATTTCAAATCACACACAAATCTCAAATAATACAAAATAGAAAAACTCAGAATACAAAAATAATATCAATTCATAAACTTATCATGCAAAACAAGACACACAAAACAAAGGTGCAAAAAGGAATGTATCTTTTATATTTTATAATCCTTTAAGTTTATTAATAGAGCCCTGGGAAATAATTTTTATTTTTTATATACAAGGAGGCTGTGTGGTCCAGTGGGTAAAGAAAAGGGTTTGTAACCAGGAGATCCCCGGTTCAAATCCCACCTCAGCCACTGACTCACTGTGTGACCCTGAGCAAGTCACTTAACCTCCTTGTGCTCCGTCTTTCGGTGAGACGTAATTGTAAGTGACTCTGCAGCTGATGCATAGTTCACACAACCTAGTCTCTGTAAGTCACCTTGGATAAAGGCGTCTGCTAAATAAACAAATAATAATATAATGTTTTATTGATACAAATCAATAAAACAATTCAAATAGATGTATATCATTAATAGCATATACATATACATCATGTTTTAATGACATACATATTTTTTATTAAACATTATCTGCTTTTTTTTTTGACATTTTTGTTCACTAACCTATTTATGGATGTGTAAATGCTTTTTCTATAGCTGTTCGCAAATCCGACTTTTTCACATATCAACCTATACCCCAGTCCACAGGGTGTCGGATATGCGATGTTGTACTGTACAGCAATCTACCCATTAAAAAAAAAAAGATAGGTATTTCAATCCCATTGCACTGACGCAGGGCTCCAGTATAAAGTCTTGGGGTTTCTCTGTATTTAAACACTAAGCAAAGCAGATTCATTCATTCAAAATCATTCAAAACCAAAACAGCATTTGCTCCAGTGCAAAGTTTGCACAACTTGTAATAAAGCAAAGAAATAGCATACTAATGCAAAATAGTGTAGGTGCAACATTGCTTTCCCCAAGCAATAAACAGCTAATGATGCTCAATGATGGTATCTTTCGACTCCCATTTCAGCAGACAGTTGCAAAATCTGCACATCATTATTTTGTCACCATCAGCTGCATACATCCCCTCATGCTCAAATTATTTGCAGCGTTGTTTAATTGTTATGTGCGGTTTAGGCAATTCAGAAACAAACGTCTCTTGTCTTCCATCACAATTTGAATTCCCAAACGACTCACTCAAAATTATACATTTGCGCAAGTGCTACATCTGCGCAAGTGCAAGTGATTCTGTTTCCCTTCAGACCATGTCTATGGTAACGGTATTTTTTGTACAAACCTCCCAATTTAAAAATGTCATTCTATGTTTGCTTCATAATGGTCTTTCGTTTTATTTCATTTTCTATTTGCATTTCGTTTTCTATTTGCATTTCATTTTATTCCGTTTTATATGTTGCATTTCCATAGTTGTGAAAAGCACAGGGCACTATTCATTACCAGTAAAACAGCACACAATACAAAAGTAATAAATAATTCAAACAGTCAATGCAAACTCTCATTCCGAACACAGGTTGATTATATATCACAGGTTGGCTCTGGTGCCCCGCCCATGGCCTGCTTCAGCCCGGGGCCAGACTAGGCTATCTTGCCAGGCCGTAGTTTCATGGCTTGGTTCAGGGTCGGCACCCTAAAACTGAACTTTCACTGCTCTTCGTGGGTCGGGTACGACAGTGGAAACAGGATATTTGTGTGGCTTATAGACCTTCTATAGGATATTCTTATATAGGATTGTGTAGTATTTTGACTCAAGAATTAGAATAATTGTAATAGGAAATAACACACTGTTAAAACATTCTGTAAAATTACAGAAAATGCAGCACTGTAACCACTACTTAAACATCCTGATAAAACCTTAGCCTCAGCAGATATTGCATATGATCGCCTGGCATAGATTCCAATTCGGGTCCCAGCGCTTTACATAATTCTAATATTTCCTGCTATGTAGGTTAAACCATTTAACAAACACATACTCTGGGCAGTAGGTTGGTTGGCCAGTCAGGGTTCAAAAGTCTACATTTTGGGGTCTGATATGGGCAGACGGGATTTCCCCTGCCTAATTCTTGCTCTCTGACACCTTCTATGTAATCAACGAATGGCAGACATCTTCCTACTACTCCTGTATATAAGAATGGGGTTAATACACTTTTTTTTTTTTTTTAAAAGATGACTTCTCCTGGTTTTAATAATGCTCCATTGAGAAGGTGTCTTACAACTTTGTGGATTGCATGGACTATATAATTAACACGGGAACATCCCAAATGTGTTCAGAAAGCGCTGCTTAAAAACATGTTAATAACACTAATTCAAACACAAAGAACTGAACTTTGTGGGTTAGATCATTTGTTGAAAAAGGATATTAGCACTAATATTAAATCAGAAATGGTACTAACTTCAAACAAAGAGTTTGTGAATTGGTCCCTTAGAATTTCAGAATTGTTTTGTAGTTGAAACATTTGAAATGAATAGCTGTGGAAGGGTGGTGGGCAAATCACTGACACCAGGAGACAGTATTTTATTTGTAACGCCGCTCAGGCGCACTGATTTATTGCGTCCAGGAGATGGCGTTGTTGTCCGTGGACTGGATACTGGCGACAGTAACCAGCACCACGGCTTGTACCACAACAGGTACTCAAGCAAGGGCACAACAAGTGCTCAGAATAATAATGAAAACCAAAGGCTTAAAGAAAAAGGGAAAATAAAACACAGTAATAAAACTACAAACAAAAGTTCTGCTTACGCAGTGCCCCCACTGCCGCTTAAGCCGGTCAGCACGAGCGTCCGCCCCACGCTAGCTTGCTTTACACTGGGATGGCCGGAGTTCCCTGTATAACTAAACCCGCCCCTTGGGTGTGTAGCCACGTATCTTATTTTGATTTCTCTTTAATTATTTTCAGGCCGGCTGTTATCCCCAGCCCGACTTGCCTCGTTTTCCTCCTTTTTAATACCTGACGTCTGCGGTCAGGGTCACAGTGTGTTCCCCAATACGGCCACCCGAGTGCACCTAAAGCACCGTTCTTAAGGGCCGAGCAATCTCCCAAGGCCCCCCTCTCAGCCACTCAGAGAGAGGGAAAGCACACACACCCTCTTCCCCACCTCTCCGTGTCATCGCCATGACTGACAGGCGGATCATAGGAGACTGCTGCCCTCTACCTGCAGCAATACGCATGTGCCAGATAGTCAGTCCAGGCCTCCCCTGCTACAATAGCATATTACTTTTTGTCAAGGTTTTCAAGCAGATTTACTTTCTTATTCAGTATACGGTAACTAACAGTATTATGCTACAGCACTGGTGCCCAATTCATGGATCACCAGGATGACTGCTTTTGAGACAAATCTGAATATTTGAACATTTCAAGGTAAACTTAAAATATTTTTTTAATACAATAGGTACAGTTGCACCTATGTGTGTTGTGGAATACAGTAATAATGACAGTCAATGGCAGGTGATTTGTCTGTTTCAAGTAGTTTGTGCATTTTTAGTTTACAAAGAAATTAATCTTCTGTATGCCAATTTTTGGTTCCAAAGGTGTGCAAAATATATTTTCCAACATGACAAACCTGAAGTCGAAATGCACAGCCAGCTTTCAGATCAAAATTTAAGCTTTGCACAACCTCAAAACCAAAACATGTGTGCTCTTCTAGTAAAGGCATATCCCTGAGAAGTACAGGATTGGGTCATATGATCAGGGGCTCACTGGTCTGGATCCAAGTTACTTCATTGGCTTTGGGTTTGTTGGCCAGTCAGGGTTCAAAAGTTAGGCAAGACCCGTTGTTTGGGTCTGCCAGGTGAAACGAGATGATAGGCTTGACAGCAGGGATGCAGACCATTGAACTTCAGTCCTTCTAGGCTTGTACTTGGGTTATAATGGTGAGGTGACAGGGAAATAACAGGGAAATATAGTACCTTGCTGTGCACTTTAAAACGAAAACAAGCATATAAAAAGTTTGCACAAAATATGTATGTTCTAGTATGCTAGAAGTCCTAAAGCCTCCCAGATTTCCTCTGACTGTTCATTCTACATATGTGCTGGTAAGTTTCCATTTTATTTTGTCAACATTTATTTTAGTGTCATTTCTTTAAGCCAGATAATAATAATTGGTGATTAAATCTCTTATTGTACATGGATTGCATTAAGGCTGTGTGGTCCAGTGGTTAAAGAAAAGGGCTTGTAACCAGGAAGTCCCCAGTTCAAATCCCACCTCACCACTGACTCATTGTGTGACCCTGAGCAAGTCACTTAACCTCCTTGTGCTCCGTCTTTCGGGTGAGACGTAGTTGTAAGTGACTCTGCAGCTGATGCATAGTTCACACACCCTAGTCTCTGTAAGTCGCCTTGGATAAAGGCGTCTGCTAAATAAACAAATAATAATAATAATAATAATGGCCCCCACTGGCCAACCTATGCATAAAACCACACTAGGTTTTGGACCATTACAATGTTCAGTGACCTTAACAAGATCAACACTAATACTCCTTGAGGAAAAACACCAGCAGAATTAATATTGCATTAAATAGCAGCAGTAATGCTTACAACAGCTAGATTAAACATTAAAAACAAAAGTAGGAAAACTGACTTCAGTTTCCAGCCAAATAAAAAAAAAAACTGTTTGAAGTACTGAAGAATGAAGTGAAGTATGTGTAAAAATTGATACATTTGTCAACTGGAAGCTGGCCCTAATTGGCAATAGTTAGGTTTCTTCATGCTCTTGTAAGCTATAGTTATTTTGCAAGACTTAATGTTGGCTAAGTCATGGCCCACTTCGCATTGCTGCAGTACTTTACCGTTTGTAAAATAATCTAATCCTGCCTGGACCTACTCTACATACTGAAAACACATGTTTGGTTATACAGGGTTTTTACTATCAGAAGAGAATGGCACTGGGCAACCATAAAATATCATAAACTTTACAGATTATCTCAGCTAATCACTGTAAATGTCCTCACAGCTTTAGAAGCTCTCAGACCCTTAGTGTTATACAAGAATATTTTTCTAATTACAGTCATTTCTCGGTAAAACAAGCTCATATTAGACACATTTCCTGCAATTACTAATTTTCTACATACCCAGGCCAAATTTAGCAGCCGCTTATTGTAAATTAGGCCTACTTCTTATAATACTAATTCATTTAACACAAATTTCCTGTTTGTGCAAAATATTGTGCACTCTATTTCAGCCAGCTGAGTGTCAAGGGTATTGGGAGATGTATTAACGGAGTACAATCTGTGTAAGCGTGCTTAAAGCAATGGAGGAAAGAGACAATACTGTGTGTTTTGGTGTGGCAAGAGAACAAACAGGACAGCTAGCAACAATACACTTGTTGGCGACCATGACCGTTAGTAACACAGAGCTAACAAAATCTGTGTGAATTGTTAGTAGAGAGTTTACTGTGTGCAAATTGTGAACTGGGTGCTTACAAAAAAAAGGTATCTCCCATATTATTACGTAATTTCACCAACAAGAAAAGTGGCTGTGTTACTGCCATTGCTCGGTATTTCGCTGCTGTTCCTGTTTATGAAATATGTATATATTTCTACAAATCTAAGAAGATCTGTGTGCTTCAAAGAAATAAGATTCAGTGTGAGTTTGGGTACCTGTGAACTGTGCAATGAATTAATTATCCAGACGGCATAAATACAACAAAAGGAACGGTGCTGTTTTATTGTTTCAAGAAAAGGTCTTACTTCCTATGCTCTTTCCCTTCTTCCCCCGGTTGACTTATTCTCTCAGCTTTTAGCAGACTTGGTCATTATGACTCTTTCTTCTTCTCTTGCGGCAACTCTTGACTCCTTCTGTCCTATCACCCCCTGTCCTGCTTCCCCCTCCCCTCCTCAGCCCTGGCTATCCTCTACATTCCGCTTATCCTGTAATGAACTGCGCACTGCTGAGCGGCGATGGAAGAGATCCAAGCTACCCTCTGACTAAAACCACTACTGCTCCCTCCGCTCCTCCTTCTCGACACCCCTCACCTCGGCCAAACACTCTTACTGTCAATTTATCATCTTGTCCTCCTACAACAACCCCGCTGACTTTTCTCTACTTTTTCCTCACTCCACAAGCCCCACCCCCTTCCCTATCCTCCTCCTTTACACCTGATGACTTTGCCTCCTTCTTCTGCACCAAAGTAGAGGACATTCAGAAGCTATTCTCTTGTCCATCTTCTTCCTCCCCACTTGAACACCTACCACCCACCTGCTCCCCACCTCATCTATCGCCCTGTCCTCTCTAAAACTCTCAAACGAGCACTCTGCTTTCCGGGTTCCACGAAAACCGTCCTCCTCTCTGTAACTGACTCTCTCCTCTCTGCTTGGGCTGCCTCCCTCTCATCCATTCTAATTCTCCTTGACCACTCCTCTGCATTTAACACTGTTGATCATGCTATTCTCCACTCCTCTTTCTGACCTGGGGATCTCAGGCACTGCTCTTGCCCTAAACTTAACCATAACCGCTCCTTCCAGGTTTCTTGCTGTGTCTCTCTCTCTTCTCCTCGCCTCCTCTATATAGGTGAACCTCAAGGATCTGTTCTGGGACACCTCTTCTTCTCACTCTACACTCTCTCGCTGGGTATTCTCATCTCTTTTGGCTTTTCCTACCACCTTTCCCCAGATCTTCCTCTCCTTTTCCTCCTATGACTCCCAAATCTCAGAATGCCTCTGGCTATCTCAACTTGGATGCGTTCTCACCACCTCAAACTCAACCTCTCTAAATCTGACCTCCTCTACTTTCCTGCTGCTTCCTCTCCCTCCTCTGACCTCTCCATCTCCCTTGACTATCATGCTCTCTTCATCTCCTTCTGCTAAAAAGCTTGGTGTTATTCGTAACCCCTCCCTCTCCTTTTCTCAACACATCTCTTCCCTGACACACACTTGCTGTTTCTTTCTTAGCAGCATCTACCAAATCCATCCTTTTCTCACTACTTATTCCACCCCTCTTGGTCCAAGCTCTTGTACTCTCCAGACTGGACTACTGTAACTCTCTCCTTGCTGCCCCCATTCAGCTCATTCAAAATCCTGCTGCCCATCTTGTATTCTCCCAACCTTGCTTCTCTCATGCTACCCCTCTGCTTTGCACCCTCCACTGGCTACCTATCTTTGCTTCCATTCAATTCAAGACCCTTGTTCTTGCCTACTGCCCCCTCCTACCTCTGTGACTCCCTACACCCCCTCGCCCCTCTCCACTCCTCCTTTACTGGCCGACTGGTCATGCCTTCCCTCCACTCTACATCCTCCTGTGCCTGCTCCTCCTGTTCCCTAAACCCTCTGTGGTGGAACCAGCTACTGGAGAACTTCAGAACTGCTCCGTCTCTCACTGCCTTCCACTGCCTCCTCAAGACCCACCTGTTCAGACTGCACTTGTAGATCTCTTGCTCTACCACTCCTATTATGCACTGGACTTGCCTGACCTATGCACCACATTACTAGATCCTCAGCTAATGCACTATTCTTGCACTACTGCACTACCATGTCATTGTAGATATAACTTGTTGCATCCTAGTTCATATTGTATTTTAGTAGTTTTATTTGCACTTACTGCAAGCTACATTGTATTTATAAATTTGGCTTACATTGTAAACCTTTACTGTAAGACCTATAAGTCGCCTTGGATAAAGGTGTCTACCAAATAAATAAATAAATAAATAATAATAATAATAATAATAATCAACAGAAAGCAAGCCTTAACATCTGCTGTAATGGAGGACATACAAAAAGTGTTCAAAAACCCCAAAACACTGTGAAACAACACTCCAAACAAAAGCTGTCATAAACACGACGAGCGCTACTCCGCTAATCAGTGGAGGTCCCGCCAACACACTTGCTCCTATACTTTCAGGTGAGATCTAAAAATCTCCAAACTATTCTTTATATAATGAAAAGCATGACCCCATTTATACACACAGTTGTTGGCGGTTTTGGCCTCTTGAACGCTGATTCCAGTTAAACACACGGCGATTGGCGGATTCTGGCTTTTAAATGTTTGTTGTCCAGGTAGCAGAATTTCAGCAGCCCTCAGGTGTGTTAGCAGGATTCTTTTATCATGAGACATTCTGCCAGGATACATCCGCCAGCCAGTTAAGGAACTGCAGCCGCCCAATCATCGGCTCCGATTCCCTGTCAACAAACTCGTCTGGCAGCGTGTCTTCAGGCAGAGCGTCTGGCTCTAATAAATATTCACCACACTATTTACAAACACCACACTTCCGAACGAAAACAAAAACACACTTTCCATGTACCAGATCTCAGCCCTGCCACACCATCACTAGTAAGAAGGGGGCACATTTGTATTTAATGTATATTTAAAGACAATGAGATCTGTTAAAAGGGTCTAATCAGTGGTTGATTTAGTGCCCTTTACGTATATGGGCAATAAAACTCAAACACTTTACATTGCATGTGCATCTCTTTAGTGTTTGTTCTGCAACATTTAGATCAGTTCAATAGATCATTCATAAGGCTGTGGGCTGATAAGATTGTAATTAGTTGATAATGACCTACTGCACATGCTAGTAGGCTTTTAGGTACCTACTGGCCAATACGATTTGAGATAAGAGTCCTTGATAATGTTCCATAAAATTTGCAATCAGAGCAAGTACACAAAAACACCACATCATTTGGCACAACTGTCGCTCTGAATAGCAATTTACTAAATAGTCATTAAGGAAATTAGGGAAGATCTCAAGAACATTAAAACTCCCTTCATTTTTTATAGTGTGTTGTTTAAAGTGTGTGCTCAGGTGTGTTCTATGTGTAACCCCCTTTGACAAAACTGGGTTATTTGTATAGCTGCTTTAATGCGAGCCCTCTAGGACCGCTGCGGAATCCGCGCTTCCACCTGCATGATTGACACAGCACGGATAGGAAGGGTGTGTGTCACGTTTTTGAGCGGAGTAGAGCCAAACAGAAATAAGAAGGGAAGACTGATGACTGAATTACACGTATAGCAGAGCTCCCAGAAGGAAAAATAGAAGAAAGAAATCAGACCAGGCAGTGGAGGGACGTCTTTCACTCCAAATAACTTTCAACAGGTTTCCTCAATCTGTAAATATCCCAGATGCAATCACTGGATGCAACAAAAAATACAGCGCAATACAAGCACACTGCTCACATTGCCTGCCACCGGAGGACAGTCACGTTAAAGCAGCAGATGCAGCATCCGCAGACATGGGGCCCAAGCTCGCAATAGAAAAAACAAGGTCTCAGGTTAGTCTGGATTTATCATTGGATATCTAAACCCAATTTAATAAAAAAATACACTAGGACTGCGTTGTGAAGTTGAACTAAAAAATATGTCAATTGGAATAAATAATCATCAGTTTAAAAAGAAAATACATCAGTGTGAAATATACATTCCTGGAAAATAAGAGTACTCCAATGAAAAAAAAGAAAAAAACAAAACACAAAAATGCACAGTGGGAGGGATATGGACTGAATAGCAATATTAATCAATTGTGCATTGATTGTTTGAAAGTGAAAACTGACTCTCATTTATTGGCATCTTAGTTCTATGTTACTATATTAAAGCCAATCATTATTATTATAGTAAAAACACTGTCATGTTACTTACAGATATATTAAAATGTGTATAATCATATTGGTAATACTATTATTATAGTAATACCTAACTGTGTAGTTTTATACATACTTTGATTAGACTATTGCTAATGGTTATTATTTTAGTTTAGTTAATATTATAAGGTGAACTATTTACTGTGTTGCTGCAAAAACCCTCTCTGTATATAGCTGGAGAGTTGATACACCAAAACCCAGGCCGCTGAAACCTCTACAACACCATACAGGACATCGGGTAAGGGGCTCCTGTTTAATAACAACACCGATTATTTTATATACACCCTTACATTTGGAGGCTCCGCTGGGAGAGGGATCACCATGAAGCAAGCAGTACTTGTGCAAACAGACTAAGTTAATTTACCAGTATTGTTCTTTTGTTTCTAGGTTGTTTGAGCTGCCGTTATGGGCAAAATTAAGTTACTCGTATGGTGCGGTGCCAAAGGCATTGCTCCACCTCTTGCTTTTTGGGTGAGCAATATACCTGAGGACATTACTACACAAACATTATTAGATATAAGTAACAATAATGATGTTTCGGGAAGAGTAAAGTGTGTAGGAAGACATTACAACCTGAATGGTGATCAGTGGTCTGCACTGTGCTACAGCGACCAAGATATGATTGACCTGGACCTTCCAGAGACCTTGGATACCGGGTGCAATATTTCCCCTTTGACACTGAAGCAAGTACTTTTAATGCCTAACCCACAACCCCCAAGGCCAGATTTCAAAAAGAAGCTGCAAATGTTTTTGGAGACTGAAAGCAAGACACTGAGCGACCTTCATGAAGCTGGAATTCAAGCAGCCTCATCAGCCAGTGCTTCAGATCACCTACTGCCTACTATTGGGAAAGCACTTGAAAGAGTTTTGAAACCACCCCATGAAGGCACCTCTTATAAAAGGCTTACAGTGTTTTCTGGAGTGAAGTCCACCCCCAGCCAGGAGGATGATTATGACACCTGGATAGCACAAGCAGCCCAATTGATCCAAGAGTGGCAGTGTGGAGAAGGAGAGAAGCGAAAAAGGGTGTTTGAAAATTAGAGAGGCCCGGCCCTTGATGTTGTCAGACCCCTGTGTGTTGGAAACCCTGATGCATCGGCTCAGGAGTACCTCAGTACACTTGAACACGTTTGAAAGCACAGAGAGCGGAGAGGACCTATATTTAAGAGAAAAGCTGTCTGTATTCCTGGCCCGGCTGGAGAAAGTTACAGAAAGTGTATCTGAAGGGAGGTATAGAAGTCAGTGCCTTAGGAAAAGCACGCTTAACGCAGCTACTCAAAGGAGCTATATATTCCGACATGTGTCTAGTTAAACTCAGGCTTAAAGATTACTATCTGACACCCTAGAGCTTGACACCATTACATAAGTGGCACCCAAACAGGGACAGAACTAATTAGGCTTAACTCTGGTAAAAGAGATCAGAGAGGAAGAGGAGAGCGAGAGCCTTAAGCAAGCACCCCCCACAGCGCCAGTTCAAAGTGCATCATGCTTACACTTCTGACATCACACCAGCACCTAAAGCAGAAATGGATAGCATAGTAGAGCAGCTACAGGAAATTAGAAGGCAAGTGTCATCCTTGACTGTTCAGCAACACCGCTATCAAGATGCCCGCTCCAGAGGTAGCCAGTCATTCCCTCTGGGAGAGTATGCAGGAGAAAGGCTGGGACAAGATGGCATACACCCAAACCCTGCTAAAAGATATCGGCAGCCACCACCAACTGCTGTCAGAACTCAATTCAGATCCTTTTGCTACCACTGTGGCATAGACGGACATAGGATAAAGGAGTGTGTCAGCCCTGGAAATGTTACGTTGGTTGCTGAACGTCTTGAAGCACTGTTTAGGATGCAGTCGGAAAACTACAGTGGGACCCAGTGAAGGAGTGCCCTGGGCCCCTGTCTTCAAAAGTGCACTCCAAGTCAAGGGCATTATAAGCATGAAAACTACTACTGCGGAAAGTGCACCAGAAAATCAATGGCCTACTGGTTTGTGTGGCCCTAAAACTGAAGTAACTATGAGATTAGATGATCAACCATGCCGTGGCATACCGGACACAAGCTCGCAAGTGACAATAATCTTTGAGAATTACTACTGGAAGCCTCAGCCACCTACCATTGCAGCCACTTACTGGCCTTGCTATCTGGGGTCTCGGAGTGGGTCAATATCCATATCAGGGATATATCTCAGCATCTATGGAATTCCCTGAAGATGCTGTGGGAGTCCAGCAGCCATTACAAATACTAGCTCTGGTCTGTCCTTCCACTGGTTCCGCTAACCATGTTCCTTGCTGTGGCAAAGTGCCCCCCCTGTGTATTATATGTTACGTGTTGTGTGTAAATGTTGGTGTATAGTCATCGGTACACGGGATATAAACGGGTCTGTGTTTCACGTGTGATTTAAAAATGTAGATTTGTATTTAGGCACGAGGAGGGCACAAATCACTTCACGTGCTGGTTAAAATGTAATGTGTGGTCACGGGAGTGCACTTAATTAATTCACGTGCAGTTGTACTGAGATTCCAATTGAATGATTGACTAGCAATCGAGTCTCGGTACAACTGCATAAAAACAGCATGTTTTCATTCACTCGGGGTTGTGTGTTCGGTGAGTGGAGAACGGGATAGGAGACGGAGGTAAATGTGATAGCAAAAAGAATAAGAAGGAGGAGTATTTCACTCACCGTGTTTGTTTGTCTTGTTCGTTTGGCTGTATAGTCCGTTTTTTTGTTTACCTGTTTGTTTTGGCGAATGTGCCGTGTCCTGTGTGTTTTTGTGTTCTTTTATTTTAATTATTAAATGCTGAGCGCGATCACGCGCTCAGCTTCACCAAAATCCCAAGTTTTTTGTTTATTTATTTATCTTTCTGGTCTGAGTTCCTCCCTGCAGCCAGCCTGTCACACGTGGTGTCAGAAGTGGGATAACAGCGCCTCCAGGACTCAGGCCAGAGCGGGAACCGCAGGTTTTGTTTTTTTTTTGAAAAATAAAAGGGGAAAAATGGAAGGCTGGAACTGGAGAGATGGCTGCCAGGATCTGGAGGTCCTCCTCGGTGGTCTAGAGGACCAAGGCTGGTGCCTTGCCTGTGGGGAGTTCGGGCACCCAGTGGTGCTGCCCCTACCAAGAGGGAGAGGAGGAACTGGCCCAGGAGAGGAAGGTGAGGAGGAGGCAGAGAAGGGGAAAGGGGAAGAGGAAGGCAGAGTGTCCACCGCCCAAGTCTCCACCAGCAGAGGAAGAATGCCTGCTGGTTTTGCCTCCACAGCCTGAGTGGGAGGAGCCTGAACGTCTTACGCCTGAGTGGGAGGAGCCCGAACGTCCCTACGCCTGAATGGGAGTAGCCCAAACGTCCCTACGCCTGAATGGGAGGAGTCGGTGCGTCCACAGCCCAAGAGGGAGGAGTCGGTGCGTCCACAGCCCAAAGGGAGGAGTCGGTCGTCCACAGCCCAAAAGGGGAAGGTAGAGCGTCCACAGCCCCAGTCTCCACTAGCAGAGGGTGAATTCCTGCTGGTTCCACCTCCATTGCCATGGGAGGACTGCTTGCAGCTCCCACCTCCACCAGCAGAGGGTGAATTCCTGCTGGTCCCGCCTCGCCACCTCCATCAGCAGGAGCAGAGCAGCAGGAGCTGTCTCTGCCTCCGCCACCTCCACCGCCAGGAGCAGAGCAGCAGGAGCTGCCTCTGCCTCCTCCACCAGCAGAGGGTGAATGCCTGCTGGGTCCCTGTCCACCAGCAGAGGGTGAATGCCTGCTGGGTCCCTGTCCACCAGCAGAGGGTGAATGCCTGCTGGGTCCCTGTCCACCAGCAGAGGGTGAATGCCTGCTGGGTCCCTGTCCACCAGCAGAGGGTGAATGCCTGCTGGGTCCCTGTCCACCAGCAGAGGGTGAATGCCTGCTGGGTCCCTGTCCACCAGCAGAGGGTGAATGCCTGCTGGGTCCCTGTCCACCAGCAGAGGGTGAATGCCTGCTGGGTCCCTGTCCACCAGCAGAGGGTGAATGCCTGCTGGGTCCCTGTCCACCAGCAGAGGGTGAATGCCTGCTGGTCTCCCCTTCCGAGGCGGAGCCGCACCAGTCCCCTGCAAGAGAGGGAGGGCCGCACCAGTCCCCTGAAACAAGGGTAGACTACACGCCGCTCCCACCTCCGCCGCCAGGAGACTACATGCCGCTCCCACCTCCACTGGCAGGAGCAGAGCAGCAGGAGCTGCCTCTGCCTCCGCCACCTCCATCGGCTGAGCAGAGCAGCAGGAGCTGCCTCTGCCTCCGCCACCTTCACTGGCAGGAGAAGAGCAGCAGGAGCTGCCTCTGCCTCCGCCACCTCCATCGGCAGGAGCAGAGCAGCAGGAGCTGCCTCTGCCTCCGCCAACCCCACCAGCAGAGGAGGAATGCCTGCTGGTATCACTTTCCCCACCAGCAGAGGATGAATGCCTGCTGGTAACACTTCCCCAACCAGCAGAGGATGAATGCCTGCTGGTATCACTTCCCCACCGTCACGAGGAGAGGAACAGGAGCTGCCTCTCCCTTCACCAGAGAAACCAGGACTAGATGCTGGCGGTCCTCAGCAGCCCTTGCATAGGCTGCTGAGGAAAGCATGGGAAGAACCGCCCGGCCGCAGTGGCCGAGAAGAGGCCAAAACCCGCACCCCAGCTTGTCCTGACTCCCTGCCTGCTGCGCCCAAGGATGCCTGCCTCGCCAGCCCAAGGATGCCTGCCTCGCTTCGCCCAAGGATGCCTGCCTCGCTCGCCCAAGGATGCCTGCCTCGCCGCCCAAGGATGCCTGCCTCGCCGCCCAAGGATGCCTGCCCCGCCGCCCAAGGATGCCTGCCTCGCAGCCCAAGGATGCCTGCCTCGCTTCGCCCAAGGATGCTTGCCTCGCATCGCCCGGGGTTGCCAGCCGCTCCGCATCGCCTGGGGCTGCCAGCCGCTCCGCATCGCCTGGGGCTGCCAGCCGCTCCGCATCGCCTGGGGCTGCCTGTCGCTCCGCATCGCCTGGGGCTGCCTGTCGCTCCGCATCGCCTGGGGCTGCCTGTCGCTCCGCATCGCCTGGGGCTGCCTGTCGCTCCGCACGCCTGGGGCTGCCTGTCGCTCCGCACCGCCTGGGGCTGCCTGTCGCTCCGCGCCGCCTGGGGCTGCCTGTCGCTCCGCATCGCCTGGGGCTGCCTGTCGCTCCGCATCGCCTGGGGCTGCCTGTCGCTCCGCACGCCTGGGGCTGCCTGTCGCTCCCGCACGCCTGGGGCTGCCTGTCGCTCCGCGCACGCCTGGGGCTGCCTGTCGCTCCGCGCCCGCCTGGGGCTGCCTGTCGCTCCCGATCGCCTGGGGCTGCCTGTCGCTCCACAGGGTACAGCTGCTGAGGGAGAGTGGAGCTCCGCTGCCGCCTCTATGGCCAGGGGCTCCCCTCCCGAGTTCGCCTCCCGAGGGTCCGCTGCTGCTGCCGCCGCCTCCCGAGGGTCTGCTGCTGCTGCCGTCGCCTCCCGAGGGTCCGCTGCTGCTGCCGTCGCCTCCCGAGGGTCCGCTGCTACTGCCGTCGCCTCCCGAGGGTCGCTGCTGCTGCCGTCGCCTGGGGTCGCCAGGGATCCTGCTCGCCTGGGGTCGCCGAGGGTCCTGCTTTGCCTCGGTCGCTACACTGTGGCCGGAGCTCCATGAAGGGAGCTGCCGGCCATGAAGAAGGGGGAGGTCAGGAGACCAGCTTCCCCGCAGCAGTTCGCTGCCGGAGATTGTGTGGTCGGAGCCCCACGGAGGGGAACTGCCGGCCATGAAGAAGGGGGAGGTCAGGAGACCAACTCCCCAGCTGCACTTTGCGGCAGGAGATAGTGTGGCTGAAGCCCCGGAAGAGGAGCTGCCAGCCACGAAGAATTGGGGTGCCAGACATTCCACCATGGCCACCCCCAGAAACAACTTGCTTCCCCTCTTCGGGACTTTGGGACTGAGGGGAGGTGGCCATTGAGGCCATGTGTGCTTTGCACAAGGGGGTATATGTGGCAAAGTGCCCCCTGTGTATTATATGTTACGTGTTGTGTGTAAATGTTGGTGTATAGTCATCGGTACACGGGATATAAACGGGTCTGTGTTTCACGTGTGATTTAAAATGTAGATTTGTATTTAGGCACGAGGAGGGCACAAATCACTTCACGTGCTGGTTAAAATGTAATGTGTGGTCACGGGAGTGCACTTAATTAATTCACGTGCAGTTGTACCGAGATTCCAATTGAATGATTGACTAGCAATCGAGTCTCGGTACAACTGCATAAAAACAGCATGTTTTCACTCACTCGGGGTTGTGTGTTCGGTGAGTGGAGAACGGGATAGGAGACGGAGGTAAATGTGATAGCAAAAAGAATAAGAAGGAGGAGTATTTCACTCACCGTGTTTGTTTGTCTTGTTCGTTTGGCTGTATAGTCCGTTTTTTTGTTTACCTGTTTGTTTTGGCGAATGTGCCGTGTCCTGTGTGTTTTTGTGTTCTTTTATTTTAATTATTAAATGCTGAGCGCGATCACGCGCTCAGCTTCACCAAAATCCCAAGTTTTTTGTTTATTTATTTATCTTTCTGGTCTGAGTTCCTCCCTGCAGCCAGCCTGTCACACTTGCCTAATAGGGACAAATGCTGAAATATTTGGAATACTGGCTCGCATATGTCGTGACAGAGCAGGAGACAATTACGCCAAGAAACGAAAGATTCATGCCTTGTGCCTCAATGCTTACATCAAGAAGGAGTGATAACTCTTGCAGACAGCTAGAGGTCAATAGGAACCATCCAGATGCTGGGCTCTCTTCCAGTGACTATACCCCCTGGTACAGTACAGCTTGTTGAAGGAAAAGCCCAGGTGGCTGAAGATGTAAAAAATCAACTCATCTTAGTTGAAGCTCCGGAAGATGTCCGACTGCCGAATGGTCTTCTGATCAGAAGGGGAATTGCTCAAACGTCCCACAAGACATCTGCTGGTCCAGGTTCCCATTTGCAATGCATCAGTGCGTTCAGTCACAATACCTGAACGCAAATAGCACACGTGTACCAGGCTGTCACCATGGCTCACTCCATTCCTACTAAGCAGAGCATACCAAGCTTGGATGTGGCTCAGCTGAATTTTGGAACTTCCCCTCTGCCTTCCAGTTGGAAAGAAAGACTGCAAACCAAGTTAGCCCAGTGTGACAGAGATCAAATGATTCTTGGTGTTAGATCTCCCTCTCGACCAGTGAGGTCACTGCGTAAAAGGAATAGGTACCCTTAACTAAATGGCACGACAATTTACTCCTTAGGGTAGGTGGAAGTCAGTTATTAGGAAAGGGGCGAAGCTACGGTACCCAAACTCAATGACCTAGACGGTAAACGGCATGGCATCTGAAGATTGGAGGAGCGGATGCGCTCGTTAACCTAGGGGTCATGAGCGAGGGTATAAATAGGGGACACAGTGTAAGTGATCTGTTCCTTTGTAAATGGTAAGAACAAACCTAGAAGGAGTAGCCTGTGTTGCTAAAAACGTGAGTGTTATGTCTTAGTTGTCTGAGTAAAAACTGTTTGTTTGTTATTTTAGACTGCTACTAAAGATCCGGAGCTGTCGCTATTCAGCCAGCATCAAACCCGGACACCAACACTTTCCCCTTTGTTCACGGAGAACTGTCTTGCACCACGAGCACTAATAATCACTCACTGGTAACTGTGTTTGTGCTTTGTGTTTCCTGTGGGTGTAATAGAACTTGGACTTTTGTTATTTGGTTTCAGGTCAAACCCGAGGATTACAAACGAAGTGATACACGCCGTTGTATCACTTCCATCATTCATTATTTACAGGTGTTCGCCATAAGGCTCTTGACATTGTATAATACAGGTTTTGGAGAAGTGGAGAAGTGGTTTAGAGCTCTGGACTCCCGACCGGAGGGTCGTGGGTTCAATCCCAGGTGGGGGACATTGCTGCTGTACCCTTGAGCAAGGTACTTTACCTAGATTGCTCCAGTAAAAACCCAACTGTATAAATGGGTAATTGTATGTAAAAATAATGTGATATCTTGTAACAATTGTAAGTCGCCCTGGATAAGGGCGTCTGCTAAGAAATAAATAAATAATAATAATAATAATAATAAATCATTAAACACCCTTGCACCTGAAAAATCATTGTCTGTGTGTTCTTGTATCCACTCTGCACTGCACGCACGTGTAATCAATCACCACTTTGCCACACCCAGCGAGCTGACGTCTTCTCCACTTGTGACTGGGACGTGGGGATGTGCACATGGAGTAGAACATCATATTCGCTTGGGAGATGACACCCCTTTCAGAGAGCGATCGAGACACCTTGCACCTGCCAATGTGGAAGACATACGCTAACATCTTCAGGATTTGAAGAGGGTTGGCATCATTCGAGAGTCTAGAAGCCCATCTCTCATTGTTTATTTATTATTTGTTTTTTAGCAGATGCCTTACCCAAGGCGACTTACAGAGACTAGGGTGTGCGAACTATGCATCAGCTGCAGAGTCACTTACAATTACGTCTCACCCGAAAGACGGAGCACAAGGAGGTTAAGTGACTTGCTCAGGGTCACACAATGAGTCAGAGGCTGAGGTGGGATTTGAACCGGGGACCTTCTGGTTACAAGCCCATTTCTTTAACCACTGGACCACACAGCCTCCCCTGTCCTTTATGGAGTGGATATTATCAAATTCCGATGGGCCCTGAAGACATGGAGAAAATAACTTTCATTTGCCCTCTGGGATTCTATGAGTTCCAGCGCATGCCATATGGAATATCTGGAGCACCAGCAACATTCCGAAGACTAATGGAAAGAACGGTTGGCGATATGAATCTCCTGGAGGTTTTAGTTTATCTGGTTGACCTCATAGTTTTTGGAAGGACACTTGTAGAGCACGAAGAACATCTCCTCGAAGTGCTAGATCGCTTACAGGAACGGGGCCTAAAGCTATCATTGGATAAGTGCCAGTTCTGCCAACCCAGCATCAAGTATGAAGGTCACATAGTGTCTCAGCAAGGCATTGCCACAGTGTGGCAAAGTGGTTTGTAGTGCTCCGGTGTACAGGTGATTCAAGGTGCTCCAGACAAAGGACAAACAAAAAGTTCACAGGTCAGGTTCTTTAATTTCCTTGACAAGGTTTTTATATAATAAAGCTGGCTCTACCCAGCAATGGGTATTGCCAGTGAAAACTGGACTCAAATAATAAAGCTGGCTCCACCCAGCAATGGGTATTGCCAGTGACAAAACAAAGGGGTTGCAGTCCCGAAATAATAATTCAAACACAAAACACGTAATAGTCACAAACAACACGTCTCCAGACTGTGTGCTCTGGTGCAGGTGCGGTGCTCTGAGTGCTGGTGCTCTTGTGCGTTCAGGTCCGGGCTGGCTTCTCGCTGCAGCTCCTGGCTTCGTATCAGCCGTCTGGCCAAACAAACACAACCGTTTTATCAATGGACCCACACTTCATTCAAGGTTCCGTCCTCGTCTCCTCCCATTAACCACAACAAAGGACCCGATTACGGCGTCACGTCCCCCTAAAGTACCCTAAGCCCCGACCCCTCCGATAGCTAGTTCAATCACGTCTCCTCCAATTCATGACTGAAACTTCGCTCACCGTACTAGGGCGATGACTCCAGGTACCGTAACGCCGCCCTCTTCCTGAATGGCCGGCTTCCGACTGTCCCCGGAATGAACTGTCCAACCATTCAGTACGAAGCCCGCAGTTCCTGTTGTACAGTGCCCTCACCGGTCGAGAGGGAGATTGTTGATTCGGATTCATTCGCTCTTCGTCACACACAGACACTGCCAAAATTGATGCTCTCACTACCTGGCCAAGGCTGAACAATTTGAAGGAATTACAGAGTTTTCTGGGATTCTGTGGGTATTACAGATGCGTCGTAGAAGGCTACTCCTCCATTTGTAGGCCCGTCCATGATCTGACCAAAGGCTATCCACCTACAACAAAGGATAAAAAGTTTTCAAACTCCAAGGAGACATACTACAAAGCAAAGGAGCCTTTTGTTGACAGGTGGACAGGAAGTTGCGAGCATGCTTTCCGAACGCTAATTGAAAAACTGCCCCAGTACTCGCATTTGCTGACTCCACAAAGCCATATATCCTGCACGTAGATGCATGTATGGAGGGACTTGGAGGCGTCCTATATCAGGAGTACCCAGAAGGGTTGAGGCCGGTAGCATGCCTCTGCATCTGTCTCTGAAAAAACTATCCAGTTCACAAATTGGAATTTCTGGCACTGAGATGGGTGACCGTTTCCATGACTACCTATATGGAGCAGTTTACTGTACGAACAGACAACAACCCCCTAACCTATACAGTGCCTATAGAAAGTCTACACCCCCTTTCAAAATGTTCACCTTTTGTTGCCTTATAGCCTGGAATTAAAATACATTAAAATAGATTTTTTTTCATTGATGTACACATCCTACCCCACAACTTCCAAGTGAAAAAAATATTCTAGAAATTTGTAGAAAATTATTTAAAAATAAAAATTGAAATAGCTTGGTTGGATAAGTGTCCACACCCCTTGTAATAGCAATCCTAAATTAGCTCAGGTGTAACCAATCGCCTTCACACACCAAGTTAAGTGGCCTCCACCGGTGTTAAATTGTAGTCGTTCACATGATTTCAGGATAAATTCAGCAGTTCCTGTAGGTTTCCTCTGCTGGGTAGTGCATTTCAAAGCAAAGACTCAACCATGAGCACCAAGGAGCTTTCAAAAGAACTCCAGGACAAAGTTGTTGAAAGGCACAGATCAGGGGATGGGTATAAAAGATATCAAAGGCCTTGACATTTAGAAAAGAGAATTACTGTTCGAGTCAGCTTTTTGCTCAACCGATGACTAGGGCTGTGTTCAAAGGTTCAAAGGTTTGTTCGCTGGCCAGGAATTTGAAGGTAGTTCTAACCCTTTGAAGGTTCGTCAGGTGGCATTCGCGCACTGTGGCCCAAATTTATAAAGGGGAAAAACCCACCGCAAAAAGCCACGTAATGTGCGTGTTCAGTACGGCCGCACTCAGCGTCAAAATAACGACCTATTTTATAAGACTAATTAGCTTCTTATTTCATAAAGAATAATTCCAGGCGTATAGACTTTTCAAACTTCAGAAACAATACATTTTATTTACTTACATCCATGGCAGTCAAACGGGTGGAAAATCCTTCCATTGTACAGCAATATGTTCAACAACAATAACTCCATACAGCTTCATACGAACAGTCTTCAGTTTAACTACGACTTATATCTCCTTAAATTCTTATGCAGCTACAACTCTCCTATTTCTTATGTCTGTCATTTTTTATGACTCTGTATGATTTTAAAGCATATCTTTTGGTCGCTTGGAATATATCCAGTTTCCATGCTCCGCTGTACAGAAACAATCTGCACTTTAAACTTCTTGTTATCCTGCTTAGAACTGTCTTGTTGTATTTCCAATCATGGCCACCCGAATGCACAACCAAGCACAGTTCTTATGGGCCGAGCAATCCACCAGGGCCTGTCTCTCAGCCACTCAGAGAGGGAAAGCCCACACACCCTCCGTGTCATCTCCATGACTGACAGACGAATCTTGCGAGACTGCTGCCCTCTTCCTGCAGAACCACGGATACACCAGACAGTCAATACAGATCTTCCCTATTACACATGTATATGAGACTTTTTCTTTAGTGCGCCTCGGAATATTTCTTAATCTCCTCCACCGTTCTTATAATAATGCCAACACTCTAGAAGTAAAGGCTCTCGTTAGAACCTTGCTTTGCCACTGTGGGGAGACCTTTGGAACCTTTTTTTACATGGATTCTATATTCTCTATTTGCAGACTTTCTTTTTGTCATGTAAGCTATGAAACATGTATTGAAAATTGGAGTTTTCAAAACAATACGGTATTATAAACCGCAATTTATAAACTGACTTGATCAGAAGGGTTAAAAAATTAGCTCTTTGCAAAATGTTATTAAATGTTTCTTTGTCCTTGTGACAGGGTGGACGAGTGGCGGCGTCAGCCAGAAGCAGGAACCAATAACTGACGCCAGTACTGCAGTTCAAAAGATGATGCGCGCCATTTATTTAAATGAACAAAAATAAATAAAATATTTTAACAGAAAACACTTTGCTATAGGTTACGGTCCTTGAAAACGATGTCTCCTAACCCTCAGCGCCCGTTTTACGGTCATAAAACATGCACAATCCTTTTATAAATCTGGGCCTGTGTATTTTATTTTTCTCTGTTAACAGAAACCATTTGACAATGTGTGAATACTATAAATCACACATTAAATGACACTCGCATGCAAAATTACTTAAACAAAAGTTGTATTAAATCCACTACCAAATCATTATACGTAGCAACTCTATATGGTGCTGCTGTCGTGTATGGAGCACGGTATGTTATGCCAAAGCACTGGGGGTTCTATAGCAGTTGTAATGATTCAGTAAAATATGTACTGAATACCTAGTGTACAAGACAGTGTAAGAGAAGTGCTGTGGTACAATATGCTTGAAACACACAAAATATACGCTAACACTAATAATTTTTATTTCGAACATGTGTTTGTGAAAGTCTGTGTTAACGGCCCATGCTATGAATAATGGGGTCGCAAGTAGGGCTGGGTATCGCAGTGTCTTAATGATACGATACGTATGCGATACAATACAGTAAATTTAGCATGAAACATAAAAATCACACAATTGTCTCATTTGCTTGTGCAAGTGTTTTCAATAACGCTGGTAAAGCACTTTTGGTCCAATAAGCTTCACGGCCTGTTTTGCTTTTGGTTTCTATTTATTCTTTAAAATACATTTCTTTAAAACAAAATTACAAATCGCTGCTCCAGACAAAGTTTTTACCTTAGGAGCCAATGGCTCCAGGCCAAAAAAAAAATTGGTCGTCAAATCCAATTGCTGGGTGTCACTTCTGGAGCAAGTTGGTCGCTACCATATTCAACTGCTTAAAATACAACAACTTGTTAAGACACCAACATGATACTAAAACAGTAACTTAACGTCTGTACTCACTTGTTTGTTGCCACATTCTTCTGAATGGGTAATCTATGCATCTGATGACTGCAATGAACCCAGCATGTTTATATTTGAAATATTTTGCAAATGTTGAGTGTGAAATTGTTGACAGCGCTTCTAATTGTAGCATGGGAACAGTATGCTCCTGCTCAGTTAGTGAAGTCCTGATCTGACAGCATGTAACAAAGACAACATGTTACAGTTTATTTTTCAGTAAAAATAAGTTTAAATTGCAGTGAGTTGGTTCTGCTATTTACAATATCAAATACTAAATCTAAAACACTCCAACACGTTTGGTCACCGTCACAACTGCCTGCTTGAAGCTAGAGTTACCGTATTCATATTAATACAGCACCTATCTGCACTTACATACATTTGCATTCGATTAAATTGTTATTATTATTATTATTATTAGTGTATTTGTTAGCGTCCTTCTTGCACTTCAGTTTATTAAAACATGTGATATAATAACATAAGAAAGTTTACAAACGAGTGGAGGCCATTCAGCCCATCTTGCTCGTTTGGTTGTTAGTAGCTTATTGATCCCAGAATCTCATCAAGCAGCTTGTTGAAGGATCCCAGGGTGTCAGCTTCAACAACATTACTGGGGAGTTGGCTCCAGACCCTCACAATTCTCTGTGTAAAAAAGTGCCTCCTATTTTCTATTCTGAATGCCCCTTTATCTAATCTCCATTTGTGACCCCTGGTCCTTGTTTCTTTTTTCAGGTCAAAAAGTCCCTGGGTCGACATTGTCTATACCTTTTAGGATTTTGAATGCTTGAATCAGATCACCACGTAGTCTTCTTTGTTCAAGACTGAATAGATTCAATTCTTTTAGCCTGTCTGCATACAACATGCCTTTTAAACCTGGGATAATTCTGGTTGCTCTTCTTTGCACTCTTTCTAGAGCAGCAATATCCTTTTTGTAACAAGGTGACCAGAACTGAACACAATATTCTAGGTGAGGTCTTACTAATGCATTGTAAAGTTTTAACATTACTTCCCTTGATTTAAATTCAACACTTCTCACAATATATCCAAGCATCTTGTTGGCCTTTTTTATAGCTTCCCCACATTGTCTAGATGAAGACATTTTCTGAGTCAACATAAACTCCTAGGTCTTTTTCATAGATTCGTTCTTCAATTTCAGTATTTCCCATATGATATTTATAATGCACATTTTTATTGCCTGCTTGCAATACTTTACACTTTTCTCTATTAAATGTCATTTGCCATGTGTCTGCCCAGTTCTGAATGCTGTCTAGATCATTTTGAATGACCTTTGCTGCTGCAACAGTGTTTGCCACTCCTCCTATTTTTGTATCATCTGCAAATTTAACTGCAAGTTTGCTTACTTTACCAGAATCTAAATCATTAATGTAGATTAGGAATAGCAGAGGACCTAATACTGATCCCTGTGGTACACCACTGGTTACCTCGCTCCATTTTGAGGTTTCTTCTCTACTCAGTAATTTCTGTTTTCTACATGTTAACCACTCCCTAATCCATGTGCATGCATTTCCTTGAATCCCTACTGCATTCAGTTTGAGAATTAATCTTTTATGCGGGACTTTGTCAAAAGCTTTCTGGAAATCTAAATAAACCATGTCATATGCTTTGACAATCCATTGTCAATGTTGCATCCTCAAAAAAGTCAAGCAGGTTAGTTAGACCCGATCTCCCTTTCCTAAAACCTTGCTGACTGTCTCCCAGGATATTGTTACCATATCGGTAATTTTCCATTTTGGAACTTATTATAGTTTCCATAAGTTTACATATAATAGAAGTCAGGCTTATTGGTCTGTAGTTACCTGGTTCGGTTTTGTCTCCCTTTTTGTGGATCGGTATTATGTTTGCAATTTTCCAGTCTGTCGGTACAACCCCTGTGTCAAGAGACTGTTGCATGAACTTGGTTAGCGGTTTGTAAATAACTTCTTTCATTTCTTTGAGTACCTTTGTATACCTTGGAGGATCTCATTCGGCCCAGGGGATTTGTTTATTTTAAGAGCTCCTAGTCCCTTTAACACTTCTGCCTCTGTTATGCTAAAGTTATTATAGTTATTATATGTCGACCTGTATAGGAACAGGTCGACATGTGGGGCATGTTGTCCGTGTCCTCCTTTGTAAAAACCTGTGAAAAGTAATCATTTAATATATTTGCTATTTTCTTTTCTTCGTCTATGATTTTGCCATTTGTGTCTCTTAGACATTTAACCTCCTCTTTGAATGTTCTCTTGCTGTTATAATATTGGAAAAACATTTTGGAATTGGTTTTAGCCCCCTTAGCAATATTGATTTCTATCTCTCTCTTGGCCTTTCTAACTTCCTTTTCGACATGTTTTTGCAGTTCCAAGTACTCTTTCTGTATACTTTGTTTTTGGTCCCTTTTAAACGCTCTGTAAAGTGCCTTTTTTCGCTGAATATTTTTTTTAATTGATCTATTAAACCATTTTGGCCATTTTGTTTTAGATTTAGATTTGTCTACTTTTGGGATGTAATTGTTTTGCGCCTCTAGTACTACATTTTTAAAAAACAGTCATCCTTTTTCTGTGGATGTTTTCTCTATTTTACTCCAATCTACTTCTGTTAGTCTCTGTTTCATACCTTCGTAGTTTGCTTTTCTAAAATTGTAAACCTTAGCTTTAGTCATTACTTTTGGGGTTTTAAAAAACACTTCAAATGAGACCATGTTGTGGTCTGAGTTTGCCAATGGCTCTCTGACCTCTGTTTTAGTTATTCTGTCTTCGTTATTTGAAAAGACTAAATCAAGGCATGCCTCCCCTCTAGTCGGTGCCTTGACAAATTGCGTTAGGAAGCAGTCATTTGTCATTTCCACCATTTCAATTTCGTCCGTCGTGCTCCCCACCAGGTTCTCCCATTTTATATGGGGGAAGTTGAAATCTCCCATTAGTATGGCTTCTCCTTTTCTACACACATTTCTAATGTCATTGTATAACAGATTATTTTGCTCGACGTCTGAATTTGGCGGTCTATAGCATGCTCCTATTATTATGCCCTTTGAATTATTCTGACCCATATTGATTCAGCGTTGTTTTCTTTGTCCAGATTTAACACCTGGGCTTCAAGACTATTTCTTATGTATAGCGCTACCCCTCCGCCTCTTCTGTCCCGCCTGTCTTTCCTATACAGTGTGTACCCACCAATATTATATTCGTCTCCATCACTCTCAGACAACCAAGTTTCTGTAAGACCTATCACATCGTAGTCACTTGTTAGTGCATTAGCTTCAAGTTCTAACATTTTGTTTCTCAGACTTCTAGCATTAAGATAAATACATTAAATAGCTGTCTTACCTGAGTTGATGCCCTTGTTTTGATGTGGTCTCCCTTCTGTTTTTTTGTTTTCTCCCCCTTCCTTTCTAGTTTAAATGCTTCAAGGATTCTTTCTCCGAGTAGATTGGTTCCCTTTTTGTTTAAGTGCAGTCTGTCCCGCCTACATAGATAGTCTTTGTTGTAGAATGTGCTCCAATGTTCAAGAAAGGTGAAGCCTTCCTGTGTGCACCACGATTTCAACCATGCATTTTGATTTTGTATATCCAGCTGTCCATATGGTCCTTTGCAAGCTGCCGGCAATATCCCAGAAAATACCACAGTTTTGGTCTTGTCTTTTAATTTCCTTCCTAGCTCTCTGAATTTGTTTTGCAGGGATCTTGGCCTGTCTCTTCCAATATTGTTTGTACCGATGTGGACGACTACTACCGAGTCGTCTCCTGCTCGTTCTAGTAGCCTGTCCACGTTCTCAGTGATGTGCTTGACAGAGGCTCCTGGAAGGCACACACTGTTGTAGTGAGAGGGTCCAAACTGCGAACTGAACTTGCTGTGTTTCTCAATATGGAGTCCCCAACAATCATGACCTCCCTTCTTTTTGCTGCCTGGCCAGCACTGTTTATAGAGTCCTGGATGTTGTTCTCTTCGTTCTGCTGATGCCGAAGTGGCTCAAATTTGTTGGATGTCTGGATTTCTGGTGGTTGTGTTTGATGAAGTTTCTTTTTTTCCCTGCTTCTGCCTATCTGAACCCAGCTGTTTCGACCCTCTTCCATCTCCCTGGTGGCTTTCAGTCTGCTAGGGGTGCAGACTTCCATGAATTGTGGGTGTGCCAGCTCTTCAAGCTCCTGTTGCTGTCTCATTTCCTCCAGCTCCTTTTCTAGCAGGCTTAATCGCTGGAGCAAGTCCTGGATCGTGCGGCACTTTACACACACTTGGTTGAGCTCTGTTGGGTTTTCTCGGATTTCCCACATCATGCAGTTGTCACAGATATGCATTTCCCCCTTACAGACCGACATCATAGCGCATTCATAAATACTGACACATGTTTTTAAAGGGAAAGGCAGCATGTTTGTGTTACAGGCGACAATCCACCTGACTCCGATAAAACTGTTTTCAATTTTTTTTTTGAATTTGCAACCATTTCAGTCACAGTCTAGAGCCCTGTAAATACTGTATAAAATAAAACTAAAACACATATGTGCACTGTTATTGAAAAGTTCTGAATCTGACAAAAAATATCAATTTTTTCTCTAAATGCAGATTCTTTTTAAAACAAATAAATGTATTTAATATTTTGAGTTTTTTTCTTGAGGAACACTAAGGGGCCTTTCACACCGAGTTCGTTTGACTGTTTGATGTGGATTGAAGTGCGGTTCGGTTTATTTGGAGTTATATATAATAATCCTCTGACAGTGAAGTAATTGCACCAGGATGCGAATCAAACCAAATGAACTGAGATCACTAGAAATGGCGGTCTCAGTTTGTTTGAAAGCAAACTCGGTACGTTTGTGACATTGCTCCCCCAAAACTTTTTGCACCGTGAAAGCAAATGCATTCAGGTTCACTTGGAAATGAATTGCTCCAAACAGCGAACCAAACTGTGGAAGTGACGGAATTGATCAAATGCCAAGGAAGTGTCCGGCCTTTTCACTCAAAAACGTTTGACAGACTACTTGGAAAATGTCTTCGCGAGGGATGACCTGGAGTACTGCTGAAACAGAAGCTTTGTTTGAAGTATGGACTGATGTATACATCCAGGAACAACAGGAAACAACACACAAAAACACAAAGATTTTTACTGTGTTTTCCGAGCGCTTAAAAAGTAAGGGCTTTGAATGAAGCCCTCCACAGTGCCGAATAAAAGTGAAAAAAAATGTGGCAGACCAACATTAAAACGAGAGATATGCTCTGGTCAAGCGGGAGTTCATCAGAATTAAAAAAATAAATTCCCCTATTTTACAGGAAAAGCAGAGCACAGCACGTATAGTACCTGTATTCTCTCTCCATGATAGAAAATGTTTTTCTACAGAGAACTTCCGCTCAAGTAAATGGCAAGAGAACCGAGCGTGTTTGTAAATGTTTGCAATGTGAAACCAATAGAATTCTGGTTTGCGTGTAGCAGCAAGTGGACTAAACAAATAAATTCAAGTTCGATTGAATTTTCCTGGTCTGAAAGTAACTGAACCAAGATGTGAATCACTTGCAAGTGAAGTAGGTGTGAAAGTGCCCTAAAGGGTATTCACACTGGGTTCATTTCAAACGTACTCAGTTTGTTTCATTTGCTTTGAAACAGTGTATCAGTATGCTAGCTGTTCACAATTGCCTTGTGTTCAAACGTGCTGAGTTTGTTTGGAAATGAACTGGGGTTTGTTTCCGTGGTTCACTTCCACGTTTTCCCAGGACTCAGTTCACATGTTTTTCAAAGTGTACTGTACTTAGTATTGTAACGATCCGGTGAGCTGGCAAGAGGATTGTGTATGAGAATGAGATTGTGTATGTAGTGGAAACGACTGAGACGGAGAATAACCCAAAGAAATTAAGAGAAATACTAATTAAAGGGGTTTGTTATGTTGGCGTGGACCATGGCTGACAGTGGTTCTGTTTATTTAAACAAATTAATAAACCGTCAATTTTGGAAAACGAAGACCCTGCTTGCGTGAGTCTGCTTTATTTCCACACAACACTACAGTATCACAGCGTGTCAATGCACCATTATCTGTTATATTAATTGTGTACGAAGTAGGGCTACGGTAAAAAAAAAAAAAAAAAGTGCGAAAAAATGTATTTTTGGTTACAGAGCCTATACGCTAAAGTATACAGAAAGTATGTTATAGCTGTAGATATTTATTTGAGTGTACATACTAAGCCCAACTGTGAGAAAACACAATGGTATTTTTCAGGGCAACAATCTATTTATTTCAAATAAATGTAGCACTTATGTGTGTGTTTTTTAAACCAGACACCTAATTTTCTGTCTCCTGACATGTCTGGCTTAGCGAGGGACGGACTATGCCTTTTTTAAATGTATTTTCAAAATGCATTTTCAGAGATTCACTGGTGTCGTAGGAAATAAGTTGCCTGGGAAATAGGTTGATCATGCAAGCGCAGTAGGGCAAACTGTTTTAAACCTCTGTCTTTTTATGTTTCTATAACGTCAATGTCAATCTGATGTAGTTTATGTGTGATCGCAGAGATTTATTTTTATATTAAATGGTTTTACACAGCAAAATGTTGTCAATCTTTAATCAAAATTAAAATATTTCAGTAATATAATGACATGTTGCATCCATAATATTATTAGCAGGGCAAGTCGTATTTTATACATTTTAATATTAGTATAGCTGTAACCTTACTACAGTTCAGGCATAGGCCTACCACTGCTAGTTTAAAAAAAAAAGTATATACAGTACACTACACATACAATTGTATATTTAAAAAAGGTTATAGGTTTAGGGTTGTGGTTTTTAAATTGGTAGTGTGAAAAAAATTAACCACAAATAGCCAGCCGAAAGTTTTTTTTTAGAAAGGAATTGTGTTGTGTACTCAGGTTGGGAATTAAAACAAATATATATATATATATATATAAATGAGGAAGTGAGATACCGTATATATGTGTATATCTACATGATTTTACGATAATTCACTTTAATTCAATGTACTGTATCTCTTTCTCATTTTATGTCTTATTGGTTGTTGCACTACAGGGATTTACCATTTTAAAATGATGCTGATATACAGTAGTGTATGATCTCTCTCGCAACACAAAATCTTGGTTGGTATTGAACTACAGGTATTTACCACGGCTTAGCAAAGACGTTAACTCTTTAGTTTTTAATTAATTAATGTATTGTTTCTTCCCAAACTTGTAATTGAAATACATGCACTATGATAACCAGTCTCCTGTTCATTTTCTGTCCTAATTATACAAAGTACTGTATGTAAAAATAAATGAAAGAACAAATATAAAATAATAATACTGTATAAGCAACGTTTTTCAAGTACATCGTGTGATTGATGTGCACCGTGGCCTAGTTAGTAATCACAGCATGGAGCTTAATTTTTTCCATGATTGAAACTCATGCTTTAACTTTTGGACAATCGCTCGCATACCTGCTGTCCATACTGTAGTGCTTCCCAAAACAAAAACACCTCCAGAAATGCAAAATAACGTCAACATGTAACACATTTTGCTAGTTAACGTTTGTTACACAAACAGAAATACACAATCAGAAATGTACAATCATACAATTAATTTTAAATTATTTATTTGCTGCTAATATATATTACAGCGATATTCACATTCCCTTATCTAGCGTAATACTGTCGAATATATCTGATTTACATGTTAATATAAATTATACGTTCAAAAGTCATTTTAAATTATGCATTTTTGTTAGGCTAATATATCGGACCTAAAGCGATATTCACATCCTCTTATCTAGCAGCATACTGCCGAATAAATCCAATCTACTAATTGATATAAATTATACTTACAAAATGAATTTTAAATTATTTATTGTTCATTAATATATCCGATCAACTTATTTCCTGGCTCGATCTACTTATTTCCTAGCCTAGGCTCGTTTACATTAGAAACAATGGAACCTCCCCTTTAAATTCTAGAGCTTGATCAACTTATTTCCCGATCAACTTCTTTCCTGGGACACCTGTAGTTAATCTCAGCAGCAATTTCTTCAATTGCCTTACTCCTTTCATTTTTATCATGATACTCTTTCTTTTTCGTATTATATAATAGAGGAGCTCTATTCTCTGACGACCTGTCATTTCATGCAGACGAAAGACGATTTATCATCATAGATGGGGCAATTTTGTTGGATCGACGTATCACAGGTGACAAAATCACCCCATGTATGATGGCCTTAACGCGCACAGATGTTTCAGATAGTTTTTAATGATTTAATCTTTCTAGTATAGCTTGTGCATATCAAGTTATCATACCTTCACGATCTGATGCCATCTGTAACTGTAATGCCGATGATGTGCGGTTGATCTGATGGTGTCATGGAAACACAGATTAGTTGTATTCCCTGAATACTTGATTCGAGCCTTACACATTTTACACACAGCATGACTCTTATTAAGAACATAATGTAAGTCCACACTGGCTTTTAAACCGGCCAAGACTGAATGGAACTGTATGCACAGAAGAAGGTGAAAGGGTGGAGCGGCTGTGCCTGGAGAAGGCCCAGAAGGGGGGAGCCAGAGCGTCCAGCACACAGAGGAAAGGAGCCTGAGCATCCACAGCTCAAGAGGGGTATGTCAGCGTCTCAGGAGCCCAGAGAGGGAGAGCACCAGTCTCCAGTGACCGAGAGAGAGTAGCACCAGTCTCAAGTGAACAAGGGAGAGCATCACCAGTCTCCAGAGATAGAGGGAGACTATCTGTCGCTCTCTCCTCCACTGCTAGAGGGAGACTACCTGTTGCTTCCGCCTCCACCACTAGAAGAAGACTACCTGCCGCTCCCGCCACCACCACTAGAGGGAGACTACCTGCTGCTACCGCCTCTGCCGCTAGAGGAGGACTGTCTGCTGTTCCCGCCTCTGCCACCAGAGGGAGAAGCTCCGCTGTCTCCAGAGCCAGTGCAACATGCGTTTTCAATTTGGTTTATATTCAAAACGAATCTACAATTGTGTCTAATAGTATACAGTAATTTTGGAGCTGTTCATTTCTTGCAGGATTTAGGCCAGACAGAGCAGCGAGAGTTTGCAAGCATCCGAATCCACAAGGTTAAACCACATCAACAATGTCAATAAATAGAGTCTGATGAACTGAGAAAAAAGAAAGAAATGCCAAAATGTAAATGTATTTTTAATGATTTAATCTATTATTATTATTATTGAACTCAATATAAAACTACGCAATACGTATAACACAATATGGCTACTTAAACTAATTAGCCACAAATTATACACCCAGGAGTGTACTGAAATTAGCTAGCTGCTTTAAAAAAAAAAAAGATAATACTGAGAATGAAATATAACAATGTGTCCTGGTTTTGAGCTTTGAAAATCTGGGGTACTGTGACAGGCTGGCTAAGTGGTGACGTCAAGCCAGATGCAGAAAGAAACAGAGATACAGGCACTGCATAGATTTAATGTAAAGGCGCTTGCGCAGTTTTATTTTGAAACACAAAAATAAATAAAATATTCAAATAATAAACACTTGATCACTGAGACAAATAAAAAGGGTGAACAAAGCAATCACGAACACAAACAACACACAGGTCAGGCTGGGTAAATCACCTTCACTGAGCCTCTGTTTTACTTTTAATTTTAGTTTAGTTTTAGATCCAGCTCGAACAGGGAGAGCTGCAGGCTTTTTAAACAGGTGACCATCTCCCGATTAGCAACAAATTAATCACTTAATTCGGGATGGCCACCTTCTACACAAGGTTTTCAAGTGGATGGGGCTTCCCATCCACACTGCAAAACAAAACAAACTACGGCTTCTTGCCATCATATATATATATATATATATATATATATATATATATATATATATATATATATATATAAATAAATAAAACAAACAATAACACGGCTATGCTGTCATATTTTTAAAAAAATATAACATAACAATAATAAACAAATACAAAATAATACAACTGCACAGGGGCGAGGAGTACCCCATTCTAAAATAAACAAAAAATACTGTTATTGTTTTTTAAATGTGTCGGGCTTTACTGCCCTGCTACATCTGGGGCTACGTCTGGGCAACCAGGTGCCAGGCGCCGGGCTGTGACACAGAGGTGGTGAATGTGGTCTCTTCACCTCCCCCCTTTCTTCGTGGTCGGCAGCTTGCCACACTATTTCCGGCAGCGAAAAGTACTGCTGGGGGAGGTGGTCTCCTGACCTCCCCCCCACTTCTTTGGAGCCGACAGCTCCTTCTTCCGGGACTTCGGCCACAGTATTTCCTGCCTGGAAGCAAAGCTGGCAGCGACCCCAGGCGAAGCAGAGCTGTGAGCGACCCAGGCGACAGCAGGAGAGGAGCCCTTGGCCATGAAGGCAGCAGCAGGAGCTTCACTTCTCCCCGTGACAGTGGTGGAGGCAGAGACAGAAGCAGCTCCTTCTCCTCTCCTCATGATGGTGGAGGCAGAGACAGAAGCAGCTCCTGCTCCTCCCCTCGTGATGGTGGTGGAGGCAGAGGCAGCTCCTGCTCCTCTCCTCGTGATGGTGGAGGCAGAGACAGAAGCAGCTCCTGCTCCTCTCCTCATGATGGTGATGGAGGCAGAGACAGAAGCAGCTCCTGCTCCTCTCCTCCAGGTGGTGGAGGCAGAGACAGAAGCAGCTCCTTCTCCTCTCCTCGTGATGGTGGAGGCAGAGACAGAAGCAGCTCCTGCTCCTCTCCTCGTGATGGTGGAGGCAGAGACAGAAGCAGCTCCTGCTCCTCTCCTCGTGATGGTGGAGGCAGAGACAGAAGCAGCTCCTGCTCCTCTCCTCGTGATGGTGGAGGCAGAGACAGAAGCAGCTCCTGCTCCTCTCCTCGTGATGGTGGAGGCAGAGACAGAAGCAGCTCCTGCTCCTCTCCTCGTGATGGTGGAGGCAGAGACAGAAGCAGCTCCTGCTCCTCTCCTCGTGATGGTGGAGGCAGAGACAGAAGCAGCTCCTGCTCCTCTCCTCGTGATGGTGGAGGCAGAGACAGAAGCAGCTCCTGCTCCTCTCCTCGTGATGGTGATGGAGGCAGAGACAGAAGCAGCTCCTGCTCCTCTCCTCCAGGTGGTGGAGGCAGAGACAGAAGCAGCTCCTGCTCCTCTCCTCGTGATGGTGGAGGCAGAGACAGAAGCAGCTCCTGCTCCTCTCCTCGTGATGGTGATGGAGGCAGAGACAGAAGCAGCTCCTGCTCCTCTCCTCCAGGTGGTGGAGGCAGAGACAGAAGCAGCTCCTGCTCCTCTCCTCGTGATGGTGGAGACAGAGACAGAAGCAGCTCCTGCTCCTCTCCTCCAGGTGGTGGAGGCAAAGACAGAAGCAGCTCCTGCTCCTCTCCTCCAGGTGGTGGTGGTGGAGGAGGCAGAGGCAGTTCCTGCTCTTCTCCTCGTGATAGTGGTGATAGTGGCTCCTCCCCTGCTGGCTGCGAAGGCGGCAGTGGCTCCTCCCTCTTGGGTGCTGGTGACGGCCGGGTCTGATCTACAACCCAGAACCACTCTGCAGCGCCCCCAACCAGGCCTTGGTTCCACGCCTCTTTATATTGGGGGCCTCTATAAGGGCAGTCCTCCCGGATGTGCCCAAACTCGCCACACGCGCCGCACATAGGAGCCCCCTCATTCCTCCACTGCTCCTGTTCAGTTGCCCAGTCCGGGGGTCCAAATGGACTTGGAACCCAGGACCAACACCTCTTGCCCACCTGTTGTTGCTGCTTCCTGCAGCTCTTCTTCCCCATCCTCTCTTGTTCCAAAAAGTAAATAACAAAGCAAAAACCTGCAGTACCTTTTCTGGCCTGATTCCAGGAGGAGCTGTGAATCACACGATGACACCACGTGTGACAGGCTGGCTAAGTGGTGACATCAGGCCAGTGAAAGAAACAGAGATACAGGCACTGCATGGATTTGGTGTAAAGGCGTTTGCGCCGTTTTATTGTGTTTTGACCGCGTTTTTGTGTTTTGACCGCAACAGAACCGGGCTAAGCGACCACAACGTAAGAACAGACCCGGTCATTAAAAATGGCAGAGGTTGAAAATGTAGCCGCAGCAGTTATGAGTATTATTGATGAACCAACAAGTTGGTTATGTATATAACACTGACTAATGTTACAGATATGTCTGTCAGAAGCTCTATACCAATACATAATGCAAAAATAAATCTGTAGGCAAACATGTTAGACTGCAATTGCTTTGAGCCTAGTGTGTGTGTGTGTGTGTGTGTATATATATATATATATATATATATATATAATTGCTTTGTGCTTTCACATGATTTGATTGGTTCTTGTAATGTTGAAATTTGCATATTTCCCGATTAGCATTACAACAGCCAATCAAATTGCGTGAAAGCACAAAGTGGGCAGAGCTCATTTGCATACAAACTCCAGATTTAGCTGGCCAGTTAAATATTTAAGAACATAAGAACATAAGAAAGTTTACAAACGAGAGGAGGCCATTCAGCCCATCTTGCTCGTTTGGTTGTTAGTAGCTTATTGATCCCAGAATCTCATCAAGCAGCTTCTTGAAGGATCCCAGGGTGTCAGCTTCAACAACATTACTGGGGAGTTGGTTCCAGACCCTCACAATTCTCTGTGTAAAAAAGTGCCTCTTATCTTCTGTTCTGAATGCCCCTTTATCTAATCTCCATTTGTGACCCTGGTACTTTTTCAGGTCAAAAGTCCCTGGGTCGACATTGTCTATACCTTTTAGGATTTTGAATGTTTGAATCAGATCACCACGTAGTCTTCTTTGTTCAAGACTGAATAGATTCAATTCTTTTAGCCTGTCTGCATATGACATGCCTTTTAAACCCGGGATAATTCTGGTTGCTCTTCTTTGCTTAGCTAAATGTTAAATCTAGTTAAGAGATTTGAGATTTAGTTAAATATGTAGCTAAATGTTAAATCTTGTAACTAGATTTATAAGTTATATCTGAATGTACACATTTTAAAATTATTTATTTATTTTCACAACATCGCGAAAACACATGACCTGATGACCTGGTCATAGCGCGAAAACGCACTCATGGTCATCCTACAATAATCATGCTCTGCACCTTTGCTGCCTGCGTCTCTTCTTGACACAAGTTTACCACGGTGCATCAGCAAAACTCATATCAGTCAACCTGAACAAAACTGCTCACTGAATTAAAATATACACTGATGTCTGCTCTGGAATATATTTAACTTTTTATACCATATTCTTGAAAATATGAAACTGTTTTTTTTTTTCATACTGTCCTTTCGTTGTTAAGATCCAACGCAATCGACCTCCACCGTGATTTTTAGATCCTGCAGTTCGGCGGAATTTGGTACTTAAACCTGGGGCTTCACAGGAACTATCAGTAGTAGGTACCACTGAAGAAAAATTCACAACTTTTAAGTTTTTTTGCTATTTACCAAACAACAATATCAGTGTGCTCAGCAAGTTAATAGCATAGTAATTTATTAGGTTATGTTAGCGCCATTCAAAAATAAAATAAATCATTTTATTGATTTTTAAGCAATAGAACCCTCATAAGAAGGCTTTACTGTCTGGTAAGGCCCGACTAGTTATGTTAAATGCTTCTGCATTTAACATAACGATAAGGGCCTTACCAGACGGTAAAGCCCTCTTATGAGGGTTCAATTGCTATTAGAAATTAAATACGTTAAAAACATAACATTTAAAGTTTTTCTGTTTGTTTTTCTTGTGATTTTATGCAGCACTAGTTTTTCTTGCTGCTGAATACAAACGTTTTCTTCATTATTCTATGAGTAATGCGGTTTCCTCAGAATTCTATCTGTGGTCTGGTAGCCTTCACTCAGACTTCATTATGCGAGACGTTGATGCTCTGTGGGTATTTCCAGTTGCCAAATGATACCTCAATATTAAATCTTCTACTTACATGGAGCTGCTCTTCAGTTCAGGTACCTCATACAGAAAAGCGATTATGGTTTGCTCTTTTGTTACGTTTAGTTCAAACAGTTAAAATGTTTGTCTCTCATATTTTGGGAATGTTGTCATGAGTTCCTGTGAGTTTGAGTTTGAAATCCCACGTACAAAAACAAAAGTGTCTGTTGTAAGTGAAGATAGTAGTGTGGAATATGTTTTAGATGTAGAACATGAAAGTGACATTAGAAAAATAAAACTGAAAAAACAAAGGAATGTGAACCGAGAATGGAGAGCAGTTATTGGTCGTTTTACCAAACCAAAATAGAGGAAGACCTAAATATCGTTGCAAGTGATCAGTTTTTGAGAAGTACCTGAGTGTTATGTTTGAAATGTTTGGCGGCTTGTTGAGGCCATTGCAAAAAAATCTTTGTTATGTCAAGATCACCAGATAATTAATCTCAGGATCTTGATATTGCCATTCTGTTATCTTGTGATCACAAGATAATTTATCCCAGGATCTCCAGAAAACAGAAGTCATTACTTCTGTTTTCCTGAGATCATTTAATTTATCTTGTGATCTCGACAAAATGACTTGCACTGTCAAAATCCTGAGATAAATTATCTCAGGAAAACAAAAGTAATAACTTCAGATCCTGGAATACAATTTCTTGTGTTTCAACCCCGTTTAACCCCCTTTCTACCCACTAAGCCCGGTGTCCCCATTGTCCCTTCTCGGAGATCATCTGCAGAGGATGTCCCTGGCGTTAGGGCTTGCTGTGGGCAGCATCACTTGTGATGGACCCTCTGGCATTAACAGCGGCTTCGGGCACTCCAGCAGTGACAACGCTTGCAGTGACAGCGGGCATTCTGGTAGTGGTGACAATGGCAGCGGCATGGGGTGCTCCGGCTATGGTTGACACCGGTGGATGCGGAGGGCACTCCGGTAGTGGTGGTGCTGACAGTGAAGTGAAGCTGGCAGTAGCATGCGGGTTTCCGCCATATTGCCCTCGGCATGGCTGTTGCATGTCACTCACAGACGACGACTCCTACCCCTCTGGCCATGGAGACAGGCGGATCCTCCCCCTTTAACTCTGGCAACGACAGCTGCTTCTCCCCCTCTGGCTCTGGAGACAGCAGCGACTCCTCCTTCTCCGGCTGTCAGGCAGGGGCTCCTCCTCCTCCGGCTGTCAGGGCAGTTGTTCCTCTCTCTGGCTGTCGGGTGGTGGCTCCTCCCTCTCCAGCTGTCGGCCTGGCAGCTCCTCCCTCGATTGCCTCCGGGAATGGCAGCTTCTCCCTTTCTTTCGCTTTCGGGCAGGCAGCTCCTCCTTCTCTGGCATTTGGGCAGGCAGCTCCTCCTCTAGATCTTGGAGGGGGCAGCATACCACTATGTGCTCAAACTCCCCACAAACATGGCACCAATCCTGGTCCTCAAGGTAGCCGAGGAGAGCTTCCAATCCGCTGTCCCACAGGGCTTGGAATGCATTGGGACCCTTCTCTCGCTTTTGGGCAGATAGCTGCTGTTAAGCAACCATGGAAAGCCATTCATTTGCAGACCGACCTCGTCCTTTGTGTAGGCATTCATAAAGCAGGGGTTTTCATATGGGCACTCTTCTCTATGGTGCCCAAACTGCACAACTCCCACAAAGCGGAGCCCCTTCAGCTTGGGCTTCCCGCCACCTTTCTTCATTTGTGCCAGTCATCCTTTTTCTTTTCTGTAGTTCTCCTCTGGGTCACAAGGGCACTTCATGTGGCAGGATAGCATCATGGTGAAGGCTGTTAAGCGGCTGGAAAGAGACTGTGGCGGAGTGTCCCGCCCCTATTTATTATTATTTGTATTTTTGTTTGCGGCGCAGTTAAAAGCGCTGCGTCTTTTATTATTTATATTTAAAAACCCCGTGAGGATGCATGACTGATCAGCTACTGATTATTTAACTAGCTGACAGTCATGCATCCTTACCAAACGCGTGCAGACTGTGGCCGAGGGGTAATAAGATAATTATCAGCTAGTTATCCCCTCAGCCAGAGAATAAGAACCTGCAGCTGTCCGTACTGGAGGGTGTTGAGTGTACAGAGGAGAGTACGGAGAGCGGAGAGAGGAGAGAGCAAGGAGACAATACAATTGCTAAAACATGCTGGATTAGCCAGCACGACACTTACTTGTTTGTCTGTTTATTTGTTTGGGCCTCGTGCCCTTTGGTTTCTGTTTTCTGTTTTGTTTAAATCTTTTGTTTGTTTATTTATTAAATACGCTGAATGCAGTTGCATTCAGCTTCACCCGCCTATCCATTGTTTTGGTTTCAGTTACTTCCTGGTCCGTGACGTCACCACACCTCACTACTGCGAGCCATCCTGTCACGTATGGTGTCCTGCCTGGGACTAACAACGCCTCCAGGAGCCGGGCCAGGAACAGCAAAGCGCGTTTTTTTTGTGTGTTCTTTTTCTTTCCAAAAATAGTGGTCTTTTTTTGTTTGGAAAAATAAAAATAAAAATAAAAAAATTAAAAAATGGGAAGAAAAAGGGAAGAGAGAGGAATGGCCAGCCCCCACAACAGAGGGACAGTGGAAGCCAGAGGATGGATCCTGAGCTCCGGCCATGGGATCTCGTATGGTGGGTACAAAGGGAGGACTCCATGGAGGAGTGGTGCATGTACTGCCATCGATTTGGGCATGAGGAGGAAAGCTGCCCAGAGGTCGACTGGGACACAGATGAGGAAAGGGATGAGCCGAAGTCCCGTTGTGTCCAGCGCCCAGAAGGGGGAGCCCGTGCATCCAGCCCGGAAGTGGGGAGCCCGTGCATCCAGCGCCGGAAGGGGGAGCCCGTGCATCCAGCGCCCGGAAGGGGGGAGCCCGTGCATCCAGTGCCCAGGCCTCCAGCAGCAGAGGAAGAATACCTGCTGCCTCTGCCTCCACCACCAGGAGTAGAGCAGCAAGAGCTGCCTCTGCCTCCGCCATCTCCACCGCTTCCACCACCAGGAGCAGAGCAGCGGGAGCTGCCTCTGTCTCCGCCACCTCCACCGCTTCCACCACCAGCAGCAGAGCAGCGGGAGCTGCCTCTGCCTCCACCTCCACCGCCAGGAGCAGAGCAGCAGGAGCTGCCTCTACCTCCACAACCTCCACCAGCAGAGGGTGAATGCCTGCTGGTTCTGCCTCAACCGCCGTGGGAGGACTGCTTGCCCCTCCCACCTCCACCAGCAGAGGGTGAATACCTGCTGGTTCCGTCTCAAGCGCCGTGGAAGGACTGCTTACCACTCCCAGCTCCACCAGCAGAGGGTGAATTCCTGCTGGTTCCGCCTCAACCACTGTGGGAGGATTGCTTGCCCCTCCCACCTCCACCAGCAGAGGGTGAATGCCTGCTGGTTCCGCCTCAACCGCCATGGGAGAACAGCTTGCCGCTCCCAGCCCCACCAGCAGAGGGTGAATACCTGCTGGTTCTGCCTCAACTGCCGTGGGTGGACTGCTTGCCCCTCCCACCTCCACCAGCAGAGGGTGAATACCTGCTGGTTCCATCTCCACCTCCACCAGCAGAGGGTGAATACCTGCTGGTTCCACATCCACCATCATGGGAAGGACTGCTCCTGCCCTGCCTCGCACCGCCAAGGATGCCTGCCTCGCTTCGCCCAAGGATGCCTGCCTCGCCGCCCAAGGGTGCCTGCCTGCGCTTCGCCCAAGGATGCCTGTCTCGCATCGCCCAAGGCTGCCTGTTTCTTTGCATCGCCCGGGGCTGCCTGTTTCTCCACATCGCCTGGGGCTGCCTGTTTCTCCGCATCGCCTGGGGCTGCCTGTTGCACCGCATCGCCTGGGGCTGCCTGTTGCGCCGCATCGCCTGGAGAGCCACCAGTTACAGGGAACGAGGGAGAAGTGGAGCTCCCGCTGCCGCCTCCATGGCCAGGGGCTCCCCTCCCGAGTTCGCCTCCGGAGGGTCCGCTACTGCTGCAGCTGCCGTCGCCTCCCGAGGGTCCGCTGCTGCTGCCGTCGCCTCCGGAGGGTCCGCTGCTGCTGCCATCGCCTCCCGAGGGTCCGCTGCTGCTGCCGTTGCCTGCCAAGGATCTGCAGCTGCTGCCATCGCCTCCCGAGGGTCCTGTTTTGCTGGGGTCGCTACCAGTCCTGCCATGCGGCAGGAAATACTGTGGCTGGAGCCCCATGAAGGGGAGCTGCCGGCCACGGAAAAGGGGGGGGAGGTCAGGAGACCAGCTCCCCCAGCCGCACTTTCGCGGCAGGAAATACTGTGGCTGGAGCCCCATGAAGGGGAGCTGCCGACCACGGAAAAGGCCATACGTGACAGGATGGCTCGCAGTGGTGAGGTGTGGTGACGTCACGGACCAGGAAGTAACTGAAAACAAAACAATGGATGGGCGGGTGAAGCTGAATGCAACTGCATTCAGTGTATTTAATAAATAAACAAACAAAAGATTTAAACAAAACAGAAAACAGAAACCAAAGGGCACGAGGCCCAAACAAATAAACAGACAAACAAGTAAGTGTCGTGCTGGCTAATCCAGCACATTTTAGCAATTGTATTGTCTCCTTGCTCTCTCCTCTCTCCGCTCTCCGTACTCTCCTCTGTACACTCAACACCCTCCAGTACGGACAGCTGCAGGTTCTTATACTCTGGCTGAGGGGGCAACTAGCTGATAATTATCTTATTACCCCTTGGCCACAGTCTGCACGCGTTTGGTAAGGATGCATGACTGTCAGCTAGTTAAATAATCAGTAGCTGATCAGTCATGTATCCTCACGGGATTTTTAAATATAAATAATAAAAGACGCTGCGCTTTTAACTGCGCCGCAAACAAAAATACAAATAATAATAAATAGGGGCGGGACACTCCACCACAGAGACCCAGAAGTGGAAGACTGCAGCTTTTTAACAAAAGCTCTTAACATGGTGAGGAGCCCTGCACATGAAAAGGGGGCAGGGCAAAGCCCTGCTGTAAAATGTATTTGTTTTGTATTTTGATTTAAATGTATTGTTTATTTATTTTAGAACAGGGTACACCTCCGCCCCTGTGCAGGTGTATTATTTTGTTTTGTTGTATTATTATTATTATTATTATTATTATTATTATTATTATTATTTTGTTATTTTCATTTAAATGTGTTCTGGCAGAGGCGAGGTCGGCAGCTCGTCCTCTGCCAGTAGTATTTAAAACCTCGTGCAGAAGGTGGCCATCTCCCAAATTGATTAAGTGATTAATTGTTGCTAATCGGGAGATGATCAGCTGAATAAAAGCCTGCAGCTCTCTGCACTCGGGGTGGATGTTCAGAGGAGAGAACGAGAGAAAGAGCAAGAGCAAGCACAGTGTGTTTAAAAATACAGGATCAGTGAAAGCGATTGCCCAGCCTACTCTGTGAGCAGTGTTTTAGTTTTGTTTCCTTCCTGCATTCTGGCCTGACATCACCACATCGGCCATCTGTCACACATTTAGACAAAACAGAATTCTTTAAACAAAGCAGAATTGTTTAAACAAAACACTCCTTACAGTTCAGGCTGTGCAGTCACCTTCACTAAATCATCTTCTCCCTAAAATGACCAAGAAACAAATTATCTGTCTCTTTTATATACCATGTGGCTGGGGCTTGATTGACCATCAATTAATCAATCAAGACTCAGCCACATTCCATACATGGGTTTGGCAGAAATGGGATTCTAACCCCATCCCTGCCAAATTTAAATTCAAAGCATTCAAACTTTATTCATACAATGCACCAAAACCACACTATTTACATGTGCAGGGGTTCTGCCCTGCCACAGTCTTTTATACCACAATGAGCTTGTCCTGTTTCTTATTTGACCTGTCCTTAAGCTGTGTATTAAATGAAGACAATGTGTTATTAATGTATTATGGTTATAATAAAGACACATTTTGTTTTTAAATCACAAAACCCTTTAAAGATAAAAAAAATAAAGTAATAATAATTGTGTATCCTGTCTCGTTAGAACGTATTAGTAGCAACTCTAATTTGGTTGAGAAGGTAGATCCTGCATTCAGAAAGCCAATGACTTTCTAACTATTTAAACCACAAGACATTCTATATTAAAATAATACATACTTAATAACAACTTTTCATGTGTTTTTCATTTAGATTGAATGGCTTGTAGGCTGATATGTTTAGAAGTGTTTGGTGGCTATCTGTAGAGAGTGTATTTCTCTTATAACTTGAAATCCATACTTTTATAATTGACATTAGCCTACCTGTATTGATGTTACAATTATCTTCCACATTGTGCTGGCCTGCTCAGCTGTGCTCTGAACAAGATTTTCTGGACAAGTCCAGTGTCTTGTTGCCTGGATATCTTTTGTCCTTTCTTTTCTATTTTTGGCCCCACACTGTGTACAACTTCTTGTTATGCCCAGTTCTTCTAATCTTTGAAAAGTTACCAAAAACTTTTGCATTTTTATGTGTCATTTCTAATTGGTTTCTTTGGTCTGCCCAAGCTGTCCAAATTGTGCCTCTAGAGGACATTTTGATAGCCCACTGCTTTTTTATAAGTGCAAAGACAAGATGAAAGATAAGATGAAAGACAGTAATTACAGGGCTTATTGTGGCACATTGACATATTGGCAAATGTTGATGCTTTTGGCATCGTTGTTTTGTTGGTCCCTGATCAGCAGGCATTTTGTCAATAAGATTTATGTGCTTGCAATAAAACAGCAGACAATGAGGAGTCAGAATAAAGTGTTTATTATTATTATTATTATTATTATTATTATTATTATTATTATTATTATTATTACAGTAGTCTCTGCATATAGGAACACCTCCTAAGTGAACACTTCACCTAAGGGAACGCCCTTGTGGTGAAAAAGATTTTTCCCATTGAAAATGCTCCGGCTAAAGGAACAAGAACTTTGCTGAAAAGAACACCTTCTTCACACCGATAGCGATTCGCTCACAACGGATACAGTACTGTTTTGTAAAAAAGGGTTCTCTTAGCCGGAGACTAACGGAACATTCGCAAACATACAGCACTGTACATTTTACACATGTATGCCCCCCACCCCAACAACCCCACAGCAATAAAAGAAAAGAACAAAATAAAGCACTCTCCACCCCCCAGAGCAAAGTTTACCAGTAGTGAGTCCTATCTTGAACTTGAACTTGATCTGGTTGGAGTATGAGGTGTTGGGAAAACGTGGTACGGTGACATACGAGATCAGTACTAAAACTAAGAAAAAGCTAATCTTCCTGTGACAGAGTTCGAATGATTCTTGGTGTTAGATCTCCCTCCTGACCTGTGAGGGCACTGTGTAAAAGTAACAGGGTACCTCTTGGTGTTAGATCTCCCTCCCGACCTGTGAGGGCGCTGTGTAAAAGGAACAGAGTACCCTTAAATAAATGGCATGACAATTTATTCCTTGGGTTAGGTGGAAGTCGGCCATCTAGAAAAGGGGTGGAGCTACGGTACCCAAACTCAATGACCCGGACGGGAAACGGCGTGGAATCTGCGGATTGGAGGAGCGGATGCACTCGTTAACCTAGGGGTCATGGGGGAGGGTATATAAGGGGTCGTAGTGTAAGTGATCTGTTCCTTCGTAAATGGTTAGCATACAACCAAAAAGGAGACCCTGCATCTGTGAAAAACGTGAGTGTTGTGTTTTGTTAGTCTGTCTTGTAACACTGTCTGTTTGTGTCGTCTTGTCAAGAGTACTAACACTATCCGGAGCTGCAGCCGCAGGCCAGCAACAAACCTGGACACCAGCACTTCCCTGTTTCACAACGTCTTTTCACCAAGAGCACTAGTTTCACACACTAAATAAACACTGTGTTTGTGTTCTGTGTTACGTGTTGTCTGTCTGTTTTTTATCCACTCTGCACTGCACACACCTGTATTCACTCACCACTTTGCCACACTTCCACATCAACCTATTGAAGGAATGGAAAGAGCGCCCAAACCCACAGACACTGTTAGCTTGGTGAGCAAAGGAAGAACAAACAGCAGAAGAATTGTTCCCATCATGAGAGGAAGAATGCTCTCCTAATCATCTCAGTCAGAGGCAGCATCAACAGATGACAAGGTTACTGAAATCTTTTCCCGGCTTATTCACAGAGAAGCCCGGACACACCACAGTCATACAGCATGTCATTCAGTTGCTGGAGCCGAATTCCATCAGACAAAGAATGTATTGGATTCCAGAAACCCTGAAGGAGGAAGTTAATGCCATGCTTCACACTAAAGTCATCAAGCCGCCTTCCAGTTTTTGGAGCAGTCCTGTGGTGTATCAAAGAAGGATAACTATATATTTCTGCATTGACTTTCGGCAACTGAATGCCATTTTGAAATTCGACAGCTATCCAATGCCAGGCCATCTTATCTCTTCTCCCAACCTCAGCAAGGGTTATTGGCAAGTATCACTGACCAATAGATCTAAGGAATTAACAGCTTTCCGAACATCCTTCGGACTTTTTCAATTCTGCGTCATGCCCTTTGGTCTGCACGGGGCACCTGCAACCTTCCAGCAAATGATGGACAAAATCCTCCCTGGATGCCAAGATTGCACAGCAGCCTACTTGGATGACATTGTGATTTACAGTACTAGCTGGGAAAGTCACATATATATCACCTAAGGACTGTCCTAGAGAGAACTGTCCTGGCTTAACTGCCAACAGGGTGAAATGCACCACAGCCAAATCAGGCTGTTTACTGTTGCCAATAATATCAAGACTCTACCTTTATTGTCACTTATTTTTCTGGATTGCCACATTTAAGTGAGATTCAGCAAGTGAGAGATTATTTTATTATTTTATTATTTTATTATTTTATTTTATTATTATTATTTCCTTGCTGTGATCCGCAGCTGACAGCGGTCCTTTTCTTTTTATTTCTTTTACCTGTGTTCACAATAAACAGTTTGGATGAATACTGCCTGTGTGATCCTGTTCATTTTCATGGAGCATTACAAGATACAGTAAACCAGTGCTGCTGATGCAGTCGGTGGGAAATTTGGGCTTGCTTGGTATTTTTGTCGAGCACCACAAAACTATCAATTTTGTGTACAGTGTGCAATACGGCATGAAACTTTCACTGATTCATAAACATAAACTCACCCCTGATTGACTCCCTGCTTTAAGTGGGGATAATTAATAATAATAATAATAATAATAATCATCTACTGTACTGTATACTATATAGACGTACTGTACAGGTTTATATATTTGTTCAAAATGTAATGTGTAGCCTACCCAGAACACATTAGTGTTATTTTAGCGCAATGATTTATACATTTAATAAATAAATCTCAGAAATCTTGCAATCAGAGGTCGTGGTCTTTGTCCTGCTTGTGGTCTTGATGTTAGTGCGCAATGTGCTCTCTATTTCCATATCAGTTCCCCCTGCATGTTGAAAATGTGTTTTTAACATTTTCACTATGAAGGTCGATGTGTTCTTATTTCCCTCCTCTGCTCTTCAGGTACACCGATGATCCTTATATTTTGATGTCGACTGAGATTTTCTAAGTCCTGCAACTTATATATATATATATATATATATATAACATTTAAATCGACTATGTTCACCAAAACGCAAGAACCTGTTAATGACTGGAGAATTTCACTCTTGGAAAGAAGGAGACCCCTAGCTGCAGAAACTGGCAACTGCTCGACTTGCGAGATTGATAGTAAAAGAAAGATAGGACCATCAATCCCTTGGTTCAATCGTACTATTCCATGATTCAATGTGCATATTACTGCGGTCGCCATTCTTGGCACCCACTTAGAGGTGGAGGGCAAAGCATTGGACAGACAGCAGAAGAAACTGACTTTCCTACAATCTCAAACTTTGTAAGATCATTTTTTACCAAATTTGCATAGGGAAGTATTGCAAGCTAGAGCGAGAAGATGTTGTGAATCCATGCTGCCATAATTGATGCACACAGAACCAAGTCGTGAGTGAGAGGGTGCGGTGGAGCATAAGCGGACCGTGAAGCCGAGAGAGGCATGGTGAGCCCCCAAACAAAGCACATGGACCCAACGGGCAAACCGCTTACAAAGTTTCTCACAACCGAAGCATAGAAAAATGTAACAATGTAAGAAAAAGCCTGGCAACGCATGGGGAAGCACAGACTGCAGAAATAAAAAAGACAAGTGGTGTCTGTTTTTTGAAGCAGCAGCGCAGTTGTAGGATTACGACTTTCAGAAGGTTTCATTTGACTTTATAAAGCAAATAGTTAATTATATAGGGTGATGCAAAACTTTTGGCCATAGCTGTACTTCTTGCACTGGAGCAAAAGCTTATTAAATATGTCCCAAATATGTTATTTCATCTTAACAAAAAAGGCTAGAAAACTATCAATATTCATGCAAGATGTTTGTCTTTACCAGAATTTTAAAAAAAGACTCAAATATAGGTCAATATGTTTTCTGTTCAATCAGATTCAAGCTTGCAGAAGGCCTACTGGGGAAATGCTAATTTAATGTAAAATAAGGCATTAGTATATTATAAAATTGTCTGAAATCTACAACATGCAGTTAATTGCGCTGTGTGCACTATATTTTATTGTAAATTGTGAGACTCACTTTCCTGCAGTGCAACCTACCTTCCTCAGTGTACCATGGATCTGTGAGCAAGCATGTGGGGTTGAATACATTAGTGAAAGAATCAGTAAGTTTTGAGCCATTTGTAAATTCAACTCCTAGAAAACATAGCATGAGGCTCAAGATCAACTTATGGAAAAGTTGAATTTCTGTATGACATTGGGGCATGGGGGCATTAGAATTACACAGCTGAACCCACTTGGGACTCGTAACATACACATTCATAGCAGTCAGTTTTCATAGTTACAGTCCAAAGTGAAGTCTCGCTAAAACTGGTGAAGTAATACCCTCTAGGGATGACCTAAATACATGGGGCACTGTCTTTAATCAATAATAAAGTAATCAAATCAAGGCATGCAGAGGTATTTCCTGTTAGTTAGGATCTTAATATACATTGCAAGGATATAATGACATTTACTTTGGCTGAAAAGGCTCCAATTATGTTGAAATAATTCAGTTTTGAAATGAAAAGCTTGCAATGAGATTTTTGTTATGATATATGGTGCTCCTGATGTGTGCTGGATTAGCAGTTATGTATGCTGAAATCCATCTGCATTTCTTCATATTTCACCATCAGCCTTAGAGTAAGTACTTTTAAATGCCTTTTCAATAGATTTTTTTTACACCCTTACTTTTTTTTATAATGTGTTGATTATTCTGTGTGGTTCTGGGTCCTGTTGCTCTTAAGATTTTTACCTGGCTTTGAATGCTTGAAGAATCATTGGACAGATTTCCTTTTTCAGTTCATATCATGTGACTGCTCAACTTTGGCGTCTGTACTTTCTTATGCAGGATAATTTATAATTCATGGAACATTGTTGTTTTGTGTTGTTTGCAATTCTACTTTAAATATCAATGAACAACCCATGTCCTCAATTTGATGTGCATTTTACAAAAGCAACTAAATAAATAGATAGCATGGTGTGTAAAAAGGCTGTCCTTTACATGACCGGATCATTTGTTCTTCAATTCAAATTCTCTAGTATGTGCAACATACAGCTCCCTCTTGTTAGTTTTAGTCACAGTTGTCAAGCAGTGCGTCTACAGATTTTGATAGAAGGCTTATGGTAGACTCAAGCCTTGGCTTTCCAAGTCCATTTCATTGCAGGACTTTGTACCAATCATGTCATTCATTATTTAATTGATCTTCAGTCTGTAGAGCAGACTAAACTGCAGATTTCCAACCCAGTAAACTGTAAACATTTAAAATACAATGGGTATTATGCTACTGAAAATGGAGCTTGTCAATGCAGGTCCGGCTGTTAAGTTTTCAGCTGACAATACAGCATCATCCATTTTTGGGTTTTGTTTGGGGGGGGGGGTTGGGGTTTTGGGGTTTTGGTTTTTTTTAAGTTGTTCAGTTAAGTAGTTTTCATCCTCATTGGCACTGAATAATGCTGTGTTTTTTTTATGAACTGATTTTTTTGTTTGTTTTAGTTTTTGTATGTGAATTTGCTGTGTGTTTGCTATTTTCAGTCTTCTGAGTGACATTCTTGCATTTCTTTGAAAGTGTTCACTGCATATCCTAATGTTAAACACTCAGAGAGTGTGGGAATGCTACATGAAATCAAGAACTTGTTGGTCTAATGTTTTCTCTTCAAAGTAGATTTTGGCAGTGATATTATAAACATTATGTCATATTATGTATCTGCATTTTGCTTTGTGAATTCTTCTTTTTCAAATGCTTGTCAACACACACTATCTCATCTTAATAACCTGAGTCGCTGCCAAGGCTGGGAGGAAATATACTGTATCTTGATCTAAGGAATGGCTTTATATGGATCATTTTTCATTGTTAACATCCTGACAACTTTTTACACTTTTAACTTTAAAGTCTGTTTCAAAGCTCTTTTCAAAATGGCTGCTCTAGTGCACTGATAGTGTAAGGATTATTGCCCACATTGTCAAACAGGTAATACAGCAATAACAATCCATGATGTTGTGTTTTTTTGTTTTTGTTTTTTTTTAATCGTTCTTCCTGCAGTGATTTAGGGGACAGATCTCAAAACCCAGTGCACCAGAAACAGGCATTTTGAAAAAAAGCTTTGAAGCAGACTTAAAAATTGTAAAATTAGTGTAAAAAGTTGTCAGGATGTTAACAATGAATAGAAAAATTACAGGTACGTTATTTATGCAGTTATAGAAACACTACTTACTCTTTAAACTAGCAATGTATAACAGGAATTACATAATGAGTAATTCATAATTATATGTAATTTTCTCTGTGTCCCAATAACCTAGTATTAGATTTGGGTTTGGGTACTCAGTAACAACCTCTACTGACACTTGCATTGGAATTTGAGAGTTCTCATGGTACAATATAAGAAGCTTTCATGTGCATAAGTTAGGCAACAGCCATTATGTTGCCCACCTACAGCCTATGATATTAATGGCACTTCCTTCACTTTAACCCTTTGTCCATGTTAAGGGATGCAAATGCATCGCAGCATTTTTAAAATTAACATACCTCATAACTCATTGAAGAACATGGATTACACTTGAATTGCTTACCTTTATTTTGATAGCAAGCATGTCCTTGTCTGACTCAGGAAATGGGAGTACTGTAATCCTTCATCAAAGTGCACATGGTCATTTTTTGGGGTGCATTTGCACCCCTTGCCATTCTCAGAGGGTTGCATAAAATATACTGTACATTTTTTCACATACCACAATCACAGCTCCTGCATACTGGCAGAATACATTGTTGAGCTGTGGGATAGCTGAGGGAGATGTAGAAACGGTGAATTGCTTCTAAAACGATTGAATTAGACATATATTTAAATTTTTTTAGCCAATAGTATTTTTATGACACTGTGTGGCTATGAGTCTATAACACATTAGTTGCCAGCCCTGTATTTGATAACTTAATTTTTTACAGTATCCTGCTAATTACCTACTACAGTACAGTATTGAAAAAAAATATGGAAAAGGTATGGTCTTTCATATAGGCTAGCTCGCACAGCTCCTGTTGACTTGCAGAATATAGTACTGAGGTGCCAAGGAGCTAGGATGATGTACAAAAGGTATCGCTTCTAAAATGATTGATTTAGCCATACAAATTCATTTTTTATCCCTATGTAGATTTCCAATTTCCAATCTTAGAAAGAGTGTTTATGTGTGTATAACACATTCATTTCCAGCACTGTGTTTGATGACTGCATTCTTTACAGTACTCTGCGCATTGCCTTCTACAGTACATTATATAAGGCAACCACTATTGTGCAGCTCCTGTTGTAGAATCAATGCCCGAGAGAGACGATGGGCAAATTGGAGTAAATATGCCCTCATTTACAGGACTTTGAAGCTTTTAGGGCGCTATTTGAGTTACATTCTTTTTTTCTTTTTCAAGGGTTGTTGTCTTTCTATCTTGCTTTTTTATGTATGTAAGTTCTCTGTTTTTTATGAAAAGACAGAAGCTGCTTTTTCATACACAATGCACAGGTATGTATAGGCAAATTGTTTCTTTTACTACATTTTGTACATGTTGAGTTGCTCTGTACAGTGTACTGTTTATTTATGGTTTATATTTGTGTTTGTGGCATTTTAAGACATTTATTGTTGATAATGCTTTAAAAAATGTTTTTTTAAATACTTAGTACCTGTACTTTAAACAACAGTTATTCAATACAGAACTGTTTAAATAATAATATAAACCACATTTATGAAATGTTTTTGCTTATATTATAAGCGTTTATGTATGTGGGGCGCATTTGCACCCCTGTCCTCCTTCTGTGTGAACTCAATTATTACTGCTGACATACAAAAATGGCAGATTATAATGTGTTTCAGGGTCCCTCTGGTGGTCACAGTTAGTAATTGTTGTTTTAAATAACGGATTCATGTCAGATTTTTTTCTATTTTTGTGTGATCTCATTATCATTATCTCACTCCAATAATGTTTCTAGCATATTTTTCAGAACAATTGGTTTTGCCCCCAAAGTGACATTAATACAAGCATCCTTATTTAACTGTTGTAATAAATGGTAATTATTAGCCAGTCAGCACATTTCTATTGATTGACCCTTTGGGGATAATATAATTCATACCAATTGAAGACCAAGAATTCCATGAAAGTTGTTCCATTGAAAGTGATCAATAATGTATTTACCTTGTACATGTGGCAGGTTATAAAATAAATCACTGGATTTTGCGATTTTATCCAGAGCTTCTCCATTGCCATGAGTGCCTATGAAATTCATGCTCTGATTCCTTTTCTGAAATTGGTGACAGCTGTAGGTTTTTAAGTGAGATTTTGTTATAGCACCAAAGAAGAGGAACAGCTGGATGCTGTTAATCATTGTATACAGCGCTGACGAGAGGGGGGACAACTGTACCGGGGCCACAAGCTCGGGGGTGCAAACAATTACAAGAATTAACCAAATTACAATTCCATGATAATTTGGTGAGAAATACTAATTGCAAACTTTCTACAGACCCGACTGACAGCAACTCGGAACCTTAAAAAAAAGCCGTAACTACCAACAGTCAGCACTCGGATATCCGTTACCCAGGCACACATCAGTCGCGTTTTTGTAGCAAAAGTTGTGCTTTTGTGGATGAGGAAAAAAACTTACAAGAAATAGATGTCTACAATTATTGATTTCAGCAATTTGTTTTGTAAAACTCCAAAAATGCTAATTCAAAAGTTTGCATACCCTTTGATGCTATGATAGTATTGTCTACAAGGTGCTAGAAATTTCAATATGATAATGCAGAACCTAATTCTAGGAAAGTCTTGAACATGCTGGATTGTAGGTGAACATTCTTAGTATAAAATGGTTAGGCATAGGATGACTGCTGTCATTAGCAATAAGTCAATATGGGAAAAAGTAAAGACCTATCTGAAGACCTTAGGCAGAAAATTATTTATTGTCATAAAACTGGAGAAGGATACAAGAAGATTTCCAAGCATTTTGGTATCCAAATTTCAACTATTGTTTCTCTTATTAGAAGTACAAGACTCATGGTACTGTCACAACGCTCCCTCGGTCTGGAAAAAAAAGGTTCTTTCACCAAGAACAAGTAGAACTGTGAGGAAGGTTAATAACAATCCGAGATTGACTGCCAAAGATATTCAAAGTGAATTGGCTGCAAGTGGGACTGGGGTTTCCATTTCAACCATAGGTCGAGTATTACATGGGAAGGTCTCAATGGTTGCAGGTCAAGGAAAAAGCCACTTTTAGGAAAATGGCACAAAGGCAATCTCTTAAAGTTTGCAAAACGGCATCTCGGATCATGTATACGAGTTCTGGTGAAAGGTTTTGTGGAGTGATGAAAAAAAAATTGAGCTATTTGGTCATGCTGATCGTCGTTACGTTTGGAGAAAGTCTGGTGAGGCGTACAAAGAAAAGAACACCATACCTACTGTCAAGCACGGATTGGTAATATCCTTCTATGGGGCTGTTTTTCCTCTAATGGCACCGGGAATTTAGTTCCAATACATGGTAAAATGGATTCCATAGTATACCAAAAGATATTAGCCAATCATCTGAAACCCTCTGCTACAAAACTTGGTTTAAATCGCAGTATATAATGTGATAAAGCTAGAGGTAGAGTCGTTAATGGGAGGCATGTGAGAGCTAGCTTGTTGGCAAATTATGACCTCACGTTACTGGAAGTAAGATGGCCGACCCGAGGGAAACTTCATTTCCCAGACCACCTCATGGCGAAATATGATGTCACAGAATTAAGGATGAATCATCATAAAAGGTACAGCCCACAACAGGTTGGTGAAGGAGTAAGGAGACAGCTTTGTGCTGGGGGAGAGTGAGTAGAGTGAAAAGAAAGTGCCTGTTAAATACCTGTTTGCCTGTGATTACCGACCTTTGACTGTTTGATTACCTGACTTGTTGCCTGAACCTGGACTTTGCTGAGAACCCGTAACGTGTACCATACCCTGCCTGTGTTTTGACCGGCCTTTGGATTGTGGAAAATAAATATATCAGGTGCCACCCTGATTTATACCATATTACTGTGTTGTGTAGAACTTTGTTTATGTGAGCACTTCGTACTTACCTCCAGACCTGCCACTATATATATTAAGGCTGATTAGGGTGATTAATCAACTAATGAATTGATCGGAGATTAATATTTTCACAATTTAATCCAGCACAATTTTGTTTCACGTTATAAAGTGTCACATATCCGCCCTGACTGCTTATCCGCCCTGATCAAAGAATCATCAATGTCAGTCATGTGGAAAGCACAAATGCAAAAGGCTACAGCAAGTGTGTTTACAATTTGTTTTAAAAAAGAGAGATGTCTCCTTTCACTGCTGGAAAGGTCGTTAATAGGAATAAAATAGCACACGATTTCAGAATTGGTAAGAGTGCTGCTGCGACAGATAAAAAAAGTTTGCATCTGATGGGTGCCGACATTCTTTGGAAGTAAAGAACGAAACCTTCCAACTCATTATGTAAGTACAAGTACAGCTGTGTGCAATTTAACTTCTGTGTTCTACTTTTCAGTTTTAGTCTTTTAACTTATTTGAGCAAATGAAAACAACCTGTATATTTGTTTGTTTGTTTTATTGTAAACCCGCAATGCACTTGTAAACCCGACAATAACTGTCAGACCAGCCTGTCAAAATAACTCTGTCCTCGCTGCTTAGCACCCTCACAGGTCGGGAGGGAGATTTACAAACCAATATTCATTATATTTCTGTCACATAGGCTGTAACAGGGGAGATCTGTGCTGACTGTCTGGCGCATGCGTGGTGCTGCAGGAAGAGGGCAGCAGCCTTGTAAGATCCGCCTGTCAGTAATGGCGATGACACAGAGAGGTGGAGAAGAGGGTGTGTCTTTGTAACGTCTAAAGAAATATGAGTACAAATAGCATGTATAGTGTTGCACTGATTTAACATAAGCATTTCATGATCACATTTTGATATGTTGTAAACAAAACATTACCCTTTTAAACGTATTACTCCTATGCGTTTTACTGCAGTACAGTGTTGGGGCAGCTGCTCTATCGGTGCCTCCCACTTTTCACAGGCAGTTTACAGTGAGAGATGGTGTTTTTAGAAGCACGTATTGTACAACGAAGTCAGTGATTTGCAGTTTTAACAAAACAATGCAGCACACATTCACTTTTTAAAATTTTTTTATGTTATTTTACTATAATCATTTTTATAACTATTGAAACTCAAAGTTAGTTCAGTGTGCACTGTAAATCGAAGATGGACTTCCAGTTAAATAATGAGTTGATTTGTGTGCACTAAAAAGTTTTTTTATTGGTTTAAAAAGTTTTTATTTCAGATATGTTTTAAGTTAGGTTAAAACCGATTCATAAAATCCATTCAGATTTTTTTCTGTTTAAATGTAACAATATGATGGGGGTGGGGGGCTGAAATTTCTCTAGACGGGCCTGATTGTATATCTACTTTTGTCAGAACTTTGTGTTATAGAAGGTGATCATTTATTTATGAGTGACTAGTTTAAACCAGGGCAGGATCACCAGAACTTCAATTACTTAGTTATCATGTTGGATTTAAACCAAACCCTGAAGTGAAAGAAAGTGGTTTGAGCTACACATGTCCAATTTTTATATCCCCATTTTTTTCTCCCAATTTAGAAATGTCCAAGTATGTTCCCTCACTGCAGAATCTTCGCACAACAGCTCAGGAGCCCTATTTATAAGGCTTCAGTGAGTTTGTGAAGTCTGCTCGCACTCACGAGCACTCAGTGATTAACGATTTTGCCTCCCTAAGCAATGGAAAGCTTCCTGACGAATTTTGTGCTCCTCTGCCTTTACATAGTGAGCACCCCGGGGACCTTAAGCTGCACATACTTTAATCCATTAAACATCCGAATGGGCAGTTTGTGTCAAGACCCAATATGCCTTGCATATCAGACAAATCGTTATTACTTCTACATTGGTACGAGGACTCTGGAAACTATGCTTTTTAAAATAAATTCCATGTTAAATCATTGAAATAGGGCTTCTTTAAAGTTATTTGCAGAAAGTAGTCAAACGATATTTGTCTGCAGCAAGCAACACTGACATTGTGACCTCTTTGATAGAGTAGCAACATTACCCAGAGTTCTGTATTTGGCTGGTTATAATTAAGTGCAATAAATGGGTAATTTAATGTAATTGTACTTTGCCAAATATGCATGAGAATGTTCTACTAGTGTTTAAAAGGGTTTAAGAACCATTGGCACACATTGTATGGTATGGTATGGTAAACGGTATAAGGAGTCACTGCATGGGCGTCGCCACCATGGGGGTCAACGGGGGCAGTATATGGTCTGGCCCCCCTACTTTCAAGTGGAGACCAGTATTCAGTGTAGCATCAGATTGGGTCATAATATCATTCTGTGTATGAAATTAAAAGAAATGGAATATACAGAGGGGGGTCCTAAGCCATTCTTGTCACAAACTCCCCCAGTGGTTCTCAAATAAAAACATTTGGTGGCCTCAGAGGCAGATACCAACACTTATTGGTGGCCACACTGCTATTTTTTCATAAACAATACTAAGTATCTCATATGGAAAATAAATAAATATAAACATATGCCTGTCTATTTTTTGTCATGTATTTCTAGAATAAAATTAGTGTAAAAATATAGCAGTCCCTCTCCACTGGATCTTAATTCTCAAGCCCTTCTAATTATAATCTGGAGACAAAAATCAGGTGCTCTGCTAGATTTTCTTTTTTATTATTATTTCTGACAACAGGTCAAACTTAACAGGTTAATCAAGCATATACATTGATATAAATTAATACAATACCTAAGCTAAATTATATTAGTAACGTATTGAAGTTAAATAAATCTACTTGAAGTTAAAACAAAACAAAAACTACTTTCATTTTCCTGTTCCAATCACTTTCTGCCCAATTAACAGCTAAATCTAACAAAAGTATAATGATTTGCAATGCTGTTATATCATAATATTATATGTATAACTGAAATATTCCAAAATAGTAGGTTGTGAAAGCTTTACTTCTGCTTACCAGATGTAAAAAACGTGATCACATCACCCCCCGTCTTGCCCAGCTGCACTACCTGTAAAGTTCAGGATTATTTTCTCTAAAATTCTCCTGCTCATCTACAATGCCCCTCATCACACAGGTCCTGAGTACCTCCTCAACCTGCTGACCCGCTATGTCCCTGCCCGCAAGCTGAGGTCCTCCAACTCTGGCCTGCTTGTTATCCCCAAGCAAAAGTGACCACACTTGGAGAATGCTCAATTAGCTTCATGTCTCCGACTCTTTGGAACTCTCTTCCAGCTTTGGTGCGTGATGCTCCCACCGTCGCTCGCTTTAAATCAACTCTCAAGACCCACATGTTCTCTCTTGCTTTCCATGCTCCTTAAGCCTGATATCTGCTATTAGCTGCTGTGTTGCTGCTTATATTTCATGTACTATGCTAATATCATGTATTATGCACTTTCCACTGTATTAATGTATTATGCATTGTTTTTTTTTTACTGTATACCATGTATTATGCATTTCTCTGTATTTAATGTATTATGGATTTTCTTGTTGTTACTGCATCTTGTAAAGCGCTTTGTGATGGTGGTCCACTATGAAAGGCGCTATATAAAATAATTGATTGATTGATTGATTACTTTGCCCCACTGAATTAACTATAAAGCACAGGATGTCAAACAGTAGTTAACATTATAATTTTTTTCATGAGTGTATTTCAGGCAGAAACAGTACAAAATTAGACATCACTTTTTTTTAAATCCATGCCATTGTAGTTTCTGCACAATAAATGAAGTGGCAACAGGGGTCACAGCTGTTTTTACGTCGCTTCTCTCATTGATCAACCAATGAGCACTGGCAGAAATGGGCAGAGATTTGTGATGCATGCCAAAATGGTTTAATAACGATTGGCACCAAAGCTGCGAAATAATTTCTCATGATCTTGCTACCAGGGATTCAGGTCAATAGGTCAACCATTGGTTCATTTTGAGAATATTTTAATGAGTTGTGTTATTTTGTGGTACGTGTTAAAACATGGTACGCAATGTACTATGCTTGCCCGGGCATGAGCAAATGATTTTAGCTCAGAAAACAAGGAAACACCTATCTGAAGGGGGTACGATGTACTGAGTTTGGCCCTTAAAGTTATTTTTAATATCATTTTTTCAAAATTCAGCAAATGTGACTTTAGCTGATGAGCAACAAATTGGGTTATCTAAAATTGTAAAGATCTATGATTTCGTGGATGAACTACAGTTTGTCTCGTCCATAGTGAGTTGTGCAGTAGTCAATCACAGCATTGACAGCGTACCACTTTCTGGTGTTAAGTCCCGTTACTGAGTACCGGCAGAAATGCACCCCTGTTCCTAAACATAACAAGGACATGTAATTAATCCATGTGCAGTTGTACCGAGATTCTAATTGAATGAATGATTAGCAATCGAGTCTCGGTACAACTGCAAACTGCATAAAAGACACACATTGTCACTCAGTCGGGGTTGGGTGTACAGAGAGGAGGTACGGGGAGATAGAGAGGAGAAGCGAAACATAACAATTGCTATTGGTTCAGCACGATACTTGTTTGTCCGTTTCGTCCCGTTTGTGTTTGTTTACTGTTTTGATTGGCCCTTGTGCCCGTTTGTTTTGTATGTGTGTTTTATTTAACTCTTTTATTTTCATTATTATTTAATAAAGAAACCGAGCGCTTTTGCGTCTCAGTTTTAACCCGCAGCTGCTGTGTGTCTGTGTTTCTGGTCTGTGACGTCACCACACCTCACCACTGCAAGCCATCCTGCCACAAGGAGAAACCTCAAAATGGAGCGAGGTAACCAGTGGTGTACCACAGGGATCAGTATTAGGTCCTCTGCTATTCCTGATCTACATTAATGATTTAGATTCTGGTCTAGTAAGCAAACTCGTTAAATTTGCAGACGACACAAAAATAGGAGGAGTGGCAAACACTGTTGCAGCAGCAAAGGTCATTCAAAATGGTCTAGATAGCATTCAGAACTGGGCAGACACATGGCAAATGAAATTTAATAGAGAAAAGTGTAAAGTATTGCATGCAGGCAATAAAAATGTGCATTATAAATATCATATGGGAGATACTGAAATTGAAGAAGGGAACTATGAAAAAGACCTAGGAGTTTATGTTGACTCAGAAATGTCTTCATCTAGACAATGTGGGAAGCTATAAAAAGGCCAACAAGATGCTTGGATATATTGTGAGAAGTGTTGAATTTAAATCAAGGGAAGTAATGTTAAAACTTTACAATGCATTAGTAAGACCTCACCTAGAATATTGTGTTCAGTTCTGGTCACCTCGTTACAAAAAGGATATTGCTGCTCTAGAAAGAGTGCAAAGAAGAGCAACCAGAATTATCCCAGGTTTAATGTCGCATGCAGACAGACTAAAAGAATTGAATCTATTCAGTCTTGAACAAAGAAGACTACGCGGCGATCTGATTCAAACATTCAAAATCCTAAAAGGTATAGACAATGTCGACCCAGGGGACTTTTTTGACCTGAAAAACGAAACAAGGACCAGGGGTCACAAATGGAGATTGGATAAAGGGGCCTTCAGAACAGAAAATTGGAGGCACTTTTTTACACAGAGAATTGTTAGGGTCTAGAACCAACTCCCCAGTAATGTTGATGAAGCTGAAACCTTGGGTCCTTCAAGAAGCTGCTTGATGAGATTCTGGGTTCAATAAGCTACTAACAACCAAACGAGCAAGATGGGCTGAATGGCCTCCTCTCATTTGTAAACTTTCTTATGTTCTTATGTTCTTAGATTTGTATTTGTCTGAAAGCTCCTCAGAAGTCTTTAATAAATACTATTTTTTTTATTTGGTGAAATTGGTTGAAAACAGAATGTCAGTAGGAAGTACCTCTCAAGGTCACAGTCACTTCCATTATCACTGTCATTGCCACATTTCTGCATCAATCATGCTGGGCTCTCCAGAGAGATCTACAGCAACAACAAAAAATGTTGTTTTACAGTGACAGGCACCAGAATGTCTAGCTGGCTTGACTACCTGTAAAATTTCAAAGCAATGATCCATGAAATCATCTCTTGTAATAATTATATTTAGTTGAGCATGCAACAACTCAAAATGTTTTTTTTTAATCCCTGTTTGTAAAAGTTCCTGAGTAAGAAGTCCAAAACTATTAAAACAAAAATAGTCCTTGTTGTTTCAACATGGACTTTGATGCTGTTATATTAAATAAGTTATAATTAGAATGTATGGAAAGTTTGGAACATTTAGTCACTTGTGGGGTTATGGGACACTACTGGTAGACATGGTGATAGCATTACTGGAATGAGGAACTAAAAGGTAAGATAAAGTTTAAAAAAAAAAAAGTTACAAATGTAATTTGAAGCTACTTGTTCTTTAAAGAGGTGCAATTCTGTAAATATAATTCAACTGTAGGGATTCCTAAGAGGGAGTAACCTTTTGATGGAGTCTGCCAGGCAAACAGCAAGGTTTCAAATGAATGGTCATTATGATAATAAGATGATAAACTGAGGCCCTGTTTACTTTGTGAGCATTAGGATCCCATGGCACTATTTCAGTGAAGGGTAGTGGTGCAAATTAACTTAGCAGATGTATCCTGTATAAATATCTTAAAATAAACAATGAAAAACTAATTCAATGTAGAATAGATAGTAAATATAAAGGTAAATAGTATCAGTAAAACAATGTAAAATAGCAGATTGGTTATATTTCTAGCATATACAGTACATATCTATATATGTAGGTGGTATACTTGATTTTGTTATTAATTTGGTGCTCAGTGAGGTAAAACCTTTACTTATAACAAGCAAAACAGCTGGGATTCCTGGGATCTTTATCTTTATTACAGAGCAGAGGTCTGTATTTCAATTGTAGTTTAATCTTCAGGAAATAAAATGTATATATGAACAAAGATTGTTTACATTGAACGTTTCAAAGTAAGAGTTGTAAACTATAGCGGTCAACTAAAGGTCAGTTCTGGTAATCATGTATGAATTGAATAGCGAGGGGAATGGTGTATGAATTGAATAGCGAGGGGAATGGTAATTGAAAAGCGAGGGAATGGTGTATGAATTGAATAGAGAGGGAATGGTAATTGAACAGAGAGGGGAATGGTGTATGAATTGAATAGCAAGGGGAATGGTGTATGAATTGAATAGCGAGGGGAATGGTAATTGAATAGCGAGGGGAATGGTGTATGAATTGAATAGCGAGGGGAATGGTGTATGAATTGAATAGCGAGGGGAATGGTAATTGAATAGCGAGGGGAATGGTGTATGAATTGAATAGCGAGGGGAATGGTGTATGAATTGAATAGCGAGGGGAATGGTGTATGAATTGAATAGCGAGAGGAATGGTGTATGAATAGCGAGGGGAATGGTGTATGAATTGAATAGCGAGGGGAATGGTGTATGAATTGAATAGTGAGGGGAATGGTGTATGAATTGAATAGCGAGGAGTGGTGTATGAATTGAATAGTGAGGGAATGGTAATTGAATAGCGAGGGAATGGTGTATGAATTGAATAGCGAGGGAATAGTGTATGAATTGAATAGCGAGGAGTGGTAATTGAATAGCGAGGGAATGGTGTATGAATTGAATAGCGAGGGAGTGGTGTATGAATTGAATAGCGAGGGGAGTGGTGTATGAATTGAATAGCGAGGGGAATAGTGTATGAATTGAATAGCGAGGGGAGTGGTGTATGAATTGAATAGTCGGGGATGGTGTATGAATTGAATAGTGAGGGGAGTGGTGTATGAATTGAATAGCGAGGGGAATGGTAATTGAATTGAATAGCGAGGGGAATGGTGTATGAATTGAATAGCGAGGGGAAACTGCTGCGGCGGGAGCTCATCTCCTGACCTCCTCCCCCTTCTTCATGGCCGGCAGCTTCCCAGGCGAAGCAGAGCTGGCGGCGACCCCAGGCGAAGCAGAGCCGGCGGCGACCCCAGGCGGCTACGGCAGCAGCAGCGGACCCTCAGGAGGCGACGGCAGCAGCGGACCCTTGGGAGGCGACAACAGCAGCAGACAACCCCAGGCAATGCGGAGCAGCAGGCAACCCCAGGCGATGCGGAGCAGCAGGCAACCCCAGGCGATGCATGGCAGGCATCCTTGGGTGGCTCCCGCTGCTCTGCTCCTGGTGGTGGGGGGTGGTTGAGGCCCCTCTCCCTCTAGCATTGGAGACAGCAGCGATGGCTCCTCTCCCTCTGGCACTGGAGATGGCAGCAATGGCTCCTCTCCCTCTGGTGCTGGAGACGGCAGCAATGGCTGGCAATTTCCTGCAGGGAGGATTTAACCCCCTCCCTGCTGTCTTACAGTGCGTACGTCAAGTTTCCCATTCTATTCTATGATCGATTTCTCAGTCTAGCATTTCAGGTTTCATTCTCAAAGGCAGTGCTAGTACTGTGGAATGTGCAATGAAAGTTGGGGGAGTGTCAGGTGACATTTGTATCCAATTGCGTGTAGCGATTCCAATCTACTTGTGGGCGTTTAGAAGAGATATATTGCGGGAATCCATTTATCTTTTACAAGTGTGTATGTAGGTATATATATATATATATATATATATATATATATATATATATATATATATATATATATATATATATATATATATATAGTGTTTTAAATTATTATTTTTTGTTTTATTGTTAGTTTTACTTGTTTAGTTGTAGTTTATTATTATTATTATTATTTATTTCTTAGCAGACGCCCTTATCCAGGGCGACTTACAGTCGTAAACAAATACATTTCAAGAATCACAGTACAAGTAATAATACAATAAAGAGCAAGATAAATACAATGACTTTGGTTCTAGCAAGTACAAGTATAACAAAATACGATTCAATAATACAGCAGATAACAGTGTCAGTGATAGTTACATCAGGATATAATTAAATACAAATTACTACAGATTAAATAACACTTGACAGATTACAGTACTCTAAAGTACAGGATTAAATGCAGTAAAATAGGGGGCAGATAAGAGCAAGTAAAGCGCATTTAAGGAAGGGTGATAAGTGTCCCGGGGGAAAAACAGAGGAGTTCTACAGGTGCTTTCTGAAGAGGTGAGTCTTGAGGAGGCGCCGGAATGTGGCCAGGGACTGGGCAGTCCTGACATCTGTAGGAAGGTCATTCCACCACTGCGGGGCGAGGGTGGAGAAGAAGTGGGCTCTGGAGGCAGGGGAGCGTAAAGGAGGTAGAGCCAGTTTTCTAGTGCAGGCGGAGCGGAGAGGTCGAGTGGGGGTGTACGGAGAGATGAGGGTCTGGAGGTAGCTGGGTGCAGTCTGGTCAAGCATCTGTAGGCTAGTACAAGAGTCTTGAACTGGATGCGAGCGGTGATCGGGAGCCAGTGGAGTGAGCGGAGTAGTGGAGTTGCATGGGAGAACCGAGGCAGAGGGAACACCAGGTGAGCAGCGGAGTTCTGGATGAGCTGGAGCGGACGGGTGGCGGACGCAGGGAGGCCAGCCAGGAGGGAGTTGCAGTAGTCTAGGCGGGAGAGTACCAAGGCAGGAGATATATAGGCCATCCAGGAGGGAGTTGCAGTAGTCTAGGCGGGAGAGTACGAAGGCCTGGACCAGGAGCTGGGTGGCGAAAGCTAAACATGGCAACGTACGTGGAGAGCGACAACAGGAGTGAAGTTGGTTCGGAAGATTTCGATACCAGCGACAGTGATGCTGACTTATCACTCAGCGATGATGATGAAGAGGATGTGGAGCCAAGAACAGTACAAACTGTACAAACAAAAGAGCATGCAGCTACTTTACAGGTAAGCCAGCTGCAAACAGGAAGCTGAAATGGCAGTGCTGTGACGAAATAAAACACAGCACTGGGTACAAGGCAATAAAGCAGGCGTCTGCGGCAGCCAGATCCATCACAATGTCTGTGCAAAGTAGCTGTGTACATGCATTTGTGACTATCCCTCCAACACAAGGGAAGCAGAGACCACAAAAAAGGTGCAGGGTCTGCTACGAAAATGAAAACAAAAAAAAGGACACAAGAAAAATGTGCAGTGGTTGTGAAGGCAACACCGGGTTCTGTTGTATTGAACATTTCAATAAATGGTACAGAGCAAGTCGGTAATAGCACACATTTTGATGTTGTTTGATTTTTATTTGATAATTACTGTTTACTGATTATCATTGTTATTAGCGTTATTAGCAGCATTTTTGTTTTCATTGAACTGTAGGTAGTCCCTGCAAGCCCGACTAATGATGAAGTGATAAACACATCGAAATTTTGCCCTCTCCGGTCTGATAACGACGCAAGTCAAGAAATGTCAGGAATGCAAGAGGGTACACCTTCACTGTAAATTTAAACAAGGGACTGAATTAAATAAATTGATGATGTAACAGGGTGAAGGAAGATGGAGGGTGGAAAAACTGGTCTCCAGACAGACTGAGGAACTTGGCTGACTGACAGACACAAAGAATAATCCCAGGCAATGCACAGCAATGTGTATTGGACTGTTCCAAAACAATGGGTTGCAGTCCCAAAATAGTAAAACACAGTTTGTAAATAATAAACAAAGTAGCACACACTGTAGTGTCAGAGTGGGTCATAATATCATTCTGTGTATGAAATTAACAGAATCGAAATATATAGAGGGGAGTCCTGAGCCATTCTCTGTGTCTACTTGGTTTCTGGTCACAAACTCCCCCACTGACAAATATTGTTTTTAAAAAAGAGTCATAAACTAACTGCTGGACAATGTTTGATCTTCCCCCATCGCTGAATGGATCATTTGGGGAGGAACAGCGGACCAATTGAGAACAAGGGTCCATCTAGGAATGAGAACAACCAATGAGAAACACCCCACGTGGACTCGGGCACAGCCCAAAATAAACCAATTAACCAATCACAGGGTTGAAGAAAGAATCACAAAAAGCAGCCAGGACTTTCAAAGGATGCGCTTCCCACACTAAGAAAGCTCAGGTCAGGAAACGGAGCGCGCGGTCCACACAAGAGAAAGAATGCTTCCAACACGAGCCTAAGGCTCCACACAGAGAACCAAGTCTCTGAACTTTGACAATCAGGAGAAGTGCTTCTGAGGGGAAGTGGTGAAGTCTGAAATGAAATGAAAGCTAAACTGCTCTGAAAAAAGTTTCTGAAGTCATAGGAGCATAATTGCTAGAATTCACGGAAGGCAAGGAAGAACCAATGTTCTGAAGAATGGCTAAAATCAGCTTTGAAGAGAGCCCTAGCTCTTTGTCCTACGAGAGACTGAAACAGTTAACGGGACACTGCCTTGATCTGAAAGGGGGTCTTGGTTTCCACGTCGCTCCATGAAACAGATGGAAGCATAACCAGCAGCTGGGCCTAAGAATTGCAACGAGAACACCTCTACGAACTACATAACTTTTCAATTGTAACACATTATCTGAACTGAGTTACGTCTGATCAACAAAACTATTTCCAGTTAGAAAACTGCTGACAAGTCAAAGATAATGCTGCCAGACTATTGGAAATCAACAAGCTGATCTCCATTTGAAAATAACTATTTGTTTATTGCGAGCCGATGCAATACAAAGTGTACTTCAAGCAAAGTACCGTCTTCTTCATTGGAACTTCAGATCCAGAGAGGGAAGCTGCAGTGTTCATCAACAAAGAAGATTGACTACTTCTTTGTTGAAAATCTATAAGTATTCAGCATATTAGATACTTTATGACTCGAGAAATTAACTGTAGCAACTGCTATCAAGTTAGTGGATAATCTGTTCTTGGAATACAATATAACTTCCTGTTTTAGAGTGTGTAAGAAATGCATTTTGTTTGTTGAAATGTGCAAGTCAAAGGAGTTGCCTCATAAATGCAGAGAATTTGATCATTGATGGCCGACTTCCACTTAACCCTGGGAAAGAACTGTCAGGCCATCCAGTCCAAGGCACTCTGTTCCCTTTATACCGCGTCCTCACAGGTCGGGAAGGATATTTATCACCAGGAATCGTTCTCGATTTAGTAAAGGAGGGTTGGGAAGCAAATCCAAGAAGAGCACAGAATATAGTGAAGTATGTGTTTGAACTGAGAGACCGCCTTGAATTGGTTGGTCGATTGGCCAAGGAAAATCTGGCAGCGGCGCAGCATCAATTAAAAAATATATTCAGCGAAAAAAGGCACTTTACAGAGCGTTTAAAAGGGACCAAAAACAAAGTACACAGAAAGAATACTTGGAACTGCAAACACAAGTCAAAAAGGAAGTTAGAAAGGCCAAGAGAGATATAGAAATCAATATTGCTAAGGGGGCTAAAACCAATTCCAAAATGTTTTTCCAATATTATAACAGCATGAGAACATTCAAAGTGGAGGTTAAATGTCTAAGAGACACAAATGGCAAAATCATAGACGAAGAAAAAAAATAGCAAATATATTAAATGATTACTTTTCACAGGTTTTTACAAAGGAGGACACGGACAACATGCCCCACAAGTTGACCTGTTCCTATCCAGTTTTAAATAACTTTAGCATAACAGAGGCAGAAGTGCTAAAGGGACTAGGAGTTCTTAAAATAAACAAATCCCCTGGGCCGGATGAGATCCTCCCAATAGTACTCAAAGAAATGAAAAAAGTTATTTACAAGCCGCTAACCAAGATCATGCAACAGTCTCTTGACACAGGGGTTGTACCGACAGACTGGAAAATTGCAAATGTAATACCAATCCACAAAAAGGGAGACAAAACCGAACCACGTAACTACAGACCAATTAGCCTGACTTCTATTATATGTAAACTTATGGAAACTATAATAAGATCCAAAATGGAAAATGACCTATATAGTAACAATATCCTGGGAGACAGTCAGCATGGTTTTAGGAAAGGGAGATCATGTCTAACTAACCTGCTTGACTTTTTTGAGGATGCAACATCGACAATGGATAATTGCAAAGCATACAACATGGTTTATTTAGATTTCCAGAAAGCTTTTGATAAAGTCCCGCATAAAAGATTAATTCTCAAACTGAACGCAGTAGAGATTCAAGGAAATGCATGCACATGGATTAGAGAGTGGTTAACATGCAGAAAACAGAAAGTACTGATTAGAGGAAAAACCTCAAAATGGAGCGAGGTAACCAGTGCTGTACCACAGGGATCAGTATTAGGTCCTAATCTACATTAATGATTTAGATTCTGGTATAGTAAGCAAACTTGTTAAATTTGCAGACGACACAAAAATAGGAGGAGTGACAAACACTGTTGCAGCAGCAAAGGTCATTCAAAATGATCAAGACAGTATTCAGAACTGGGCAGACACATGTCAAATGACATTTAATAGAGAAAAGTGTAAAGTACTGCACGCAGGCAATAAAAATGTGCATTATAAATATCATATGGGAAATACTGAAATTGAAGACGGAATCTATGAAAAAGACCTAGGAGTTTATGTTGACTCAGAAATGTCTTCATCTAGACAATGTGGGGAAACTATAAAAAGGTCAACAAGATGCTCAGATATATTGTGAGTGTTGAATAAGTGTATAAGTGTTGAATTTAAATCAAGGGAAGTAATGTTAAAAGTTTACAATGCATTAGTAAGACTTCACCTAGAATATTGTGTTCAGTTCTGGTCACCTCGTTACAAAAAGGATATTGCTGCTCTAGAAAGAGTGCAAAGAAGAGCGACCAGAATTATCCCGGGTTTAAAAGGCATGTTGTATGCAGACAGGCTAAAAGAATTGAATCTATTCAATCTTGAACAAAGAAGTCTACGCGGTGATCTGATTCAAGCATTCAAAATCCTAAAAGGTATAGACAATGTCGACCCAGGGGACTTTTTTGACCTGAAAAAAGAAACAAGGACCAGGTGTCATAAATGGAGATTAAATAAAGGAGCATTGAGAACAGAAAATAGGAGGCACTTTTTTACACAGAGAATTGTGAGGGACTGGAACCGACTCCCCAGTAATGTTGTTGAAGCTGACACCCTGGATCCTTCAAGAAGCTGCTTGATGAGATTCTGTTATCAATAAGCTACTAACAACTAAACGAGCAAGATGGGCTGAATGGCCTCCTCTCGTTTGTAAACTTTCTTATGTTCTTATACACAGGAGCGCAGTATAATCAGAATGCTCGCATTACATCCTTCCAACCAGGGGACCGAGTGTTATTACTCCTCCCCTCGTCGGAATGTCAATGGTCGTCCGGAGAATTGGGGCCATAAATTATGAAATTTGACAGCCAGGAAGGCAACAGGAACACCAAATGTATTACATAAATTTGTTAAAACCCTGGAGAGGAAGAGAGACCATGTTTGTCTCCCCTCTGCCGTTTGAAGAATACTGGGGTCCCAAATAGGGCAAAAAAGCACGTACAAGGCAGTGTTTTTTTTTGTTGTTGTTGTTACATGCCAGTGTTTATTCAACGTTTCATATTATTGCCATTTGACTAAAAAGTACTTTATAGTTCAGTTGTTTTATAAGCAAGGTTATATAAAATACTGAAGCTACTACAAATTAAAAAAAAAACAACCTTTGCAATAAATGCATGAATAAATAACGAACGAATTGCTGTTAAAATGAGTCATAACGAATTGTCATATCCTGGCCGAGGGGTTAACTTTCTATTAATTCTCTCATTATCCCTCAGCCCGCACAGGTAGCATTACTATGCGTGACTGCCAGCTAATTCAATAATCACCAGCTGACAGTCACGCATTCCCACAAGGTATTTTAAAACAACAACAATAACAAAACAACACACGGCTACACCTTCATATATATATTTCTAAATAATATACAAAAACAAACCAAAACAGATACAAAATAATACACACTAAACACAGGGGCAGAGGGGTACCTAAAATAACTAAACAAATACCTTTGTTTTTAAATAACAAATTAAAACAAATACATTTATGACAGGGCTTTGCCCCATCCCCTTTCCATGTATGTTACAGGGACACATTTGTGGATCCATAAACCTTTTACATTATACACACATACTGTATGCAATACACACACATACACACTGTATGTAATACACCCACACTGTATGCAATACACACACACACTGTATGCAATACTCACACTGTATGCAACACACACACAATTTATGCAACACACACTGTATGCAATACACTCACACTGTATGCAATACACTCACACACACACTTTATGCAACACACACACTTATGCAATACATACTGTATGCAATACACTCACACTGTATGCAACACACACACACACACACTTATGCAACACACACTGTATGCAACACACACACTGTATGCAATACACTTACACATATTCAACACACACACTATATGCAACACACACAGTATGCAACACACACACTGTATGCACTACACACACACACTATATGCAATAAACCCACACTGTATGCAATACACACACACACACACACACACTGTATGCAACACACACACACACACACTGTATGCAATACACACACTGCATGCAATACACACACACACACACACACACTATAAGGGTTCACTGGCAACCTCTAATCAAGTTCAGAGTGTATTTCTCACACACTCTTTGCCATGTCATACAAAGAGTGCAAGAGAAAAAACATATTATAAATCATTCAATCTAAATAAAAAACAGATAAAACCCTGATATTAACATACTTAATCTGTTTATAGAACCCGTTGTGGTTTAAAGGTCTAGAATGCTTTGCCATTGACTTTCTGAGTGCGAGATTTACACTCAGCAAAATTATAAGTGCAGGTGTTGCTAATAGGTTCCAGTGGGGATGTGATACTAATATAAGTATAATGGATGGCAGGGCATCAAAAACATGAAAACTTGTATGAAAAGCAATAAACAAGTCAGCACTTCCTCCCTAGTGGGTTACAAATCAGCACTTCCTCCCTAGTGGGTTACAAGTCAGCACCTCCTCCCTAGTGGGTTTTAATGCTTTTCCCACTTAGAGCCATCAGACATGAGCTGTATGGATGCATGACTCAGATCCGATCAATGAGGTAAGAAGATGTGTGGCCTCCAATTTTCTATTAACAAGCGACTCTTCATCAATTTGTTTATGTGCTAGTGTGATTTAATTAAGCATTAATTAAGCATGTCTCGATGAAAATTCTGCATTTTGTTTTTCTCATCGTTATCTTGGATTGGAGCCACTTCTCAACATAATCAGTGTCCATATTAATCAGTCAGCTACAATACCCTTTGTAACTCGTGCAGGTAGTCATAGAATCTGGCTGTCCACTTGATACCCCCTGGTGTATTAGTATACTACCAGCCTTTAAAAAAACATTTATTATGGGCTTCCCTGACATTCAGCTTCCAGTTTACTATTGGAGGGATCAGCAACCACATATGGTAAGTATACTGTATACAGACTTTGTACTTCTAAATACACTTTTTGTTTTAAGGCAATAAACCATTACAGTATGCTATTTTTGGATAATTCCACACAATAAGTAAAATTTGCTTCATGAATAAACATACAGTTTGTCACAAACTTTGCATGGCAAAATAGATGGAAAACAGCACTTCTTTCAATTTATTCCAGACACAACAAGGTATGCCAGCATGTGCAATTTGAGTTCACATTACATGAACCCTCATATTTTCCAAACAAGTTCACCAATCTACACTTTCATCAATTGCTAACAATTATAATTTCTGCAAAAACTATTCAAAACCACAGCATGTTCCAAGTCTTAGTGCATCCATGCAAAAGACTAATAACCCTGTTTAGGAAAACTATCCAGATGCTTTTACTCTCCAAATGGCAGCTGGTAATGCTTTTTCAGACACAAATCAAAAAGCGAACTCAGTAAACCGTAGAATAACCTGAAAAACAACATTATACACTTCATTATCTAAACTGTTCCTTGATCCAAGTCCCAGCACATTTGAAAAAAAGAAAGGCAATAATATTTTCTAAAAATTATTTGCAACTTCTAAGAATATGTTGTTATATTTTATATGTTATTTTTCAATGAAAGATAACACACTTCCATTCCCTGGAGCATGGATGTATGTGGGTTCTGAGCTGTTAAATCATTATGAACCTATGGACATTTTTGAATATCTTGTATAACTTGAATATTCATTAGAAAATAACAACAAAACCAGGCATCCAGATTTTACTCCTATGAAGTTATATTGGAATTCATATGAATGTGTGGCCATTACTGCACTTTAATATGTTTTGAAAAAAATATGGCGAAATCTATGTTTTAAAATTAACCAACTTACCTATTTTCAAATAAAATGAATGTTTTTTTTTGTTTGCATTTTTTATTTTTTATTTCTCATAGTTCCATTTATTGAGTTATGTTATTTGAAATATAAAATAATGTGTGGATCTCTCAAGTTTATCAAAATATTTCACAATATAGAAATTCAAAATTAATCATCATGTTTTATTTTTCAACATGTTTTTATTTTTTCAGTTTATTGCAGTTCCTGGTAACCTCCTGTACTCAGGAAATCATTAAACTCATCTCATATGTGTTTCACTAATGTTTCTAACATTTCACAACTATGAAAACATTTCAATAGGAATCAGAAAAACTATAACAGAGTTTATCTTTAAATTATATCAATGTGCAACATTTACTGCCTGTAAGTACCACAGTACTGTTGTTCAACATTATAGTATGTGATTATAATAATAGAAAATAAACGGCAGAAAATAATTCAGACCTTTTTGACACACGAGTACAATAAAGGATGTCAATAAGCAGTTAAATCCCTATAGCTGCCCCGATGTAAGTAAAATGCTATTTAAACTGCTCTAAGGCAGAGTGGTAATAAACGTGTCATCACCAGCTGAGATGACAATGGTAGCTTTCAGATGTGGAGGAGCTTCATTTGGTTACATGTATACTGTACTACCCCTGGTAACAACAACAACAACAACTGAAATAGTTCCTTATCATATTGCATATGAAAGAGCTTGAGTAATTTATAAACTACAATATAACTGTTGAGACGGAACTGAGCACTAAGGACAGTAATCTATAAGAGGCAAGCATGCGGTCTAGAAATTATATCCATGAATACCAGCTCTACATGTGTGGAGTGCAAGCTGATATCAGTCTTTGCAATTAAATTGCTTAAACAGTAAGCAAATAACTGACAGTGAGGTTCATGCGTCAGTATATCAGGGTATCAGTTTTATTTATGGCATCAAGCCACAGTTATTATACTTACACAATGTGTTTTATAACCAATTAAAACCACAGTCCCTCAAACTTCAACTGTTTTAAAAAATGCATACTTAGTCGTTAAGTAGACTCAAGGCTTTAATTACAACCACTACCAGCCTTCCTCTCTTTTTCTTGACCATGTTCTATGTTTACTCTCATTGCATATGAATAGAGTGTCTGCAGTTCATATTTGAAAGGATTTAAAAACAGGGAACAGATTGGAGTGCATCCCTCTGGTCAATTATTTAAGTTCTAGCTCCCCTTAGTGGTCTGTCTTTATACTGTTACTGATTTGGAGAGGGGACAGTATAGAATTATCTTCCATGCCACCCCATTTTCTTTTTCAGTGTTATCATTGGACATTAACCCCTACAACTTTCATTCAAGTTCCTTATCATTTTTCTCTTTGGTCTTCCATACTTCATTGTTTAGCATTGTAGATTCACTTCCTTTGCAGCAGATATTAGCATCCCACCTGTAACTGCTTAAAGGACAGGCTGGGACCAAATCAAAACTGACAACCCCATAATAATTGCACTTAACAAAACTGTGTTTAATAGCGTTTTCTTTTTATGAGTAGAAGAATTAAGATACTTACAAAAAAAAGAAAACGCTATTAAATACCGTTTTGTTTAGTGCGATTAGCGGGTTGTCAAAGTTTTGATTTGGTCTGGGCCTTAGTTAGCATATGCAGCAAAGGGAGTTTCGGACGTGCATTTATCTTCTGACCAAATGACTTTAGATTTTTGTCTGATTTGATGAAAGGTGTTTAGGCAGTCTGTCAAAATGTCCCTGTCTTGACTGCGCATGAATATGCATGACAGTGGCAATTTCGGAGATAAAGAGCTCTTGTCAGGCCAGGTGAAAACATCGATCGTAGAAATAATAACACGTATGTGTTAAGGAGGGGTGTCTCTAAATAAATCTTGGTGAATTGTGTTAAAAAATGCAGTCGTTTTAAAAAGAGAAGGCTTGAAATAGGAAAAGAGGCAGATTGTACATTATACAGATAGGGGATAAGTTGCTACCAGGGCTGCGTCCCAAACCGCACCCTTGCTCACTCGTTACCTTCCCTTGAGGGGCAGAAGTACTATGTTCGCCATCTTAAGGGTTGTTCCAATTCCTTAAGGAATGAGTGAAGGGTGTTTTATGTGCCCTTCACTGCACCCTTCGAATGAGTGTACAGAACAGTTGAATTCTGCGGAAGTGTTTTTGTGCTGAAGTCCAAGAACTTTTTGCGTTCAAGGTGGAGACAAGTGGGAAGAATTTGCAAATATAGCAGACGTGGCTGCACATAAATATAATGTAACTGTAGTTAGCTAGGACATTGTAGATATTAAGATATTTAACAAGCAAATTATTTGTGAAATGTATGTTGTATTGAGTCACTTAGCTAATAAAATTAATCTTTTTAAATCTATGATCACGGTTTAAATATATGATTAGAAAGTACAGTGAAAAATCTTTTCAGTACATATCGTTTGCTGGAATTATCTATCAATTAATTAATGATATGTAGCTACAAAACAAGCAGATGATCTAAGCGAGCAATATTTTTCAAAATTATTTTGATTATTTTTACGAAATACAGGCACAGAGGAAGAGACCCTAAAACGGATTCAGCTGCGTACGGCAAATGATGTCATCTTCACGGGGGAAATGAAACGCTGCGAAGCTGGACTGGGAGTGATATTTTAAACATTTATGTAGCCTGCACACTTTTATCATTTCCATTATACACTGAGTGTACAGAACATTAGGAACACCTGTTCTTTCCATGAAATAGACTGACGAGGTGAATCCAGGTGAAAGCTATGATCCCTTATTGATGTAACCTGTTAAATCCATTTCAATCAGTGTAGATAAAGGGGAGTCAGGTTAAAGAAGGATTTTTAAGCCTTGACACAATTGAGACATGGATTGTGTATATGGGTGTGACAGGTTGGCTTTAGTGATGACCTCAGACCAGAAATGAACACACAGCACTGCGAGTGAAAATAATGTATGAATGAAAGCGCTGTTGCGCGGTTTATTATAAATAAAAGGTTTAAACAGAACAGAAGACTGGACACGGCACTTTAGCCAAAATAAACAGACAAACAAAACGAACAAACAAACAGGGACGAACAAACACGGTGAGTACAAACACTTCTTCGTATTATTATTATTATTCTTTTTGTTTATTTAACCTCCTCTCCACACCCGTTCTCCACTCACCAAACACACAACCTGGAGTGAATGAAATGTGCATCTATATATACTGTTGTGCCGGGATTCAATTACTAATTAATTATTCACTTGAATCCCAGCACATGAATTAATTATGTGCAACCTCGTGCTCGCATATTAATTACTTTAAATGCACGTGAAGTGATGTGCAATCCTCGTGCCTAAATACAATTATACATTTTAAATAACTCGTGCTGCACACACCCATTTATATCCCATGCAGCCATCTCTATACACCAACATTAACACACCACACGCAACATATAACATAAAACACAAATGCACACGGGGCGGGGCACATTGCCACATATACCCCCCCTTGTGCGCAGCACACATGGCCTCAACGGCCACCTCCCCCCTTAAAAGCCCAAAAGTCCAGCACAAAGCGAGGCTGGCATCCTTGGGCGAAGCGAGGCAGGCATCCATGTTGGGGAAGGCGGAACCAGCAGGTATTCACCCTCTGCTGGTGGAGGTGGGAGGGGCAAGCAGTCCTCCCACGACAATGAAGGCGGAACCAGCAGGTATTCACCCTCTGCTGGTGGAGGTGGGAGGGGTAAGCAGTCCTCCCACAACGGTGGAGGGGGAACCAGCAGGTATTCATCCTCTGCTGGTGGAGGAGGCAGAGGCAGCTCCTGCTGCTCTCCTCCTGGTGGAAGCGGTTGAGGTGGTGGAGGCAGAGGCAGCTCCTGCTGCTCTGCTCCAGGCGATGAAGGAGGTGGAGGCAGAGGCAGCTCTGCTCCTGGAGGTGGCGGAGGCAGAGGCAGCTCCTGCTGCTCTGTTCCTGGTGGAAGCGTTTGAGGTGCTCTGCTCTTGGAGGTGGTGGAGGCAGAGGCAGCTCCTGCAGCTCTGCTCCTGGAGGTGGCGGGGGCAGAGGCAGCTTCTGCTGCTCTGCTCCAGGCAGTGAAGGAGGTGGAGGCAGAGGCAGCTCCTGCTGCTCTGCTTCTTGCGGTGGAGGTGATGGAAGCAGAGGCAGCTCTGCTCCTTGCGGTGGAGGCAGAGGCAGATCCTGCTGCTCTTCTCCTGGCAGTGGAGGTGGAAGCAGCGTGTAGTCTCCTGGCGACGGAGGTGGGAGCAGCGTGTAGTCTCCTGGCGATGGAGGTGGGAGCAGCGTGCAGTCTCCTGGCGGGGACTGGTGCGACTCTCCCTCTCTTGCAGGGGACTGGTGCGGCTCTACCTCACTTGCAGGGGACTGGTGCAGCTCTACCTCTCTTGCAGAGGACTGGTGCGGCTCTGCCTCACTTGCAGGGGACGGGTGCGGTTCTCTCTCTGTCTTGGAAGGGGAAACCAGCAGGCACTTTTCCTCTGCTGGTTGTGATGGGGACAGCAGGCAGTCTTCCTCTGCTGGTTGTGATGGGGACAACAGGCATTCTTCCTCTGCTGGTGGAGATGGGGACAGCAGGCATTTTCCCTCTGCTGGTGGAGATGGGAACAGCAGGCATTCTCCCTCTGCTGGTGGAAGTGGGGACAGCAGGCATTCTCTCTCTGCTGGTGGAAGTGGGGACAGCAGGCATTCTTGCTCTGCTGGTGGAGGTGAGAACAGCTGCCTCTCGGGCTTTGGATTCCCGCGGTCCCCGTCTGGGCTCTGGACGCCGTGGTCCCCCGTCCGGCGCTGGACACACGCGTCCCCCCCGTCTGGGCGCTGGACGCTCGCGGTCCCCCCGTCCGGGCGCTGGATGCACGGGCTCCACCCACTCAGGTGCTAGTTCCTCCACATAACTGCGGAAAGGACAGACGGCAAAGTAATGCTTACCCTCGCAGAGGGGGCACAATGGCAGTGACAGCCGGTCGGGTCCTGGCTTCCTAGCCTTCAGGCGGAACGACTCCTCAGTGTCTTCCCTCCCATCCCATCTTTCGGTACAGTGCCCGAAGAGCCACATGGACGGAGCAGTGCATGGTGATGTGACAGGTTTTGCCACAGGCAAAACACCACAGGCCTGCTTCCTCCTTTCCCCCTTTGCTCTGCTGTTGCTGCTTCTTCAGGCTGTTTTTTCCCATTTTTTTTAAACAGTCCTGTGGTTCTTTTCACATCACCCGTAGTACCGTTTCTGGCATGCGTCTTTTGCTGGCGCTGTTATCCCACTCTGACACCACGTGGTGACAGGCTGGTTTTAGTGATGACCTCAGACCAGAAATTAACACACAGCAGTGCGAGTGAAAATAATGTATGAATGACAGCGCTGTTGCACATGATTTCCATTACATGAGAGTAGATGTTAAAACTTCATGCTGATTTGAACTTGGCTCTCGCCAAGATAAGCACCAACTAAGACGTAGCTTCACAGTAAACTAATGTGATCCATATGTGTCTCCATCCATTTGCGCTTCCTTCCATATGATGATGTAGATATCCTTCTGTCTGGTGTTGATGGCTGAAGTGTAATGCTGGCTCCAGGGATCAGCTTATTTTGCCTCCCTAGCGCATCAGCACACACAACGGCTGCGATGCTGGCTCCGGGATCAACCATAGTGCGGTCTCCCTAGCGCATCAGCATGACAACCGTCTGGATTGAGCTAAGTAGGGTACATCTCTGGGGTCTTCAAGTGGGCACCTTCCATCCTCGGTGTTTCGTCGACTAGCCCACGACACCTCAAGAGGGCTCGACGGTGATTCTGGCGCCCCAGCATCACCCCCTCCGTCCCCCACTCAACTCAGCCCAGCTTACTTACCTGTATATCAGCCTTTCTTTCTTTCTATTGTGCTTGAGATCCCCAGCCAGAATCTTTCCGTCTCAACCACAGCCAGTTGCTGCTCCTCTCTGCTGCTTCAGATAAGTTCTTCACTGTGCGACGCAACTCTTGGCCATTGAATCTGACATCTCTGAGAAACCGGGTTGTAGAGTGTGCCACAAATCCTCGACATCCCACTTCCACTGGGTAAACCCAGACTCTCCATCCTCGCTGTTCTGCTTCAGTGGCTAGTTGAGCATACCGCAGTTTCTTCCTCTCATACGCCTCATCTACAGCATCCTCCCATGGCACTGTTAACTCCACCAGGTGAACAAGGCGTGCTGATCCAGACCACAAGACAATATCTGGTCGAAGGTTTGTGGTGGCAATCTCAGGTGGAAAAATAAGCCGTTGACCAACATCCGCCAGCATTTTCCAGTCTCTAGCAGCTTCCAGTTGTCCTGGGCGAGGATTGGTTTTAACACCTTTTCTTGGTGGTTGCTCTCCTGGGTGGAGGAATGTTGTCTTTGTGTGTAATGTTTTGATGGAACAGGTGGCAACTTATTGGTCATGTTACGCTTTGTCTTCCAATGCTAAGGCCAAACATCGCAGCACCTGGTCATGGCGGCAAGTAAACCGTCCTTGGCTAAGAGCCACCTTACATCCTGTCAAAATGTGCCTTAATGTTGCAGGTGATGAACACAAAGGACATGAGGGATCCTCTCCTACCCAGAGGTTTAGGTTCTGTGGTGATGGGAGAACATCATATGATGACCTTATAAGGAAACTGATCCTGCTCTGTTCCATTGACCATAGGTCTTGCCAGCCAATCTTGCGTTGTTCCACACTCTCCCATCTCATCCATTCTCCCTGCTTGCCCTGGGAAATGGCCTTTATACACCTCATCCTCTCCTCCTGCTTTTGCACCTCGTTGACTACAAGCTTCCTCCGTTGCGCTGGGGCTGCCTTGTGCCATGTAGGAGGAGCTGAACTGAGACAAAGACCCCCTCTTCCATGCTGAACTTGCCCCATGATATCACCAATTCGAAGGGCAGCCTTTGCATCCTCCACAGCTTTCTTTGCCACCCACTTTCTTCCAGTTTTCAACACAGGTGCTGCCTCCCTTACGCATTTGTCGCGTGACTCTACTAATGTCATTTCCAGTCGGACCTTGGCACTTAAACTCCTCGGTTAGAGCGGAGACAGGTAGCTGCAGTATTCCTTTACCATAAAGTCCCACTCTGCTGAGGCAGCGTGGAACTCCCAACCATTTCCTGATGTGTGAACTGATTAAAGCTTCCAGCTTCTCTACTGTTGTCAAAGAAACCTCGTACACAGTCAGTGGCCACAGCAGCCGTGGCAGTAGGCCAAACTGAAAGCACCAGAGTTTTAGTTTGCCTGGTAAAGCGCTGCTGTCTATGCTCTTCAACCCTTCCACAGCTTGTTGTCTAACTTCTCCCACACAAACTGTGTCCTTTAGATCCCCGTCGTACCATCTCCCAAGGCTCTTCACTGGCTTCTCAGACACTGTTGGTATTGCCTCACCATTAATGAAGAACGTTTTATCTACTACTTTACCTTTAATTATAGAGATGCTCCTTGATTTAGTGGGCTTGAATTGCATTCGTGCCCATTCAATGTTATTGGTTAATTTGCCCAATAACCGATTAGTGCAGGCTACTGTTGTAGTCATGGTTGTCATGTCATCCATGTATGCTCGAATTGGTGGTAGTCGTATTCCAGAAGCCACGCTCTCCTCCCACTACCCATTTTGATGCCCTAATGATTACTTCCATTGCCATGGTAAAAGCCAGTGGAGAAATGGTGCATCCTGCCATTATTCCAACTTCTAGGCATTGCCATGTAGTGCTGAATTCGAAGTTGAGAAACTAAATTGCAAATCTCCAAAGTAGGCTTTGACTAGATTTGTTATTGTCATTGGTACACTGAAAAAATCAAATGCTGCCCAAAGAAGTTCATGTGGCACTGAACCATATGCATTAGCCAAATCCAGGAATGTCACATGGAGCTCCTTCCTCTCCTTTTTAGCTGATTGAATTTGTTGCCAGATCACATTGATGTGTTCTAAGCATCCTGGGAAACCTGGAATGCCCGCTTTTGTATTGAAGTGTCAATGAAGCAGTTCTTTAATAGGTAAGTTGACAATCTCTGAGCAATAATGCTGAAGAAAATCTTACCTTCTACGTTTAATAGGGAAATAGGGCGAAACTGACTGATGCTGCTAGAATCTTTTCTTTAGGTATAAAGACTCCACCTGCTCGGCGCCATGCTCTTGGTACAACCTGTTTTTCCCATGCTGCTTTCATCAGTTTCCACAGGATTCGTAGAACTCCTGAAGCGCTCTTGTACACTCTGTACGGAACTCCATTAGGCCCTGGAGATGATGAAGCCCTTGCTTTTTCACAGCTTGCTCTACTTCTTTCCACTTAGGTGCACAGTCCTCCATTTGGTATTCTGGTGGATTGATAGGTGGGATGTCTGAAGGAATTGACATAGGCTCCTGCCTTTTGAATCTGTATGCGTTTCCTCCAAATATCTCTCCAACTCAAACTTAGATGCTTTTAGTGTGCCATTCTTCTCACTGGTGAATAACTTCTTTACAAATTTGAATGGGTCTTTATAAAGTTAGTTCTCGCACGCTCCTTCTTTTGTAGCGTTTCCGAGGGCTCAGCTCTGTGCAATGTTGCAAGCTTATGTTTTATGACCCTTTGTAAGAGATTGAGTCCCTCCTTCTGACTTTCTTCTGCTCTTCTCCATTGCTTCCTCAGCTGTCTCCTTTCTCTAACTAAGCGTTCAATCTCCTGCTGCCGTCTAGACTTTCCAGGAATAGTTTGTACTTTTTCCTTCCTTTTTTATAAATAATAGATTATTATAAATAAAAGGTTTAAACAAAACAGAAGACAGGACACGGCACTTTAGCCAAAATAAACAGACAAACAAAACGAACAAACAAACAGGGACGAACAAACACGGTGAGTACAAACACTTCTTCGTATTATTATTATTATTCTTTTTGTTTATTTTACCTCCTCTCCACACCCGTTCTCCACTCACCGAACACACAACCCAGAGTGAATGAAATGTGCATCTATATATACTGTTGTGCCGGGATTCAATTACTAATTAATTATTCACTTGAATCCCAGCACATGAATTAATTATGTGCAACCTCGTGCTCGCATATTAATTACATTAAATGCACGTGAAGTGATGTGCAATCCTCGTGCCTAAATACAATTATACATTTTAAATAACTCATGCTGCACACACCCATTTATATCCCGTGCAGCCATCTCTATACACCAACATTAACACACCACACGCAACATATAACATAAAACACAAATGCACATGGGGTGAGGCACATTGCCACAATGTGCCATTCAGAGGGTAAATGGGCAAGACAAAAGATTTAAGTGCCTTTGAACGGGGTATGGTAATAGGTGCCAGGCACTCCGTTTTGAGTGTGTCAAGAACTGCAACGCTTCTGGGTTTTTCACGCTCAACAGTTTCCCGTGTGTATCAAGGATGGTCCTCCACCCAAAGGACATCCAGCCAACGGCAGGCCAGTGGTCGAAAACGGGTCATTGATGAAAGAGGCCAATGGAGGCTGACACGAATTGTGCAGAGCAACAGACGGGCTACAGTTAGTCAACTGACAGTCCAGTACAACACTGGTGCTGAAAGACCCATAAAAGAATGCACAACTCGTCGTACCTTGACACGAATGGGGTATGGCAGCCGACGACCTAACAGAGTTCCACTTCTTTCAGCAAAACACAAGAAACTGCGGTTGCAGTGGGCTAAGGAACAAAAACACTGGAGGATTGGAAAAAAATATTGCCTGGTCTGATGAATCCCGGTTCCTGCTGTTTCACGCTGATGGGAGGACTAGGGTATGGAGAAAACCACATGAGTACATGCATCCATCATGCCGCGTGTCAACATTGCAGGCTGGTGGTGGTGGTGTGATGGTGTGGGGTGTGTTTTCATGGCACACATTGGGCCCCTTGATAAAAGTGGAGCAACGTTTGAATGCCACAGGATATCTGAACATCATTGCCAATCAGTTGCATCCCTTCATGGCAGCAGTGTATCCATCTGCTAATGGATTTTTTCAGCAGGATAATGCCCCATGCCACAAGGCTAGGATTGTCCAGGAATGGTTCCACGAACATGACAGTGAATTGAGCTTACTGCAGTGGCCTGCCCAGTCACCAGATCTCAATCCAATTGAGCATCTGTGGGATGAGATGGAACGAGCTATTCGGAGTAGAGATCCACTGCCAGCCAACATGACACAACTGTGGGAAGCATTGGAGTCAACATGGGCCAGCATCCCTGTGGAACGCTTTCAACACCTTGTAGAGTCCATGCCCCAATATGCAAAAGTTTTAGGCAGGTGTGAAAAAATGCTGTAAAGTAAGAATGCTTTCAAAAATAGACATGTTAATAGATTATATTTATCAATTAACTAAATGCAAAGTGAGTGAACAGAAGAAAAGTCTAAATCAAATCCATATTTGGTGTGACCACCCTTTGCCTTCAAAACAGCATCAATTCTTCTAGGTACACTTGCACAAAGTCAGGGATTTTGTAGGCATATAGTCAGGTGTATGATTAAACAATTATACCAAGCAGGTGCTAATGATCATCAATTCAATATGTAGGTTGAAACACAATCATTAACTGAAACAGAAACAGCTGTGTAGGAGGAATAAAACTGGGTGAGGAACAGCCAAACTCAGCTAACAAGGTGAGGTTGCTGAAGACAGTTTACTGTCAAAAGTCATACACCATGGCAAGACTGAGCACAGCAACAAGACACAAGGTAGTTATACTGCATCAGCAAGGTCTCTCCCAGGCAGAAATTTCAAGGCAGACAGGGGTTTCCAGATGTGCTGTCCAAGCTCTTTTGAAGAAGCACAAAGAAACGGGCAACATTGAGGACTGTAGACGCAGTGGTCGGCCAAGGAAACTTACTGTAGCAGATGAAAGACACATCATGCTTACTTCCCTTTGCAATCGGAAGATGTCCAGCAGTGCCATCAGCTCAGAATTAGCAGAAAACAGTGGGACCCTGGTACACCCATCTACTGTCCGGAGAAGTCTGGTCAGACGTGGCCTTCATGGAAGACTTGCGGCCAAAAAGCCATACCTCCGACGTGGAAACAAGGCCAAGCGACTCAACTATGCACGAAAACACAGGAACTGGGGTGCAGAAAAATGGCAGCAGGTGCTCTGGACTGATGAGTCAAAATTTGAAATATTTGGCTGTAGCAGAAGGCAGTTTGTTCGCGAAGGGCTGGAGAGCGGCACACGAATGAGTGTCTGCAGGCAACAGTGAAGCATGGTGGAGGTTCCTTGCAAGTTTGGGGCTGCATTTCTGCAAATGGAGTTGGGGATTTGGTCAGAATTAATGGTCTCCTCAATGCTGAGAAGTACAGGCAGATACTTATCCATCATGCAATACCATCAGGGAGGCATCTCATTGGCCCCAAATTTATTCTGCAGCATGACAACGACCCCAAACATACAGCTTAAAGTCATTAAGAACTATCTTCAGCGTAAAGAAGAACAAGGAGTCCTGGAAGTGATGGTATGGCCCCACAGAGCCCTGATCTCAACATCATCGAGTCTGTCTGGGATTACATGAGAGAGAGAAGCAACTGAGGCTGCCTAAATCCACAGAAGAACTGTGGTTAGTTCTCCAAGATGTTTGGGCCAACCTACCTGCCGAGTTCCTTCAAAAACTGTGTGCAAGTGTACCTAGAAGAATTGATGCTGTTTTGAAGGCAAAGGGTGGTCACACCAAATATTGATTTGATGTAGATTTTTCTTCTGTTCACTCACTTTGCATTTTGTTAATTGATAAATATAAACTACTAACATGTCTATTTTTGAAAGCATTCTTACTTTACAGCATTTTTTCACACCTGCCTGAAACTTTTGCACAGTACTGTATATATAATAACAAACTGGGTATTATGTAGTTAAAGGTTTAGCTGAATGGCTATTATGTAGTTTATGGTTTAGCTGAATCTCTAAGTAAATCCATGAATTGTATTTGTATATCAATGTTTGAATTCTGGAGCATTAGCTAATATTGGCAAACTATTGTAAAAAATGTTTACCTATCTACCCTTTAGATTACAATATATTAAAGTTGTTTTTTTTTTTTAAATTTCCGCTTTATGGCTAGATGTATTACCGTACTTAAATTAAAGGAACCTGTTGAAATCATGATTTGCATAATGAGGTTTCCTTCTTTCACCGTTTTCAGTCCTACACATTTTAATAATAATAATAACCACAACGAAGCATTTCCTACAACAGACTAAAAAAAAAAAACAGTTAGCTACTCCACATTTTATTGCAGGCCATTGCCGATCATTACTTTGATTACTCAACAACATACATTAGATATGTATCAAACGTTGTTCTTAAAATAACAAAGAATATATTTCATCCATTTTCTGATTAATGATGATGTGTCACAGATGTTGTTTTAACTAACAATAAAGACTTAATAATGTGTGTACACTGTAAGGCTTAGGTAATGTAATGGAGCACAGAGCTTCTCCATCACAGAGCACAGACTGAAAAATGCTATTTCTTTAAAAGGACTTGATTTTCTTATTTGATGAAACTGACGGCTCAAATTAAGGCAATAAAGAATGGTAAAAAACAACAAAAAACCCCAGTCAATCACAATTCTCTCTCTATCATTAATTCGCAGTAGACTGCATTGAAGATCTCAGTGTTAGAGGATTTAGTATAAAGGCGGTTGCACATGTTTATAACAATAATTTAGATGTCGCCTTTATTCAAGGCAAGTTGTAGAGTAGTAATTGGTAGCTTTATCAAACGCAAAATGTGTGACATTCTATACAAACAAAATAAAATATAATGACTTTAGAGGGAAACTTCAGTTGGAAAAGATAGGGTAGTGTGCCTGTGACAAGCAGGCTCTAGTGGTTACGTCAGACCAGAAAGGAGTACACAGACAGACGGTGGATGAAATGGTAAAGGCGTTTGCTTGCGCCGGTTTATTGTAAAATAAAAGGTTTGAACGAAACAAAAAGGGTTTATACAGAAAACAGGACACGGCACTTGAGGCCAAATAAAACAGACAAACAAAACGGACTAACACTTAACAAACGGTGCACGGACAGACACACAAACACGGTGAGTATATAAACAAACAAGTATCGTGCTGGTCCTACCAGCACGCAATAGCAATTGTTAGCTTTTTATTTCTCCTCTCCACACCCGTTCCTACTCACCGAACACCCAACCCCGAGTGAGTGAAACGTGCATCTATGTATACTGTTGTGCTGGGATTCAATTACTAATTAATTATTCACTTGAATCCCAGCACGTGAATTAATTATGTGCAACCTTGTGCTCACATATTAAATACTTTAAATGCACGTGAAGTGATAGTGCAATCCCGTGCCTAAATACAATTATACATTTTAAATATTCGTGCTGCACACACCCATTTATATCCCATGTACCAACTACAATACACCAACATTAACACACAAATGCACACAGGGGCGGGGCACATTGCCACATATACCCCTCCTTGTGCGCAGCACACATGGCCTCAATGGCCACCTCCCCCCTTAAAAGCCCAAAAGTCCAGCACAAAGTCCTGGGCCAGAACTGGAGGCTTCAAGGGGCCCACAGGTGGTAATGTTGCCAGTAGCCAGGCTGCTACTGGCCATGCTGTCAGCAGACGTGCTGACAGCTTCCAGACTGACTCCTTCAGCCGGGGCAGTCCTGGCAGCGGAAAAGCCGCGGGGGCAGGTGGTCCCCCGACCTCCCCCTTCTTCAAAGCTGGCAGCTTCCCAGCTGACAGCGGAAATGCTGTCAGCAGAGACATTAATAGTCCCCAGTCTGGCTCCTCCAGCCGGGGTAGTCCTGGCAGCGGAAAGGCTGCTTGGGGGTGGTCTCCTGACCTCCCCCCTTCTTCATAGCCGGCAGCTCTCTCTTCCGGGGCTCCGGCCACAGTATCTCCTGCAGCCCAAGTGCTGCAGTGGGAGCAGGTCTCCTGACCTCCCCCACGATCTCCGGCAGCGAAAGTGCTGCAGTGGGAGCAGGTCTCCTGACCTCCCCCACGATCTCCGGCAGCAAAACTGCTGCTGGGGTTGGTGGTCTCCGGACCTCCTCCCCCTTCTTCATGGCCGGCAGCTCCCCTTGGTGGGGTTCCAGCCACAGTACTTCCTGCTGCGATGCGGAGCAACAGGCAGCCCCAGACGATGCGGAGCACCAGGCAGCCCCAGGCGATGCGGAGCACCAGGCAGCCCCAGGTGATGCGGAGCACCAGGCAGCCCCAGGCAATACAAGGCTGGCATCCTTGGGCGAAGCGAGGCTGGCATCCTTGGGCGAAGCGAGGCTGGCATCCTTGGGCGAAGCGAGGCTGGCATCCTTGGGCGAAGCGAGGCTGGCATCCTTGGGCGGTGCGAAACTCAGCTGCAGCTCCTCTTGTGGTGGAGGTGGAAGCAGCAAGCAGTCCTCCCATGTTGGGGAAGGCGGAACCAGCAGGTATTCACCCTCTGCTGGTGGAGGTGGGAGGGGCAAGCAGTCCTCCCACGACAATGAAGGCGGAACCTTCAGGTATTCACCCTCTGCTGGTGGAGGTGGGAGGGGCAAGCAGTCCTCCCACAACGGTGGAGGCGGAACCAGCAGGTATTCACCCTCTGCTGGTGGAGGAGGCAGCAGAGGCAGCTCCTGCTGCTCTGCTCCTGCCGGTGGAGGTGATGGAAACAGAGGCAGCTCCTGCTGCTCTGCTCCTGGTGGAGGTGGGAGCAGTGTGTAGTCTCCTGGCAACGGAGGTGGGAGCAGCGTGTAGTCTCCTGGCGACGGAGGTGGGAGCAGCGTGTAGTCTCCTGGCGACAGAGGTGGGAGCAGCGTGTAGTCTCCTGGCGACAGAGGTGGGAGCAGCGTGTAGTCTCCTGGCGACAGAGGTGGGAGCAGCGTGTAGTCTCCTGGCGACGGAGGTGGGGGCAGCGTGTAGTCTCCTGGCGACGGAGGTGGGAGCAATGTGTAGTCTCCCTCTCTTGCAGGGGACTGGTGTGGCTCTGCCTCTCTTGCAGGGGACTGGTGCGGCTCTGCCTCTCTTGCAGGGGACGGGTGCGGCTTGCACCATACTTCAAATCACTGCAAATAACTATGTCCTGTTTGATGAAAGTCTAAATGATCATCTACAATCGAAACAGATGGATGTGCACATTTGCTTTTGGGACGGAGATCAGGTGACTTTGAGATTTTTAGACTCGCATTTCCTGGGACATGCAGCTGCTAATGACCTGTGTGCTTGTGTTCAAGACAGCTTTAACTCTGTAGGAATTTGTGGCATTCTACAACTATCCATGGATGGCCCCAATGTAAATTGGAAGACTATCAACATGCTTTCGACGAACCTTGAGGAGAAAACTGGCCATCAACTGCTTAACATTGGGAGCTGTGGACTTCACATAATGCACAATGCATTCAGAGCCGGTAGCAACAAAACCACCTGGGGTGTGGAACAAACTCTGAGTTCACTCTTCTGGCTTTTTAAGGACTCCCAGCCAGATGCGAAGACTTCACAAAAGTCACTGGTTCCAATATCTTTCCAAAGCAGTACTGTCAGCATCGCTGGCTAGGAAACGTTGGTGTCATCGAAAGAGCTATTGAAATGTGGCACATGTCCAGAAATAAGTGTTAAGAAATATGTCCAGTGTTAAGACTGGTAAACTGCCACAACCCAAGAACAAATCTTTCAGTCTTGTTGAGGAAAGCTGCAGTGATTCCATGTTCATTGTCAAAGCCAATATATTTTTGTCCATTGCTAGAGAGTGTATGCCTTTTCTGACTAAATATCAAACAGACAAGCCCATGTTGCCTTTCCTTGCTGGTGATTTGCTCAAGATTGTGACAGACCTAATGCACAGATACATCACAGCTGATGTCATGAAAAGGGTGAAATCTGCATCAAAGCTGTTTTTAGAGGATTTGACTGACAGTTCAAACCATAAAGAAGTCTCTGAATGTTGGGTTTGTTGCAGACCAATTGCTCAAGGACTTAAAGTATAAGCAGAAAATCTCAGAAAAATGTGTCTTTGCAGTGAAAGCAGAAACAAAAAAGTTCCTCCATGCTGCAGTGGCAAAACTACTGGAAAAAATGCCCCCTTCGATACTCTCTCATCAGAAACATGGGATGGCTGGATCCAAGGCAAATTCTTAAGGATGCTGATGAATGTGAAAGGCAGTTAAAGAGATCACTCCAGACTTTAGCAAGTGCTAGACAAGTCAGAGAAATGCGATCAAGTGATTAGGCAGTTCAAGGATTTTGCCAGCTTTTACAGTGCCAGGGAAGAGTTCCTCCAATTTGATCACTCCCAGTCAAGACTAGATTGTTTTTTTCCATGAGCGCCTGACAAGGAATTAGGGTTGGCAGGAGCTGTGGGAGGTGGTGAAGAAGGTTCTTCTGCTCTCACATGGACAAGCCTCTGTAGAGAGAAGCTTTTCAGTGAACAAAGAAATAAGCATTGAAAACATGAAGGAGAAAACTCTTGTCGCTCAGTGGGTGATCTCAGATCATGTCAAGCATGTTGGTGGAGTGAAGAACATAAAGATCACCAAAGAGCTTTTGCTGTCGGCTGGCTCAGGAAGGCAGAGGTATCATGCATACTTAGATGAAGAAAAGCGCAAGCAAGATGAGATGCAGAGAAGACAAAAGAGAAAAGCTGTGATGGATGAGATGGATGCAATCAAGGAGAGGAAAAGAAGGATTCAGACAGACATCAAAGCTCTCATGGTATCTGCTGACAATTTCACAGAGAAAGCGGAGGCTACGGGGAAGATAACATTAATTTCAAAATCAAATGCCTTGAGTAGATCCATGAAAGAGAAACAGCTAGAGCTGAAGGCTATCGACAAATATAATTGAAAATAGACAAATATGCCAGCAGACTAAATAGGACAATTCAGAAATACGATAGATGACAAGTCTGGGAAAAACAAATGGAAGTCTGGAAAAAGTCTGGAAATTTGATAGTGAAAAAGTGTAAGAACCCTGAATCTGACAACAAAAGACTGCGTAGCTTCTTGCTCAGTCAAAGGTAAAGGTGCTGAATGATGATGCTGAAGTGCGTCCCATTTAACGCTTTTAGCTCCACCCTACACCCTACTCCCTCGCTCACCCAAGTGCACACTCTGTGACGTCAGTAAAACGTCATGCAAAGTGTACACTTGTCGAAGGGTGTAGGGTGCAAGGGAATGGTTTGCGATGCAGCTCGGAACTCTTTGGATTCCCATGATGCACCGGTTCGACAGGGATGGAAGAAAAGGCGGAGTTGACTATCTTTATAGATCTTTGACTGTATCCCGTTAAGACCGCCCATGCACCATTTGACAGGCTGCACAAAATGTCAGTTTATCAGCTGAGATGATTATTGGCTGTTAGTTACTTTGGAAGTTAATTATATCCTGTGGTTACTATCGTGCAGCATTTTACAGGCAGCGCAAAACGTGATAATAAGCGGGTTGTGAGATGATATTGAGAGGCAATTTCTCAAGGAACCTATGGTGCATCAGAGGTCGTGTTACAAAAAAATTTGCGTCCTAGATGCCAAATAAATCCATTGGATGGAATTGCGTTCACGGGAAGCACAAAATGGGAAAGGAACACAGACATGCATATTTGTGGTAATCTATTACACTGTAGCAAAATGACCATAAAATACTTGCTTGGTTAAAAATAAAAATTAAAAAAAAAAACTTTTGTGGAATATAACAGCATTGACTAAGGTACACTCCAGTCCTGTAGGTGGCAGCAATAAGTCTCATATTTAGCTTGCACAGCAATATTAAGAAGTTTGTTTTCTTTTACACGTTTCTGGCGCCAGACCGGAGTCTGTGACAATGGTGACAATGGTGAAGCATTTGTCAATCAGAAGTTTTTTTTTGCTAAGCAGTTAGTGTCTTCTGGGGATTCTCATGAAAAAGATCAGCCATCTACTTTTGACTGTACGAGTACTACAGTGACCGATAAGCAGTAGTAATGCAAAAAAAATGCAAACAAAAAATTTGAATGGGAGATGAAATACCCGTGGCTTGTTAATCGAGACGACAAGATGTACTGTAGTGTGTGTGAAAAAGCTGCTAGGCAAAAAAATGCATATACACGCAGATGTACAGATTGTCAAGAATCTTCGCTTAAGACGGACGCCGCTGGTTATTGGAATGCAGAAAAATATGAAAACCTACGTAGAAGGCAACAAACAGTGCTTAGAATCCTGTCTCATCATGCGAACGGTCTACTGTTAGTATACAGCATAAAGAAAAGTGTGTCTGTGTTCATAGGGATTGAGAGGAACGGTAGTTCCTCGTACAAGTTAGAAAAACTTGTTTGAAACTACCAAGCATCTCTATACATACAGCTCAAAGAGTTTAGCTGTTTTTACCATGTTGCAGCGGCAAAACTAAATCACTTAGAATTACCATCTGTACCAGTATCAAAAGTCTGAAACTTTCTTACCTCAAATGTGAAAAAAAACGTACATACCTCTTATACACAATGAGATATAAGTCGTCAAACTAAGGTAAAATTGTTATTCTCCTTCTTCCTCTTCCGTCTACTTTTTAAGGGTGTGTAGCAACTATTCAAACAGAAAAGCTAAATTACTGGACATCTACCAATCATGTGATTCCACATGTTGGTCAACGTCAAAACATACCAGGGTGTCCAAGCAGTTTGATATCCACACCATTTATATAAAACACATTATTTATGTTTTAAAACAGCACATATCGCAGGAAAAAAAACTGTCCAAGTGACATCTCCAGACCGAACACCGCACATTGAATACCGTTGTGCAACTGTCTGTAACACAAACCAGCAGAATCAGCATCGCATTGAGTCACAGGCCAGACCCCAACAGCAGCAGGAACAACGTCATTGGGACCAACACCTACACAAACAAAGTCAACAACAGGAGAATTACATGTCAAGAACCAGAGCCACAGAAATTTCAATTACAGCACCACACCAATCATGCCTCAATACAACACCTCACCAATCATGACCCAATGTTTAAAACAGAGCAGCAAGGAAATTGCAAACCACAGCCAGACCAAAAACAAAGACAGCTGGAATGTCGCCCAAAGAACCCAGAACCAGAACAACAAAAACATTTACAACACCACGATAAGGTCCCACATATCCAAACAGAAAGGCAGCAACAACAGCTTCCACTAGAGGCAAGGCGACTTCGGAAGCGCAAAAGCTACAATAAAAACCCAGAGACAAGGCGACTTCAGCAGTGTGAAAGCTACAATAAAAACCCAGAGCCAAAGCAACTTCAGCAGCGAAAGCTACAATAAAACCCAGAGCCAAAGCGACTTCAGCAGCGTGAAAGCTCGATTAAAACCCAGAGCCAAAGCGACTTCAGCAGCCGAAAGCTACAATAAAACCCAGAGCCAAAGCGACTTCATCAGCGTGAAAGCTACAATAAAACCCAGAGCCAAAGCGACATCAGCAGCGTGAAAGCTACGATTAAAACCCAGAGCCAAAGCGACTTCAGCAGCATAAAGCTACAATAAAACCCAGAGCCAAGCGACTTCAGCAGCGTGAAAGCTACGATTAAAACCCAGAGCCAAAGCGACTTCAGCAGCGTGAAAGCTACAATAAAACCCAGAGCCAAAGCGACTTCAGCAGTGTAAAGCTACAATAAAACCCAGAGCCAAAGCGACTTCAGCAGCGATAGCTACAATAAAACCCAGAGCCAAAGCGACTTCAGCAGCGAAAGCTACGATTAAAACCCAGAGCCAAAGCGACTTCAGCAGCGTGAAAGCTACAATAAAACCCAGAGCCAAAGCGACTTCAGCAGCGTGAAAGCTACAATAAAACCCAGAGCCAAAGCGACTTCAGCAGCGTGAAAGCTACAATAAAACCCAGAGCCAAAGCGACTTCAGCAGCGTGAAAGCTACAATAAAACCCAGAGCCAAAGCGACTTCAGCAGCGTGAAAGCTACAATAAAACCCAGAGCCAAAGCGACTTCAGCAGCTGAAAGCTACAATAAAACCCAGAGCCAAAGCGACTTCAGCAGCGGAAAGCTACAATAAAACCCAGAGCCAAAGCGACTTCAGCAGCGTGAAAGCTACAATAAAACCCAGAGCCAAAGCGACTTCAGCAGCGGAAAGCTACAATAAAACCCAGAGCCAAAGCGACTTCAGCAGCTGAAAGCTACAATAAAACCCAGAGCCAAAGCGACTTCAGCAGCGTGAAAGCTACAATAAAACCCAGAGCCAAAGCGACTTCAGCAGCGAAAGCTACAATAAAACCCAGAGCCAAAGCGACTTCAGCAGCGTGAAAGCTACAATAAAACCCAGAGCCAAAGCGACTTCAGCAGCGTGAAAGCTACAATAAAACCCAGAGCCAAAGCGACTTCAGCAGCGAAAGCTACAATAAAACCCAGAGCCAAAGCGACTTCAGCAGCTGAAAGCTACAATAAAACCCAGAGCCAAAGCGACTTCAGCAGCGTGAAAGCTACAATAAAACCCAGAGCCAAAGCGACTTCAGCAGCGTGAAAGCTACAATAAAACCCAGAGCCAAAGCGACTTCAGCAGCGAAAGCTACAATAAAACCCAGAGCCAAAGCGACTTCAGCAGCGTGAAAGCTACAATAAAACCCAGAGCCAAAGCGACTTCAGCAGCTGAAAGCTACAATAAAACCCAGAGCCAAAGCGACTTCAGCAGCGTGAAAGCTACAATAAAACCCAGAGCCAAAGCGACTTCAGCAGCTGAAAGCTACAATAAAACCCAGAGCCAAAGCGACTTCAGCAGCGGAAAGCTACAATAAAACCCAGAGCCAAAGCGACTTCAGCAGCGTGAAAGCTACAATAAAACCCAGAGCCAAAGCGACTTCAGCAGCGGAAAGCTACAATAAAACCCAGAGCCAAAGCGACTTCAGCAGCTGAAAGCTACAATAAAACCCAGAGCCAAAGCGACTTCAGCAGCTGAAAGCTACAATAAAACCCAGAGCCAAAGCGACTTCAGCAGCGTGAAAGCTACAATAAAACCCAGAGCCAAAGCGACTTCAGCAGCTGAAAGCTACAATAAAACCCAGAGCCAAAGCGACTTCAGCAGCGTGAAAGCTACAATAAAACCCAGAGCCAAAGCGACTTCAGCAGCGTGAAAGCTACAATAAAACCCAGAGCCAAAGCGACTTCAGCAGCGTGAAAGCTACAATAAAACCCAGAGCCAAAGCGACTTCAGCAGCGAAAGCTACAATAAAACCCAGAGCCAAAGCGACTTCAGCAGCGTGAAAGCTACAATAAAACCCAGAGCCAAAGCGACTTCAGCAGCGTGAAAGCTACAATAAAACCCAGAGCCAAAGCGACTTCAGCAGCGTGAAAGCTACAATAAAACCCAGAGCCAAAGCGACTTCAGCAGCGTGAAAGCTACAATAAAACCCAGAGCCAAAGCGACTTCAGCAGCGAAAGCTACAATAAAACCCAGAGCCAAAGCGACTTCAGCAGCGTGAAAGCTACAATAAAACCCAGAGCCAAAGCGACTTCAGCAGCGTGAAAGCTACAATAAAACCCAGAGCCAAAGCGACTTCAGCAGCGTGAAAGCTACAATAAAACCCAGAGCCAAAGCGACTTCAGCAGCGGAAAGCTACAATAAAACCCAGAGCCAAAGCGACTTCAGCAGCGTAAACCGAAAGCTCAAGCAGCTACATAAAACCCAGAGCCAAAGCGACTTCAGCAGCGAAAGCTACAATAAAACCCAGAGCCAAAGCGACTTCAGCAGCGTGAAAGCTACAATAAAACCCAGAGCCAAAGCGACTTCAGCAGCGTGAAAGCTACAATAAAACCCAGAGCCAAAGCGACTTCAGCAGCGTGAAAGCTACAATAAAACCCAGAGCCAAAGCGACTTCAGCAGCGTGAAAGCTACAATAAAACCCAGAGCCAAAGCGACTTCAGCAGCGTGAAAGCTACAATAAAACCCAGAGCCAAAGCGACTTCAGCAGCTGAAAGCTACAATAAAACCCAGAGCCAAAGCGACTTCAGCAGCGGAAAGCTACAATAAAACCCAGAGCCAAAGCGACTTCAGCAGCGGAAAGCTACAATAAAACCCAGAGCCAAAGCGACTTCAGCAGCGTGAAAGCTACAATAAAACCCAGAGCCAAAGCGACTTCAGCAGCGTGAAAGCTACAATAAAACCCAGAGCCAAAGCGACTTCAGCAGCGTGAAAGCTACAATAAAACCCAGAGCCAAAGCGACTTCAGCAGCGTGAAAGCTACAATAAAACCCAGAGCCAAAGCGACTTCAGCAGCGTGAAAGCTACAATAAAACCCAGAGCCAAAGCGACTTCAGCAGCTGAAAGCTACAATAAAACCCAGAGCCAAAGCGACTTCAGCAGCGTGAAAGCTACAATAAAACCCAGAGCCAAAGCGACTTCAGCAGCGTGAAAGCTACAATAAAACCCAGAGCCAAAGCGACTTCAGCAGCGAAAGCTACAATAAAACCCAGAGCCAAAGCGACTTCAGCAGCGTGAAAGCTACAATAAAACCCAGAGCCAAAGCGACTTCAGCAGCGTGAAAGCTACAATAAAACCCAGAGCCAAAGCGACTTCAGCAGCTGAAAGCTACAATAAAACCCAGAGCCAAAGCGACTTCAGCAGCTGAAAGCTACAATAAAACCCAGAGCCAAAGCGACTTCAGCAGCGTGAAAGCTACAATAAAACCCAGAGCCAAAGCGACTTCAGCAGCCGAAAGCTACAATAAAACCCAGAGCCAAAGCGACTTCAGCAGCGTGAAAGCTACAATAAAACCCAGAGCCAAAGCGACTTCAGCAGCGTGAAAGCTACAATAAAACCCAGAGCCAAAGCGACTTCAGCAGCGTGAAAGCTACAATAAAACCCAGAGCCAAAGCGACTTCAGCAGTGTGAAAGCTACAATAAAAACCCAGAGCCAAAGCGACTTCAGCAGCGCGAAAGCTACAATAAAAACCCAGAGCCAAAGCGACTTCAGCAGCGTGAAAGCTACAATAAAAACCCAGAGCCAAAGCGACTTCAGCAGTGTGAAAGCTACAATAAAACCCAGAGACAAGGCGACTTCAGCAGCGTGAAAGCTACAATAAAACCCAGAGCCAAAGCGACTTCAGCAGCGAAAGCTACAATAAAACCCAGAGCCAAAGCGACTTCAGCAGCTGAAAGCTACAATAAAACCCAGAGCCAAAGCGACTTCAGCAGCGTGAAAGCTACAATAAAACCCAGAGCCAAAGCGACTTCAGCAGCGTGAAAGCTACAATAAAACCCAGAGCCAAAGCGACTTCAGCAGCTGAAAGCTACAATAAAACCCAGAGCCAAAGCGACTTCAGCAGCGTGAAAGCTACAATAAAACCCAGAGCCAAAGCGACTTCAGCAGCGGAAAGCTACAATAAAACCCAGAGCCAAAGCGACTTCAGCAGCGAAAGCTACAATAAAACCCAGAGCCAAAGCGACTTCAGCAGCGAAAGCTACAATAAAACCCAGAGCCAAAGCGACTTCAGCAGCGTGAAAGCTACAATAAAACCCAGAGCCAAAGCGACTTCAGCAGCGTGAAAGCTACAATAAAACCCAGAGCCAAAGCGACTTCAGCAGCGAAAGCTACAATAAAACCCAGAGCCAAAGCGACTTCGCGGAGCCCCGAGCCGGCTTCAGCAGCTGAAAGCTACAATAAAACCCAGAGCCAAAGCGACTTCAGCAGCGTGAAAGCTACAATAAAACCCAGAGCCAAAGCGACTTCAGCAGCGTGAAAGCTACAATAAAACCCAGAGCCAAAGCGACTTCAGCAGCGTGAAAGCTACAATAAAACCCAGAGCCAAAGCGACTTCAGCAGCGTGAAAGCTACAATAAAACCCAGAGCCAAAGCGACTTCAGCAGCGAAAGCTACAATAAAACCCAGAGCCAAAGCGACTTCAGCAGCGGAAAGCTACAATAAAACCCAGAGCCAAAGCGACTTCAGCAGCGGAAAGCTACAATAAAACCCAGAGCCAAAGCGACTTCAGCAGCGGAAAGCTACAATAAAACCCAGAGCCAAAGCGACTTCAGCAGCGGAAAGCTACAATAAAACCCAGAGCCAAAGCGACTTCAGCAGCGAAAGCTACAATAAAACCCAGAGCCAAAGCGACTTCAGCAGCGAAAGCTACAATAAAACCCAGAGCCAAAGCGACTTCAGCAGCTGAAAGCTACAATAAAACCCAGAGCCAAAGCGACTTCAGCAGCGAAGCTACAATAAAACCCAGAGCCAAAGGACTTCAGCAGAAAGCTACAATAAAACCCAGAGCCAAAGCGACTTCAGCAGCGGAAAGCTACAATAAAACCCAGAGCCAAAGCGACTTCAGCAGCGGAAAGCTACAATAAAACCCAGAGCCAAAGCGACTTCAGCAGCGGAAAGCTACAATAAAACCCAGAGCCAAAGCGACTTCAGCAGCGGAAAGCTACAATAAAACCCAGAGCCAAAGCGACTTCAGCAGCGGAAAGCTACAATAAAACCCAGAGCCAAAGCGACTTCAGCAGCGGAAAGCTACAATAAAACCCAGAGCCAAAGCGACTTCAGCAGCTGAAAGCTACAATAAAACCCAGAGCCAAAGCGACTTCAGCAGCGGAAAGCTACAATAAAACCCAGAGCCAAAGCGACTTCAGCAGCGTGAAAGCTACAATAAAACCCAGAGCCAAAGCGACTTCAGCAGCGTGAAAGCTACAATAAAACCCAGAGCCAAAGCGACTTCAGCAGCGAAAGCTACAATAAAACCCAGAGCCAAAGCGACTTCAGCAGCGTGAAAGCTACAATAAAACCCAGAGCCAAAGCGACTTCAGCAGCGGAAAGCTACAATAAAACCCAGAGCCAAAGCGACTTCAGCAGCGGAAAGCTACAATAAAACCCAGAGCCAAAGCGACTTCAGCAGCGGAAAGCTACAATAAAACCCAGAGCCAAAGCGACTTCAGCAGCGGAAAGCTACAATAAAACCCAGAGCCAAAGCGACTTCAGCAGCCGAAAGCTACAATAAAACCCAGAGCCAAAGCGACTTCAGCAGCGGAAAGCTACAATAAAACCCAGAGCCAAAGCGACTTCAGCAGCGGAAAGCTACAATAAAACCCAGAGCCAAAGCGACTTCAGCAGCGGAAAGCTACAATAAAACCCAGAGCCAAAGCGACTTCAGCAGCGGAAAGCTACAATAAAACCCAGAGCCAAAGCGACTTCAGCAGCGGAAAGCTACAATAAAACCCAGAGCCAAAGCGACTTCAGCAGCGAAAGCTACAATAAAACCCAGAGCCAAAGCGACTTCAGCAGCGAAAGCTACAATAAAACCCAGAGCCAAAGCGACTTCAGCAGCTGAAAGCTACAATAAAACCCAGAGCCAAAGCGACTTCAGCAGCGGAAAGCTACAATAAAACCCAGAGCCAAAGCGACTTCAGCAGCTGAAAGCTACAATAAAACCCAGAGCCAAAGCGACTTCAGCAGCTGAAAGCTACAATAAAACCCAGAGCCAAAGCGACTTCAGCAGCGGAAAGCTACAATAAAACCCAGAGCCAAAGCGACTTCAGCAGCGGAAAGCTACAATAAAACCCAGAGCCAAAGCGACTTCAGCAGCGGAAAGCTACAATAAAACCCAGAGCCAAAGCGACTTCAGCAGCGTGAAAGCTACAATAAAACCCAGAGCCAAAGCGACTTCAGCAGCAGAAAGCTACAATAAAACCCAGAGCCAAAAGAAACAACGAAAAGACAAAGTATGCCGCAAATCCTGCTTTGCAAACAACTGCAAAGAAAAGACAATACCATCAGAACCCAAAAAAAAAACTTTGTGCAGGGCATATTATGCTGACAAATATACCCTTGTGAGAGCTAAAAGAAGACAAACCTACAACATTTGCTACAAAGTGAAACAATTAACAAACACATACAAAAGGAAAAATATTTTAAGACAGCAACGCCGAAAACAATACTACATCACACAACTAGTGAAAAACTTAAAAGGCAGGAGTCATGCTTCAAAACTCATGACAGCAACATATCTTGTTGACCTTTCCATCAAGGTTTCTTTGAAAATGCAGAACAGTCTACAACGTCGATTTACTGCACTACAAAGCAACACACATGTCCTTCTTAATCAAATACTTGTACAGGACAATGTCTCCCAAAAGCAGAGATGATATGTGGCCCAAGTCAACACACATCACACACTGAGGCCTACTTTTGGGAAGCCACATATAATAGCACTCTTCTGTCATGCATTCCCATTAATGAGAAAGGCCAATGCCAGATTTTCCCTGATGTGCCACTGAAAAGGACAAAAAGCATAGTCAGCCTCAGCCACTTCCAGATGAAGATGACAGTGAAGAACGAGGGCAAGCAAAGGAAAAACAAAGCTCACACAAATGGCAGTGCCATAAAAACATTTGTAGAATTGACTCAAGCTCTTCTCTTGTTCCTTGTGTACTGAACATCCTTCAAAGCATTGTTTCAGCAGACCCAAAACATGCACGTGCATTTATGGACACATTTGATGACTGTGCAAATGAGGCTTTTCATGCATCTAACAAAGCTGGTCATCACATTACCTCCTACATGTCTAGGAGCACTTGTAAATCGTCACTCCGTTACCTCCATACCCTTGGCTGCCATTTTCCTTGTGTAAGAAAACTTGTACATAACATTTATTCTGTGGTTACAGTGTACCGCCAAATAACATCTTTGCAAAAAGCCTTGGAAGATGGTGATGAGCACACTATGACAGAACTGTGCAAACCATACTTGAACACACCAGGCGTGCATCCCCAGGAACATCCAGAGCTCTTACTGAGTGATGCATCCATTCTCACAAAGTATCATGCACAATTTCTGACTTACACACAACACTCAGCTGACACACCAAAACACACTTGTGCTTCTTGTGACAAGCTGTGCCACAGAAGACAATGTGTTGAAATAGCTGCCATGCAAACAACACCAAACAATGACAAGTGGCTGAATTTAAGGATTTACTTAGATAATACCAATACACCAGCAAAGTATGTCCGCCACTACTGCCTGCAAAAGTTTCGCATCAACAAACTGCCACCCCGATGTGTCCACAACCAAATGACTGTCCCCAAGGTCCCTCATGAAATTTCATGCCTCAATGATTATGAAAAAATTCTTATTCAACGTGCAAAAGCATTTCAAGCCGTCTCAAGAATGTCTCCAGTTTCCACTAGCAAGAAGTTGCCTCACCAGCAGAGGGTTCAGAAAGTGCATGGCCGAACCTTTCACCTGCCATTGCCTCTTCAGGAAACACTGAGCAAACTGCCCCCGCCAAACCAAGCCTTGCCAGATGACTTGGAACTGCACATCCTGGTACGCGGTGCACCAACAAAATCCAAAACTGTTTGGGAAGACATTGTGGATCTCAATAAAGTGTATAATGCTTTACGGAAGTTGAAGGAAATCAATCCTTTGTACAAAGACATCATCTTGCCACAAAACTCTGTCAACTTGCTTACTAATCACAACTTGAATACATTTCAGTGTCATTCCGACAATGAACAAGAAGATGATGATGAAATCATTGTTGGGGAAACAACCAAAGAACAACCTCAACCCAAAGAACCTTTGCTACGTAAGGTTCAACCTGAGGAAGAAGCTGTCATTTACCACAATTACACAATACATCCCATACACAGTGAAAGAAAGAAAGGTACAGCTACTGATCTTTACCAAATGCTTCACATACAGGATGACGCTCTGGAAGACTGGGAGAAAAACTAGACCTACTGTGTTTCCCAGACTTGTACACTCATGGCATTCATGGAATGCATGCTGAACGGACGCCTCATTTGAATCCAACAGAGTTTGTCAAAGCTCGGCTTCAGTCATGCCATGCGCAATTTAGGCTGAATCAGCAATATATCTTTCACCTGCAGCATCAGGCCAATCTTCGCCAGATTAATGGAGGCATTTACCACAAGCTGAAGGTGCACCGTCCCGGGAACGTATGACTGCAGCACAGTGGTTGCAACAGGTGTCCAATGATGACCTTGAATCTGATCTTACCACCATTTTCTCCCGTTTAAAGAACACTCCACAATACTGGCGTAAACCAAGAAATGATGTGGATGCTATGACTCAAGCATACAGAGCAGCAACATGGTTTGTCACACTGAGTCCTGCAGAATGGACCTGGACTGACCTGGGACAATACATAAAGGAGGTGAATGGACCAGGGTTTGCAAACATGCCCATCAGTGAACTTGTTGCACGAGATCCTGTCAGTGTATCTCGGTTCATGCACAACAAGTTTCTTGCAATCTTGAATTTTATCACATCCCCAAATGGCCCTCTGGGCAAAGTTACACATTACTTTTGGCGCAGAGAGTACCAGGGTCGTGGAATGCAGCACTTCCACATGCATCTTTGGGTGGAAGATGCACCACTTATTGGCGTTTCCCCCAACTCACAAATTGCACAGTACATTAATCAACATGTTGTCTGTACCATTCCAAATGACCTGATAGCACCTGTACTCAGAGACCGTGCCTTGAAATGGCAGCAACATAAATGCAGCAAATACTGTCTAAGATCCAAGAAAATCAAAAACAAGGTGGTGATAGTTTGTCACTTTGGATTTCCCAGAAAAGAACAAACCATTGTGGTAATCCGAGATGTGGCTGAGGCCATTGCTGGACGGAAAGCACTCAAACCTCACGGCAGACTCTATGACCTCCCACAGAGTAGTACAGAAGTCAGAATCAATGATTACAATCCAGCCATTTTGCTAGCTTGGGAAGGCAATATGGATATTCAATTCATTGGTGAACAATCTACAGCCCTCAACCACTACATTACAAAATACCTTTCAAAACCTGAGAAGAGTTTTGCCCAAGGCATCATGAATGACATCAACTCAAACAAGTCTCTGGCCAGTAGACTGTGGAATGTTGCACTCCGCAGCTTGTCCAACAGAGAATGTGGTGCACTTGAAGCAGCAGACAATCTCGTAGGCTTACCTCTCTATGGCACAGATCCGCAGACAACCATCAAGTGGATTGATGTATCAAAGGTATCTAGCCGCCGGCTGAAATCGAAGGAACACATTGACATGCTAGCAAAAGAAAATCCTGACTCAACCGACATCTACTTTCCTTCCTGGATTGACTCATACTTCCCAAAACGTCCGGAGGCTCTGCAAGACATGAGGCTCTATGATTTCATTGCATGGCATGATGTGGTGACAGAGAAGCCCAAAAATGAAAACATCCCTTGTTACACGTTTCCCTTTGGATACATCAAAAAGAGAAGCACGCCCTACTTTATCAATCATTACCATTATAGTGTACAGGACTACCCAGAGAACTACTTCTATGCTATCCTCCTACTTTTCAAAAAACACCGGTGTATCATAACCTCTCTGATGAGGTACTGCAATGCCTTCGTACAGACATGCGAGATGTGACCCTCCTCATTATTGATGAGGTGTCCATGATTTCCAATGTCACCTTGTTGTACATCCATCTTCGTCTGTGTGAGATTTTCCAGACTGCTAACACAGATGATGGCTGGTTTGGAAAAATCAACATCTTACTTCTGGGGATTTGCTACAGCTTCCACCTGTGCATGAGAAACCACCTTATGTGCCAGTTACTCAAGAGGAATTGCACAAACTGACTGGCTCCATGGGATCTGTGGATCTGTGGAATTTGTTTGCATATGATGAACTCACACTTAATATGCGCCAGAAACAGGACACAACTTTTGGTAACCTCCTTAACCGTGTCCGACTCGGAGCCACCAACCAAGCTGATCACAGATTGTTGACTTCACACTTGATACCTATGGAAAGAGGCGATATTTCCAGCTACAAAAACACATTATCAAACACATGAAAGACTTAGATGACAAAGATCCAAGCTCAACCTGCATCATGCCTACTGTAGATGCCTGTAACCAGATCCAGACTGCCATGCTTGATAGTATGCCTGGAGAGGACATTCATCTTATGGCAATTGACACTGTGGACTGCCCTCGTAACTTCCAGAGAAATGTGTTGAAAAAATGAACGCCTACAAGGTTGACTGCAGTCGGACAGCTGGACTGGAAACTATCATACGAGTCAAAATAGGCTGCAAACTGATGCTTCGAAGAACATTGACATTGCCACTGGTCTCATCAATGGGGCAATAGGGAAGCTTCAAGCTGTTTCCTACCATCTGGAAAACACAAGTATGGTCAAAACCATAACCATCAAATTTAACAATGGAGTCACCCATACCTTTGAACGCATGCGCTCAAAGTTTGAAATCATGGACAGAGTCTACATTGTTCGAGAGCAGTTCCCAGTCATTGGTGCTCATGCAATCACCATTCACAAATGCCAGGGGATGACTCTAAAACAGTTATGATGGATCTTGGTAACTCCATTTTTTCCTGTGGACAAAGTTTTGTTGCACTTTCCAGAGTTACTTCCTTAAGTGGTGTCCACCTTATCAACTTTGACCCCACCTGCATTTACGCATGTCAAACTGCAGTTGAAGAGTACCATCGGCTCAGAAGGATTTATTGTCCGAAGTTGATAAGCTTGAAGGAGACTAACACGCACAAGGGACACAAGGTAAAAGATTGTGTGCATTTCATTCACCGAGCCATCATTAATGTTCAGGAACAGCAAAAGCCTCAATCTTCTAAGAGAACACTTGTAGTTACACATCCATTCAGAGGCTTGAGCAACCCCAATTTCACCTCATGCTATGCAAATGCAACATTGCAGTGCCTTCTTCACTTGCAACCTCTGAAGGAGTCATTAAAACACAGTCAACAAGAGGCTATCAGGAGCTTTGTTCACAAATATGATCACTTGCCATCCACTGCATCTCTAACTACTCTGGATATTTGTCACTTTTAGGAGAACCTTTTAATAGAGGTGAGCAGCAACATGTTGCAGAGTTTCTCACCAAATTGTCTGAAATTTGTCCTGAAGTGTCTCGCATGGTTTCAGTCACAATAAGTCATGACATTCTATGTACTACATGTAACTACCGCTCATCAAACCGAGAGGTGTTGCATGTTTATCCTCTACATGTACCTCCTGGTACAGATTCCATGTGTTTGGAAGAACTCATTTGTAGAAATGACAAATGGGCAATGATTCCTTGTAGCAAATGTAGGCGATGTAAAACTTCTCCAATCGTGAAACGTGAAATTATTCAATCAGCAGGAAGAATGATTGCAGTCCAACTTATGCTTTGGGAAACCAAACCAGATGGGACCGTTACAAAGCGACACAATGCTAAGTTTACTGCTGTGCAGAAGAACAAAATTACTGAGGACAACAGGAATTACCAATTAGCTTCCATTATCATACACCAAGGACAGGATGTTACTTCAGGACACTATGTGTCTGTTCTTGCTGTGGGTGCTAATGGAAAATGGGTACATGCAAATGATGCACTTACTGAAGTCAAACCATGGCCAAGAAATGCAAAGGACATGTATATGGCCTTTCATGAAGAGATCTAATGCTTTACAAATGCCTTACATTAGCCTAAGTTCATAATACCACTATATCAAGGAGAATAATGTTTTTTTTCCAGCATTACAATATATTAGTATACTACTCTTTAGCATGAACATGTATATGTACCTTTTGAACCATTCATAATACTGTAGTAAATATCAATATATTAATACCTACCAAAATAGACATATTGTTTTCACTACTCATGCAACTATAAGAATACAATGTTTACACTTTCAATACTGTCCAAAAGTCCCTTCTACCATTATTTTACTTTCAAATCTTTTCTCATTTCTCTTCTATTACTCTACTTATTACTCTCTTATCTTGTCTATCTCTCTATTTACCATACACATTCTCAAATATCTTTCCCTCGCTTCATTCATTATTTGATGAAGTAACAAAGACATTGTCAATGTAAAAAAACAAGTTAGAAAAACGCAACAGCCGTTTAAAGGGGTGATATCAAACACAAAAGCCCAAGTTAGGAGAAGCAATTGGGGCAACCTGGTCAAGCATCAAACAAATAGGCACAATTGGAAAGGTGCTGGGGCCCAACATTCACACAATTCTTGCTTCTAACTTGGAGCCTTTTTTTGATCGCTTCGCTCCACTTATATATATCTAAAATTATGATATTTATATCTTGCATCTCGTCATGAGCAGGTACTGTAATACCTTTCAAAATAAATACAGTGCATTTGTCATCCACAAAGTTCAACAGTTTAATAACATTTTTTTTTTAACCCAGTATTCAGATCTTCAAGGGAAGAGCTTGTCAAAAAGAATCCTTACAAAATGTGTGTTTTTATGTGGTGTTTTTGGTGAAATCAGGTCAGTTATTGTATTTTGCTTCATAAAAACGGACTATATTTTATTTGAAGTGCATAATACAACAGCATAAACAGAAATAATGGAAAAACACCAGTGTTACATTTAAACTGTGTAGGCAGTGTTCTATCCCTTGTTCTTGTGTATTTTGCTGCCATCAAGAGATAGCCTAACAACTGTACTGCACAACAATGCTAGTATTTAAAATGTCTTGCTCGCTAACATTTCATGTATTACAGTACGTGTCTTGTGGCTCTCGACCATGTGGAAATGTTGGTATGTGGCTTATAGGGTCAAGAAGTTTTGCCACCCCTGTTCTATAACAAAGCTGCTCTTTGAGCCTGTGACACAGTCGTGACCCTGTCCCCGAGGGCTCACAGAAATTACCTTCAAGCCTGCCTCAATCATAGATGGAGCAACCTTGAAGGTTAATGGTTACATTTCTATTTCAGGGAACCAGGGTTATGATAATAACCTAACGTTCCCTTTCAAGTACGAAATGTAGCCATTACCGAATGGGTGAGTATACCAAAGCCGTCGCAAGGGCAAGATTGCAGAACGACCAGAATGCTACAAGGCTAAGCCAAGAGGCTGCCCTCTGCGTTACCATTCAGAATCCCAGTAACAAGTAGATAGGGTGAAAAAATTGAGGGAGAAACTCACCTCTATGCCTGTGTTGTAAGGGTCAACTGGGAAACCGCCCTTAATTCTAGTTCCAAAACCAGGGTTTTGAAGATCCGTGACATTCGGTCTGTAGAACCTAGTGAAAATAAGCTGAATGCAGGGGCTCAAATGGAGGCTTCATGATTGCATAAGCACTACATTTAACTTCCAGCGAGGGACAATGTACTTCATAGGCGGCTGAAGCCACTGAGTCCCTCTCAAAAATTGGCCCGCCAGGAAGTGAGCTCCTGGGGAGACCGAATCAATCTTCACAAGGCAAGCTGAAATAGCTGCCAGATGGACATTTTAATGTGGAGGGGGATTTCCCCTCGTCAAATAGGTCCTACAAAAATTGCAGTATTACTGCCATGGGACAAGTCGTGGGGTCGACCCCACAAGGTAGACACCACATCTGGAAGACGCCCCACTTGTACCCATACTGGGAATGTGTAAATGCTGCTCTGGCGTTCTGTAGGGTGTCAATAACCCTTTTGGAAAGCCCCAGATGGCTCAAATGCAGCCAAGAGCTACAGGCTCGATGGGTCTGGATGTCAAAAGGTCCCCCATGCCTGACTGAGCAATTCTCAGTGCATTGGCAGTCTTCACGGCTGGCCGCTTAGGAGCTGTATCAGGGTTGAAAACCAGATTCTCCTGGGCCAATATGGGGCATCTAGGAGCACTTTGGCCTGTTCCTACCTGATTTTCTCCAGACACAATGGGAGCATGGAGAGCGGTGGGAAGGCGTATAACAGCTGCCTCAGCCGCTGGTGTGCCAAGGCATCTATTCCCAGCGGTTTCACGTCTTCTATTATGGAGAGCCAGAGGGAACAGTGTGTTGATTCCCACATGAGGCTCACCACATCTGGGTGAAGCCTCCACTCTGAGCTGCTGGGGACTGCCTTTGAGAGGAGGGCTGCTACTCAGTTCGTCACCCCGGGCAGACGAACTGCCCGCAGTGAGATGCGGTTCTTGTGCGCCCACAGCAAAAGCTTGCAGTCCACGCGATGGAGACTGGGCAACCGCAGGCCACCCTGGTGGTTGATGTAGGCCACCACTGTCGTGTTGTCTGTGCCAAACTGCCTGCAGCTCTAAAACATTGATGTTGACTGATGCCAATAGTCCAGATGGCTCCCTGAGATGGGGCCCTGGTCCTGTTTCAGCAAATTCCTAGGGCTGCTGCTTCACCTGTGGCTTGGCCTGCGGCTTCTGTCTCGGCACAGGGCGGTGGAACATATTATGGCCTTCACAGCAAACAGCCATGAGCCGGTTCAGAAATTTGCCTCTGGCAGCAGGCACAGTCAACTGTGCCGGTCTTTGAGGCTGCTGGGCCCAAGGGTGCAAGTTTGCCGCTGGTTTACGTACCAGAGGTGGTTTTTTGGGAAGCAGGCGAACCAGCTCCTTTGTGGATTCCTGCGTGAGATGAGAGCGCTGCAGCAGTTCGTCCATCGAGGGACCGAGCATATGCCCTGGAGTGATCGGGGCGTCCAACAGCGGTGCTTTGTCCATCAGGCACATGTGCCTGGGAAAGTCAAAGCTGCCTGCGGGTGGCTACCAGCGCTGCCAGGTTTCTGCCTACAGCCCGTCCGTTGAGCTTAGACAGCCAGAGCTGGTTTTTGTTAAGCAGGCGCAGCTCGCCCAGCTGTTGTGACGAGTGCCTGTGGCTTGTGGAAAGGGACCACAGCAACTGCGACTGGTAGGATACCAGGATACTGTTGTAGTTCCCTAACCTTGCGGCAAACGCCCCGGCTGAGTAGGTCTTCTTGAGGATCACCTCAGAAACCCGGCATTGCTTGCTAGGGCAGGCAGCATCCTTGGACAGCAGAGCTGGTCCTGGAGAGCCTCAATCCTGCAGGTTTTCTAGGTGTCTGTCACAAGATTGCTTTGTGGTGACATCATACCAGGAAGAGAATGACAACAGTACTGCGGGTGATGAAGCACTGTTGTGCATTTTAATTATAAATAAATATTTAAACAAACAAAACAAAACAGTCTTCACCACGGTGTGAGGTCGCATAGCCGGTGCTAAAGATGCAGGCATTGCATAAGCCTGCTTAATTTTTTAGAGGCCAGGACAAAGGTCACACTCCGCACCAATCCTGCCTTCTTGTCGAAAACTCTCAGCGTTCCATGTTAACCAGTTTGTGGAACTGGAGGCTTTCCATCCACCTCCTTTCCAGTCTGATAGAAAGCGGCAGTGCCATATGCTCTGCCCAGTTCTGGTTCTGGTGTATTATGTTGACAGAAGGAAAAGTTGGAGGCAGCCGGAATGCGCTGCACCGGTGTGAAATGCTGACAGCAGCGCGGGACACTCCGGCAGCGGCCAAGCACTGAAAGACCCACGGGCGGTGCGGGCTCGGCAGCCCTAGGCGTTGCAGGACAGGCAAGCCCAGGCGGTGTGGCATAGGGCAGGAGCTGACCCTCAGGATGTAGCTTCAGCTCCTCTGGTGGTGGAGGCGGAAGCAACAAGTAGTCTCCCTCTGGTGGTGGAGGTAGGAGCAGCGGGTAGTCTCCCCCTCGCGGGAGCAGCGGATAGTCTCCCACTAACCCTGGAGACTGGTGCTGCTCTCCCTCGGTTGCTGGGGACTGGTGCAACTCATCCTCTGAAGCTGGAGACAGTGGGGCGTCTCCCTGTAACAATAGGAGGGGGCAGTTGGCCGGGAAGTGCCTACACTCCCCGCAGGCTGGGCACAAACTCAAGATCTCGAGTAGACGCCAGTAGGCTTCCCAGCGGCTCTCCTGCCATGTAGTTGGCAGGGGTGCAGGGTATTCCAGGTGTGGCAACGATGGTCCTGGAGACGGCTTCCTTGCTGACCTCTGGGACCAGCCGCTCCTCCCCTTCTTTTTGTGGGCAGGTTGCACTTTCCTCTCCTGCAGGGGAAGTCACCAGTGTAGTGTCCCACCTCTGCAGAATGCAGACACCACAGACCTTCTTCCATCCTCTTCTCTCAAAAAACAATTCACAAAAAAAAAAAAAATTGTACCCACAGTACTTTCCTGGCCTGCATATATGGTGTCTGTGAGGCGCTGTGTCCCACTCTAACACTATATGTCACAAAATGGCTTTGTGGTGACATCAGATCAGGAAGAGAATGACATCAATACTGTCATTCTCTTTTCAAAACACTTTTCAAAACAATCCGCACGATTGCCAAGACAAACACCAACACAAAACACGGAAGTAAACAAGTATCGTGCTGGTTGTAAAGCCAGCACAAGTAGCAATTGTTATTTATATATTTTTAGTTCTCTTTCACTCACGGTCCATCTCTGAACACCCCCACCTCGGAAAAAGCTGTTGCTGTTTATATTGTGGTCGATGGACTAACTGGTCATCAATTACCTCGTTTATCCCTCGACCACCTTCTGCACACGTTTTCTTATCTGCGTGGCTGACTTTGTTAATAACTCATTAGCTGCCAACCACGCATTCTCACGAGATGTAGAGAAGCAGACATCGTCTCTGCCAAAGTACATTAAATTATAACAGTAAAACACATAAAACAGTACGTTTTAAATAATAATACTACAGCACAAATACAAAATAAACTAAATATGCACAGGGGCGGGGTGTTGTTACATCATCAATGGCTAAACATCTGGAACACTTGTTAATCTTGACTAATTAAGCCAATAATTAGAAGACCGTAAGACCCAGTAGCTCTCCGGGACCAGGGTTGGAGACCCGTGCTATATAGGCTGTCGTTCGAATGGGAAACAGTAGGACCTGTTGCGGGATGGTGCCAGGAGGATTGGTGCTCACAGAGGGGTTTATGGGAGAGGCGGTTCACTCCTCATCAAAGATGGATTGCCTTGTTTCCCCTGCTGGCCAGGCCACTTGCAAAATTGTAGTGGCATGAGCTCTGCCGACCTGCTCAGAGGCAGCGATGGACAGTATGTCCTCCTGTGGCTAATCTACGCTTGCAACACTGTGGGACCTTAAGGGGGCAGACGGGGCTGGTGACGCCAAGCGCTCCTGCAGGAACAGCTGCCCAGATTTTCTCCATCTGCTCTGAGTGCTGATTGCCTGGAATGGTGACTCTTCTACTTCCGGGGGGGAGGGGAGGCGAGGCAGGAGGATGACTAAGACCATGAAGACAGTTTTGAGCCTGGGCTACGTTCCTTGGTGCATCGTCTGCTCTCCCTTGGTGCAGAGCAATAAGGTGAGGATGCAGCAACCTCTCTACCAGAGGGTGATGGAGAAGAGCGCTGTGCAGGAGTCCGAGGCATGGGGCACTCTTTAGAGCTGCGGGACAACCTCATTTCCAGTGTGCGCTTGGAGAAAGGGGCACAAACTGCAGTTAACTTGCGCCTCCTTGGTATGGGCCCAGGCAGGAAGAGCACCTGTCATGCTTGTCCTCATTAGGCAGATTGGCCTTGCAAGTCTCACAGGGAAGGAACCCGAGCATGATGCAAGGCGCAAGCTGTGCATTGTACATTATGCAGTTGTACAGTTGTTGCCTCAATCTGCTTATATATCGACTGGGCGGGACCGGTGATCTCGGCACTGGGTATGTACCGAGACAGTTCGGTACCTGTTTAGTGTATTTACTGGTTTGGAACATGGTTGGCACCAGGTTGGTTCTGTATCGGTTCAGTGACTTTAGCACCGGGTCAGAACTGGGTCGGTACGGAGACGGTACTGGTTCAGTTCTGTATCGGTTCCGTGATTTTAGCACTGAGTCGTGGCTTTAAGTCCCGGAGTGGAAGCGGGTCGGTGACCTCGGTACCAGCGATACGGGTCCACCTGGCAATGTACAGTAAAAGCCACTGGCAAAACCACTCGGTTAGTACCAACACGAGACTGACGGAAGTCTGCTTGTCAGAATAAACTAACAGCCTTCGCAATGGTGATGCTAATAGCTGTTCACCAAAGCGGCATTGAGTTACTGTGTAATACAACCAACAGAAAAGCTTCAGCTAATATCTCATTCCTGCGCAGCGCTGCCGAGCCCAGCAGCTGCTCTTACAGTACGCATGTCAAGCACAACGTTACAGATGCGCCTGCACGTAATATCTGTAAAACAGAAATAAAACAATGAAAATTTTTTCACTGTTTTCAAAAAACAGTAATTTTACACATATATATAGGGCAGCAGTGTGGAGTTGTGGTTAGGGCTCTGGACTCTTGACCGGAGGGTTGTGGGTTCAATCCCAGGTGGGGGACGCTGCTGCTGTACTCTTGAGCAAAGAATGTAATTGTATGTAAAAATAATGTGATATCTTGTAACAATTGTAAGTCACCCTGGATAAGGGTGTCTGCTAAGAAATACATTATATATATATATATATATATATATATATATATATATATATATATATATATATATATATATATAACCATCTTGTATTGGCAAAAACTAGACAATAAGCTCCAGCCGGAGCTATGCAGCCTGGGGGAGAGCACAAAGTCAGCTGACTTATGATGTTGGGATCCAGCAACAGGCTGTACTGCACAGAAATATGCAAAAATCCAAAAGCTATTTCAGTGATTTGCTTAATATCACATAAATGTGTAAAAACACAAAATGCTAAATATATACAGATATGCAACAATTGTACTTATCTGAACAAGGCTGTCCATCAGGTCAGCCTTGAAAGAAGAAATGGCACCGAGATCTGTGAACACAGTCCTTTTGATCCCTCGGGGGTGGGGTTACAGGCTCAAAGAGCAGCTTTGGTATACAATATTCAGGATTCTGGTCTTTAGGAGGTAAATACCCTTGATAATGGATAATATATTGTACTTGAAAGGGAACTATCATCTACGGTTGTTAAGGCATAAAAAAATAAAATCAATAAATACATAAATAATTAAACATGTCTACTGGTGCCAGAATCTAATATGAGGTACCCTGGCTCTACAGTCTAGCGCCATAATGCCATATTTGCACCCTTGTCAGGGTGGCGGGCGGCACCATTTGACACAAGATGAGTCCTTCTCTCCAGCAGAGCATTTTATCCCATGCCCTATAAAAACTACTGACTGACAGTGGTTGAATGTGAATGGTTCATATTCCACTGTGTCTTTTTATATGGTTTCTTTTTTTTGTGAAACATTATCATAACTTGCTGTTATTCCTGAAACAACAGCTGAGACAGCTAAGACAGCTGCATCATGTTTTTTTTCTGCACGAGGTAAAAGTCTGCTGTATAATAACAGAGCACGTTTAAATAAATCATTTGGAATAACTAGTTTTAACTGTGTTTCGGAGTCCTTTGAAATTTGGATTCAGGAAAAAAAGCCAGGATAAACAAAAAAAACTATGAAAAAGAGCTGTGTAAACCTAGTGCCAGTGATAATGCTGCCACTGCCACTTTATCTTAAATTTCATTATTAATCACTGATTAATTGATGTGTTCACTGTTAAATAAGCTAAATCCTACAAGTTATATTATACTTTGTGTGTTTTGTGTGACGGGGAGTAGAAGATTTTTCTACAGCCCTGATATTATTATTCAAAGTTCTAGCCCTACTCTAATTGTCTGACTCCAGTCAGACTACAGCTATGACCAGAAGTTTTGCATCACCCTAGAATGTTAGGATTGAGACATTAATTAAAAAATAATAATAATAATAATAGTTTGAAGATAATTTAGATCTTTTATTTAACATCATGCAATCAAAGAAACTGCAAACTCATATTGCAAAAGTCTACCAGAAGCAATAATAGTAGCACTTAATATTTGCAGTGCATTCCATTGTGTTTTAAGACCTCCTTAATCCTCTTAGGCATGGACTCAATGAGGCGATGAAGGGTTGAGTTATCCTTTAGATTCCTCCATGCAGCCTTTACACTTGATTCCAGTTTGTTTCGGTTGCATGGTTCACTTTTCCTAATTTCCTGTCCTATCAGACCCCAAACATTCTTAATAGGATTGAGATCCGACGAATTTTCAGGCCAAAATTGAAGTGGCGTGATACTGTTGTCCTCTTATCATTTCTTCACTTGTTTTACTTGATGGCAAGGGGTGCTGTCATCTTGGAAGTAGAAGTCACTCTTGGGGAAAATGGTTCTGATCCGTGGGGAGGAGGTGGTCTTGGAGTGTTTTCAGGTACCAGTCCTTGTTCACAACTGTCCCCTTGGGTAAAACGTGTAGGGATCCTGGGGCCCATTTTATAGAAGTTCTGCAATTGCTATGTGCTTGCGAGGATGCGGACGTCGTTTCTGTGAGCGTTTCATAAAACGAGTGCTGTTGCTTGCGATCTCTGTTTTGCGAACTGCATTGAGAAAAATCAGTAGCCATGGCAATCAACTTTAAAGCACAGTGACTGATTACATAATCACATACGATGGCAAGTGTGCCAAGGAAAGCCAATTTTTCAAAAGATGAAATTGATACAATTATTGAAATGGTTAGTCAACACAAATACGTTCTATTCGGCAAGTTGTCAGGAAGTGGCAGATGATCACGGAGTAATCACTGTTGGAGGGAGCAGAGAACAGTAGCCAAAATAAGAACGAAATGGATAGATGTAGTGAACAGAACAAAATTAAAAGAAAGGAAAATAAAAAGTTGAGATGAAAAAGACCTCACTGAGGAGGAAAAAAATGGTCCTAAATATAATTGGTAAAGTGCTGTTGCTGGTATTGAGAGAGGATTGGATTGTAAATAGGGCTTCAGATTATCTGGGTTTTACCCCGACTTCTTTTTTACTCTCCTTTTAAGAATTCAGTTGATATCTGTTAAGGCATTCATGTATTTCAATCACAACTGAGAAACGTGTTAATAGTAACATTGATTTAAATTACGTTTTTTTTTTCTTATGTGAAACAACTTAATGGGCTTTTAAATCGCAAGTCTTACTTTTTCATTTCACAGCAGAAGCGACTCATTAATGTAAATACAGTCATGCAGAATGATTGTAATAGTGTGTCCAGCATAAAATACTTTGTTTTTCATTAACATTTTATTAACATGTTGCAATCTCGTTTGTATGTTCTGCTTGCAAATGAGAAGTTAAGGCTTGGACGATTTTTAAAAGCCCATTTAGTTGTTTTCACAGAAAAAATAAATAAATAAATAAATAAATAAATAAATAAAATCAAGTTTACTATTAACACGTTTCTCAGTTGTGATTGAGATACACAAATGGCTTAACAGGCATCAATTGAATTGTTAAGCCAACGAGATCTGTCAGGACAGAATGAAATGACTGACCGTGAAATTACACTAGCCTATTAAGGAACCACTGATTTGACTGACAGCAACCCCTAGCCATTCAGAGCGGAACAGAAACGGTACAGACAGCAAGTATAAAAACTACACAGACAAAGTGATTTCTTGAATTATTATTATTATTTGTTAAGAAAAAAAAATAGCGAGTGGTTTTACCAATCCTATATAAATTTATTTCAGTCGAATATTTTTGGGGAATTCAACGTTTAACGACCTTTACCGATTTGCAATCAAAGTAGCAAGCCTAATTATAAGTTACACAACTTGTTAAAGAGTAAGTAGCTAGGTTCCGAAAAATATCACTACACGTCCGCACGTGTTACTGCAACCGTTTAAATAACGTACTGTGGTAGAGTCCAGGGGCCGGTTGCACAAAAGGTCTTAAATGCATTTAAGACCACTTCTTGGACTTAGACTTAAAATTTAAGCCCAAAATAAATAAGACCTGTTGCACAAAAAGTCTTAATTTGAGCCTGGTCTTAAATTTAAGTCCTTTTTTAAGCCTCCCTCTCACCAGGCTTAAATGGAAAAAAGTATCTGTTGCTATAGAAGCCAACATGGCAGCAGCACTAATAGCTTTTGCTGAATTTTTAAATGAAAGTGCATTTCGTAGGGAAAGAGTATTTAAGGACAGACACAATCCCTTAGAGAATTTAAATAACATTGCTGTGTTTGAACGACTGCGTTTCCACAATGAGGACGTATTAACTTTAGTGGAAATGTTAAAAGATGACTTGGAGCCTGCAACTAACAGAAGCCACAGCATCCCCGCAGTCATTCAAGTTTGTGTGGCAATTCGTTTCTATGCCACTGGAAGTTTTTTAAATGTTGTTGGAGACTTCACGGGGATTCACAAATCGTCAGCCAGCAGGATTGTCCACCGCGTATCTCAGTCGCTGAAAAGAAAACTGAACCACTTCATTACGTTTTCAACAGACCCGTCCAAACTGCGGAAACTTAAAGGAAGGTTTTATGAGATCGCTGGGTTTCCAAATGTTGTGGGTGCGGTTGATGGCACACATATTAAAATTCAGGCTCCATATCAGAATGAGAATATATATGTCAACAGAAAGGGTTATCATTCAATTAACGTACAAATAATTTCGGATCCTAACCTCCTTGTTAGCAACATTGTCGCGCAGTGGCCAGGCAGCACCCATGACTCAAGAATATTGCTCAATAGTTCAATCCACACCGCTTTTGACAGCGGAATTGTGCAGGGCTTTCTTCTTGAGGATAGTGGTTATGCCTTAAAACCGTGGCTTATGACGCCCTATCTCAACCTTCAAAGTCCTGCACAGGCCAATTACAATCGGGCTCATTCCAAAACACGGAACACAGTGGAAAGATGCATCGGAGTGTGGAAGCGGCGTTTTCACATCCTACACGGAGAGATCCGAATGGCTCCAGATAGGGTGTGTGCAATTATATGTGCAACAGCAGCACTACGCAATTTTGCAAGGTATGGATGATTTTTTTAAAAGTTATATTATGATGTTTGTCGAATGCAAAGCTGTTTAACTTTCAATTTACAATACATGTATATATGTTTTACCGTGTTTTTGTTGGATATTACTTTACAATTATAAACATGTATGTATGGCTAGGACAAAACTGTTCCTTCTTTATTACAGACTACGAAATCTTGAAGACCCTGCAGATTTCCCTCTCCCTGATCCCTCAGTACCACAGGATACATGTCCATGCAATGCAGAAGCAGGAAGTGCAACAAGAACTGTGCTGACTACTCATTTTTTTCCAATAGGAACAAAAATATTTTATTTAATAATACACATTCACAATATAACAACTCATAATAATAATAATAATAATAATAATAATAATAATAATAATAATAATAATAATAATAGTGACCCTATACCAATTCCTTCCCGTTTATTGACCCTGTTCTAATTGGGCTATTTTTAATTTTAGCATTTTAATTTCCAAATCGAGTTTTTCCCTTTCCAACAAAAGATTTCCCTTTTGCAATTCCAGCACTTCAATAAAAATGTCTTCTTTTTGTACTTTGGTTTTTCTTTTTTTGGTGGGAACGGGGCTGTCATCTTCAAAATCTGTAAATAAACAAATCAATAAATAACTTATTTTTAAATATTCAGTTTTTTGTATGTAGAATTCATGTGATTTGTTTATTTTGTAAATGGGTGCCGAGTACCTGAAATATAAAGCCTGTATTGTGGAAATGTTTAACTGTTGATAAACAAGGGGACGCGTAGGCAAAGTATTTCAAAAACGTTACCAATTAAGAAAATATACAATATTCAGTCAAAATGAGGAATTCATTTCTTGGGATACGTGTGCTTTGTATTGTACAAAAACTTACTTAGCACAGTGTCGATATCGAAGTACTCCTGCTGCAGTTCCACTGAGTCGTTAGGATGCCACGGTAATGTATATACGATTTCACTGCACGGTTCTATAAAAAACGTTGAAGTTTATTTATGTATTTATTGTATTTACCTAAACAAGATTTATACTGTCTTGAAATTGAGTGATTACCAGATTTTTTTTTTTCACAAGACCTCCACTAAAACCGAGTGGGATTTTGAATATAGGAATACTACCGATTGGACACATTTTTAATTAAAACGGTATTTGAAAATATAGACACTAACTAACTTATTTTTAATTTACCTGCTGTTACCATCACCGTGGCACCCTCTATTCCCGTCTCTGCACCCCCTTCAATTCCATTGAAAATGGGACTTGTTTCCCCATAAATATCTATTATTAAAGATGTTAACTGGGAAAGTTTTTCAAAAGGGCCGCCTCCAGTTTTTGGTTTCTTTTTTGAATATTCTTTTTTGGCCTCAGCCAGCAGATTTTTCCATTTTTTTAAAATTTCATTTACAGTGCGATTTACGGCTGGGTTGATGGCATTTACCCGTCCAGTAATTTCTTGCCAGGCTTTATTTTTGTCCGAATTTTTTAATGACACCCCTAACCTCCCCAATATTATTTCTTTTTTAATAATTACTTCTTCTACAATTGCCAATTTTTCTTCTTCGCTAAAATTAATTTTCTTCACTTTGCCGTTGCCAGACATTTTTTTTCAAACAGACTCGAAAAAATAACCGGTCTTCGTTGCTTAGCAACAGTAGCTGAAGCCCAGTCTTACGTAAGACCTGCTAAGTTTTGCTTTGTGCAACAGACTTATCTCAAGGTCTTACGTTAGACCAATTTCGCTGGACTTGAACTAAGTCTTAGACTTAAGTTAAGACTGTTTTTGTGCAACCGGCCCCAGGTATACTTGCCTCAGGCGGCCGAAGAGAACACAGAAGAGACTGAGGTAGAGATTGACGTTGATACGCCGACACAGGCGCACGGGATTTAATCAATAAACAAACAAAAAGTAAACAATAATGTCATGTGACGCTACCAGCGATGGTAGCGCACAGAGGACGATACATGACTGTACAAACACTCAAAATAAAACACAATACAACAAACTATAAATCAAAGGTACCGTGAAAACGACAGGCCTTGCAACAGCCCCGATCACAGTGATCTCTTATGTTTTTATACTAACGCTCTGCCGAGACACGCCCACCTGCCTGCTGGAACAGCTCATTGCTTTCAGCTGCTGCTCCACGCAGACAGGTAATCGCCCACGGCAGAGCTCAACATCAGTTAAACAATTAATTAAATCAATTTACAACAAATAATGCAAAAATATACAATAAAACTACATATTTCCCATGTGTAGGGCTTCCGCCCTGCCACACGTACCTATCATTTTTATTGTCATTATTAACATCCTGACAGTTTTTACACTTTATAACTTTATAGTCTGTTTCAAAGCTCTTTTCAAAATGGCCGCTCTAGTGCACTGGTGTTTAAACCAGAGAATGTGTTAGCTTCAGCATGTCATAAGCATGTGCAGAAATTAACACGTTCTCAGGTTACGTAACACGTGTAATAGAGCTGTTTCAGCAGGAGCATGACAGATTACAAAGCAGAGGAAACATCGTTTGAAACACACGCAATAAATACCAGATATGGATACAATTCGACCATCAGCATCAAAACAACAAAACCCACAGAATGATGATGCGGAACTTTCTTCAACAAGTTCAGCCGTAAGGGCTGAAGAACAGCGAGGAGGTGGTGTGTAATTTGTGCACAAGTATTGTCCAATGAATGTTTGAAACCCTCCAAATTAGAGAGACATTTAATTACCAAGTATGAAATATATAAAACAAGCAACATTCATTTTTTTGAGAGAAAGGCTAAGGAACTGCTTGGTACTAAAGCCGTAATGAAATGATAAAAAGCCTGTCGTATCATCGTACACAGTGGCGCAGAAAATTGCTAGATAGTAAAGCAAAAAAATTGCATGCTATTGCTGAGGAGTTGATAATGCCATGTGCCATTGAAATTGTAAAGGAAATGTAAATTGCTAGATAGTAAAGCAAAAAAATTGCATGCTATTGCTGAGGAGTTGATAATGCCATGTGCCATTGAAATTGTAAAGGAAATGTTTAGATAGCAGAAGGCCAAGGAACTGTCAAATACTAATGTCAAATGACACTATCAAACGACGGATCGCTTTTATGTCAGAAGACCGTGCATTGATCGGCCTCGAGACAGTGATTTTGCCATACAGCTCGATGAATCCACAGACAATGTCCCATTTATTTTCTAATGGGGTTTGAAGACCACTGGTGTGTAGTGGCTTGTTCCGTCATGAATTCAGGAAAGTAAGTACAGTAATCCGTCGCTTATCTGCCCATCACATATCCACCCTCACCATTTATCCGTCATGATGAATCTCTTCAGCAAGATGACGTATGGCTGGCAAAACTGGGTTACCTATGTTTGAGCTGTTACATTCTTTCATTCAGGAATGAAACATTGACATTGACATAATCAAACCACAGCTGGCAGCGCATCTGTCTGGTATCAACAATACAGTAATCCATCACGTATCCGACTGCGATGGGACTAGAGTAAGGGCGGATATGTAAAGGCAGATAAATGAATCCTGTTTTAAATACCATTATACACAGCTATAACAATTACTATATTCACACAATTATTGTTTTGAGATTCAGCTATTATTAGGGAACTCCCCTAAATCCCTTGTTTAGAAAGATACAGGGTATTAATGCTTGTGACAGAGTAGCTGTCTGCCATGTGGGTGCGTGCATTCGCTGCCGAGTGACAGGCAGGAGATCAAGACGGAGGTTGAAGTTGATACGCCCCGCAGGCGAACAGGAATTATTTACATATCAACACACTGAACAGCTCACGTGACACTACCAGCAATGGTATCGCACGGAGCACATACAACACAGTAGAAGAAAACATTGGTAGGATTTACAATATCTGAACTAATCTCTGTTCAATAATAAACTAACATTGCCAATGAGATTGATCATGGCGGATAAACGGTTAGGGCGGGTATGTGAATGAGCGACGGATTATTGGGATGTGTTTTGGTAAATTTTTATGAATGTTTAAATGCTTTGCAGTGTCAGCGTTTAAACTATATCTACGCACACACACGCTCTTTATATTATATTCTGATACTGACAGCTCTGGTTTGTATTTTTTAAGCAAATAAACACATCAAAGTATATATTGAAATGTTTACATTTATGGTTGTAATTAAAGTTGCTAATTATTATTATTTGTTTATTTAGCAGACGCCTTTATCCAAGGCGACTTACAGAGACTAGGGTGTGTGAACGATGCATCAGCTGCAGAGTCACTTACAACTACGTCTCACCTGAAAGACAGAGCACAAGGAGGTTAAGTGACTTGCTCAGGGTCACACAATGAGTCAGTGGCTGAGGTGGGATTTGAACCGGGTACCTCCTTGTTACAAGCGCCTTTCTGTAACCATTGGACCACACAGCCTCCTGATGGAGCTATAACTATATACTATATACATATTGAACACATTTTCGGATAGTATAGTGTTTTTAGAATAGTATGTTTTTTAAAGGTTCATTTAGTAACAAAAAAACAGGAACCTATTCTGTTTTTTATGAAGTGTTGTGTTTTCTATTTATTTATTTATTTATTTATTTATTTATTTATATAAAGAATGGCTACAGGAAAGCGAGTTGTGCTTACAATTGAAAAAAAGTTGGAAATACCTTCACTTCTGGAAAAGGTAATTACCAGGGATAAAATAGCACAATATTTTGGAATTTTAAAGAGCACTGTGAATGATATTAAAAAGTCTGCCTCAGAGATTTAAAAGTTTGTGTTCTTTGATAGTAGAGGTGGGATTTTAGAGATATAGTGTTGCTCGAGACGAGTACTTGAGCATTACAATTTCCGAGTACTCGAATCAAACGCCACTGTCCTCTACATACTGTACTAGTGTACATAAACCTCCCAAACGTTGCCACAAGTCCTATTTTAAATGCCAAACTAACACACAATCAAGTAATATGAGCAGCAGTGTGGAGTAGTGGTTAGGGCTCTGGACCGGAGAGTTGTGGGTTCAATCCCAGGTGGGGGACACTGCTGCTGTACTCTTGAGCAAGGTACTTTACCTAGATTAGTTCAGTAAAAAAACCTAACTGTATAAATGGGTAATTGTATGTAAAAAGAATGTGATAAGAAATAAATAATAATACATTAAATAATTAATATAATGTTTGTCTTCTTGTGCAGTTAATTGTATATGGTCAAGTATTACTAAATAACGTAAAGTATTCAAATTCACGTTTCCACACAACTTTACATTAAATTGTAAAAAAAGATGCCTGGCCTACCTGTTTGAACTGTGTCTCAGAGGTCCTTTACTTAGTGCAGTAGTTCCAACATACAAATAAAAATTGTACTAAACAGAAACGGCCATTCAGTCTAAAAGCTTACAGAACAATTTCAAGTGGGGAAAAAAAAGCCTTCCACCTATGGGAAGATTGGGGAATGGGGTCCACGAGTCTGTGGTAATTGCAACTTTTGGGTGTCCAGACCTGGGTGCAGCTTTACAGCTTCCAGTCGTCTTATATTTCTGGATGATCCTAGATACTATAATAACCTCTGTTGGCTATTTGATGACTGCTAAAACCTTCCTTATGAAGTGCAATGATCCTGAGCTTGTTTGAGAGGAGGTATGGCTCTTCCCCATGGCTTGCTCTGAAGTTACAAAATCTATGTATTTATGACGTCTTCAGAAATTGTTAGATTTTGACATTCATATATGGAAAACTACAAAGCTGTATGTAATTTAATATGCTAACTTAATGTTATTCAGCAGGTTTCTTTGACCATGAAGCAAAATTGGATCATTCTAGGGTGATGCAAAACTTTTGGTCAAAGCTGTATGTGACCTAGCTAGAGCACATTAAGTTACTGGGTTACAGGAATCTATAGAGGTATATCTACAGACCTGACAGGTTTCTAAAGGAAATCTTTCTATGGCAATTATTTTTCCAGGTGCCAAGCTTATGAAAGGGTGTTTTGATGTTGTGAGTCCTCCTCAGGAAGTGGATGATGTCAGAGAAAGGCACGAGAAGGCTGCTGTGATGTCTCCAGGCTCCGAACCCCCTGAGGAGACCCTGTTCAAGTGGAGTGGAAGTGCCCAGAGGGAGAGGAGGAGGAAGAGAGAAGATAGTAACCTCGGCTCTACATTGCTTATGAAGACGATCATGATATCCAAGATACTGTCTGTCACACTGAAAAGACTTCAGGTATATTAACCTTCAGTGTTATAAAACAGCCAGCAATGTTAACACACTTTATCTTTGAGGTTTCATATGCTGTCTATCACAGCTGATATTTTTAAATATAATCCTGACTGTTTTGATATTTGTATTCTTATGTTTTAAATAAGATTGATATACATTTCCCAACTTTTACTAGGGAGTGTTTGCCAGGAGAAAGATTATTTCTCTGACGAACATCATAGTGTATCCAGTACATGCTCCCTTCAGCAACAGTGCTGGTGCTATGATTGAAATGAGTGGTATTGTGGGAACAGTAAATGGTGAGCAGCGTTTCAGGAGGTGATAAAGATACAGTATAAGGGTTAAGACAAATTCTCTTTCTCCTCTTGAATACTCTTGAGTAACAATATAACGAAAGGACAAGCCATTGTGTCATTAACCAAATTAAATCCTCATTGTCATGAATCTATTGAACAATAATACTTGTGTTATTGAAGTGATGGTATGTTTTTTTAACAATTAACAATGTGTGCTCCAAGTGTAACATGATATATATATATATATATATATATATATATATATATGATATATACATATACATACACACACAGTGGTTTGCAGAAGTATTCACCCCCCTGCAAAGTTTTCACATTTTGTTGGCACCTGAGCGTACTCCACGACGCTTTCAAATTAGACTTTACATGCAGAATCTACACAAACTACTCCACATTGATAAAGTTAAAAAATGCATATAGAATATAAATAAGTAAGATTTACAGAGAAATACAGATTAATCTCATTTGCATAAGTATTCAACCCCTTTGCTACTGCAGCCCTAAATCAGCTCAGGTGCAAATTGTTTGTTTGAAAGGTCACAAAATTAGTGAAATGGTTTCAGCCTGTGTGTACTCAAAGTGGTTTAACTTGTAGATAATTTCCCTCAGGTATATAAAGACTTTCAAGCTGCAACTCACACAGTGATCCAACAAAGCAACCATGAAGACCAAGGAGCTTTCGAAACAAGTCAGGGATAAAGTGGTAGAGAGGCAGAGAGCAGGAGAAGGGTACACCGTGAAGTCCATCATTAAGAAGTGGAAGATGCATCATACCACCCAGACTCTACCCAGATCAGGTCGCCCTCCCAAACTGAGCAGCCAGGCAAGCAGGAAACTTGTTTGGGATGTCACTCTGACCTTGAAAGATCTGCAAAGTTCTGTGTCTGATATGGGAGTCAGTGTTCACACATCAACAGTAAGCCGGTCCCTACACAAAGCTGGCCTGTATGGACGGGTGGCAAGAAAGAAGCCATTACTCAAAGCCTCATCTTAAAGCACGAATGGAGTTTGCGAAAAAGCATGTAGATGATACTGCAGACATGTGGAAAAAGGTTTTGTGGTCAGACGAGACAAAAATTGAACTTTTCGGTCTAAATTCCAAGCTTTACGTCTGGCGCAAGCCCAACACTGCACATCACCCAGTCAACACCATCCCAACTGTCAAGCATGGTGGTGGCAGCATCATGTTATGGAGGTGCTTCTCTTCAGCAGGGACTGGGAAGCTTGAGGGGAGAATGGATGGTGCAAAGTACAGGCGAATCCTTGAGGAAAACCTGTTTGAGTCAGCCAAGACTCTGAAACTGGTGAGAAAATCCACATTTCAGCAGGACAATGACCCAAGCACAAAGCCAAAGCCACACTGGAGTTGTTGAACAAGAAGAGAATTAATGTTCTTGAGTGCCTCAGTCAAAGTCCTAACTTGAATCCAATCGAAAATTTATGGAGTCCATCGATGATCCCCAACAAACACATCACAACTGGAGCTAGTAGAGACCTATCCAAAAAAAGGTGCTTCTACCAAGTACTGACTTAGGCTGAATACTTATGCAACCAGTAAATTTCATTTTGTACATTTTCTTTGCAAGTTTTGCAGACATTTAACCTCCTCCTACGGTGGCCCTGAAGTGCAAAACACAAGCAAATAAAAAAATACAGACAAACAAAAAAATGTGTACCTGCAATTAAAAAAACGACTGCAAATACAAAAAAACACCTGCATCTTAAAATGTGTGTACAAACACAAAAAAACACCTGCATCTTAAAATGTGTGTACAAACACAAAAAAAGGGTGATATCTTAAAATGTGTGTACAAACACAAAAAAAGGGTGACATCTTAAAATGTGTGTACAAACACAAAAGGGTGACATCTTAAAATGTGTGTACAAACACAAAAAAAGGCTTACATCTTAAAAAAGCACCACCAAACAAATCAAATCCTATAATGGAAATGACATAGATAAGTGGGCGGGTGTTGGTTGTGGAAAGACATAAATCAGATCTCCGATTGGATGAACATTTACTCAGTCACTGTGATCCTGGACCGTGATCCTGGAAGTTTACACATAGGAATATTTAAATTCTTAAAAGGAAGACAGAATCCCTCATAAAGTTACACCATTATGTAATCACTCATATCTATAAAATAGCTGCTGTACATAGACTGTAGTAGTGGTGTGGAAGCTCAGCGCTTTTTACAATGTTATAATGCAGGCTACTATTTTGTATGCTCCATTGTTCAGTCCCACCTTTACTACAGTAATAATATATATTTTTTTAAAATACGTGATTCTATATTTTTCTAGAAAGAAAATGTGTGTGTGTATAGAGAGAGAGAGAGACCCAAAAGTGTACAAAGACGACAGCTTCCACGGTCCAGGATCACAGTAACTGAGTAAATGTTCATCCAATCGGAGATCTGATTTATGTCTTTCCACAACCAACACCCGCCCACTTATCTATGTCATTTCCGTTATAGGATTTGATTTGTTTGGTGGTGCTTTTTTAAGATGTAAGCCTTTTTTGTGTTTGTACACACATTTTAAGATGTCACCCTTTTTGTGTTTGTACACACATTTTAAGATGTCACCCTTTTTGTGTTTGTACACATTTTAAGATGTCACGTTTTTGTGTTTGTACACACATTTTAAGATGCAGGTGTTTTTGTGTTTGTACACACATTTTAAGATGCAGGTGTTTTTGTGTTTGTACACACATTTTAAGATGCAGGTGTTTTTGTGTTTGTACACACATTTTAAGATGCAGGTGTTTTTGTGTTTGTACACACATTTTAAGATGCAGGTGTTTTTTGTGTTTGTACACACATTTTAAGATGCAGGTGTTTTTGTGTTTGTACACACATTTTAAGATGCAGGTGTTTTTGTGTTTGTACACACATTTTAAGATGCAGGTGTTTTTTGTGTTTGTACACACATTTTAAGATGCAGGTGTTTTTGTGTTTGTACACACATTTTAAGATGCAGGTGTTTTTTGTGTTTGTACACACATTTTAAGATGCAGGTGTTTTTTGTGTTTGTACACACATTTTAAGATGCAGGTTTTTTTTGTGTTTGTACACACATTTTAAGATGCAGGTGTTTTTTGTGTTTGTACACACATTTTAAGATGCAGGTGTTTTTTGTGTTTGTACACACATTTTAAGATGCAGGTGTTTTTTTGTGTTTGTACACACATTTTAAGATGCAGGTGTTTTTTTGTGTTTGTACACACATTTTAAGATGCAGGTGTTTTTTTGTGTTTGTACACACATTTTAAGATGCAGGTGTTTTTTTGTGTTTGTACACACATTTTAAGATGCAGGGTTTGTTTTTGTATTTGCAGTCGTTTTTTTAATTGCAGGTACACATTTTTTTGTTTGTCTGTATTTTTTTATTTGCTTGTGTTTTGCACTTCAGGGCCACCGTATCCTCCTCATATAACAATGTTCAGTTTAACCACTACAGCTCTGAATAAAAAAAAGTTTGTTTGAAAAACTGTGCATACATTATTTGTAATTCAACAGTATTTTTGCTTTTTGTACTGCATTTTAATTATTTAACGAACAGGATAAAGCAAAGGCAGAATACTGCATACATGAAACGAACAGGTACATGTATTTCTACTTTTATTCACAATCTCATCTCATTAACTTACTCCACAGTTTATCATTCATTTTGATTGTCCTTTCACTATAACAAACCCCTCTAACGAACACTTGGACCTCAACAGGTTTGTTATAGCGAGTGTATATATATAAATTATGAAATTTGGTTTTTATCTAGATAGCAAAAACCAAGTTCTAAGCCTGGGTGTTGATCTTAAGCTAGACTGGATGACCTTGGAGGACTTTCAGAAACATCTTAATGGAGAAGATGAAATTGTTTCTACCACTACTATATCTACCAGTGAGTAAGAAACTCTTTTGGTGTAACATAACAATAACCTTATAAAACCCATGTATGCACTGACTGCCCTTAATAGCAGGCTACAAAGATAGCCTATTATGGACAATGGTCTTTGTGAAATATTGATGGTGGCAGAGCAGTTTCTGATAGCAGGAGGACATGGTTATGTAATTAATCCCTGTTTGCATTTTTTAAAATGTATTTAGCTTATGTATTGTGTTTTTTTATTTATTTTTTTATTCCAAGGTGTCCTTCGAGATTCTGTGAAAAATGGAGACTACTTGACTGTGAAACTTGCACTAAATTCCAAGGAGGATTATAATTTAGATTAAGAAGTATTCTTATTTTTCTCTCTCGTCTATCTCCATAGACGTTTGTTACTGTCTGTTGATAGGTAAGAATTCAGGTTGCTACTTTTTTATGTATAATCATTTTTGTGTTTGTGTTAACATGTCTGTGTGCTGGCTGAGGACCTGTACGATCCGAGTTAACTGGAGATGGGCTATGTACAGTGCAGTCCGTTTATAAGAATCACATCCCCCCCAGATGATTTGATTCTTATAAGTGGTTGATTCTTAAAAGCGGGCCGATATGATTACTGTGGTGAAGTGCTGCAGAATCAGTATTTTAGTTTGAGAATGAAAGCTTTGTTCCCTGCAGTGTAATGGGTTGACCACTAGATGTCATGAGTTCCCACATGTATGCACAGGGACCACACAAAGTATTGTTTAGTTAGTGCTCCAACTGAAAGCTACATTTATTTTGTTTGTTTGTTTTAACGGTTGTTTCCCCACCACAGTAAGAAAAATAAAGCCAACACTGGTTTTAAACTGTAAATCAAGACTCCAGCCTGATCATTTACACTGTCCTCGGCCACATCACATTACAATTAGCAAAAGCGCCTCTGCGCGTCAGCAGTTTAAATACAGTATACAACTGTCAATGCTGCTCAATCACTGAGGACAATACATCGAAACAATCAGAACAAGTCCTCGTGTGTAAGCAACTTGTTATATGATGATTGTTTACTCAAGGCTGCAGAATCCTATTTTACCACAGTATACTTGAAGCGATCATCTCGTGAGGGTGCCTAATTTAACTGTGTTACATGTAATGGCCTTTGAATTAAAATGACATTACAGTACAGTATTTTACTGTCAGGACTACCACTGCATTTAAGCATCTGTGGCTTACTTATTTTCTGTTGCGATGCAAATCTCACAGTTTTTCACTAAGCAGAGATGCAAAGCTCCGCAACCCCCAACCCCCATCACCGCACCACAATCCCCCTCCCTCTACATGCATATCACACAATAACACTGCTGTGCTTAGTATGTATTCAATGAATGTGTTCACTTTATTGAAACAAAATTTAACAAAAAAACAAACATGCACAATGCAGTGGCGCACTCACTGATTACAAACAATGCAGTGTTTCCTGCATCATTGCATGATCCACGCGGCATACATGCCTAATCATGCGAGATGTGATCAAATTCAAAAACAGCATTATTGGCTGTACACGTCATTGCATTTGATACAGTACCGTATTACGTATAGTCAGTTTGCCCCGAAATGATTCTTATAAGCAGATTGCTTGATTTTTGCAAGCAGGTTATTTTACATTGGTTGGTATAGGAATGATTTTGTCTCAGTGGTTTTGATCACTCTATGCGATTGATTCTTATATCGGTGATTCTTATAAACAGACTGCACTGTATCAAAGAAGAACTGTGATGTTCTGTGTTGCTAGCATGTAGTTATGTGTTTTGCAGGACTCTAGTGGAATGTCTTTAGCAATGCTGGCAGCTGCAGGAGGACAGGATGATATACTGAGACTGCTGATAAAGAAAGGGGTGAAGGTTAATGCTCGACAAAAGGCTGGCACCACCGCACTCATGCATGCTGCTGAAAAGGTATCATGATTTTTTTCTTGTCATTTATATACAACTTGAAGATTTACTAACTTATGCACCAGTTTCTGTAAATTAGAATAGAAAAGAATGGTAATTTTAAGAAACTCCTGCTTGAGGTTTGTTTACGCTAGCTTGGTACTGTTTCCTACATGGAAAGCTGTTTTACTAAGTATTCATTATTAACAGTTGTGTAAATTAGTAATGCGTTTTGTCTTTTTTAGAATATTTTGACAACTGTGGTTATTCTTCTTGAAGCTGGTGCTCATGTAAATGTACAACAGAACAATGGAGAAACAGCTTTAATGAAGGTAATTAACTTTCCTGTCTTTCAAAAATGTCTCCATTTGCATGTATCTTTTTTTTCTTTTTTTGAGGGCCTTATTTAAAATGTAGACCTTTTCACATTGAATTTATTTTTAAATTCAATAAACTGATTTTATACAAATGCATTCAATTTTAGTCTGAGATTCTGAGGGTCCTGTAAGTGTGTGCATTGGTTTCAATCAATGCTGATGATGTCTTTAACAAAACAGAGGGATAGTGATGTTCGTTTCAATGCTCTGTTTAGTAAATTATCCCTGTACATTCATTATATAGGAATCTGTGGTTCGTGGGGTTATGATCAGCAATCACTAGTAATTCTCTTTGGTATTATTCCTTTAAAAGTAATGTTGAAGGTTCCCATTCAAGTACAAAATGTACCCATTACCTCATGGGTATTAATCCTTTGATACTGTCTAACCTGAATAGATATTCCAAGGCTGCACGTAGTGCCAGTGACGCAGTCACGCCTGCCCCCGAGGGCATAAAAGAGACTGCTGACTCTCAAAACATCTTCATTTTTCCTTTCACCGCCTAGAGAGAGAGAGAGAGAGAGAGAGATCTATGAACAGATAAGTGACGCATAGTGTTTTTTTCTGATTGTTTGCTTGTGTTTATTGCTTATTGCAATTAGTACAAATTACTTCATGTATTGTGCACTCAGTCGTGGTTGTTTGTTAGTCCCTCAGCAGCCTTGTGCTCCGCGCAAAGCCAGCAGCTCTGCTGCACCTTCCCGGGATCGAACGCCTTAAGCCGGCTACTGGTGCTCTCTCGTAAGCTGCTAGTTGAAGTGTAAAATAAAAATGTATTTTTTTTATTATAAAAATTAAAATAACGGTAACTGTTTGATTTATTGTTTTGTGTGAGAAGAAATAGTTTTCTCTGTTGTATTTTCTGAATTTTTCCACAGAAATACTACGCGGCTGCTGGGCTCAACTATCCTGCGCTACAGGAGGTTCAGGGCAGACATGTGCTTGTCCGGACGGACAACACGATTGTGGTGGCATACATAAACCACCAGGGCGGCCTCATGTCCCCCAGTCTCCACCGGTTTGCCCTCAAAGTTGCTTTGCGCGCACCGTCACCTCCTTTCACTGCAGGCAGTACATCTTCCCAGGGTGACGAATTGGGCAGAGGCCCACCGTTCAAGGACAGTCCCCAGGGCCTCAGAATGGAGGCTTCACCCACATGTGGTGAGCCTCATTTGGCAACGGTTCCGGTGGACCTGTTTGCTCACCAAGAATCGACCCATTGTCCCCTTTGGTTCTCAATAACGGGAGCTGGGGACCAGTGGCAGAGGCAGCTTCTGTATGCCTTTCCTTATTGGCCCAGGAGACTCTGGTTTTCAACCCTGATACAGCTCTTACCGAAACGGAGCGACCTGCTCAGTCAGGCACGGGGGACGTTGTGGCATCCTGACCCATCGAGCCTGCAGCTCTGGGTCTGGCCCCTGAACGGCACCATTTGAGCCGTCCTGGGGCTTTCTGATAGAGTCATTGACACTCTACAGAATGCCAGAGCGCAATCCATGCGTTCCCAGTATGGGTCCAAGTGGGGCGTTTTTCAAATGAGGTGTCTGCCTAAAGGGTTAGACCCTACAGCCTGTCCCATAGCAGTTATACTGCAATTTGTACAGGACCTATTCGATGAGGGGAAATCCCCCTCTACATTAAAGGTCTATTTAGCCGCCTATGAAGAACATTGTCCCTCTTGGAGGCTTAATGTGGTGCTGGAAGCGCTTATGAAGCCTCCCTTTGAGCCCTTGCATTCAGCTGAGTTGAAATATTTATCATTGAAAGCGGCTTTCTTGCTCGCTGTTACATCTGTTAAGCAGGTGAGTGACATGCAAGCTTTTTCAGTTGCAAAAGCCTGCTTTAATTTTGCAGAAGCCAGGGCGAAAGTCACACTTCTCACTAATCCTGCTTTTTTGCCAAAAACCATTTCGGCATTCCACATGAATCTGACGGTAGAGCTTAAGGCTTTTCATCCGCCTCCTTTCCAGTCTCATAGAGAGCAGCAGCTCCATACACTTTGCACTAGCATATTATGTGGACAAAACCAAAAGTTGGAGGCAGTCAGCAGTTTTTTTTTTATCTGTTATGGGGCTAAGTCCCATGGGAAAGCGCTGTCTAAACAGAGGCTATCAAGGTGGATCACAGATACGGTTCAGACTGCATATGAACGAGCCAACTTGCCCCCTCCAGAGAAGCTCACCACTCATTCCACCAGGGGCATGGCAGCTTCGTGGGCTTTATTCCAGGGACCTGTCGGAGACATTTGCGATGCAGCGATGTGGCTATACCCGACACTTTTACGAGGTTCTATTGGCTGAATGTCGTGGATCCACAAAACCCTGGGTTTGGAACAACAGTGCTAAGGGCGGCCTCGAGCTCGACCCTTACAGCATAAAATTCGAGGTGAGTTGCCTCTCAATTTTTTAGCCTTGTTACTTGTACTGGGTTCCTCCTTGTAATGCACAAGGTGGACTTGTCCGAGCCTTTCACTTGGTCAAAGCTTTTCACTTGGTCTGCAATTTTCCTTGTGATAGCTTTGGTATGTCTACCCATGAGGTAATGGTTACATTTCGTACTTGAAAAAGAACGTTCGGTTATTATCATAACCCTGGTTCCCTGAAATAGAAATGTAGCCATTAACCTTCAAGGTCGCTGCGTCTTATTGCAGCAGTCTTGAGGGAAAAATGAAGATGTTTTGAGAGTCAGCAGTCTCTTTTATGCCCTCGGGGGCGGGCGTGACTGCATCACTGGCACTACGTGCAGCCTTGGAATATTGATTCAGGTTAGACAGTATCAAAGGATTAATACCCATGAGATAATGGTTACATTTCTATTTCAGGGATCCAGGGTTATGATAATAACCTAACATATTTAAACCTAAAAGGGCTTTACTGGCTTGATAATGGACATGTTCGGTTGAGTCTGTCTGTGAAGTTTGAAAAATATAGTTTTAAACTGAAAAGACATAGCAGACATATAAAATCAAATGAAAATTTTTAAACATTTAAAATAGACAGCTAACTAACAAATGAAATAACACATAACACAGAAACACCCTGGGAACATTATGCTTCTGTCGTAGGTGATTATTATTGTCCCTATGGTGTTCATGAAGCTAAGTCTTTTATTGCAAAAGTGTGAATTTTACTGGTAAAATGTCCCAAACAAAACTCTTGTTTTAATTTTTTTTTTTTTTTCAAATTAGCCTGGAATTTGTGCAAAGTGTATTGGCTGCAATCTAATTCATGTTCTGTTTGGTATCGGCTTGCTTATTCATATTAACCACCGCGGTTTAAGTATCAATAATTAAGCCATGAACGCTGACAATACCACATTGTATGAAATCTCTTTTTTTTTGTAAAATACCTCTATTTTGTAGTCTCTTGTATTAATTCAATTAATTAATTAAATATAGTTAATACATGCAATGGTGCATTCCAAGCACCTCCGTTACCCAGAGCTACAGTACTGGTATCACACTGCACTTTTAAGAACGCCTGTTATTTTAATGTCAGGAGCTTGAGTAATTTCGAGCCATATAAAATAACGATTGATTTTAATATTTATTTATAGTAATACGTTGGGCTGCAGTGGCAGGCTTAGCGTGGCTAATGGTCTGAACAGACCCATTTTTATATTTGCTGCAATACAAGATAGATGATAGGAGGCTGTGTGGTCCAGTGGTTAAAGAAAGGGGCTTGTAACCAGGAGGTCCCCGGTTCAAATCCACCTCAACCACTGACTCATTGTGTGACCCTGAGCAAGTCACTTAACCTCCTTCTGCTCCGCCTTTCAGGTGAGACGTAATTGTAAGTGACTCTGCAGCTGATGCATAGTTCACACACCCTAGTCTCTGTAACTCGCCTTGGATAAAAGCATCTGCTAAATAAACAAATAATAATAGTTTGTAACGGATGGTTATCCCACTTGCTGCAGGATCAGGAATTCTCCTTTTTATCTTCCATGCCAACTTTTTTGGAGGCAATGAGATCGCCGCCCGTCTCTCTGGGCCCTGTAGTGTACAGGCTGTAGTTCTCAATGACAAGTTTCAGCTGCCTGTATTTTTGGTGAGTATACATTTATTTAGCATCCTCATATGTACTTTAAAAAAAAAACAAAAACTATTTCCTACCTCTACCATCTACCGTATTTCTTGAATCTGCCTGCATGCTAGAAAGTGAGATTTATTACATATGTACTGTAGGTTCTGACAGATTCCTATATTGACTCAATCCCCTCTTGCTGTGACTTAGGTAAATTAGGTTGAATTTTCTGTATACAGCACAGTATTTAAATCGCATTTGACATCCTGGGGCCATTGTACTTCAGTTTTGAAAAAGTGATTGTATAGTTTTTTTGAAGAACCGTGAGGCATTTATATTAGGGTTGCAACGATACACCTGTCATACCGTTATCACGATGCAGAAATTGCTATTTGTCAAATCAATTACCGTGATATTGCGGATAATTTTATGCATTACTCATTGAATATTGTGGATTGAATTTATTTTATTTATTTATTTTTTTTAATGTATCAATTGAATTTATTATTTATTTATTATTTTTTTTAATGTATCAATTTTCTAATAGCAATAGAACACTCATAAGGGTGCTTTTGTGTCTCATTAATGACACGAGGTAGGCCCTACCAAGCAATAAAGCCATCTTCGGGTTCTATTGCTTCAATATAACCAACTCCGAGACAACTTTGACTGTCTCTATTCTGGCTATTCAGTATTAACGCTGTACAGTACGTGCATATGCAGCACAGGAACTGTCAATGCATTAACAAATGTAAGGCATTTTCTAATAAACAAATATTAACAATACTACACTGAAGAAACTGCCTTTGCTTTTATGTTTTGTTGTTTTTGTTCATTTCACAAATGTGTAAATAGCTTGGCACACGGACCAATGCAGCTTTCATTTTTTCCCCGATTCTCTTTGTTGGTGTGTCATTTTCCTCTTCGCAAATTTAAATCGATTCAAACAAAGAACGATGCTGCTTTCTATTTTTCTCCAATTTGCTCTTTGACTGTTTGTCATTTTCCAATTCACAATTTGTTTAAATCGCTTGGTCTTTTCAAATTTGGTCATGTTCAAATCTCGAAATGGTTATTTTGTTCGGTCAATGTCAGAAATCTCCGATTAAGTGTAACATGTGTGCGTGTGTGCTAAGGACTAGTCTAGTTTTGACCGGGCCAATGTAGTTTTACCAAGGGCTTCTGGGCGAATACCGACGTTGCCACTTTTTTTCGGCACTCACCCGCATCCAGTCGGGTAAATCCAGATTGGCCCAGAACTCGAAAAAGTTGACTGGGCGAAACCAGTTTTTTTCACTGAATTTCGGGACTAGCCCGGGTGAATCTAGTTTCGTCCAATGCTTCAAAATCGATGCTGGGCGAATCTGGTTCTAAACTAGCTTATACCTCCTTACAAAGTGCAGATAGGTTAATGGTTACTATAGAACACAAATAGGAACCCATATATGCTCTATCCAAAAATCACCTTGCCTGTGACCTTTGACCTCACTAAGGTCAAATGTAAAACTAGCTTATAACTCCTTATAGTGCACATAGGGTTATGGTTACTATATAATACATTTAGGAACCCATATATCCTTTATTAAAAAATTACCTTGATCGTGACCTTTGACCTCTCCTTAAGGTTAAATGTAAAATTAGCTTGTAACTCCTTTCAGTGTGAAGATAGGGTCATGGTTACTATGGTATTTAAAATTATAAATGTAGTGTGCAAGGTATATTTGTATTTGGACTAGTTTTAAATTGTAATAATAAATTAATCAGACTAGACAACACTTCCAGTGAATACAAAGGAACAGTTTTATTAGAAATAAAACTAAATAAAGGACAAATTAAAGGTGCAACAACTAAACTAAAGTAATACAGAAAGGAAGAGTTAACTAAACTAAACAGTACAGAAAAGGAAACATAAACAACGATACCCCACTCCCACTGATTGATCAGCGATCCAAAGCAATCTATGGGAGATTCCCTTAAAGGTTACAACTGCATTCCTGACAGCTATTTAAGATGAAGGTTAGTCTTAACAGGGGTATCATTAATAACACATATTTACTTTTGTTTATATTTGATAATCAAAGCATCATTAAATCAGTCTCATATATATAGTTTTGGTTCAGAAGGCAATTCTCACTCTTGCGAGATAAAGACGCTCTTTGCGTCCAGACAACCTATTAAGAATGATCTATTATCAAGACAGCTAAATTTGGATTCTAGCTTCTAATGCAGAATGATAATTGCCTTGTAAAACGCACATCAATTTGTATAAATCACAACCAATTACTAATTAATTGTTCATTAACTCGAAGCATGAATTGAAAGCAATAGTACTTTTCTTACATTCTACCAAAAACAAAACATTAATTTTACTTTGTCTGCTTATTCTCGAGTTCATAAGAGGATTAAACCACTACTTGTTAATACTTAATGGACGTTCACTGCCTCCTTCAGCTGATCCATGTCTTCAGCAATACAGGTGCTCAAAGGCTGTCCTGCTGGCAAGGACTCATTAACTATTTAGGTTTTCCACTGAAACAGCAATTCCTCCACCAACATGTGCACTCTTCATCCGGTTATGTCTGGGATATTTCACCGCAAAACTCCGGCACATATTTCAATTTATGTCAACTTCAAATGTTCATCCAACTCTTTCACCAGTGATCAATCGGGGCTTTGATTGTACTTTGATTACAAATACTTGAAGGATTTTAGACAGCCAGGGAAACCACTGCAGGACAACAACAAAAAAAATACTTTTGTTTTTTCCTTTTATAAATGGTATGCTAATCCTGAATTTACCAGTAACGACTATTGGTCTGTCTGTCTGCTGGGATACTGAACATAGTGTCAGCTGTGTGTTGTAACACTCAAGAGGCAAAGCTGGAAAGAGGGAGGTATGTAACACTGTGCCTTACAAGGCAAGCTTTTCACAAACAGATGCATTTTTTTAATGTAATGGTTTATAAATAACAATGTTGTCTTTTTTGTCTTTTAGGATACTCATTTTATTTATTCATTCAGCCCAGTACCAGGTGCAAATAAACTCAACATAAGACTGACTGAAGCACCTACAGCCAAGGTGAGTCCATAATTATGTTTACTCTTTATATGTTATAGGTGTATGCTTCATTATTTATTATATCAGAGCTGTAACTTAGAATCAATGCCATAACACTTTTAGAAGTAATACAAAAAATGCACTTGCAATAATGTTCTTATGCTAATGACGGTTGATACCATTTCACTTTGTCTTGAGTAAATCGCCTGAATCCTGCCACAACACAGTAAGTTTGAGGTTCTTGGTTTCTGTCTCACCAATCATTAGGACCCTACTTTTCAGCCTTATGTTTTAAGCAAAAAAGGTCGTAATTTTAGAATAAGCTGACACATTTTTTTAAAGATCCGTCTTACTGAGATCATCCTTGCTTTTCCAGGTAAAGCTGTTAATTTCTGCATATCGTGTACAGCTGAAATGAAGGGAACGTCTTCGTTTTTAAATTCCATGGAGTACCAGAATGGCACTTGCTCTTGATTTGGATGCAGTTGAGGAATCACAGATGTTATTGAAAAGTCCCAAGCCAACAGTACATCACCAAGAGATTCCCCATAATGTTTTTGGACACAGCTTTTGTTTTTAATAACATTTACCCTGTTATTCTTAAGGGCAAGTTTTTGGATCATTGCCCTCAATTGTGCAGGTTTTGTTTAATTTTGCCATTTTTAGTTCTGTAACCTCCACAATCCTATTGAATCCCTAGAGCAAGACTGCTGCTCCACGCATACATGTTTCAGTCTGGTCAAAAGGGTTCGTTTTTGGTTCCCTTCTGAGTCCTATCATCAACAATTGTGGACCAGGAGTTTGTTGCCATTTTAAAGAACTAACATTTATTTAATAACTGTTATACTCACAAAACTGTTTTGTTTACAGTACTATGGTAAACATATGTGCCAGGTGACTGTCCAGTCAAGTAGACATATATTACCAGCTGTAGCAACTGTTTCCCTTAAAGAACCCTGCTACTTCCTAGTGTCTAGGAAGTGCATAGGATGTTAATTATTTTCTATATACCACTGATGATTTTGAAGTAATTGCTTCTAGTTTCCATTACCAGCAGATCAAACCGGTTTGAACGACCAATCAGTACACTTAAATAACAATTAACACAGGCTGTATTTATTATACCCTTGCATGTTTTGTTTTTTTCAAAACTAAATAAAAAGCATGGTCATGTCTATTGTTTTGTTAATTTTTCTATATCCCACCATGCTAACAAGGGTTGAGAATTACACTGGTACCAGTCCAGAATGTAGATACGTCAGTGATTTATAGATTTTGAATTTAGTTTTCTTCATAGAAAAAAAATATATGCACTGGTACCATTTATGTGGCAGCTTTGATTTTGTGTGATCTTCATGCAGTAGACTTTTGTGTCAGGTGTGTCATTCCAGGGTCTTACTACACAGGAACTTTCCACAATGGTAAAACAAGTGCAGTCAGTAGATATGTTTTTGGTTCAAACATAGAACCTTTGCTTTCCATTAAGTGTAATGCTTGTACACTAGGTGTATTCAGAGCCCAAGTGTATTTAGTTTTGACAATTATATTAAACATTTTTATATCACTTAAGCTACAGTGAAGCTTGGTGAAGTGAAATACCATGTATACTGCTCTTTGCATTGAATGCTACTGTACTGCAATTATTTCATGTAAGTTTTAATAAACACAGAATGTAGTGTGATCTTTTTAACATCTCTACTGTTATCTAAAATGCTCTTAATATTTTAAACATTTTCTCTTGTCAAATTGTTTTCCTGTTGTTTTTGAGACGGTACATCTCTTTAATCCCATTTTTCAATGTTTGGGGTCATAACAAAGGCTTACAAATATTTATTTAATCAGTTTATGATTTCTGTGGCCGTATTCAAAAATCATTTACCACCATGCTAAGTTTTTTTTGTAAACCTGAAATCAAAATGGTAATGTTACAGAACTAGCAAGAAATAAGTATGGTGCATGTTTCCAGATCTTAAACAGCTTCAAAATGGTCCTTTTTTTAAAGCTTTTTAACATCAATGTTTAATTTTCTTTTTAGAAATACAGATGTTAATTCAGCACAGTGGTAAATGCTTTGTCAATAAGCCCCCTGGTATCCAATCACTTTTTTGTACACCCCTGTTGGCAGCAACCTTAGAATACCTAATGATACTTTAAGGAAGTCCAAGATTAGAGTTAACCTATTTACCATTGGTGAGACGAAACATATGTTTATTTAAAATAAATAAATAAATACATAATATATATATAATGGTGGTTAAATCAGCCTATGCCAAATTTGTTAAAACATAAAAATGCAAAGAATAAAATTATCTCAAAGCAAGTGATAATTTTGTTGACGCCAATACCATGATTCACTCCTTTATATATATAAAAATCCATTGGTTATACATTTTGATAAGTGACAATTTCATTCCCAGAGATGCAGATGTTTAGACCTGTTCAGTAGACATTGATCCTTGATATTATTGCAAGGATTATGCCTTATCCTGGTTGCTGTGTAACTTACCACTGTGTGCCTATACTGTAGTTTAGCAAACAAAAATGTGTCTGTGAAATTGGTACCGATTGCTCGGTTTATCCTCAAGAAAAGGAACTTGTGATAATCTGGCATACTGTGATTTGCGTAAAAGTATTTCTGTAAAATAGTTTCATATTTATGAAATATAAAGCTTGGGAATTCTTTCACCTTTGATTTACTTTTTTCATTTTTTTAATTTGATATCCAGAACTCTTCACCATGCAAGGTTCCCCATTTAAACACAGTGATAGCTGAGATAAAAATAGAAACATAAGTGGGTTAATAGATTTAATACATTGTTCTCATTTTCAAAACTGTCACAAAGGAGGCTGTGTGGTCAAGTGGTTAAAGAAAAGGAGGCTGTGTGGTCCGGTGGTTAAAGAAAAGGGCTTGTAACCTGGAGGTTCCCGGTTCAAATCCCACCTCAGCCACTGACTCATTGTGTGACCCTGAGTAAGTCACTTAACCTCCTTGTGCTCCGTCTTTCAGGTGAGACGTAGTTGTAAGTGACTCTGCAGCTGATGCATAGTACACACACCCTAGTCTCTGTAAGTCGCCTTGGATAAAGGACAGGTTTACACTTGGCTGCATAAGGGTCCTTAATTATTTTAGTTTGCAATATTCCAATTTTATGTCCAATTCAGATATCGAACTCTATTTTATTTGCAACTACTGCAAGCATTTAATGAAACACAGAGAAATTGTGGTTTCAGATGATTTAATCAATAGATAATTGAATTTACAGGATAGTATGAAATTAAAGCAGAATTCAAAGTGATTCTTGATTAAATAAATATTGTAATACCTTGTCCATAGAAGAGCTTAAATGTGGATTCAGGGTATCCTTGCTTCTAGTTCTCAGTTCAAGATATTTGGCTTCACTTCTGCCACATGCAGACACATGTTAAGTACTGCAGTTTAATACATGTAATGACAGTGTGTATTGTTATAATATGTGCAATAATGAGAAGTGCTGGGACAAATATTCGACTATTCGAAGGAATATTTTTTGGCATGTATTTAGATACAAAAATCAGATGTTCGTATTCACTAGAGAAGACAATAATAGCTTGCACTTATTTACCTTCTGACCAGAATTTGCAGTTTAATACATGTAATAATCTCGCTGCCTTGTAAGCACGGTGATCAGAAAACAATATTATTTTGGCACTGCACATGTGTACTAAAAGAAATCAGTCCTACGCATGAGCAGATGTGTTTCAGTTTAGCACCATGTCTCGTCACAAGGAAGCAGCAACATATTACTGGAGTGACGAGGAAACCGTTTTATTAATTAAATGTCTCGAATTAAAAATTATAAAATCACCTTGATGGTCGAAAACACCGAAACAACGACCTCTTCAAAAGAGTGGTGGAAAAAATGGCATCTGCTGGATACAACAGAACTGTTAACCAAGTGAAAACGAGATGGAAGCTTTTGAAAGCACAATACATGAAAGCAAAGAAAAATAACGAAACAAGTGGTGCTGAGTCTTCTAGCTTCACGTTTTATGAGCTAATGAATCAGCTCCCGACCACTTGCTGTCCTTCCCAACCAAGGCGTCGACATAGGATTTCATCATATTTGTTATGATGTTAATTGTGCAGAAATCTGCCTTTTATGTGGTTCAATAGTTGATAAAGTAAGGTAACCTTATAAATATATAGACAACATACAGTATTATGAAATGCATAGTTTTTCACCTGAACTTATCCGGGATTAAGACTATGGTTATAGTTATACTAAGATTAACCAGCATTATTACAGTTGTACTATAAGAACCTATGAAGCCTCAAAATATATTTTATGTGGAATTATTTCCGGTAGTGTACTACATATAGGTTATTTGTTTATTGAGCAGACACCTTTATCCAAGGCGACTTACAGAGACTAAAATATTTGATGCTACAGATAGTTGAATGGGGGGAAAAAAAGAGGTACTGTTAAGCCAAAAACAGACACAGTATTGCATTCATTTGATTTTTATAAATTTTGTAAATGATCATTTTAAAAGTTTTTTTTTTTCCCCCCGAATTTATGCCCTTTGGATGGAATATGATGAATAATTGATTCTGTGCAAAAAATATTATTAATAATATTAAATTTGGTAACACTATTTTAATTATCAAATTTCATAATAATAATAAAACTGTTACGGCCCTAGTCAAAAAATTCTATAGGATTTAATTTTTTTCCAGTACAATCCAATAGGATTTCTATAACCCTATTGGATTCTTTTAGTTTCTATTGGATTTGCTGTAAGGTTACTTTAAGATCTTTATATCAATAGGATTATTTAAATGGAATTCAGTAGTAGGTGAGTGGACTACAGTAAAGTAGTATTTAGATTTTTAAGCGGTATTATTTAAACATTATATTTAAAGGTATAGATTTAAATTAGATAGCGGGTTGGGGGCTTTTCAAAGGTGCATCCTAACATTCCGTTTATATATATACATACACACACTATATACACACACTACCGGTCAAAAGTTTTAGAACACCCCCATTTTTCCAGTTTTTATTGAAATTTGAGCAGTTCAAGTCCAGTGAATAACCTGAAATGGTACAAAGGTAAGCGGTAAACTGCCAGAGGTTAAAAAAAAAGTTTAGGTTACCAAAAACAGAAAAATTATGTACATTTCAGAGTTATACAAAAAGGCCTTTTTCAGGGAACAAGTAATGGGTTAACAACTTACAGCTGTTCTGCAGCAATGGAAGTAAATTAAGCCTTGAAAGTTGATGCTAACAATTCCTAAAGGTGTCCCAACTTTTGTTGATTACTTACAAACCCTCTGTCTGTATAAAAGCAGTGTTGGAACAGACTGTGTTACTACACCCTCTTAAGCATTATTTGGACAGTATTGTACTGCAGGAAGTAGTATATTGCTATCATAATGGCGAGAAAAAGGCAATTAACAAAGGAAGACAGACAGACCATTATAACCCTTAAAAGTGTAGGTCTTTCCTTTAGAGAAATTGCAAAGAAAGCCAAAGTGTCAGTGAGTACAGTTTCCTACACCATCAAAAGGCACTTGGAAACTGGAGGAAACTCTGACAGGAAGAGGTCTGGCAGACCCAAAGCCACAACAGAATCAAAAGGCAAGTTTCTAAGGTCAACAGCTTGTGTGATAGGCGGCTCACAGGACAACAGCTTCAAGCACAGCTTAACACTGGTCGAAGTAAGCAAGTCTCAGTTTCAACTGTGAAGAGAAGACTTCTAGCTGCAGGTTTGACAGGTCGAGTGGCAGTAAGAAAGCCATTGCTAAGATGGCAAAATAAGAAAAAGAGGCTTGCCTGGGCCATGAAGCACCGCCAGTGGACTACTGAAGACTGGAAGAAGGTCTTATGGACCAATGAATCAAAATTTGAAATCTTGGTTCATCACGCAGGGTTTTGTGCGCCGTCGAGTAGGCGAAAGGATGGTTCCTCGGTGTGTGACACCAACTGTCAAACATGGAGGAGGAAGCGTGATGGTCTGGAGCTCTTTTGCTGGATCCAGAGTCGGTGACTTGCACAGAGTGAGTGGCACCCTGAACCAAAACGGCTACCACAGCATTTTGCAGCGCCATGCAATACCCTCTGGTATTCGCCTAGTTGGTCAGGGGTTCATCCTACAGCAAGATAATGACCCAAAACATACCTCCAGGCTATGTCAGAACTACCTTAGAAGAAAAGAACAGGATGGTAGGCTTCAAATCATGGAATGGCCAGCACAGTCTCCAGACTTAAACCCCATCGAGCTGGTTTGGGATGAACTGGACAGAAGGGTGAAAGCAAAGCAAAAATCCTATTGGAAATCCCATAGAAAAAATCCATTAGGAAATCCCATAGAAAAATCCTATAGGGTTTTGGAACCTTTCCAGTAGGATTTTCTACTGGATTCCAGTAGGATTTTTTACTGGATTCTAATATGATTCCTATAGGATTTTCTACTGGATTCCAATAGGATTTTCTACTGGATTCCAATAGGATTCCTATAGAAATTCTACTGGATTCCAATAGGATTCCTATAGAAATTCTACTGGATTCCAATAGGATTTCTATAGGATTTTCTACTGATTCCTATAGGATTTTCTACTGAATTCTAATTGGATTCCTTATTGGATTTTTCTACTGGATTTCTTACTGGGTTTTTCTATGGGATTCCAACAGGATTTTTTTTGATTTCTATCAAGATTCCTATTGGATTTTCTTCAAATAATAATAACAATATAATAATAAAAACAATAATAATAATAATAATAATAATAATATATAATAATAATATAATTCCTTAGGTTCTCTCAAACAGTATTACACATCTTCAGAGCAAAAATATACATTGCAACAGTTGACTCATTTCTAATGTTATTTGCAAACAGATTTTCTGGAGAACTTCATTTAAACACGCACAGAAAACACAAAATAAAATCCTGCAAAAAGTGTATTATTAATATTTTTTATTAATTTAATGTTCAGAACTCAGTTTCCTTTTTGATATTTTTTCTTCATCACTACATTTTTGAGAGATGGCTTGTTTGATTATTTTTTTTTCCATTCCTGTTTTTGCATTTATGAAATCTGCAAAAAAAAAAAAAAAATAATAATAATAATAATAATAATAATAATAATAATAATAATAATAATAATAATAAATCAGCACATGGCAAAGTGGAAGTTCTTGGGCAAAGTCATATCTTTGTTTTCATTCAGTTTTGGAAATAGGACTTTTAATTTAATTTACTACAAACACATTAATTTTGTATGATTTGTATCAATTATATCTTAGGTTTTTAATAACATTTTCACATTGAAGCACAAGTTAAGATGCTCATATGAGAAATTTTATATTAAACATAATTACAAAAGTGCCATGTGATTTCTCTGTGAATAAAAGTAAGCAAACTACAAAGCAGTTAAAGAAAAAAAAGGTTTAACTCACGAATGATGTCTGCAGTTTTCCCTGGATCCAGTGATGGCTTGGCTTCTTTATTTCTAAAAGCATTAGAAGTCTTCCCTGTCAAGCTGTGTGTTGCTAGAATTTTCCATCCAAAGACTGCACAACACAGCTCTTTGGTCGCCTTCTTGGGATCCCCCATTTTATGTAGGAGTACTGCTCCGACGTTATACTTGTATTAGGACCTATCTTCACCTAGAAGTAAAACAACACTTATTTAAAAGTGACATTCCTTGTATTTGCAATTCATATTTTATTGATTTTTAAGCAATAAAATAACAAGAAATAATTGTCCATCTGCTTGAATGCGATTCATAATGTTACAGTATTTCATAGTGTTTTACAAATGTCATAGTTATTGGTTATACAAGAAACTTTTTTTATCCCATTGAGAATCTGTGGCACTATTTGAAAATTGCGGTCCACAAGCGTCGTCCAACCAATCTGAACAACCTGGAGCAAATCTGCCAAGAAGAATGGGCCAAAATCACTCCGACACTGTGTGCAAAGCTGGTACATACTTACCCCAAAAGGCGTAAAGCTGTTATTGCAGCAAAAGGTGGCTCTACCAAATATTAGTGTGTGGGGTTGAATACTTATGCAAGCAAGATATTTCAGTTTTTATTTTTCTTAAAAATATTTCCCAACATAAAACCAATGTCACTTTACAATAATTGATTTTGAGTTTCAGTGTTTTAAAATAAAATATCAAACAGAACGAAATTTCAATGTACCATTTGTAATTCAGTAATATGAGAGAATTGGTCAGGGGTCTGAATACTTTTGCAAGGCATTGTAATATATATATATATATATATATATATATATATATATATATATATATATATATATATATATATATATAGTAAAATAATCAGTGCATACATACTGTTTTATTGGTGCTTTTCGAAGAGTTTGATTCAAGATATTTAGATTGTCCAGATTCTGGAACCTTTTTTTGTTGCACTTTCCAACTCCTCCAAGAGCTCTTCAGGTTCTTCTTCCATTAATGCAGGCAATCCTGCAATGAATAAGAGTAAATACAAAGCAAAGCATGTAATCCCACAAGTACTACTCCAAACGTACTTAATATTGATATTTTCCTATGAATGTACAGTATGTCATTTAACTAACTGCTGAACCATGATATACAAAGTGTGCCAGTAAGTTTAATAAATGATAGGTACAGAAGTGTATAAGTAGTAAATTAAAGAATACATCTTATTTACATTCTCTCTGTTGTTTATGTTTTAAAAATGTCAGAAATGAAATATTAGGAATATAGTAACTCATTAGTTTATTATGCCGCTAAACTCAGATTGACTTACCTTGTTGTTTATTGATTTTGTTTTCAAGTGCATCAATTTTTTTATAAAGGCCATGAACTAAATCTTTCAGTTCTGCTATTTCAGAACCCATCTTATTTTTTTTCAGTTTTTAATCTTAAAATGTCCTCATCTTTTTGGTGCATTCATCACATTGAGTAGCAGATCTCTAGCATGAGAAAAGAAAATATGGTTTAAACCGTCTTTCAATGCTTTGCTTTTGCACATAAACTCTTTAAAGTATTATACAAACATTTATTTTCGTTACAAATACTGAAAAATGTCTCCTGCAAACTCTCTGAGGGTACACATTTTCTCTCAGTTTTGTAAAATATTGATGATGAGCTGGACCATTTTACAAAAGTGGTTACTGTGTCATATTGGTACTCTACTCATAAGTTAATGAAGGGCCACAATAACACTGACACATGCTAAAATTAGAAGTAAAGTGGTTATTTTGAAATCAACCAATAAATATACACTTAAAAAACAAAACAAAAATTATTTGATCATTAAAACAGTTATCTGTAACTCATCCTACCTGTGTATTAATTTTGTCCTCCTTATATTTTTGTACAATCTTCTTTGCATTATTGCTCTTTGTATTCATAGCATTTCTTTTTGCTTCAAGCTTTGCAATCTTGCATTGAAACCCCTAAAGAAAAATTGGCTGATATTAGTATAAGTTGCTAAACCTTGACATTAAAAAGTAATACATCAAAACATGTACCAACCTCATCCTCAGTCTCACTATCACTGTCTGTAAATTGTTTTACATGTTTATCACGAAATCCTCTGCCAAGAGAAGTTTCATCAGTTCTGAGTTCATCAGGGATTTTCAGTGAATTCTCTATTTTATTCAATTCTTTCATTAGTGTTCCCCGAGTTCCTGTGGACAAAGAAAGTCACCAATTAGTGTTGCAATTAGAAAAAACAAACAACAAAATCAGTTCCATATAGTCAGCAGAAATAGGCTCGTTCTATCAAGACACACTCTTTCAGGTTTATACAGTATACATCTGAGACACATCTAGTAATAAAGAGGTAACAACAAATTAAATTCTCCCAAATCTTAATAAAATAAAATATTTAAATCGATAAAATATCCTATTAAAGCATTAGGAGAATAGTTCAAAAAATGTATACAGTAGCCACTAGAATTAATGTAATTGGTTTTAGCAAAATAAATGCAAGTGTACATTCAGTATTGTTGCATAAATAAATGAGACTAATAATTGCATATTTTTCTTAGTTTTAGGTGTTCAGATTTATTCACCTGTAAATTAAAATGCAGTTATTTTGGACAGACATGTTTTTGCGATATCCAATACTGTGTTTTACAATTTTTCATGTGTTTTTTTGCTAAAACCCACTTTCAGTTACACTGTATCAAGGGTATGAATAATTCTGGAGGCTACTGTATTTAGAAAGATAGGTCTACTCACCAATCTTGAGAATTTTTGCTGGACCACTTTCTGTTCCATAGGTCACATCGCAGATGTTGCCCACAATGCAGTTGCCATTTACAATTTTACAATAGGCAAAACATCCCACGTTGGGGGTCTTCAATCCACTGAATTAGCATATACTGTGCCATTCAAGTTTTTTTTTTAAACTGAAAAAATATGAAAAAATCCAACCAACAACCACATTTACTATTGAAACAAAATACAATTTTAAAGATACTTTAAAAGAACAGATTAAAACTAAAGTGCAAGAATGAAGACAAATCGAATCAGGAAGAAGAAACAGAAAGGAGCGATTTCCAGGTAATTTATGTATATTATTAAATATAATCAAATGTCTCATTTTAGTTTTGTGTGTGTGTGTGTGTGTGTGTGCTGCGGCATATGCACAAGACAAAGATAAATAATTATTGTCTATTTTCTAATATGTGCAGGTAAAAGCAAAAGTTAGTCAAAGGCCTGGACCAAATCAAAGTTTGACATACCCGCTAATCGCAAATTCCAAACCTGGTACTGATGGCGCTTTTTATGTTATTCCTTCTACCCCAGAGGGAACCCGCTTAATACTGGGTTTGTAATTTGCGATTAGCGGGTGGGTCAAAGTTCTGATTTGGTCCAAGCCGAAGTCAGTATTAGCTCATTCATCTTTTTAAAATATGTTTACCATCCCCAAACATTATACATTGTTTCAAACCTATGCACCGCAGTTTATGATACAACGGTGTTAATTGAAGCTGCAGGATGCACTCCAGTAGATACAAAGTCGCTATTCAGAACAGCAGATTTCCATAGCTCAGTTACCAGTGACGCCTAGCTGCAGCACGCGCAGACAATAAAAATGTAACGTCTTTTTTTAAAGGGATTCAAAACATTAAGGGATATCGGTAGGTATTTATATACGTGTATGTATATACATTTGTACCGTCCGTATGTGTATGTATTTAGCCTATAAATCTGTACCGTCCGTATGTGTATGTATTTAACCTATAAATCTGTACTGTTCGTATGTGTATGTATTTAACCTATAAATCTGTACTGTTCGTATGTGTATGTATTTAGCCTATAAATCTGTACCGTCCGTATGTGTATGTATTTAACCTATAAATCTGTACTGTTCGTATGTGTATGTATTTAGCCTATAAATTTGTACAGTTGGATAAATGTATACCTGAGATGTATTAAACCGTTTAAATGTGTTAAGAACATGAGAAATCTTGAACGAGTCAGACAATAATTTATAGAAATAAATGGTGTTTTTTGTTATAAATGTAGATTATTAATTTCTATAATAATCTAGATAGTATTTACTATAAAGTCCTGTTTTTAAAAAAGTAAGAAATAATTATATAAACCTCACCACGCTAATCAGTTTGTCGACAGTCTGCAACAGTCAATTTGACTATCTGCACAGCAGACGTTACTGAGTGACGTCACTCCCATGTAAGGGTTCTACAGAGCGTGGCGGAGTCTATTGTTTAATAACCTCAAACTTGCTTAAAAACATCGCTGTCACTTCACGCTCTAGCTTCTCATCTTCAATGGCAATGACTTATTACATTTTTTTTTTTAAATTGGCAATTACAGTTCACTATGCTACAGTGACAGTTGCTCTGTCCCAGATTAACACTGAGTGTCATTTTCATCACTGCACTTATTTGTACCATACTAATTTATAGAAAGTTATTTTTATTTTCATAGTTTAAGTCAAAAAATATTTTAAAATTGCTTTACTAAATTATGATCTTGTGTATTCCCATTCAGTGGAAAGAGTGTGCAATGCAACAGAACAAGGACATTCATAATCGGAAGAAGGATGCAAGATTAAAAGCACCTTATAAAAGGTATGTGGTCACTTTGTAACATAAAAATGAATCAAGAAAACTGCCATATCTTTTTGTGCCCTAGGTCGAACTGGCAAGTGTGAAAAGCCCTATAGTAAATATGTAGTTTACTGGAGTTTACAGATCTGTAGACCTTAAATTTCATGCAGTGTTTCACGTGTTTAAACCAGTATTATAAGAAAAATACTGTATTTCAGTATTAATTTGATCACAATGAGCATTATCATTTTGAAATATTTTTTTGTTTTCTAATTTTCTTATATATTTTATATATTCTAATATTATATCAATGTTTGTTTTGCACAGATTTCTGGATCCAGATTTTCAGGAATGTTCACTCCCAAAGACTAGTAGGTGGAGGAGAAAACTGTCTCATCATGACCACTGCGAAATTAATATTAATTCTGATAATCATGGTACAGACACAGATGAAAACATAAGTATGTATGATAATGGCCAAGGTGAAATCCAGCATAATGATAAGGAACATAGATTTTGCAGTGACAATGAAGGTAATCATGATGAACTTTTATTAGAATCAATGAAGACAGCCACAGTGACAGCCATGACAGTGATGAAGAGGACATATTAAACAATGTATACTACACTGGTGGACAAGAGAGTGGTTTAGGACAGAGTTTTAACAACTGCAGTAATGACAGTGAGCAAGCAAGTAGTGGGAACTTTGAGGATAATTTGGGGGATGAAAATGGTTTTGAAGGTGCTTCAGGTATTGAGTTTATGAAGCAAGTTCTTTTTCTGGGTCTGAATTAACAGTTGCACAGTCAGCAGTGCTTATTCTTTCATATGCACTCAGGTACAGTTTACCTGCCTGTGCATTGGAGGACCTGTTAAGATTAATTAGTCTACATCTGCCAAACAGCAACCTCATACCACAATCATTGTTCATGTTCAAAAGATGTTTAAAAATCCTTCAGACTCCCTAAATATACATTTTTATTGTAAAATGTGCAAGGCTTACCTGCCTTCTGAAAGCTCAGTGCTGTGAATGTAATGAGGAGTGGAATAGAGAAGGTAGCATGAAAGAGGGTCATTTCTTTGTAAGTTTATCACTCAAAGAGCAGATTGCTAATATATTAGAAAAAGAAGAATGTGTTAAATCTGATGGGGATGAAAGAAATGCTGCTAAGAGTGACATTTATAATGGAGCATATTATAAATCAATCCTCCAGTTCACAGAGAGTGACATTTCCTTACTATGGAACTGTGATGGGGTACCTGCATTTAAGTCATCTGCATATTCTTTGTGGCCAATTCGGTGCGTGATTAATGAATTACCACCAACTATTCGTTTCAAGCATGTGCTTCTTGCTTGTATCTGGTTTGGAAAGGAGAAGCCTGAAATGTCAACATTTTTAAAACAGTTTGTTGATGACATTGAACAGATAAATACAGAGGGTGTCAAATGGGTGCATCCACAAACTAAGAGCACATGTGTTTCAAAAGTGTACCCTATCATCTGTTCTTGCGATGCAGTGGCTCGATGTATGCTTCAAGGCATCCAACAATTCAATGGAGCCTATGGATGCAGCTATTGCTTAAACAAAGGTATAGTTGTACCTAAAGGAAGAGGGTTCACAAGGGTTTATCCACCTGATGAAGCTGCAGCAAGAACCCATGAGCATCTTATAGAATGTGGTGAGAGAGCCTTACAAAACAGAGAAACGCATGTACTTGGTGTTAAAACAGTATCACCATTAATTCTGTTAAATCCATCAACAGGATTTGATATGATAGAAAGCTTTCCTGTCGATTATATGCACTGTGCATTGTTAGGTGTCACTAAGCAGTTTCTTGATATGTGGTTGAATAGCAAGAACCATGAATTTCCATGGTACATTGGCACATCAAAAATCAGATAGACCAAAAGTTGCTCTCCATCAGACCACCTGCTGATATAACAAGGCTACCACGGAGTGTGACAGTAGCTCAGAAATGGAAAGCTTCAGAATGTCGTAGTTGGTTACTGTTCTACAGCCTGCCTGTGCTAGACAAAATACTACCAAAGCGATTCCTGAGACACTGGGTGCTTGTAGTCAGTGCCATATTTTGCTTTCTTAAAGAGACTGTATCTGAATATGATTTGGCAATGTCAACATCTAAAATTAGCAAATTTGTGAAAGACATTCCTGTAATGTATGGCATGTCATTCATGTCATACAATGTACATCAGCTTATACATCTGTGCAATGCTGTTAAGGTGCACGGTCCCCTTTGGTGTACTTCTGCCTTTCCTTTTGAAGGGCACAATCAGAAACTTAAAAGTTGTTCCATGGAACAAATTATATTCCTACACAGATTGCACATCAGTTTGTAACTTTGAAGTCTGTGCCTCAATTTTTGAGAAAATCTAAAACAGAGAATGACATTTCCCATGTAGTTGAAAGGTATGTCAATGAATGGGTGCATGGATATCCTTTAATTACAAATGCAAAAGTCTTGGAAAAAAACCTTGTACTACTTGGCAGTCCCACCCTAAGAACTCTGAACGCATCACAGAAACTAAGTTTGCTACCATTATGTAGTGCAGCTGCCAATGACAATGTTGTTGGAATGGAGTTCTTTGACAGAGCTATAATAAAAGGAAAGATTTTCTGCACAGAAAATTACGGGAAAGGGCACAAACACAATAGCTATACAGTTGAACTGAAAAATGGGAATATTGGTCTGATAAAGTCTATAGTGCATGTACCATACTACCAGGCAAATTTGTCTTTTATCTTGGTACAGTTGTATGAAACTGAGATTGCACCTTTTGGAGTGATGTTAGCACAGGAAGAGCAGCAGCATCTCATATCAAATTAGCTGTACTGAAAGAGACTATAATTGCTTTAAAGCCATGTGATATTGTAAGGAAAGTTGTCAATATTGGAAAAATTGATAGAAGTAACAAATGCTATGTCTCATTGCAACCCAATAGTATTGAGCTTGATTAACCCTTTGCAGTACATTGAGTCCTTGATTATTTTCTTTTTCTGAGCTCAGAAAGTATTATATGGACCAGAATAATTTAAATATTTATAACAAATATTTTTTTTCCAGGCCCTGTCAAGGAACATCTCCATAATTATAGATAGTCAGTAGCAGTAAGAAAGCTATTTAAAAAAAAAAAAAAGTTTATATATATATAAAATGTTTTGCAATGTGTGTGACTCCCTAATGTAAATGGAATGAATCTGATGAAGCTGCACCATTTAAAAAATAAATTAATGTATATTTCTAAATCCTATGTTAAACATGATGTGTATGTGTACGGTAACGTTACAATGTGTAGGTTTGTGGTTGTGGTCAATTTTCAATGTGAAATAAATTATATCACCTTTATATCACCTTTACATGTGTTTAGTATTTTTGTTTGACTTTAACTTTATCAAATTGCAGACACTTTCACATATGTGTATGTATGTGTGTGTGTGTAAAAAAAAATATATATATATATATATAGGAATGTTCGGCTACACCTTTGAAAAGCCCCCACATACACATACTACCTAATTTAAATCTATACCTTTAAATCTAATGTTTAAATAATACCGCTTAAAAAATACTACTTTGTACTCTACTCACCTACTACTGAATTCCATTTAAATAATCCTATTGATATAAAGATCTTAAAGTAACCTTATAGCAAATCAAATAGAAACTAAAAGAATCAAATAGGATTATAGATATCCTATTGGACTGTACTGGAAAAAATTAAATCCTGTATGAACCTTATAGAAAATCCAATACAAACAAAAAGAATCCAATAGGATTATAGAAATCCTATTGGATTGTACTGGATAAAATGAAATCCTGTAGGAACCTTATAGAAAATCCAATAGAAACTAAAATAATCCAATAGGATTATAGAAATCCTATTGGATTGTACTGGATAAAATGAAATCCTGTAGGAACCTTATAGAAAATCCAATAGAAACTAAAATAATCCAATAGGATTATAGAAATCCTATTGGATTGTACTGGAAAAAAATGAAATCCTATAGGATTTTTTCACCAGGGTATCTTAAAGGGTTAATCAATCTCAAAACTTCCTGGCACACTTTGTATATCACGGTTCAGCAGTTAGTTAAATGACATATGTTCATAGGAAAATATTAAGTAGTTTTGGAGTCGTTCTTGTGGGATTACATGCTTTGCTTTGTATTTAGTCTTATTCATTGCAGGATTGCCTGCACTAAAGGAAGAAGAACCTGAAGAGCTGGAAAATGCAACAAAAAAAGCCAATAAAACAGTACGTATGCACTGATTATTTTACTTTATATATTGTTTTTACTGTTAACAATTTCCCTTATTCTAATTTAATGCATATCAAAATAAAATAAAAAATGTTCTCGTATAACCAATAACTGACTGTAGCAGGGCGATTGCCCTGCATGAGTGTATTTAGGCTGTGTGGTCCAGTGGTTAAAGAAAATGACTTGTAACTAGGAGGTCCCCGGTTCAAATACCACCTCAGCCACTGACTCATTGTGTGACCCCGAGCAAGTCACTTAACCTCCTTGTGCTCCGTCTTTCGGGTGAGACGTAATTGTAAGTGACTCTGCAGCTGATGCATAGTTCACACACCCTAGTCTCTGTAAGTCGCCTTGGATAAAGGCGTCTGCTAAATAAACAAATAATAGTAATAATAATAATTTGTATGGGGAGATGGGTTTATTGTGTGTCGTTTTGGAGTTGATTTGTTTAATTACTTTATTGTTTACAGACGGGCGCTCGATTGAGACTTGCTGCCTGCTAGGCTTGGTTGAGGGGAATGGCAGCAAGTGATTGGCTGTGCTGGACCTCAATCAGCAGGTGGGCGGGTCTTGACCGAGTGTCCGTCAGTTCAAAGCATCCGCGGAGATGGTTTGAGGCGACTGCAACGCCATTGTCGGAGGGGCGGCGTATACTCGGGAGGAGAGGGTCCGCTGTGCAGGAACGACCACTACGCAATCCTGAGACTGCAAGCGGTGCTTGTGAAGGCAATGCCCAGCCAAGGCCGTATGAAGCATCACGAGTCGTTGTATGAATACCGGCTCATCAGTAGGTTAGTTCGGGGATAGTGATCCCATGTGATGTATAGCGAGGGTTACGTAGTGTAGCGGTTCCTAGACCGGGACGCTCGTTTTAAGGCTAGCGCTTCGCCCACTGGGGCACTTTTATTTGTAGTTTTTGTACTGTGTTTTATTTTGCCTTTTGTACAGCTTGCTGTATGTGTCCTCTGTGCGTTACCATCGCTGGTAACGTCACATGACCACCTTTATTTCCTTTCTGTTTGTATTAATAAATCCTGCGCGCCTGTGCGGCGTTTCAACTCTACCCCCAGTTGTCTCTCTGTATTGCTAAACAGCGGCTATCCACGCACGTGACGTAACACCCGGTCACACTGACATTTGTAAAACACTATGAAATACTATTATGAATCGCATTCAAGCAGATGGACAATATTTCTTGTTATTTTATTGCTTAAAAATCAATAAAATATCAATTGCAAATACAAAGAATGTCACTTATGTCAATAAGTGTTTTACTTCTAGGTGAAGATAGGTCCTTGTACAAGGATCACATCGGATCAGTACTCCTACATAAAATGGGGGGATCCCAAGAAGGCGGCCAAAGAGCTGTGTTGTGCAATCTGTGGACGGAAAACTCTAGCAACACACAGCTTGACAGGGAACACTTCTAATGCTTTCAGAAGCAAAGAAGCCAAGCCACTACTGGATCCAGGGAAAACTGCAGACATCATTCGTGAGGTAAACCTTTTTTTTAACTGCTTAGTAGTTTACTTACTTTTATTTACAGAGAAATCACATGGCACCTCTGTAATTCTGTTTAATATAACATTTCTCATACAAGTATCTCAACTTGTGCTTCAATGTGAAAATGTTATTTAAAAACCTAAGATATAATTTTGAACAAATCATACAAAATTAATGTTTTAGTACTAAATTAAAGAAAGTCCTATTTCCAAAACTGAATGAAAACAAAGATATGACTTTGCCCAAGAACTTCCACTTTGCCCTGTGCTGATTTTTTTTTTTTTTTGCAGATTTCATAAATGCAAAAACAGGAATTGAAAAAAAACATTACCAAACAAGCCATCTCTCAAAAATGTAGGGATGAAGAAAAAATATCAAAAGGAAAGTTCTGAAGATTAAAATCATTTTTGCTCTGAACATGTGTAATACTGTTTGATTTATAGAGAACCTAAGGAATTATATTTTATTATTTTTTATTATTTTATTATTTACAGAAAATCTAATAGGAATCGTGATAGAAATCCAATAAAAAAATAAAAATCCTGTTGGAATCCCATAGAAAAAACCCAGTAGAAAATCCAATAGAAAAATCCAATAAGGAATCCAAATAGAATCCAGTAGAAAATCCTATAGGAATCCTATTAGAAGCCAGTAGAAAATCCTACTGGAAAGGTTCCAAAACCCTATAGGATTATTCTATTGGATTTCCTAATTGATTTTTTTTCTAACCTATTAAACCCTATCATAACGTTAAACTGCCCTTCAGCTGAAAGAACCAAAAAAAAAAGTCTTCTTTAAACTTAATGTTAAAAAGCTCTCGGTATCAGATCTCAGACATTTGTATTTTTTTTTTTTTTGTTTAAGGTGCTGAAAGGGTTGAGTTTGAGAAATATTTTTTGTTATAATTTACATGTGATATATAAAGAGACACCATCAGAAAATGAAAAGTCTGACCCACCAGCTAAATCGCAAATTATTACAAACCTGGTACTGATGGCGTCTTTTTTGTCTGTCAGAAGGTTATTCCTTCTACCCCATAGGGAACCAGCCATCAGTACCAGGTTTGTAATTTGCAGTTAGAGGGCGAGTCAAACTTTTGATTTGGTTCAGCCCTTAGTTACTAAGCAGGCACACTAATGTGAATATATATATATATATATATATATATATATATATATATATATATATATATAAAATAAATGCACGTAATACTACAAAAATTTAAAGTTAAGTATTAGTTTGCTTTTATAAAGTTCAGTTTACTTTAAAGAGAAGCAGCAGTTGGAAGTGACAGTTAGAAATTGCAACAAATTGTAGCAAATTCTCCCGGTTGCCATGGAGACCAGTCAGCCTGCACAGAGCAGGGAGATCCAGTACCCTGCTGAACTGAGCAGTGCACAGGCCAGGAAGCAGCACAAACTGAGTGTGCTGAGAGCGAATCCGGAGTGTCTGTGCAGACTACTCTGGGACAGCAGACAGCAAGATGAAAAGCAACCTCATCTTCTATACTGAACACATCAATGCCCGGCACACTACTGTGTGTAAGAAGTACAGCAACACTACATAAAAGGGATCTGCCAAGGTAGACAAATCCGTGTAGGAGAAGACTCTGACCTGGACAGCACAATCCTGATTATTAATGTGTACCAGAGCCAAGGAGGAGATGAAGCGCAGAGAGAAGACCATCACCAAGGAGCTGCAGGGACTGAGGGAGCAGCTCCACAGATGCACAGCCCCGACTGCCCCTACATCCGCTGCACAAACACGGAGCGAGCCCTGCAGATGCTGAACCGGGACACACTGGGAAGCCTGAGCTGCATTGTCATCCACACCGGCACCAATGACCTGGGCTCCCTGCCACGACACCGCCAAGGCCGTGAGGAGGGTGGCTGAGAGAGCCACGCAGGAGTTCCCGACTCCAGAGTGGTCATCTCCACGCTGCTGCCCCGAGCCGACACCCACCCACACACCATCCAGCGCTCTCAGCAGAGATCACCAGAGGCTGTGCTGCTGCCCTAGCGTGCACGTGGCACCACCCACAGTGGCCCCTGGCACCTCTCGACAAGGTGCACCTCAACCAGGAGGGGTCAAAGTCTTTGCCAAGACCCTGAAGGATGCAGCCATGGGCCTAGCCCAGCCAGCCCCCACGCAGCAGAGCCCAGCGCAGCATGCAGCCCCACACTAGAGTGCACCCATCACAAGCCCCTTCTGCCCCGCAGCACCGGCCAGCCCCCAATCCCCCAATCCCCACCGCCAGGCCCAGTGACAACCAGCATCAACTCAGCTACGCCGCAGCCCTAGCCCAGCCTGCCCCCACTGAACTGGGCGAGATCAAACAGCTCCTCAACATCCTCTGCTCCAGGCTGCTGAACTGAGACCTACAGCACCTGGGTAGGGAAGACCAATTCTACATGTAAATAACTACAAAAAAAAAAGATAATAATAATAATATATATATATATATATATATATATATATATATGCACATTACAACAAAAAAAAACTAAAATAAATAATAATAATTATATCATTAGATTCATATATACATCCTTTACCGTTTAAATGAAACTTAAAATTATTAAAGTTGGTGTTATTGTTATGCATTTTGTTCCACTAAGAATAATATTACGGGTAGTTAAATAACATGAGTTCATTTTCAGTCAGCTGTTGGAACATTCAGGGCTTGTATTCCTCGGCTTTCGGACTGAAGGGCACAGACTCTGAATTTATTTCAAATACAAATTATTTAGATGTCATAGTTCTGTTGGAAACACGGTGCCGTACAGATGTCCCCACGCAATCACCCTACAAGAGTTAACTGAGAAGCTCCAGGCACTTAAACCCAGAAAAGCCTGTGGCCGTGACAGCATCAGTACTGAGATGCTCAAACACAGCAGCCCTAAGTTACAAGAGGTAATGCTTAAATTACTCAACATGGTACTAAGTACTGGTTACTTCCCCGACATCTGGAACCAAGGGCTTATATCCCCAATTCACAAGAGTGGAGACAAATTTGACCCCAGTAACTACTGAGACATCTGTGTGTAAAGTAATATGGGGAAGGTATTCTGTAGTATAATCAATGCCCGCATAGCCTTCCTTACCGAGCAGTGTCTTGAGTAAGAGTCAAATTGGCTTCCTACCAAATCACTGCACCTCTGACCATATTTACACCCTAAATCGACAAACATGTACACCAAAAAAGTAAAGGCAAAATCTTTGCGTGTTTCATTGACTTTAAAAAAGCATTTGATTCCATTTGGCATGAGGGTTTATATTATATAATTCTTCAAAGTGGTGCAGGGGGTAAAGTCTATGATATAATAAAATCAATGTACACAGAAAACAAGTGTGCAGTTAAAATTGGCAACAAACGAACATCATTCTTCACTCAGGGGTGTGGGGTGAGACAGGGCTGCAGTCCAATACTGTTCAATATTTCCATCAATGAGTTAGCATTGATGTTAGAACAGTCTGCAGCCCCTGGCCTCACTCTACATGACACAGGAGTCAAGTTCCTGCTCGACACAGATGACCTGGTCCTGCTGTCGCCCACAGAGCAGGGGCTATAGTACTATTTCCCCTTCAATTTTATCATGTTTTCTTTTATTCTTTAATTTGTTTCCAACCTCCCCTTAATCCTCGAATGTATCTGTTTTAATGTATTTTATAGATCAGTTTATTTATGAAATATGCATTTATGATGCAATGTATATCTACATATATGTATTGTATAATTGCTTTGGCAACGTCTGCTATTCTAAGTCATGCCAATAAAGCACCATTGAATTGAATTATATATACAGTGCCATGAACATACCATGCTGAGTAATTGTATTCAGCCGATGAAGGACTTGTAGTCCAAAACGTCCTGATAATTGATTTGTAATCAATTATTCTGCCTTTTTAAGCACCTGAAATATCCTTTTCTTTTTTTCTTTTTTCTTATTGATCATTTTGGTACACAGCAGTTTTCCTTTTTCTCAAACTTTTATATAGATATATATTTTTCTCAAATATATATATATATATATATATATATATATATATATATATAATGTATATTACTGACTGTGTTCTGTTAAATCAGCCTGTTGCAATCAAGTGCAGGGTACCACTTCTTTTTCTAATTCACAGAAATGATGTAGTCCACAGCATGTTCCAATCATGTATGGACTAAAGGTGATGTGAAAGTCACTTTTTTTCATTAGAATTCTCCATCTGGCTTTCAGCTTTCCGCTTTCCAAATGCTATTTCAACACACATTCTAGCAGAACTCAAATACACACTGAATGATTCCTGTTGGGGTGTGGTTCTTGGTGTGGAGGGATATGGCTTCATCAGCCCTTCGAGGAGTGGATAGGCTGGATCCCCCGGAATCTGCAGGTTCACTTCCTGACCATTTATCTGTCTTGTGCACTGAATGAAAGTAAATCTACTGTTACCCACAACATATCATGCATTTTGACTACATAAATTATTTACAGTACATGGAAATGTATTAGTGCTTAGCTAATCAGTAATCATCAGGATACTAACTTATAATGATGAAGCTCACTAATATTTATACTGTATTGGAAAGCTAGACTGAGATACTAAAACAAGGTAAAATTCAGATACTATACTACTAAGGTAAAAAAAAAAAAGCAATATTGGATAATACTAATTTCATTAGATGCCTTTAGATTTATCTTGTAAAAATACCAAGAGTATGCTACCAAACCTAACTTTTCCTTACACACTTTTGTATTGGCAGTAAATAATTGTGTAAAGTATGTAATACCTAAAATTAATATTTTCTATTTATTTAAAAGGCTACTGATTGGTTTCCCATGAAAATGTTAATATCAATGCTAAACACTCCATTTGGTAGTTTTGATATTTCAATTTTCATGTGACTCTGATCAGGTTTAAGCTACTTACCTTTGGAATTTGATCAGCCTTTTCAAAATGGGACGAGCTATGAAGAACCCTTTCGTCGTGTGCTGAGCCTGGCATGGAGCAATTGATGTTCCAGAAGCTGTAAAGAATGGTGTTACACGTATCAGCATTTACTGCAAGACTGAGATCGTACCTGACCTGAAGTGAAACGGGTGATATATACTTGTATAATGTGGATTATTGTAAATCATTTTCTGTTATTACATTTAAAGTATTCTTATGGTAATTCCAATAAAGTACATTATTCTACTTGCAGATACTTATCGTCAACCACACCCTGCAGTACGACAAAGTCCATCCCTCGCGGTTAACAAAATCTCGGTGACCGTCAGAAGGGGCTGAAATAAGTATGTGGGTACCGTCCACACAATACTATTCGGGGACATTATTTGGCCACATTTATCTTCGAATCTACGAGAAATAGATTTTGCTTCCTCCGCTGTTGGCACTCTAATTATACGACCAAGCACATTTGACACGAAACCCTTGCAGAACATATACATAAGGCCCTGTGAAAATCGCGGAAATTTTCTTTAAAATTCACGGCATTGTCGTGGAATGTGCACGGAAATATACGTGTACAGATTTTTTTTTTTTAAAAACAGCAAATATACAGATAAATGCACTGACATCAACATCAACGTTACTCAAGCACTTTACAATAGCTTGTGAAACGGCGTTGTAATTAACAGCCTGTAGGTAGAGTGAATCTGCAAGGACAGCTTTCATTTCTAGTGCGCCAGTTGCATGTTCACCATTTAGGCCTAGGTCTTGCAAAACAAATACAATGGGTAACACATACTGATCTTGTGCAACAGTCGACTCGTCAGTGACCACTGACAAGCAACCAGCCTGTTTTACCAATTCCATAATCTCCTGCTTGTGATACTCGGCAACTTTAGGTAAGTATTCACGTCACAGCTGGGCTGACGAAGGAAACGCTTCACTGTTTGCTACACCGTCTGAAGAATTTCCGTAACTTTCGGCTGGTTGTCCAATTTTTCAAAAGGGATATTTGCGCAAACAAACGCCTCTGTCAGGTGAAAATTTAATAAGAGCACTTTTGGAATATGGAAGTCACCGTTTTCTGTTTCTTTGCAAGTAAAGCAGTCGTAGTACTGCTCTGGATGTCCGCCTTTTTCTTTTCTACGAGTTTCGGGGGTGATCTACAGTAACGTTGCAGGACATACAGAGCAAGAGCTTCCCTCCATTGCTGTGTAAACTCCTGCTGGATACTGCTTTACGTGATCTGCTGCAGACACATTTTAGCCTTTTTAGAGCCATCCATTTTCTTGTTTAGTGTGTTGTATTTTAATTTCCCGCTTTGGTTGCATATAGTGACATGACATAATCACTTTGCGCATGGCGAATATTACACTGGAAGCAACAGCTGTATACAACATTGGGGTATCGTTAGTATTGCCCTGTCTGTCTGTCTACTAGAGCTAAACACCTACAACGGAAAAGCATTAGCATTCCAATGTTAGCATTCGTATGTAATTGCATCAACATCATAAATGTTGAAATGCAAATAATAACAAATGTGTAATCGATCTGCATTCTGACTTGAAAGAAGTTCTGAAAAGGTATAATAGCTGCAGCCTGCGTCTGTGGCTTGACTGGCACTTCGCGCCTGAAGGTTTTAAAAACATCATCAGAAAGCATTTGACCCCTATCAGGTAAGAAAATGAATAAAGAAAATACTATATTTTAATAATTTTTTTAATATATGTATTTTTTTTGACAAAGTTATTTATTTTCTTAGCTTTCATAACAAGGAGGCACTTTTTTACACAGAGAATTGTGAGGGCCTGGAACCAACTCCCCAGTAATGTTGTTGAAGCTGACACCCTGGGATCCTTCAAGAAGCTGCTTGATGAGATTCTGGGATCAATAAGCTACTAACAACCAAACGATTACAAAGCAATATTATTGCAATATCAAAAATGTACAGCCAATGGGAGATATTAGAAAGAAAAGGGTTTTATGTTTTTATGTATAAACAAATATAAGAACGGTGACGTATGCAAACCTCAATTTGGACATTTTTAAGCAGGAAAATCTGATTACATCAACGTCATGTATACCGAGATAACTTGCCATGTAAACTGTATTCCGATTGCGAAATCCAATTCCGTGGAACCCGACTAGAGGAAGCAGATTACTTTATGCCATGTAAACGTAGTGACTCGCCGCCTCCTCGGAGTTTGACGATCAGGACACGGGGCTTCCTTTGGATGATGCTGAATCGGACATCCTGGTTACGCAGCTTCCGCTGTCGTCAGACCTTATGCCCTTAATGCAGCGAGCTACAGCAGCATTACAGGTTCCTTGGCCTGAAACAAAGGACGCGAGGCGCTTCATTTATGACGAGCAGCCCTCAATCACTCCTCTGTTCACAAAGATCAGCGTGCTTCCAGTAGCTGTCACAGTCTTGGGTCAGTTTCTGCTCTCAGTGAGTTTGTCAAAGACTCCACAGGTGTGTCTTTAAAAGCCTGATACCTGCAAAAACTTAAATCTTGTTAGCAGAGCTTCCATCTGTACATTCTCATTCCCGTCATCAGTGGGAAGACTTCAAATAAAGTAAACTGTTTCTATCAAAGAGACATCTATCTCTGCCGCATACACCTTTCAGTCAAAAAAGGTGATCGCACCTTGTACAAGGGAAGACAGGTTTTAGATTCATTCGTGACAGCTCTAAAGCACATTATGTGCAGCAAGCAATCGTTTTGTGCATTCTTCTATTATGCATTCTGTATAAATTAAATTTACAGCTTTAGACCACCTTCCCACATGTAGACTTAATTAAATGACAAAAACAGTATTCTGTATATGAAGAGAAGTGTTCGTACTCATCTTTCCATTCAGATTATTGGAAAAGCAAAATCGTCGAGTTCAAGTGAGCCTACCTAAACACCTAAATAACCCTTAAATACACCTTCACGACATTGTGATATTCTAAATAACCCTTAAATACACCTTCACGACATTGTGATATTCTAAATAACCCTTAAATACACCTTCACGACATTGTGATATTCTAAATAACCCTTAAATACACCTTCACGACATTGTGATATTCTGCAACTCGCCCCGGACAAGGGCGCCCGCTAAGCAAATAAATAATAACAAATACCGTACTTTGTATGACAGAAACTGCTTTTTTTTAAAATAAAAGAAGTAAACGTTTGTTGAGTGATTTTAAGTACACACAAATACAAATTATACTATTAAAACATTTATTTTTGCTAAAAACACATTGCATACTCAAATACAGCGATCGATTTACTTTACACCTCGATATTTAAAACGACAAATGTCACAGTTTTTAAATGCTAGAACCGTACACCCGCAATTATCTATTTTGTGTATGTACTGTATTTATAAAAAATAAAAAAAAAACTGCGGGGGCAGGGTCCGTGGGTGGCTAGCGCCAGCCCTGTTCCAGCTATGCTGGTATTATTGATTCAGGCACAAGGCGGTTTGGCTTGTCCTTTCTGTAGTTGTTTTTGCTGTGTCCTTGCGACAACTTGGGTATACTCACCCATTTTGTAATGGTTAATATTCCCTACTTGAAAGGGAACGTTAGGTTATCATCATAATTCCCTGAAATAGGAATATCGTCGCAGTTCTTGAAAGAAAACGACGATACTGTCAGGGTGAGTAGTGGCTTTATGCTCGCGAGGGCGGAGCAGCACTACGTCACCCGCCTCTGACGAGTGTCTTTCAGGTTTCAGGTTCAGGTGTCTTAAAGGGGGAACACCCATTTTGTAATGGTTAATATTCCTATTTCAGGAAACAAGGGTTATGATAATAACCTAACGTTTTCCCCTTCACTTTACAACGTCATTTCCACGTTTGTTTTATTTGAAGTGTTTAAAGTTCAATTTCAGTTTTCATTTGCTTGTTCAGCTTCAAAAAGGCACAAGTAAACCTCATGTTATTACTTTATGAAAACATGTCTATGGCCACTGTTTACTGTGAAGAAACGGCAATGGCAAGGAATGAAAAAAAATAAATAAAATGTGGTGTCAACGTTATATACTATATTTCAGGAATAAACAAAACAACGTTTATCTTGAACTGCTATTTGGCATCCTTTGTTTTGTAGTTAATTCACTGGGGTAAAGTAAGGCCTACACAATTTACTCTTTATTCCTGGGATATTTTTCTATTTTACATATTGTAAGGTCTTGCTGTAAAATAAAGGCACATACACAAGGGCCACGTCCCCTGCTGCTATGCTGTGTCTCTGCCTGTGTTCAGAGCAATATAATGGCTTTAATTACTTTTTGAAAAACGATTATGAGCGAATATCCGAACATGAAAATCCTGTGTTCGTCCCAACACTATTAATGAGTCACTGTTACTAATATATGGGCTAGCAATGTCTATTAGAAATAGCATATATTACTCTAAGGGAACATTTTTTTCCCTCAAAATGCAAATTTTGCCCCTATGAAAATAATAAATGTATAAAACTACCAAATGAAAGAACAAAAAGGATCTGGGAAAGTAACCTTTTCTCGTTTCTATACTGCATTAACCCTTTAGGGTCCAAGCTATTTTCGCCTGTTTTTTACTGTTAGATTTGTGCCTTTAACTCTTTAGCTATAAAGGTTACAGGTTCATGTCATACATGAAATTAACGTGTACACACTAGGTACACTAGGTAGGTCTGCCATAGAGCGCATTAGTAACACTGCAAAACACTTGCATTCATGGCTCTCTAGTGCCAGGGTACAATCCTGGGAATACATGAATAGGACTTAATTTTAAAGCCCTGAATCTCTTCTTTCGAACTGTAAGCGGGGCTGTCTTTTACAGTGCTTGAGTAATAAGATGTAAAGTACCAGGTCACCGGCACGATTTTTAACACTGGGCAGACCCTACAGATTTTTTTTTTTTTTTTTTTAATTCAAGGCATACCTCTTATACTGAAGCAGTTCTTCCAGGGTGGAAGCAGCAGCTTGTATCTCGTTCATCTTCAAGAAGTGAGCAGTTTCCTGTAAAACACAATAATAATTTAGTGAAACATTTAAGCTAACGACTATAATATGAAAATTAGAAATAATAACTTTTTGCAAATGTATAATTTAAAGTTAATAATTATCATAGATGTAATCTAACACTGTATACTAAGATGTACATACTGTATTACCAATATTATCAAATATTTAATTTTTTCAGTGCAAGACACAAAATATTAATTAAACGTTAGATTATTATCATAACCCTGGTTCCCTGAAATAGAAATGTAACCATTACTGCATGGGTATTTATCCTAAAAAGACCCTGAAACCTGAATACGATATCAAAGCTGCACGTCAGAGCCTGTGGCAGAGTCGTGCCCGCCCCCGAGGGCATAACTGGACTGCAGACACAGATCTCATCTTCATTTATCCTTCAAGACTGCTGCAATCATGGACGTAGCGACCTTGAAGGTTAATGGTTACATTTCTATTTCAGGGAACCAGGGTTATGATAATAACCTAACGTTCACTATCAAGTACGAAATGTAACCATTACCTCATGGGTAGAAATACCAAACCTGTCACAAGCCCACAAAGTTGCCCTGCACTTCGAAAAGGCATGGGGAGCTAGAGAGAGGCCAAACAGCAAGACCCTGAACTCGTACGCTGTTCCCTGAAAGGTGAACCTCAGGCGCTTAAGTGCACCAGTTTTTATGGGGATATGGAAATAGGCAACTGAGGTCCTCCGTGGTGAACCAGTCGCCTGGCCTGAATGACTGCAGCAACAGCTGTTGCATCGTCAACATTTTTAACCTCCTTCAGCTCAGAAACAGGTTGACCTGCCTGAGGTCGAGGATTGGTCTGAAGCCACCATCCCGCTTGAGCATGGAGTAGAGCCCAATCTCCAAATGGAGGGGGCATATCATATGAATAGCCTGTTTTTGCAGCAGAGCTGCTACCTCCCGAGACACCACAGCAGTGTCCTGATGCTGCAGTCACACCGCGAAAGGGAGGGGGACCGTGCTTGAACTGCAGTGAGTAGCCGGTCTGAACGGTAGTAAGCACCCACATGTCTGTGGTGCACTGATGCCAATACTCCAGATGGCTCCCTGAAAAGGGACCCTGGGCCTGTGGCAGCAACCTCTAGGGCCGCTACTTACCTTGTGGCTTGGCCTGAGGTTCTTGCCTCTGTGCTGGTGGCGGTCTGGCCACAGGCGCAACTGGCTGTGCCGGTCCCCGAGGCTGCTGGCACAGGGATAAAAACCCAGGCATTTTTGCAAATATCAAGCAATGTACCATAAGAATGTACAGTTGCAGTCTCAGCTTGCCAAAAACAGCAACTGGACTGTCAACAAGCCTTGCTTGGTACCAGATTGGCGATTGTAAAACCCCTGACAGTAGCCGGTCAGAACTGGGACTGTACCGGACGGTACGAGCTCGGTTTGGTACCGGTTTGGTGCCTGTAGCACCGGGTTCGTACAGTAGTGCACAGTACTGTTGCTGCCGTCAAGTGGGTGTCTGCTCAAGAAACAACGGCGCTGTACAGTAATGCAAGAAGGCGGAAGCTTTGTAGACCAGGGCAACCTGCACGACCGCAGTGGACCTCTCGATCAATGGCATAAGCTCTGCTGTTACAGGGTGAGCTTAACTGCATTGGATGTGCTACCTGACTCCACATCCTCAGGATGGGAACGCCAGCTCCTTGGTACTCAAAGCGCTCTGTAAAGCTGCAGGAGAGATGAGCAGAAAAGGGTTTGATAAAGACACCAACTGGGCTGTCAACTAGGCCTGCTTGGTACCCGACAAGCAGGCTGGCCTTGCATGCGTCACAGGGACAAAACCCAGACATTATGCAAATAGCAAGCAATGTATAGTAAGAATGTACAGTTGCTGTTCGGTACGTGTACTGGGTCACCAAATGGGGTAGGTCTGCGACCCACAGTTACCGCAGAAGCAATATATAGGGTGCCCACCTGCTTCAGGCAAACAAACACAACCCTAAGACTGGGGGAAACCTGCTGCCATAACCCTGACAGCCTTCACAATGGTACTGCAAGGAGGGACCAGACACAGAGCTGAGCCCAGCAACTGCGTAGTGAATCGGAACGGTAACCTTGTTCGTTGTACAGTACTTGTACCGGCGGGAACAGGGTAGGTCTGGACCTACAGCTACCACACAAGCAGTCTATAGGGATGCCCACCTGTAAGGGCTTCTGGCTAGCTGACCGTCACAGCCCTACATTACAAATTATCAAATTGGATAATTAATAAAGCATTTATGGCCATATATACAAAAGGGACCAAAAGCAACCAAAAAAACCTGAAGAATTGAAAAACTTGCAAAAAAAAAAGAAAATAAGACATTCAAATTATTCGTGCCAGGGACCCTGATCATGTGGTGCAAAATGGAGCTATTCACTGTGGCTACTTGACGACCATGGAGCTATTCACTGTGGCTACTTGACGACCATGGCAACCTGACCCTGACAGCTGACTTGCGACGTGCATCTGATCCACAAACACTTAAGACGAAAGACAAATTTATATTTATCGGAAAATAAGTCGTTTTGCCTTCGATGTCGCCATTTCTCTTCTTTTATAAAGATTTTGTCTGAGAATGTTTGTTTACTGCACCGAGGTAGGTCTGCCATAGAGCGCAGCAGTAACATTGCAAAACACTTGCATTCATGGCTCTCTAGTGCCAGTGTACAATCCTGGGAATACACGAATAGGACTTAATTTTAAAGCCCTGAATCTCTTCTTTCGAACTGTAAGCAGGGCTGTCTTTTACAGTGCCTGAGTAATAAGATGTAAAGTGCCAGGTCGCTGGCACAATTTTTAACACTGGGCGGACCCTACAGAGTTTTTTTTTTTTTTTTAATTCAAGGAATACCTCTTATACTGAAGCAGTTCTTCCAGGGTGGAAGCAGCAGCTTGTATCTCGTTCATCTTCAAGAAGTGAGCAGTTTCCTGTAAAACACAATAATAATTTAGTGAAACTTTTAAGCTAACGACTATAATATGAAAATTAGAAATAATGACTTTTTACAAATGTATAATTTAAAGTTAATTATTATCATAGATGTAATCTAACACTGTATACTAAGATGTACATACTGTATTACCAATATTAATCACATATTTTATTTTTTCAGTGCAAGACACAAAATATTAGTTAAACGTTAGATTATTATCATAACCCTGGTTCCCTGAAATAGAAATGTAACCATTACCTCATGGGTATTTATCCTAAGGACCCTGAAACCTGAATAAGATATCAAAGCTGCACGTCAGAGCCTGTGACACAGTCGTGCCCACCCCCGAGGGCATAACTGGACTGTAGACACAGATCTCATCATCATTTTTCCTTCAAGACTGCTGCAATCATGGACACATCAACCTTGAAGGTTAACGATTACATTTCTATTTCAGGGAACCAAGGTTGTTATGATAATAAGTACGAAATGTAACCATTACCTCATGGGTAGAAATACCAAAGCTGTCACAAGGCAATATTGCAGACCAACTGGAATGCCACAAGGCTCGGCCAAGGCCACCTTGTGCGTTACCATGAGGAACCCCAGTACAAGTAGCTAGGGCTAACAATTGAGGGAGAAACTCGCCTCTATGTCTATTTGTAAGGGTTGACCCGGAAGTCGTCCTTAATTCATTAGTTCCAAAGCCAGGGTTTTTGTGGATCCACGACCTAAGTCTGTAGAACCTAGTAAAGGTTTGGGGAGTAGCCCACACCGCTGCATTGCAAATGTCTTGACAGATGAACCCTGGAATAAAGCCCACAAAGTTGCCATGCCCCTGACGGAATGGGCAGTGAGCTTTCTGGAGGGGCAAGTTGGCCAGTTCATAGGCAGGTCTGCATGTGTCTGCTATACATTTGGACAGCCTCTGCCTAGACAGGGCTTGACCATTGGACTTCATCTCAGAGCAAACTGCCTCATCGTCCGGACTGCCTCCAACTTTTTGGCCTGTCAACGTAGCACGCCAGGGCCCGCACTGGGCAGAGTGTAGGAGCTGCAGCTCCCTGTCAGACTGGAAGGATGTGGAAGAAGCCTCCAAATCCAGACTGGTTGACATGGAATGCCGAGATAGTGTACGGCAAAAGGCAGGATCGGTACGGAGTGTAAACCTTGTCCTGGCCTCTGTAAAAATTAAGCAGGTAACATTTGAACTCAGCTGAATGCTGCCGAACCACTTTCAAAATGTTCTGCCCCACAGGAATGGCTGCCAGATAGACCTTTAATGTAGAGGGAAATTCCTCTCAATCAACAGGTCCTGCAAAACTGCTGTACTACTGCCATGGAACAAGTCGTGGGGTCAAACCCATGAGGCAGACACCACGTCTGTAAGACGCTCTACTTGTACCCATAATGGGGCCGTGTGGACGCTACTGTGGCATTTTGCAAGGTGTCAAAAACCCTATTGGACAGACCTAGATGGCTCAATGCAGCCATTCAGGGGCCAGACCCAGAGCTACAGGCTGGATGGGTCAGAATGCCATAAGATCCCCCTTGCCTGACTGAGCAGGTCACGGTGCTTGGGCAGTCTCCACGGCTGGCCGCTCAGGAGCTGCATCAGGGTTTAAACCATCATCAAGGAGCTGCATCAAGGAGGCTGTGCGGTCCAGTGGTTAAAGAAAAGGGCTTGTAACCAGGAGGTCCCCGGTTCAAATCCCACCTTAGCCACTGACTCATTGTGTGACCCTGAGCAAGTCACTTAACCTCCTTGTGCTCCGTCTTTCGGGTGAGATGTAATTGTAAGTGACTCTGCAGCTGATGCATAGTTCACACACCCTAGTCTCTGTAAGTCGCCTTGGATAAAGGCGTCTGCTAAATAAACAAATAATAATAATAATAATAATTAAACCAGAGTCTCCTGGGCCAATAAGGGGCTACTAGGAGCACCTTGGCATGGTGCCTGATGTTCTCCACACACAGCGGGAGCAAGGAGAGCGGTGGGAACACACTGGTGTGCCAAGGCATCTACCTCAAACTCCTACGTGCACCTTCTTAATTCTGTGCCATTAGCAGTTATTTTGCTCAAGACTGATACTCCACATACCAGTCTAAGTTATTTTTTTGGTTTTGGGTGAGGAGGTGGGGAAATTGCCTCAACTCCTATTAAAAACACTAGCACCAGGACATTTCTATGGTGAAACTCTGTGCTAATTTCTAGGAGTTATTTAACATGGCACGACCAACTCTAGCACTACTATATGTGTATGACGAAATGTATGACATCTTTATGGGTCAACCTAGTGTTCCAGTGTGTAAAACTAGTGGCATATAGAAACAAAGTATTAACGAAGTTAGGAACTGTACGATTACAGCTAAACACAACCTTTGATAAAAAAAATAAATCACATTTTAAATCAATTTTGGATTTACTACATTACCAATTTAACTGTTTAGAATCTAGACCGGAACATTCTACTATGATAGCCACAGTGAAGTGGTGAACCCCACTGTGAAATATGTATTTGAAATATGTACTTGAAATGTATTTGCTTACAATTGTAAGTCGCCCTGGATAAGGGCGTCTGCTAAGAAATAAATAATAATAATAATAATAATGTATGATTACAGTAGACTTGTTAACCAAACCCGGTAGTCCGAATTGACCTATCATAACTAAATACATGCCGACAGCAGCTGTAGAAATTTTAATTAAATAATAATAATAATAATAATAATAATAATAATAATAATAATAATAAATATATATATATATATATATATAGACACAACATTATTTTGGTACAGATTAGGATCAGTACTCCAAACAAATCAGTCATCTAAACAGGGTCCATTCTCAATTGGTTATGTGTAGTGGGAGACTTCAGGTGTCCATATATTCAGTATACATTTTTCATGCCGCTGTGGCAGTCCTAAAATTCGTAAATCAGAAGACCAAAACAACCCACTTGACAGTAGGTTAATTCAATGCAAGACGGCCCATGGAGGAGACATTTTAATTGTATACTGCTAAAACTGCTGGGTATGTAGTTAACCATTAAATTAACAACTGTTCCACATTTAAACATGCATTGGTTAATTTGATTATTTTATATTATGTAGTCAATATTTATTCTTCATATCCCCCCACCCTCCTCAATGTCACAAAAACAAAGCAGCTCAAGGAGCATAATGTAAGTGACATTACATGAACATAAACATGAATGGAATTGCTCTGTGAAAAAAAGATCTTTCATTTTCATTTAAAGTAGGAGGCTACAAATCCCAAGTAGAAGGCAGGGGGTTATAGGGGTCCTCCCCCAGCGCGGGATCAGGTGGCAACGCTCCCCACCGAAAAAGAATTTCAGGGTTTTGCAGGGGTCTAAATCCTACATATCCTGGGTCTAAATATGTGCCTTAATAGTGATCCAAAATTCAAAATAAGTAGTAAACTTTTTTTATGATTTTAGGCGTTGAGATTTAAAGAGCAAGTAAAAGTTACTTATGTGTATGAAAAGTAATTACAAAATAATTTATTTATATTAGAATTTTAAAACAACAAACTTGTCTTAGCACACAGTTAATTTCAAAGTAAGTAAAGTCCATATATTCCGTTGGGTTTTGCAATAATTACACACAGAAAAAAGTGGTGAAAGAAAGACAGAACCAGACACCAATGAAATAGAGAAATTATATTTCAGGCACAAAAACAAACAAACAAACAATGTCACATTTTATATAGCTACCATAATACCAAGTGAGACAGAAGAGAAAAATGTGAAGCAATTTCTAAATTAAAGATGATAAGAAGCAGTATTAATTGGTAGTACATTTGAATACAGAAAAGGTAAGCCATGAGCTGTGTTTTGTTTTCTATATTTTCATGTATTCAATTTTTTCCTTTGCATTTTATAAAAATAAAAAAACACACACATTTTAAAATATTTATGGAACCAACCAGTCCTTACATTTATTTTCTTCCAAGATTCTGAGTATACATACTTTCCCATGTCGTCGTTTCATTAACTACCGAGTCTGAGAATGCATAAGTGCATTAATAAATAAATAATACATTTAAAAAATGCGCTTGCAACAACTGCGATTTCTAACACTGTTGATTTTACGGTTTTCAGAAGTTCGTTTTTGTTGCATTTTCTGTAAACATTAAATCCATTTCTACAGTAAGTTGTATTATTGTTTTTTTTTCGTTTTTAATATATACATATATATATACAGTATATATATATATATATATATATATATATATATATATATATATATATATATATATATATATATATATATATATATATATATTAATTCTGTTAACTGTTGCATGATTAAAATAAATACCAATAACAATAAATAATGTATTGGCATTTACTTGAACAACGTAGCTTGAAAGTAAAAGTCCAGTTATAAATATATGAAATGGAAAATCACTTTGGTGAACAAATTACATACAAATGGTTTTGGATATTCATTTTATTAATTAGCACAAACCGACATACCACTTCTTTAGGAGATTAGCACGAGTTACTATAGGAAATCTGGAGCAGCTTCCCTTTTTGGCTGGTGCTTGCAGTCTTACTAGAAATCACATTCATGTTTACATAGCACCCTGGACAAGGGTGAACGTTATTAACGTATTATTATTATTATTATTATTTGTTTATTTAGCAGACGCCTTTATCCAAGGCGACTTACAGAGACTAGGGTGTGTGAACTATGCATCAGCTGCAGAGTCACTTACAATTACGTCTCACCCGAAAGACGGAGCACAAGGAGGTTAAGTGACTTGCTCAGGGTCACACAATGAGTCAATGAGTTAGTGGCTGAGGTGGGATTTGAACCGGGGACCTCCTGGTTACAAGGCTGTTAACCACTGGACCACATTGCCTCCTCGTAGATTGTATACACTCGATTTAAGACGCTCAATGATTTAAGACGCTCAATGTAATAATGTTGTGGTGTAGTGCTATATTTAGAAGTGAGGGGTCGCTATTATCTAACCCAGCCCCCCACCCCAGCCGCTCTGTCAACACTACAACGCCACCTGCAGACCCCGTTTCCCCATACACTCAACAGAACCGCGGTTTATCACTAGTACTTACGGTATTTGAAAACGCTAACACGTGTACCAATTGATTACAAATTCAGACAATCAGGTATTGAGGTATTATTGTAAAGCAACTAGACTTACAGCTATTTATATTAGATAAATACTGTACATATTTTCACAACCAGTTTCATACACTAATACACACATGATTAAAACACTGTCATTATTATTATTAATCCTATGCGTAACACGTCCCCACTCCCTAGGGTGACCAGATTTTCAAAGCTCAAAACCGGGACACATTGTTCAATAATTGATAAGACTAATTAAACAATTTAAATATAGGCTATTTCAATGGTTCTTTAAATAGCCATCCTCTCACTCTTAGATTTATTTATTTATTTATTTATTTTTTAAGCAGCTAGCTAATTTCAGTACACTCTCGGATGTATAATTTGTGGCTAATTAGTTTAACTTGCCATATTGTGTTATATATGTATTGTTACTTATTATTATTGAAGAGGGGTTTTGTGTGAATGTATTGTAGATAGTGTGTGTTTATTGTAATTAATCCACCTCCATCCACCTCTCAAATTCCAGGATACTTCAGCTTCAGGTGTCAGGAAAGCTCTGGGCTCTCAGAGGCCTGCAATCCACCATTTTATTTTTTTGTTGTTGTGCATTTTAATTGTTTATTATTGTGTATATATATATATATATATATATATATATATATATATATATATATATATATATATATATATATATATATATACACACTACCGGGTCAAAAGTTTTAGAACACCTCAATTTTTCCAGTTTTATTGAAATTTACGCAGTTTAATGTCTCAATGTACTCTGAAATTAAAGCATAGAACAAATAAACAATTGGAGATAAAAAAGAAATCATGGAATCGTTTTGTTTAACAAAATTTAATCTAAATTTTTGACTCATCAAAGTAGCCACCTTTTGCAGATATAACAGCCGAACACACTCGTGGCATTATTTCTATTTCTTTTTTTTTGCTTTCACCCTTCTGTCCAGTTCATCCCAAACCAGCTCGATGGGGTTTAAGTCTGGAGACTGTGCTGGCCATTCCATGATTTGAAGCCTACCTCTAAGGTAGTTCTGACATAGCCTGGAGGTATGTTTTGGGTCATTAACTTGCTGTAGGATGAACCCCTGACCAACTAGGCGTATACCAGAGGGTATTGCACGGTAGCCGTTTTGGTTCAGGGTGCCACTCACTCTGTGCAAGTCGCCGACTCTGGATCCAGCAAAAGAGCCCCAGACCATCACGCTTCCTCCTCCATGTTTGACAGTTGGTGTCACACACCGAGGAACCATCCTTTCGCCTACTCGACGGTGTACAAAAACCCTGCGTGATGAACCGAAGATTTCAAATTTTGATTCATCGGTCCATAAGACCTTCTTCCAGTCTTCAGTAGTCCACTGGCAGTGCTTCATGGCCCAGGCAAGCCTCTTTTTCTTATTTTGCCATCTTAGCAATGACTTTCTTACTGCCACTCGACCTGTCAAACCTGCAGCTCGAAGTCTTCTCTTCACAGTTTAAACTGAGACTTGCTTACTTCGACCACTGTTAAGCTGTGCTTGAAGCTGTTGTCCTGTGAGCCGCCTATCACGCAAGCTGTTGACTCTCAGAAACTTGTCTTCTGATTCTGTTGCGGCTTTGGGTCTGCCAGACCTCTTCCTTTCAGAGTTTCCTCCAGTTTCCAAGTGCCTTTTGATGGTGTAGGAAACTGTACTCACTGACACCTTGGCTTTCTTTGCAATTTCTCTAAAGGAAAGACCTACACTTTTAAGGGTTATAATGGTCTGTCTGTCTTCCTTTGTTAATTGCCTTTTTCTCGCCGTTATGATAGCAATATACTACTTCCTGCAGTACAATACTGTCCAAATAATGCTTAAGAGGGTTTAGTAACACAGTCTGTTCCAACACTGCTTTTATACAGACAGAGGGTTTGTAAGTAATCAACAAAAGTTGGGACACCTGTAGGAATTGTTAGCATCAACTTTCAAGGCTTAATTTACTTCCATTGCTGCAGAACAGCTGTAAGTTGTTAACCCATTACTTGTTCCCTGAAAAAGGCCTTTTGTATAACTCTGAAATGTACATTATTTTTCAGTTTTTGGTAACCTAAACTTTTTTTAACCTCTGGCAGTTTACCGCTTACCTTTGTACCATTTCAGGTTATTCACTGGACTTGAACTGCTTAAATTTCAATGGAAACTGGAAAAATGGGGTGTTCTAAAACTTTTGACCGGTAGTGTATATATATATATATATATATATATATATATATATATATATATATATATATATATATATATATATTCCTGGGTTTCTAATATTAATATTAACATAACTATAGGTTAATACTCCAACTGAGTGGCTAAGGAAAACAAAAATGTGGCCATTGCAGTGTATTGTTCGTAGAATGATTGACTTTTTAGAGGAAGATTTCCAAGGGGATTTTGTTTGTAAACGATGTCAACTAATAGAACACCTGGAATCCAGGATAAGTGGCCTTGAGGAACAATTGGCTGACATGTACTGCAATAAAGATTTAGCAGAATTGGCGGGCTTAGTAAACACGCCCTACAGAAAGATTGTGTGCACGCCACTAGTAGGGAGGAGAGATTCCGACCAGACAGAGAGAGATAGATGGGTGTCTGTTGGCCAAAACAGAAAGGGGTGACACGCATAGGGGTGACAACTCCAGAATTTGCTGTGTCCAACCTGTACCAGCCCTCACTAAATACTGATCTGGACTCCGACAGTTCAGAGGAAATTGCAGGGGCAAATGGGCCCCTAGTCACCCAGGAACCCACTACCCCCAGAAAAAAGGAGTCACTCTTAGAGGATGTTTCAGATGAAGTTAGGAAAAGATTTCAACCTCTTCGTCAACCTGAGAACTGTGACACACCTAACAACAAGATGTTCATAGTGGGAGATTCTATTATTAGAAATGTCAACCTAACCCTTAGAAATTCTCAGGAGGTGGCAGTATGTTGCTTACCAGGAGCAACGGTCTCTGATATTGAGGCCAACCTGAATAAGAAAATCACAATCAGATTTCCACACTAATCATTCATGCTGGAACAAATGATATAAGATTCAGAGAATCTGAGAAAAGACTACTAAGATTAGAAAGGACTACTAAGATTAACAGAAAACATAGGACATTACTGTAACAATCTGTGACTTAGTGGACCACTGTTTGGGTCTCAGTTACCTAAGCAGATTAAACAATCAGTGTATCTTATAAAAATAGTAACCGTCCCCCGTCACAGAAATGTTTTATCTTTTACCCGGGGTGCATGTACTGAAAATGTAATTAGTATTAAAACACAAGCAGGGAGTACACTGAAGAGTATTACACAAAACCCTTCATTTCAGCAACCTGATCATAGTGAGGTAGCTGTTCATGAGGGTAATAATAACATTGAAATCCTTATTGCAAGTTGTAGGGACTGTTCTGGTAGATCTATCCGCACCCAGGGGCTGACTTCCAATAATCTTATTAAAGTTTCTTTAAATACAGCTACTCCTTTATCTCAGTGCAATAAAATACATGTAGCTCTACTTAACGTGCAGTCTCTATCGAATAAAGCTCTTTTAATTAGTGATCTCATCACGCGCTATAAACTTGGATTTTTATTTTTGACTGAGACCTGGCATAGTGTGGATGATAATACTTCTTTAATTGCAGCCTCACCCTCCAGCTATACTTTTATCCAGCAAGCACATGCTGGAGGGCGGGGAGGTGGACTAGCTAGCATTTTCCTTGATATCTACAACTGTAAACAGAATAGTTTTGGGGAATTTTTATCCTTTGAATCTTTATCCTTCATACTTGATAATCGACTCCCTGTACTTATGGTAAATATCTATTGATCACCTAAACCAAGACAATCTTTCTTACCAGAATTTCCACTAAATATGATAGGATTCTTATACTTGGAGATTTTAATTTGCACACCGATATTATATCTGATTCGACAGCTATGGACTTTTTAAGTCTATTTGATTATTTTGAGTTTACTCAGCATGTAACAGGGCCTACACATAACCACGGTCATACTTTAGATTTAGTCATATCTCGAGAACTAGAAATTATCATGTCCCCAACTATCGACCCTGCATTATCAGAGAATTTCTTAATTTCATTTGAGGATATATTGCCTCAATGTAAAAGACTGTAGTGAGTTCTGTTAAAAGGTGCATTATAAATCCTGCAGTTGTTTAAAAGTTTTCTGAAGTAGTTAGTCTATGTCCACCCATCTCAACAAGTTCTCTATCAACTGATGAGTTAGTTGACAGATACAACCATCAACTAAAAACTGCTCTTGATACTGTGGCTCCAGTACAAATTAAAACAGTCTCTGTAAAACGCAGGACACCGTGGATGAATAATGATATACATCAAATAAAAAGAAATTGTCGCAAAGCAGAGCGTAAATGGAGAGATACAAAATTACAAATACATTACGATATTTTAAAGCACTGCCTATCAAAGTATAATGCAGCATTAATATCAGCAATTCCACAAAATGATTTTGAGCTCTGTGTGCCACCAAAAACAATTGAAACAGAATTACATTCTTTTTCTCTGATTAACTTACAAGACTTAAATAAAATAGTTATGCACATTAAATCTTCTGCCTGTCTTTTGGATCCTATACCAGCCAGTCTCTTGAAGGAGGTGTTTAGTAAGCTGTCCAATGATGTCCTTGATATAGTTAATAGCTCTTTGTCATCAGGAAGATTTCCTTCTTCTTTAAAAAATGCTTTAGTGAAACCTTTACTTAAGAAATCGAATCTGGATAGTTCAGTTCTAAGTCATTTTAGACCTATTTCAAACCTTCCTTTCTTAGCAAAGGTACTTGAAAAAGTCGTTTTTAAACAAATTAATAGTTTCCTTGGAAATAATAACATCTTCGAGAAATTTCAATCAGGATTTTGCGCTAACCACAGCACTGAGACTGCACTTGTCAAAGTGGTAAATGATCTACGCATAAGTATTCTAAGTGTTTATCTGTACTGATCCTTTCAGTTCTGAGTGCTGCTTTTGATACTGTGGATCACAAGATTTTAATTAATCGTCTTAGAGAATGGGTGGGCCTTTCTGGTAGTGTCCTAAACTGGTTCATATTCTATTTAATGAATAGACAGTATTTTGTTGCCTTAGGAGAATCTACATCTGGACTAGCTAATATTACATGTGGTGTTCCGCAGGGCTCCATTCTTGGTCCCATGTTATTTTCTTTATACATGCTGCCTCTCGAGGAGGTTATTCGTAAACATGGGGTGAATTTCCACAGCTATGCAGATGACACACAGATTTATATATCTGTTAAACCAGGTGACACAACAGCTATCAATGTCATTTTCAAATGTCTAGCCGATATTAGAAGCTGGATGTCTCAGAATTTCTTACAGTTAAACTCTGATAAGACAGAAGTCTTAGTTTTAGGCTCTAATCAACAGATGGACTCAACAAATATTAATCTAGGTATGCTAAAATCAAATGTGAAATCTGAAGTGAAAAACCTGGGGGTTATTTTTGATTCTGCACTTTGAACCAAATATAAAATACATTTCTAGAGTGTCCTTCTATCATTTAAGAAACATTGCAAAAGTTAGATCATTCTTGTCCTTGGATGATGCAAAGAAATTAGTACATGCTTTTATTTTTTCTAGGTTAGATTACTGTAACGCTTTATTCTCTGGATTTACAAAGTCATATAGGAAGCATTTTTAACGTTATTTTGACAAAAGGTATTTGGAGTGTGTCACGCTACAGGAAGTGGCTGAAAACCAAGACATTAAGATTTTGAGAAAAACGTCGGGACACTGGGACCTTTGATGGAAAACCGGGACTGTCCAGGCTAAACTGGGACAACTGATCACCTACCACTCCCCCTTCACGTATATTGAATGGTTTGATCCAGAATCAGCTTGTCTCACTGCCCTATTGCAGCCGCTTAAGAGCTAATGAGGTTTTGAAACAGAAGTGCATCTGTTTGCAAAAAAAAGATGTGTGGCCACAGGTACCCTTTATTTGCTTGTTGCGATTGAGTTTTATCTTTTAAATAAATGTTTAGATTATTTTATCCACATTATTTATTATATATGGGTCTGAAAATAAGAACTGTTCCAATTATTACATCGAATTGTAAAATGCTGACACCTCAGCACAGCGTTAATACAGGTTCCAGACCAGGCACGCTATAAAATCTTTTTTCATTATTTATCTCTCAAGGGTTTCTTACGGTTATTGTATTCTTTGCTTATTTGGATGGGTTATACACATGTATCATACATGGCAACAGTCCCTGTATGGTCGGTACAGTCCCGATGCATAGGAAGAAAGTCCCGATATTTACACCTAAAAAAAAATATATATATATATATATATATATATATATATATATATATATATTACACAGTAGAGTTAGAGAAAACCACACGCTGTGCTCTTCGTGCGGCTGACACATCTGTTGATCACTAACTTATACAAAGCTAGAACGCTTGATCATGTCTGTTTTTACTACCATGATGGTTGTGTGGTGTTGAGTTGGGGGGATACTATTATATGAGTGTTTTTTTGCGTATGCACTCTCCCATGTGTATGATACATATGACGACCCGACCCCTCCCGGACAAGCGTCCTCCTGAACAGTTTCCAAATGTTGGCAAGTATGCATGTATATCTCCATACATTAATACAAGCAAAACAGTTCAATATTCTACACGTGAAGTACGCAAGCGGTGCTCTCCGTGCCAGAAGGAATGTTTACACTGAAGCAATTAAGTGTAAATGGGAAATGCCGGTAAAACGGGAGGCTGTGTGGTCCAGTGGTTAAAGAAAAGGGCTTATAATCAGGAGGTCCCAGGTTCAAATCCCACCTCAACCACAGTCATTGTGTGACCCTCAGCAAGCCACTTATCCTCCTTGTGCTCCGTCTTTCAGGTGAGACGTAATTGTAAGTGACTCTGCAGCTGATGCATAGTTCACACACTCTAGTCTCTGTAAGTCGCCTTGGATAAAGGCGTCTGCTAAATAAACAAATAATAATAATAAATGCAGCCACACTTTATTCCGCAACTGAACCATCTCTCGAGGTGGTTCAGTGGCGGCACAGTGCAGGTACTGAAGCTCATTACTTTCAGTCTAAACTGCAATGCTGTCACAGCCACCGCATTTTGCGTGGATTTTTCCCCCAAGTAAACGCTACTTCCTGTTCCACGTGTTGATTGAAGAAATAAATCACAAAATGGCAAGTGACCCAGGCAGAAATTGGTATGGAAGCCCATTTCCTCCACCAAAAAAACGAAATACATTTTAAATTTGCATTATAAGGTTGACATACTATCTCGTTATTTTGATGTAGGATCTCGTTATTTCAACTTACTATCTCGTTATTTTGACTTAGGAACTTGTTATTTCGACTTAGGATCTCGTTATTTCAACTTATTGTATGTCGAAATAACAAGATCCTAAGTCAAAATAAGGAGATCCTAAGTCAAAATAACGATATAGTAAATTGAAATAAAGAGATATTAAGTCAAAATAATGAGATAGTATGTCAACCTTATAATGGAAATTTAAAATGTATTTTTTTTTTTTTTTTTTTGGTGGCGGAAATGGGCTTCCATAAAAAAATTGGACCGAAAAATAAGGGAACTTTCAGTGGTGTAGTCCTAAATCTTACAGTACCGGAACACCAATTAAAATATATATTTTTCTCAAACAAATTATAGAAACTAACGTTTTATCAGTACATTGAACTTGAGGGTTCATTCATTTTAATAGGTAATGAAGCGTCTCGCATGCGACGTATAGGCTGCTGCCCCAGTGCTGAGATTGCCGTTTTTCCAGCCAAATTTAGCCTGTTTTGAAAGCATCTAAAGGGATAATGTTGTCTCTGGTGGTTTGGTTATTTTTTTGGGCTATTTTTATCATGCATGTTTTTTTTTCTTTCTATTATGTCATCTCCAGCGCAGAACTTCAGTCACCACTATGCCCTGTATAGTATATCACGTCCTCCCCGTCTTTTTCTGGAGCTCTGCATCCAATAAAATTACAAATCACACTAACGCTCAGTATTTTTATTCGTCACCAATTTAAGAACTGTATCAGTACAATTAAAAAAAAAAGTGTTTTTAAAGACTACCAGCCGACAGTGTTGAACAATTTAATTGTAGACTACATTCTGATTAGCTAAAAAAAACAAAAACAAAAAAAACAGCGGTTCTGGTATTGTAAGTTGTGAGTAACATTACCTACCAGTGTTTTATTATTATTATTAATTATTTTACTTTAAATAAATGTGTAGCACTTATCTATGGTTTTGTAATACATATTAAATCTTAAATGCAAGGGCAGTCGTTCACACCAAAACAGCTTTAAACCCGTGTTTAAAGCCACAATCGTAGGATGCACTTTTGCTGTCAGCTGTCGTCGTCAGCATTTTTACAAGAAAAGTGTTATCCTAAAGTAGTACTGTAGTTTGTAATAGAAGTATTAATGTTCTCCTCACATGCATGTCAAGTCTCAAGGTTTACCCGTGAAACTCAGTTTAATTAATTAACCATCATTACATAGAAAATGCAAATATTATCCCTCCATATAACAATATCATAATAAATAATAAATAAATAAATAAATAAATAAATAAATAAAATCTTACACAAAAAAAGCTTTTAAATATGTATTTTGATAAGCCAACACACCCTCCACCTCTCCGTGTCATCACCATGACTGACAGGCGGATCTTACGAGGCTGCTGCCCTCTTCCTGCAGAACCACGCATGCGTCATAGTCAGTACAGATCCCCCCTGTTACAGTCTTATTATAATAAATTAGACTGTTCTAAACAAACTACCAATATGCTATACGGTACATGTGTACATTATATTATTATTTGTGGGTGCCTTCATTTAGAACATGTTAAACTTATTTTAGCAAGATTGCTAGTTGGGTTTTTTTTTTTTTTTTAAATCCTTTTGATTTTAAGTTAAAGTGTAAAAAAAAAAAAAAATTCTAGGATGGAGCCCACCTGTAAGCGGCTAAAGCAATTGATTTTGAGGAGTTGATTCACACTGATGGGGAGGGGAATCCATGCTTTGAAGTGGTTGACACAGAATGAATGGAAGAGCCACATCTGTCCAGTGCTGTTCTTTGATGTAGAAAACATGGTGATTGAGTGGGAGAGAGGTTAACCCTCTTCTCTTTACTTGTCTGTGCATCAATAAGGCAAATGTTTGCTGTATTTATGTTTTAGTGATAAATACAGTTCAGTTTTGTTGCCCAGGTGAGGTCAACAACAAGTACATTACCACAGAACACGACTACCACAGAAGCGCATCGGTTCGTTGTACAGTACTACAGAATCATTAGTGTAGCGCAGCCTTACCCTGAAAAAATATATATGGTGGTGGACGAAAACACAAATGGTCTTGTGCAGGAACCTGGGGAATATTCCCCTCCCCACCCTCTCGGTGGGCCTGTGTGTTGTTAAGAAACCCATTATTTATTTCTCTGTCTTAAAACATCCACACAGCTGCATGGTAAGTGATAAATAATGAACATATATTGCGTGTAACTACTGTAGTTGCACAAATACACACAAAAAATGAAACCTCAGATGAGAAGGACATTTATTTATTTGCTCTGCTTACTGCTGGTGTACATACACATTTTACATTGTATTTCTGTAGTAATCTGTTACAAAACCAGTTTCTAGTCAGATAACACCCTCTGGCGTGCAGAAGATGCAGGACAGGTTTACAAAACTGCATTTCGCATTGACTTCAGTTTTATTGCTGAGAGTACCATGCCATATTTAGCTGTTTTTATGTCTGGGTTTGGCTAACAGTGTAGGAAGTATCTTCCAGTACCTTAACATCAACAAAATAAGATGTAGCAAGTAATCTGGACCATCTCATGTATACACCCCTATACACTTCTAGGAATATTTAAATCAGACAATGAAATCCAACACTTAATCTTCTGCAAGATATCAAGTAATAGTCCCTGTATTAAATGAAGCACAGTATATGTCGGTGACATAACCCCAGTCACAGATGTTATAATAAAACACTAGTACATGCACATACTGAGAGTCCTCCATCTAATTTGTATATAAAAACAAAAAACAAATGAAACCAAAAGTATATAAAAGTTTGAAGTGTTTCTCTTGTAAATTGAAGTGACACAAAGACCAATGGACAGGTTGCTTCCAAATCTCTCTTAAAAACTGCACCTTTACTATTTAGCAAGATTGAACATGGATCTCATTGCTGGAGTTTCAGCAGGGTAGTTAACACAGGACTGGGAGCAGTAGTGAGTGGATTTCCATCATTCTACACTAGGACTACAGGCTTCCTACAAGTTGTTCATGTATAGTACTACTGACTTTATGGAAATAATTTGGCCAACTCTCCAATTTTCTTGATTATTATATCAGGTAGGGGATCTGATTTTCAGGTGTTATTTATTACCAAATAAATAAACCGGTTTCATGATATTTCAATGAAATACACGATTGAGCTAAAAAATGTAATAATCAGAACCTCAATCATAAGTGGCTAAGAAAGGACAGATTTCATATTTTGTCCTGATTTTGATGAAAACACAAACGTAAGGGCAAAGTGCTTGAAGGGAGTTTGAGCTGGGTGCTGGGGATGTTCCATTAGCACTGCTCAATGACAAACAAATGGGAGGCTAAAGTGGCTAGCAAATCAGGAGCAAGAAAACAATAGTCCTAGCGATTGCCTTTGCTGTAGAAATATGTTTATTGCCATAGCACCATGTTTCGTTATGTCATAAGGCATGTTGTATGCAGACAGGCTAAAAGAATTGAATCTGTTCAGTCTTGAACAAAGAAGACTACGCGGTGATCTGATTCAAGCATTCAGAATTCTAAAAGGTATAGACAATGTTGACCCAGGGGACTTTTTCGACCTGAAAAAAGAAACAAGGACCAGGGGTCACAAATGGAGATTAATAAAGGGCCATTCAGAACAGAAAATAGGAGGCACTTTTTTACACAGAGAATTGTGAGGGTCTGGAACCAACTCCCCAGTAATGTTGTTGAAGTTGACACCCTGGGATCCTGCAAGAAGCTGTTTGATGAGATTCTGGGATCAATAAGCTACTAACAACCAAACGAGCAAGATGGGCTGAATGGCCTCCTCTCGTTTGTAAACGTTCTTATGTTCATATATTCTTATAAACATAAATTATTTTTCTAGTACATACTTCCAGCATTTGCACTACAGAGCTTGCTTTGGATTTTTATGGGAATTGTGATTTGGAATGTGGTTTCATTAACTATAGTGCTGCTCTGAAAAATACAGATTTATATGAAGAAAAAAAAAGTTAAATACATAGGCTTACACCTCATAGGTATGTATTTCAGGAAGTAATTTAGTCCAGTGTTTCAAATTTGAATATGAACCTATTATTTTGCTGTTGGTTGGTCTTCATAATATCTGCATATACATCTCACACTTGACACAAACAAAAGGTGCACTTAAATATGAAATGATCTGGAATAAATAAATTCACAAACGTATGACAGGATGGGCTTTATATTAGTTAAGGAAACAGTTTTGTTTGTTAGAAACCAATAAGAGATCAGGACAAAAGTTTATGAAGCCGGTAGCCATGTCATACTGCAGAGCGGGGTCTATATTAGCCTATACAGATTGAGTCCCATCAGTCATTTATACAAATATTACTTGCTTGGAAGAATACTTACAACAAGGAAGAAATAAATAATAATAATTAAAACAATGTAGGCCTCTAAAAAGGGTACCTGTGCAAAAGAAAATAATAAAGAAAACAATTTGTTGTATTTTACATAGCATGCTGGCATGTAAGTTAGGTCATACACTAGTTGATCAAATGTACAGATGAACGGGTGGGAGAACAAATTTGCATAACAAATCATTGCTATCAATTCAGTTTTTTGCTAACCAATACAATTCATTTGAAAAGCTGACATTTTTAGAAATCAACTACGTGGATATTATCTGTATATGACAGTTTCACAAAACGACAGTAACATCTAACCAAGGTCTTTCTATTTGCCTAACTTTATAGGACTTCACACAAGGCCGTCTGTAGACAGATTGGGGGGCAATGAATGTGTAACTTAACTTAATAAAAATTAGGAAGAAAACTGCAATTTTATGTCATTTTAAAGACAAGATTACACTAGAGACTCACATGTATTGTTAGAGATAGTGTGTTTTCAGTCCTCCTTTTAATTATTAAAAATTATGGCAGTAATTAATGTGGCACCGTTCAATTCACATGAGACTCCCATATGCTTAACTGTATGAAAGTACAATGTCACGGTGACCCAGACATGGGAATAGATTTTGTTAATGTGTTTGACTGTTGCATTTAAGTTAACTAAAAGCAACCAGCAACAAATGTTGTCATCATGTATAAGCTGTGATGGTTTTTCATTGCACTTCACTGAGAATGATACATTAAAACACGATGTGAAAGCAGAACTAGAGATACTGTGGAAACCCTGTACAATGTAATACTTCTAATATGTTGAAACTACGTATGTACAAAGAAATACATTCCAGTCCAAAGTTTTTATCAACCACTATTACATACTCCTATAGAAACTTAAGCACACATTTTTTCCAGTTACCTTTTATATAACTTGGTTATTTTCATTTCTTAGTTCAGGAAGTGTCCTTGTGTTTATGTTTAAAGTGACATTATTGCATTTCTAAAATATACTTTATTTGAGGATTACATTAATCTGTTCCAGTTTGAATTCCTAAATTGAAGATATCAAAAAAATAACATGTGGTATCACAAATGTTCTATACTAGGTAGGGAGACAGTTGTAACCAGGTAAACACAAAGTGTGTGCTTTATAGCTATGATATGAAAAGTACTTTGTGCTTTCTTTTGGCCCCGGATTTAAATAAGAAGTCTGGTTTGTGCTGCTTCTACTCCAAGTCAGTCAAATCAGTAATTCAGCTCCAGACTTTACTTTGCCAAGTTATCGCAGGACAACAGGGTTTGAAAACCAAATGAAAGTAAACGGCAGAGGAATTCCACTTCTCATATAATAACCTGTATCAATGGTCTCTTGCTCTTACCAATAAGGTTTTTTTCCTCCCCAAGTACATGTGAACAGAAGCACCTTGTTTCATGGGGCAGGAGCCAGGGCTTGCGAGAGGAAGGGAGTGCTCAGGCTCTAGACAAGTAAGAGAGTAAAGGATGGGCCGGACTCCAACCGAGAGAGCCTTCCCTATGGAGTCGAAACTAGCCCTAATAGCCTCCGGGCCCCTGAAAAGACAGAGTCCTCTGACTTCTTGGGGAGTCGTTATAGGCTCGGCCTCACAACTGGGTCCCAGTTAGCGACCAGATTCGAACACTAAAAATATGTACTGTATCTATAGCAACATAAAAAGATAGCAACCATTGCTTGTTTGCCATTCTTGGTGGCTAGGACAGTTGTAACCCATTTTACCCCACTGCTTGCTTATTAGAGATCTTAATTTATAAAATGGCTTGGATAAATTAAGTGCTGTGATTGGCTGAACAAGATCACATGACCATGCAGTAATAACTGTCTGACTGAACGCAACGTTCTACCTAAAAAGACAGTTGCAAAGAACATAAACAGGTTTCAAAATGAATCCAGCACATTTTATTGCTATTTATTTTAAATATACTTGTGGTATAAACAGAATATTGAATGAATACTGAATTACCCCTCCTCAGGGCTCGTGGTTTACGGGGACATATACCACGAACAATCATTCACTATCCTCTCTATGTCTGAATAGATAATGGTCCTCTCTTCCAATAAATACAAATGATTTTAATAAGCATATCTTCTCAGCACTATCCCAAAATGTTATCCATTCTCTGTGGGGCAGACATTTTTTGCCCCACCTAAGACCCCTTGTTAACTAAATATCTTGGTATTCTCTGATTAGATACCTATCCCCTCTTCTTAAACATGCAAAATATAAAAAAATATCAACAGCCCAAATGTTGCTCATTTACTACTAGTGCAGTGACGGTGTTTTTTTATTTTTTATTTTAACCTAAAAATTGGTTTGTGCAATACTGAACATTATACAAGTCTTGGCAGTTGCCATTGAAATAAACTATTTTTGGGCAGAAGGAAGAATAAATACCCCCCTGCACTGCTTGTTAAGACTGTCGAAGATTGAACACGTCAGTCTTAAAAAGAGACACTATACGCTTTTGTGTACATGATAAAAATCAGTCTCAAACTATACATTAAACCATATTAGAATGTGAACATTATGCTCAACAGGGTGTAGGATCACCATGAGTAGGCAAAGTGTTTCAGGGCCCATTGACACATCCTTTGCTGACTAGCAAACCAGCAAAACACACAAGTTCACTTCCAAGTGACTCTTTAGCTCTGAATTGTGATGTGAATTCAGAAGAAACCTAGTTCTTTTCATTATTATTTTTTTCTGGATACTAAATTGTTCTGGAGGGACGTGTGACAATTCCTTAATGATTGCTGCCTTCCTTCCGGGTGGAAATCTGCAAAGCCTGCTTCTCCATGGCGGGAACTATTTGCCGTCGGCGGGAACTATTTGCATTACAAAAATCAACCACACTAGGGGCAGCCCATTAGTGTTTTTAAACGTCTTTGCTTCTAAAAAGGAATGATTTGCTGCTGAAATTCACAATTAAAATGGCCACATGTATCCTGTCCCACACAAAAAGAGACAGCTAAAACAATACAATTAAATCTAAAATATTAATTCATTAAGAAGCTTACCTTGATAAACGTTCATGAAGGGTACCAGAAATTCACAAAATAAAAGTAGAATGAAAATAGAAATCCATACCAATACCCATACAAATAATAATAAGAACTTTAGCCTGCTCACTGAATGGGTCCAACATTAGTCTTAAAATGTAATCTTCTTTACCGGTAGAACTGAAGCAATAGACTTGTCAAATTTGTGGGTTTTTTTGTGTTTTTTTTTTAAAAAACATTTTAAAATGGGAAAGCTTTGTATAATTGTTAACAATAAAGTATTGTTAATTCAGATCATTCTCATCTGGATTACGAATTCTGAATAAAAGACCCTGGTGTTTGGAGGTTGATTTTGTTTTTCTTGCATCGCGTAACCTGAAGTCAATGTTAACTTAGTTCAGTTTGTTGTTTTTGAATAGGTGTAACATATATATAGTCTATTTACTATCACTACCCATGTCATCTCCATCCGCTCTCAACAATTTATTCTGCCAGTATGCAGAAGCTGTGATTGTGGATGCAGAAAATGCAATTTTTTTGTAGCCCTAGGAAGGTGGAAATGGATTAAAATGCAACCCCAAAATATGTACAATGTGCACTTTGAAGGATTACTCCCGCTTCCAGAGTCAGACAAGGATGTTCTTGGTATCAAAATAAATATAAGAGATAAGACTTTAGTCGCATGCAAGGATATCCCTTGATCTTCAGAGTTATGAAACAAGTTCATTTTAAACCTGCCACCTCCCAAGGGTTAATGAACTGTTTTTAAGTTAGGCATCCTGACCAGAGGAATTGCCAAATGCCTTTTTATCTTTTTAAACCTGGATTTTTGCAATTGATTCTAGTTCTGTGGACAATGTGGGACACCAACACCAGTTTCCTCCAAAAATACCCCAAGGTAGCCAAGCATGTAGCAAATTGGCAGGACTGCAATATATGTGTGTGTGTGAATATATATATATATATATATATATATATATATATATATATATATATATATATATATATATATATATATATATATATACACAGTACTATGCAAAAGTTTTAGGCAGGTGTGAAAAATGCTGTAAAGTAAGAATGCTTTCAAAAATAGACATGTTAATAGTTTATATTTATCAATTAACAAAATGCAAAGTGAGTGAACAGAAGAAAAATCTACATCAAATCAATATTTGGTGTGACCACCCTTTGCCTTCAAAACAGCATCAATTCTTCTAGGTACACTTGCACACAGTTTTGAAGGAACTTCGGCAGGTAGGTTGGCCCAAACATCTTGGAGAACTAACCACAGTTCTTCTGTGGATTTAGGCAGCCTCAGTTGCTTCTCTCTCTTCATGTAATCCCAGACAGACTTCGATGATGTTGAGATCAGGGTTCTGTGGGGCCATACCATCACTTCCAGGACTCCTTGTTCTTCTTTACGCTGAAGATAGTTCTTAATGACTTTCGCTGTATGTTTGGGGTCGTTGTCATGCTGCAGAATAAATTTGGGGCCAATCAGATGCCTCCCTGATGGTATTGCATGATGGATAAGTATCTACCTGTACTTCTCAGCATTGAGGAGACCATTAATTCTGACCAAATCCCCAACTCCATTTGCAGAAATGCAGCCCCAAACTTGCAAGGAACCTCCACCATGCTTCACTGTTGCCTGCAGACACTCATTCGTGTACCGCTCTCCAGCCCTTCGCGAACAAACTGCCTTCTGCTACAGCCAAATATTTCAAATTTTGACTCATCAGTCCAGAGCACCTGCTGCCATTTTCTGCACCCCAGTTCCTGTGTTTTCGTGCATAGTTGAGTCGCTTGGCCTTGTTTCCACGTCGGCGGTATGGCTTTTTGGCCGCAAGTCTTCCATGAAGGCCACTTCTGACCAGACTTCTCCGGACAGTAGATGGGTGTACCAGGGTCCCACTGTTTTCTGCCAATTCTGAGCTGATGGCACTGCTGGACATCTTCCGATTGCGAAGGGAAGTATGCATGATGTGTCTTTCATCTGCTGCAGTAAGTTTCCTTGGCCGACCACTGCGTCTACGGTCCTCAACGTTGCCCATTTCCTTGTGCTTCTTCAAAAGAGCTTGGACAGCACATCTGGAAACCCGTCTGCCTTGAAATTTCTGCCTGGGAGAGACCTTGCTGATGCAGTATAACTACCTTGTGTCTTGTTGCTGTGCTCAGTCTTGCCATGGTGTATGACTTTTGACAGTAAACTGTCTTCAGCAACCTCACCTTGTTAGCTGCGTTTGGCTGTTCCTCACCCAGTTTTATTCCTCCAACACAGCTGTTTCTGTTTCAGTTAATGATTGTGTTTCAACCACATATTGAATTGATGATCATTAGCACCTGTTTGGTATAATTAGAAGAATAACCTAGAAGAATTGATGCTGTTTTGAAGGCAAAAGGGTGGTCACACCAAATATGGATTTGATTTATATTTTTCTTCTGTTCACTCACTTTGCATTTAGTTAATTGATAAATATAATCTATTAACATGTCTATTTTTGAAAGCATTCTTACTTTACAGCATTTTTTCACACCTGCCCAAAACTTTTGCACAGTACTGTATGTATGTGTATATATATATATATATATATATATATATATATATATATATATATATATATATATATATATATATATATATATTGTTTTTGGAATACTATGTTCTTATTAAAAACAGACAACAGATATTGATTCCAATTTGGTACAACATTTTGACCACAAGAAATATAATACTTTAGCAGACCGACTGAATGTACATGGTTTTCAATTTCATAAAAATATAACCAGGCAAGTTCAAACTATACCACTGCTCATAAAATGTACTAACACAAGCCGATTTAACAGCAAACAGAAATTGCCTCCATGAGGATTACCTCTATAGCTAAACAACTTCTCAAAAGAACACAACAGAAACATTTACAAACTGCTATGAAAGAGCCCCTTACCTTTTTTCCCCCCCTTGTATAAAAAGCTTTGGGACAACCCAAAACGTTCAGAAGAAAATGTTATAATTCAAGTCATGCTTTGGGTACTTTATTTACTTGGACTTTCACTATTTTGCAAAAAGGTAACATCCCCCTAAATGAATTACAAAAGAAAGGATTACATACAGCAGTTTAAGTAAAAACATATTTTTTATTCACAAAAAATATATAGTACATAAAGTAGATTTTTTTTTTTTTTTTTTTACTTTTTAAAATTTGTATTCCTTGCTGTTTTTTCACAATAAACAGAAATATTTTCATAAAGTAATAACATCATTACTGACGTTTAATTATGCCTTGTTGTAACAAGCAAACAAAAACTGAAATTTAAATAAAAACGTGGAACATATCCTTTTGGTTCTCGTTTATTACATTCCACATAACAGAAAATCGCATCAATAACAATTCCAGTAATTTGGGCCAGTTTTGGAAAGTGTGAGGCATTTCTGAGTGACGGCCCTGCATTTGTATTCCCCGATTCTGCACTACTATTTTCTTTCCATTTTATGCTTGTTGGAATTTTCTGTCAACACTATTTTTGCTAAGCCTACGTCAAACACCTAAAACATACTATATACAGTGAACTCTCATTAATACTAATTTAAAGGGACCAGCAAAAAAAATGTGTATGATCTGCAATTCGTATTCTCAGAAGTCTAAGCCAAATGCATTGTCAGTTTTTATTGAAGCTACAATAACTGAAATACACTTAAATTACAGTACAATGAAACGTATTATACATTTAAATGTACTGTGTTTTATTAAAAATACAGTTGTAAGTGTACTGCAAATTAACTGCACTTGAAACCTGCATGCCCCATTCTGGTCACAGGCATTTTTAATACCACAAAAGCAAGGTGTCCTCAACATCAGCCAGGTCATTGAGCAAATTGGAAATGCTGACGACTTGCATCCATAGTTTGCTGTTCATAAGCTTGTATTATTGTTACCCCAGTTTTTCAAAATGGTTGACAACGTCTTGTATCTGCAGCAACATCTTTCTTTTTATTGTATAGTGATGCATTATTCACTGCTTTCAGTACCTCCACTTTTGTCTGCAAGGATAGTGCATGTTTTTGTGCTACTTCATGGAAATGGCATTGATGCACAAGCACTGTGGCAACTCTAAATGCATCATAGGATCTGTTGTCCCAAAAGCACTAAAATACAGAATGCAGGCGCTAAGCTGGATACAAGTTAACACATTTCCCACTCAGCTGTTCAAACTAGTGCCATTCATTTTATTCAAGTTATTCTTCCCATAAATTAATTTGTATTATAAGAAGTAATTTACAATAAGCGACTGCTAAATTTAGACAGGACCATGTTGAAAATTCAGGAAATTCATCAATATGAGTTTGTGTTAACGAGAATTGGCTATATTCTTTATTAATTTAATAATAAATAAGTCCCTAAGTAAAAGTGAGAACTATTATCAAAGATTAAGTGTTGAGGACAGTACTCAAATGTACAGGTCCCTAATCAGTCTGTTTTGGTTAATAAATGGACTGTTGGTTTTAATAAGTAATGAACTAATTTTGCTTCATAAAGTCGAATGAAACCTGCTGAATAATGTTAAGTTAACATATTGAATTGCATGCCTCTTTGTAGTTTTCCATATACTTAATGAAAAACTGACAAATTGAAAAATGTGACATTTTGAAATCTAACATGAAATACTGTACTGCTATGATGGCTTCCGGTAGACTTTTGCAATATCATTTAGTAGTTTATATGATTACATGATGATAAATAAAATATCTAAATTATGTTCATATAGTTTTTTATTTATTTTGTCTGAACCCTAAAAGTCTAGGTGATGCAAAACTTTTGGCCATAGCTGTACACATCTTGTTAGTAAATGAGGGATATGCTTAAGCTAATCCACACACGTGTTTTTTGTTTCCAAATATTTTGGCAGTTGCAAAATAATGCTAGTGTTAGAATACAAAGGCACACTACTGAGGTGCAAACATTTACTGCAAAACCACATAATTCTAGAAATGTAATACAAAAAACATTTCAGTTTGTGGTTTCCTTCCCGAATAACTGCCAATGTTTTTACTTGCTAACTGCTGTTCAAAGGCCTTAAAACGTAACCCTTTGGATCTCAGTATGTTGGTCATGCTGATTGCTAGAGTAGAAGTAGTCCATGAGGCAAGTCTTAATCACAAATTTGTTTGCAAAATTCTTAACTTGGAACAATAACTGTCACATTACATTGTAGTGTAATAAAATGATCACGCATATATATTTTTTTAATTGTAGAAACAAAAAATGTAAGAAGCTATTGATATATCAACTTACTTGAAACATTTATGCAACCAATACAATATTGTTTTCATCAAAGCATCTTCATCGTGTATATTGTTAGTCTTTAAAAATTGTTGGTTTTCAAAAAAGATTCAGATAACTAGATTATCACTATATTTCTCGTCTGCTTCAATTCATTTGTTTATATATAAGTAAAAAAAAAAAAGTTTATATATATATATATATATATATATATATATATATTCTACCAAGAACACAAAGGGTAACAAAAGCACTCAAACTACCTTACATGCTGTGAAAATCAGAAACAAAAAATGACAGGGTAGTATGGTTTGAATACCAACCATGTCCTAAGATGTTCCCATAATAAACAGAATATGCATTGCATTTCTAAAATGATTTGGAAAGTCTGATGCGTCACTACAATGAAAACATTGTCATTGTGTGTTGCAACTATACAATATGTTATCTGGTACACGGATGGGGAGCAAGACAACAGACAATAACACCAAAAAATGAAGTGTTAAAAAACACACATACATTTTTTCAATATTACCATTGTAAAATTGTATTTGGCACCAACAGTCCCTCTCTGCTGAAGTACTGGCAGATGTGAAACCAGGTAATACCTGCCTTTGCATGTCTGGGGACATACCAGCTTGCTAATTTTACTGGTAAATAAAAAGCAATGGGAGGCAGTTACAAAAAGAAAACAACTTCAGCAGATACAGGCTAAAAATGAAGGAATCTTGAATAGTTATTGTCTCTGGTGATGCACTAAAATATCTGTAAAATGCAAGGGAATTAAGGACATTTCATCTTTGGCCAATGATTGAATGGGTACAATGACTAATTCAACTGTAGTAGTATTTTTCCAGTATCAGACATGATCAGACTCGGACTCAGAGAGAGATTTTGTGCCTGATGACTCTGGTAGTGACTATGTACTGAGTGACTCTTCCTCCAGTGAGAAATCCAGCAGTAGTGAGGAAGAGAAGCCAATGGACATTGAGCCTGAGCCCCTACCAGAACAGGGTACAGTAGGACCTGGACCCCGGGATGGTGGATTTCAGCTACTCTACGATTGGACCCCTCCCTAACAACATCCAGCCTCAAATTCCACCTTTTTCGGGCACATCAGGTACCAGGGTGAACACAACTGGATTGACCCCAATTGATTTCTTCCAGTTGTTCATCACTGATGACTTTCTTTGAGTATTTGGTTATTCAGACCAATTTATATGCCCAGCAATACATGGCACAATATGGGGAGAACCTGAGGCGATATTCCAGGGTGCGCAAATGGGTCTCCACTAATCTAATGAAATGAAAAAAATTCTGGGGTTTATCCCTTCTGATGAGACTGGTGAATAAACCTAGAATTGATTTATACTGGTCGACTGACCCGGTTCATGCTTGCCCAATTTTCCCTGCCACCATGAGCCGGGACAGGTTCCAATTAATTTTAAAATGTTTACACTACAATGACAATTCTAATGCTCTCCCGATGGACCATCATGAATTTCTTCTCGATCACCTACAGAATAAATCTGACGAGACATATTCACCTGGCAAAAATATATCTGTGAATGAGTCCCTCCTTCTATTCAAGGGCTTATTTTTAAATTGTATCTTCCCATGAAACGTGCCCGTTATGGGAAGGCATAGTTCAGAGTGTACACAGGGAAGGACTCTCAGATTGAGCCACCTGGTTCCAGACCACGGAGAGAACTGTGTGGGATGTGGGTTTTCCCCTCCTAAAATTTGGGCTATCATTTGTATGTAGACAACTTCTACACAGGATTCCCTCTGTTTAGGGTTTTGTATACATCCCTAACAATGGCTTGTTGCAAAATAAGACCAAACCAGAAGGGATTTCCTCATCAATTGATAGCTAAGAAACAGAGGCGTGGCGAAACCAGAGCTTTGCGCTGTGAGGAACTGCTGGCAATGAAATACAAATAAATAAAATAAAAAAAGATGTGTACCTCTTCACCACCATTCACAATGAGGCCACGGTGGCAGTTCCTGTGCGAGGTCGGGACACTCGCACAAATAATCCTGAGTGTGTGCTGGACTACAATAGACACATGGGAGGTGTAGATAAGTCGGACCAAATGCTGGAGCCGTACAATGCTGCAAGGAAGACCATGGCATGGTGTAAAGAATTTGCCACGTACATGGTCCAGATTTCGTTATACAACAGCCATGTTGTGTACTGTACGGCTTCAGAAAACAAGCTTACTTTTCAAGCCTTTCAGACTTCTGTCATCTCCAGCCTCATATTTGCCAGCCAAGAAATGCCAGAAACAGTAAGATTAGAGACAGTGGCTAGACTTTCTGAACGCTATTTTATACGGACGCTGCCACCATCTGTGAGTAAAGCAAGGCCACAAAAAAAGTGCCGTGTATGTTCCTGCAAGGGCATGCGGAGGGAGACACGGTACTACTGTCCGCACTGTCCCTCTCAGACAGGACTCTGTGTATGTTCCTGCAAGGGCATGCGGAGGGATACACGGTACTACCGTCCGCACTGTCCCTCTCAGACAGGACTCTGTGTATGTTCCTGCAACGGCATGCGGAGGGATACACGGTACTACCGTCCGCACTGTCCCTCTCAGACAGGACTCTGTGTATGTTCCTGCAACGGCATGCGGAGGGATACACGGTACTACTGTCCGCACTGTCCCTCTCACAGGCCTCTGTTTGGAGGAGTGTTTTGAAAGGTACCACACGGTACAGGAGTACTGGAATTACTAAACCCCAGAACAAACCACCATGACCAGTAACAAATGTATAACAAAAGGTACTAAAAGTCATTTGTCATGCAGCAACATTACCTTGTGGAAGGGGAAAGTTCAAAGCGACTTAGTCTCAGTACCTATAAACTATAGAAGGATGCACATATTTGGTATTTCTGAATTCAGGACACCTCAGGACAATCCAGAAACACTGTCTTTTTAACAGTGGAACAACAGCTGTTAGATTCACAGGTCCAAATATAAGGAAAAAAGTGACTATGCAGTGACATTACCTCAAATTGCAGAAGGATTATGGGTAACACCCTATTGACGCACAAGGTCATGTTACCCATTTATAAAATCATTATCTTGTGCATTTTCGGAAAATATACACATATATATACTTATCTTATTCTTTGGTGGAGTAGTGGCCATTTGAAATCAGGGTGGGTACAATAGACCACAGGCTGCATTTTTCAAAGTGACCTAGTCTCAGTCTATGGCCTATAAATGCCTGATAAACTACAGAAAGGTGCATATATTTGGTATTTCTGAATTCAGGACACCTCAGGGCAAAATAAAACAACTCATCTCTGCTCTTAAATACTAACCTGTATTGGTACATGTATTTTAAGCAATAAGACCGATCATTTCCTAATTCTGTTTACCATCAGCTGAACAAAGTATTTATTTATTTAATTTCATATGTTAAAATGTTCTAACAAACTGCAGCACCACGTCATTTTGAGCAAGTAATAGATGTTAATACTGTTGTAGTATAACAGAATGTACAACTTTAGGGTGTTCTTTTAAATATTCTGATTGTCTACATAAAAAATTTTAAAAAACGTACCAAGTTATTTGGTGTAGCAAAATACAGTGTTTAAATCATTCCATGAAAATAAGTGTGATTTGTTTATTTTATTTTGTGAATGACAGTAATTTAAGTGATTTACATTGGTCTTTCTTAATTTTTTGTAAGCCTTTATTTTATAACTTGCATGATGTACTGTATACCGTGATATTAAGGTTACCACGGTATTTTTATTTTTTACGGTTATCATACCATGCAAATTTTATACCGTCCCATCCCTAATTGTGATAGGACTGTACTTTCACAATGTAATGACAACCTAATTCTGCTCAAAGATGGTCATTGTTGCCAGTTTAAGTTCAAACTGGGGGAAAATAAATAAATAAATAAATAAACTTTATTCAGTTACAGGTGTGATAGCACAGAACTTTGTCATACATATAAAATAAATGCAGTCCTATGTATTTACTGTATCAGATATATTACTGATGTAGTTTTAAAAAACTTTTTTCATATTAATAACTAACTTGTAAATCTGAATAACGGACTAATATATCTGAATACCACTTTATTGTGTTGCGTACTGTACACCAGCGTGCATGTCCTATAACAATTGCAATCTAAACTTTACAATCCCTTGTTTGATATTTTTAAAAAATATGCAACTTTAAAGCAACTGTATGGTGAAGTTTAAACTTCATAATAATACATTTTAAAATAAACACAGCAACATGCATTCGGACACACAAACTGTCTCCATACTATTACAAAATGTGGAAATTGCACTTCCCACAAAACAGTAATGCAGTAAATAGTCCAAAGTATATACATCATATTTTATGCATGTCAAGAATAAGATTAATATTGCCAAACTAAAAGTAACCTAGATATGCTCAGAGCAATTGTAGGGAAATGCACCTTTGTTTAACAGAAGTAGTATTTTGATCCCTTTGCAGAAATATTAACTAAAGTAGCTGTTGTTTTGAGGCGTATGATTTAAGATAAACCAGGGTCTTATTCAGTGAACAACAGCAGACAAAGCATTTGAGCAATCTGTTTGACCTGGATTATAAATGCAATAAGGCCCTTCAGGGCGTCCGTATACAAAAAAAAGTCTTGCATGCAAAAATGACCAGCTAGACTTCCTTATACAACTACCTGACTCATTAAGAACTTCAAAACTTATTGGCAGCAGGAATATATGCCTTACATGGCAAGAATCAAATCGGCAGCATTTGCTCAGATATGATGGAGCAGAAAGCTATAGGAAGGAAATTCAGGTCATCCTCACTCCATCAACGACTTACAGCATACGGCTTGGACATCCATTCATGGAACTGTACACTCCTGGTGTTTTATTGAATAAGTATCGTCATAAACATAATTCCTTAAAATACTTCCAGAAAATTATTTAAAAGTATTTATATTGGAAGTATTTTTACCTTTAAATTTTCATGCTGCCAACCCAATACTCAAAGCATAGTTTCCATTGCTTGCTATATACAACTGCACACAGCTGATATTTTAAGAGTGATTTATTACAAAAACTTAAAAGCTTAGCCAGACATTTTCAGAAATTGTAAAAATTAATATTACCATCCAAAGTTCAATGACAATTTAAACATTCTAATCTAAAACATTAACATGCATTTACTATATTGTATATGGCAAATATAACCATTAAAATCATGAACTGCCTGGCCAGTGTTAAACTGTACTAAAGCTGGAGTGGCATTATTGTTTAATTGTACGTATATTTTCCACATAAAATAATGTGAATTTTATATAGTAAATTCATTTTTTGCAATATACTCGCACTCAATATAATTAGCTAGGCGTTTCTTACCAAACTCAGTCAATGTCTTGGGTTACTGCATTTGTACATATGAATAACAACTTCTGAACAAAAAATACCCATTTTGGGTTCCCATACAGCAGTAATAAACCTAGCACAAGGAAGCATTGCTACATTGCTGCAGTGTTTACATTTTGTCCCTAAGTTTCCCTTATTCATATGTGGAAATGCAAGACTGAGCCTAAAACATTGATTAAGTTGGTGGTAAAAGATCATGAAATATATCAGCTAGGAATACAGTTTCAAGCACACACGTTATTGACTTAAATCAAAACAGGACTAACTTTCAGCATACTTTAAAAAAAAATAAAAAAATAATAGAATTTAAAAGGGGTTTAAATAGTGTGTAGCATGCCAGAAATTACATGGCGTTACAGGGAACAAGAATCTTTCAATGTTGCTTCCAGTTGACCCAGACTTAACCCTTTCAATACTGAGAGTGACATTTCAGACAGTCAGTTATTTTTTTGTAGGAGTTGCTGTAAAAGCATTTTTTCTTAAAGTCTGCAGCCAATTTTGTAATTCAATGAATATGTAATTAAGTAATAAATCCAAAACTTTCATGGTTCAGGCATACAGCAGATACAAACCAACAGTAAATAGCAGGCTACTACTAACTGCAATAGAAATACCTAAGACAAGTCATCAAAAAAACCCTGGAAGGAATAATCAGCTATATACATGTGGATGTAACAATTATACTTTGTTGTGCTGTACACACAGACCACCTTGATGAAATATGCAGCACAGAAAGGGTTAAAGCTCTGTCAAACTTGTAGCCATCAACTTTTAAACAAAATACTGTTTTTTGTTAGATTAAGTGATATTGAACGGGATTTGTGTAATGATAGATAGATATAGATAGAGATAGACAGACAGACAGACAGACAGACAGACAGACAGACACACACACACACACACAATCTAACTTCACTATAACGAACTCCCTTTTTTAACAATCCAAGCAGCAATAAATTTTGGAACAATGGAAATTAGCCCTATAGAACGTTCACTTTTACAAAATCTACCCGGATAAAATGATCTCGGTAGTGACTGACCCTGACTTGTGTTAATCTCAGTGAAAACAAAGACCTTGGTAGGCTAATTCAAAGAGAAGGCCGATTCATACATAACCTATTGTCGTGCAAACCATGTGTGATGTATGCAACCGTTGCCATCTTCACACAAACTACAACCATGGCAACAAGCGTGAGGAGGTAACAAGAGAGTGAAACAGCGTGCATTGAGGAAAGCACAAAAAATATGAAGCAATCTACGCTGGATATGTTTTACAAGAGAAAGGGCATGTAATTACTGTATTCAGCATGTAAGTGTACTTTTTATTTTTTGATTTACTGTTTTCTTTTAAATATACAATTTAAATATTGATCCATGTGAAGTTGTCTTGAAAGAACTACTGTATAAAGACGTTCAATTCAATTTGGGAGTTTCTTCACTATTGTGATACAGCAAATTGCCAAACCCTATTATAGTGAACAACCTGATATAACGAACATTTCTGCAGGTCTCAGGGGTGTTTGTTATAATGAAGTTAGACTGTGTGTGTGTGTGTAATACAGATATACACACACACACACACACACACACACACACACTTATAGTCAAAAGTTTACATACCCCATTGGAAATGTATAATTTCTAGAAATTTCTCAAAAACAAATAATTTAATCTAATAGAAAAGTCTAGAAAATGCTGGATTGTAGGTGAACATTCTTAGAGAGTATAAAAGGGTTAGGCATAGGATGATTGCTGTCATTACCAATAACTCAATATGGGAAAAAGTAAAAGAGCTATCTGAAGACCTTAGGCAGAATTATTTATTGTCAAAGCTGGAGAAGGATACTTCTGGTACTCATGGTACTGTCACAATACTCCCTCGGACTGGAAGAAAGAAGGTTCTTTCACCAAGAACAAGAAGAATTGGGAGGAAGATTAATAACAATCTGAGATTGACTGCCAAAGATATTCAAAATGAATTGGCTGGAAGTGGGACTGGGGTTTCCATTTCAACCATAGGTCGAGTATTGCATAGTGAAGGTCTCAATGGTCGCAGGCCAAGGAAAAAGCCACTCTTAGGAAAACATCACAAGGACAAACGCTTAAAGTTTGCAAAACAGCATTTGAATGATGGATATGTTTTCTGGTCAAAGGTTTTGTGGAGTGATGAAACACAAAATCAAGCTGCAAGTCGTTACGTTTGGAGAAAGTCTGATGAGGCGTACAAAGAAAAGGACACCATACCTACTGTCAAGCATGAAGGTGGTAAGGTGCTGTTTTTCTTCTAATGGCACAGGAAATTTAGTTCAAATACATGGTAAAATTGATTCTATAGCATACTAAAAGATATTGGCCAATCATCTGAAAGCCTCCACCACAAAAAACATGGGTTTAAAGCGCAACTGGACGTTCCAACACGACAACAATCCAAAGCACACATCAAAATCTACCTCGGAATGGTTAAAACAGGGCTTTAATTTCATTTTGTGTGCTGGGGATTTCCCCCCTTATGCTGCAGCCAATGGGGGGATTCCAAAATTTTAGGGAGGAATGGCAAAAGAAAAGGCACTTTTGCATCTAAAAAAACTATATATATTTTACTGCATCATCATTCATACTGGTGTTGCTTTAAAATAAGCTGCTTTCAGGAGACCTACAGCTGTTCATCACTGTGAGACAGAGCACTCTCATTTGCTTTTGCCATTGCCTGACGTGAAGTTTTTGCATGCAGAAGAAAAAGGGGCTTTTCTTTTTAACCAACGCTCCATTTCTTTTTTAAAATTTTTACACTCAGCCCTATTTCCGCCTGTTTTTCACTGTTTTCATTTATGTATGTTTAACTACTGGATAGTTTGTACTATCCAGTAGTTAAAGTTTTCTTTTTTTGAGCCATCTATTATATATATATATATATATATATATATATATATATATATATATATATATATATATATATATATATATATATATATATATATATATATATATATATATATATATATATATAGTGCCTTGCAAAAGTATTCAGACCCCTGACCAATTCTCTCATATTACTGAATTACAAATGGTACACTGAAATTTCGTTCTGTTTGATATTTTATTTTGAAACTCAAAATCAATTATTGTAAGGTGACATTGGTTTTATGTTGGGAAATATTTAAGAAAAATAAAAAAAACTGAAATATCTTGCTTGCATAAGTATTCAACCCCTGTGCTGTGGAAGCTCCCACTTTACACCGATGAAAGAAATTGCCCTAACGAGGACACAATTACCTTACCATTGGCCTCCACCTGTGAACCATTAAAGTTGCTGTCACATTTTCTGGATAAAAACCCCACTGTTGAAGGATCATTGGTCAGGCTGTGAATCTGAAGGAAAATGAAGACCAAAAAGCATTCTACAGAAGTTAGAGATAAAGTAATACAAATGCATAGATTAGGGAAAGGGTACAAAATAATATCCAAGTGTTTGGATATCCCAGTGAGCACAGTTGGATCAATAATCAGGAAGTGGAAGCTGCATCACACCACCCAGGCACTGCCAAGAAAAGGCCGTCCCTCAAAACTCAGAGGCCAACAATCACTTTGAAGGAGCTACAGAGTTCAGTGGCTGGGAGTGGAGTAATGGTGCACCAGTCAACCATATCAAGAGCTCTGCATAACACTGGCCTGTATGGGAGGGTGGCAAGAAAGAAGCCGTTACTCAAAAAGTACCATCTGAAAGCACGTCTGGAGTTTGCCAGAAAGCATAAGAGTGACCCAGCTGCGATGTGGCCAAAACTCAAAGCGCTATGTGTGGCACAAACCTAAACACTGCCCATGCCTCAAGACACACCATCCCTACAGTGAAGTATGGTGGTGGCAGCATCATGCTGTGGGGATGCTTCTCATCAGCAGGGACTGGGCATCTTGTTAAAATTGAAGGAAGAATGGATGGAGCAAAATACAGGGAAATACTGCAAGAGAACCTGCTTCAGTCTGCTAAAAAACTGAAGCTTGGGAGAAAATTCACCTTTCAGCAGGACAATGATCCCAAGCACAAGGCCAAAGCAACATTGGAGTGGCTCAAGAACAAAAAGGTGAATGTCCTACAGTGGCCCAGTCAAAGTCCTGATCTCAATCCCATTGAGAATCTGTGGCACTATTTGAAAATTGTGGTCCCAAAGCGTCGTCCAACCAACCTGAACAACCTGGAGCAAATATGCCAAGAAGAATGGGCCAAAATCACTCCGACACTGTGCAAAGCTGGTACATACTTACCCCAAAAGACTTAAAGCTGTTATTGCAGCGAAAGGTGGCTCTACCAAATATTAATGTGTGGGGGTTGAATACTTATGCAAGCAAGATATTTAATTTTTTTATTTTTCTTAAAAATATTTCCCAACATAAAACCAATGTCACCTTACAATAATTGATTTTGAGTTTCAGTGTTTTAAAATAAAATATCAAACAGAACAAAATTTCAGTGTACCATTTGTAATTCAGTAATATGAGAGAATTGGTCAGGGGTCTGAATACTTTTGCAAGGCACTGTATATATAGTAATCATAGATGGCTCAAAAAAACAAAAATAAACAAAAACAAAAACAAAAAAACACTGCACCATTGAACCTCAAAAATTAACATGGGAGGGAGCTGAGCTTCTAAGCTTTTCAACGATACCGCCACTTTCATTCTAGCTGCTAGCCTAAGCTGTGAACTCTGCCACATGATGAGAGGCTTAACTTCAGGCGATCGTAGTTCCGGCAAGGAGTACCGCATACACACACTTTTGAAATTCTTTGGAAAGCCCCAAGTCTGTACTTATAAACATGAACCAGGTAGGTGGTTTTTACGGTGTCTGAGTAATATGTGCGTAACCTTCGGTGCGCCGGCGCCCAAAATGAATGGGGCTGAGTTTTAAGAGTTAAAGAGAAAGTCACCGCTTGCAAAACAACACCTACATAGACTTAATATCGTCTTTTTTTTCAAAACTGTTTACTTCCTGCAGTGTACTGAGTTTCTATAATCCCTCAAGATAGCCGAGGAGAAAATCACGTACGAGAGAATAAAGTCTTGTGGCACTTAAAATATCCAGCACTACTTTTATTTATTTATTTTAACCAGAACTACTCAGAATGCGGCTCATAGTGCTTTCGTCACTGACACGCACTTCCTTAGAGATTGTTGTAGCGTTTCAGGCATTCTAAATTGGGTGAAAATTACAGGAGGATTTTCCTGCACTGAAAGTTGCAGATATGCAGGACCAACTTGGAAAATGCGAGATTCCCGCAATCCCACACTGAAATTCAAGCCCTGGGTTAAAGAAGAATAAAATCAAGTCCCACTCTAAATCTAATTGAGAATCTTTGGTATGAGTTGAAGAAGGCTGTGCACAAGACAAGTCCTCGGAATTCGAATGAACTGGAACAATTTTGCGTTGAAGAATGGTCAAAAATCACTAATGAATCATGCCAAAAGCTCACTGCCAAATATCCTAATCGTTTAAAAGAGGTTATTATTGCTAAAGGTGCCTCAACTAGCTGTTAATGTCATTTTCCTTGTCAGGGTAGGAATACTTTTGAATCAGCAATTTTGGAGTTTAAAAAAAAAAAAAAAAACTATTTCTATTTCTTGTAACTTTTTTTCCTCATCCACAAAAGCAAGAGTTTTGTTACAAAAGAGTTTTCCAAAAATCTTTTTTTTTTTTTATGAAATTTCTAACTTATACATTTCCATTAGGGTATGTAAACTATATACATATATATATATATATACACAGACACACACACACACACACACACACACACACACACACACGATAGATAGATAAATAGAGACATGTTCCAGTCTTCTGTTTTTTTTTTTTAGTTTTTTTTTTTTTTTTTTTTTTTATTATTTCAGATTCAAGACTGCACAAGAGTTACAGCAAAAATCACATTTGCATTCAACACTTGCTGACAATGCGGCTACATAAACTACAAAGCCTTTAAGAGAGTAAGCTGCAAATTATGGTCACAACTAAAGTTTAATCTAGTTGCACATATTAATGAAACAAATAAAGGAAACAGCAGGTAAAATGTAAGAAAGGGTATCTGCACTTTTTGATCTAAAAAGGAATACTCAAAAGACAGATTGAAATGCTCAGTATCTACGACGTTTATTAGGTCCATCAAAGTTCCCCCCTTGGTTTCCTCTCCCAAAACCACCAGGTCCACCACCCACAGCCCCTGCACTAGCCATTGGTGTTTGTGGAGCTTCAACACCAGGCCTGCCAGCCAAAGGGGAGCCCATTTGTGGAGGACCAGCTTGTGGGAATCTATCATTGTGCTACAGGTTTATTCAATAAAGTACAAATTTGCAGTCCGTTGATTGAGGCCACAACACCCATGAAATTATTGGATTGGAAATATTCCAAGTGTTGGTCACGGAGGTCAGCAGACAGTCCAGCAGTACCAGGATCAATTGAGGAAGAGGGAAAAAGGAGTAATTTTATTAGTTATTGTAAAAATGGATGATACTTATGGCACACTTCTTGTAATGGTAAACTTTTCTACTGTTCCCTTTACTTTTAATTTAAAGAGCAGATACTGTAAGGAAAATAAAATGAAATATAAAACATCACAAACTTCAAAAAATGCACTGCGGATTATAGATTTCTTTCTGCACCAGAAGGATGTAATTTGCCTAATGGTAGAATACAGGGATGCTACTAGCAGGATACAGCATAATCCTTAAATAATAATAATAATAATAATAATAATAATAATAATAATAATAATAATAATAATAATTTATCCAGATACAATTAGAATTATAAAAATAAAGCCCCGTCAACTATATTGTTGAGTGCCCTTTTAGGCAAAAGCTAAAATGTACAGGATAACCCTGTTTCTGAAAATAAGTTTTCTGAATTTGATCAGGGCGGAATATCTTCTTGGCTACAAACAGGAGTTGTAATACCAGCTACCTGGATAAAAGGGTAAAGTTTAACCGTTGATAATCCATACATTTTTGTCTTTGTCAATCAGTAGAACCAGTACAAGTACTTCTGTTTTATATATTTAAATATTAAGTGTTGACACATGACAGGTACATTAACTGGTCAAACAAATGGAGAATGCAAAAATCTTCAGTGTTTGCAAATGTATGTGATCACACGTTATGTCACCAATATAAGCAACTTGCGAGTTGTGTGCATGCTTTTGAGAAAATGATGGGAAAGCAGGATCTCAGTGACTTCACAAGGGGCATGATAGTGAGTACCCATGCAATCAGCTCATCCTTTAACACTGTGGCAGCTGCATTGAACAAGACAGTATTCTGAGTGTTCCTGGAAACTTCACCGCAAACCTGAACTCTGGTTGCAATGACTGTTTGAGCCAGGAGGTGTGTGTTAGGTATTGCGACAGCAACAGAGGTGCTACCAAAATCACACAAACCAGAAAAATTGGACAAGCCACCTTTTACCACTTGAACAATGCACTGGTAGCTATAGATTGTGGATTATTAAAGTAATTCTAACATGTGTTGGCCAGTCAATGTGTAACACTACAACACATTCATCAATGTTTGCTGATCATCCAGGAATTCTGATCAATGCACTTTCACTATTTTTTTGGCAGACATACCATCAGATTTCTTGCTCTTTGACACAGCCCTAAGGGATTGTCCAGAATTAAATCACCAAATACAGTAAGCATACATAGCATGCTCTTTTTTAGGACCAGCCCCTCAAAAGCATACATAAAAATGCTGACATCCGAAAGCCCTATATTTTCAAAATGTAATTACTCACCATAGTGAAAATAGACATTTTTGACTTGCTTACTGTATTCTATGTTGCAGAATTTGAGCACTGGTTCAATATTTGATAGCTTTTCTCTCTCTATGGCTCGCAAGAGGATCATAATCTGCAACTTAATTGGCTCATGGATCTCCAAAGTGTAAAACACGTATCTGTGTGCATAAAATGTCAATCTTTTTGGACAGTCCCTAATAAGGAGGTCAAACTTTAATAAAAAAAAAAGTAACGATATAAAATAAATCTATCCTTAGAAAAAATCCACAAAAGCAGAATGCTGAAAGAGATTTACGACAAAGATCACCAGTAGTAGTGCATGAATTTAAAACAATCATGTGCCGAGACTGGTAAACATTACTGCTATGTACAGTTCCGCATCAGCTATTTGCAGTGCATTTGTATGCATGATCAAAAATAAAAGCTTTCATATCAATGTGTATTAAATGAGTCGGAATTCACAAGTATTATTGGTTCAGTGGTCCATTATTATAATAGGTATTTAATTTGTATCTGCTTAGAAAATACTAATAGGTAATTATTAATGCTTATTAAAAAAGTACCTTTATAAACCTGTTAGATTACATAGGAGGTTAACATATCATTATGTTCAGTATCAGCTATAAAAGCAGTCTACAGGAGACTTTAAAGAATGATTTTACTTATTATTAGATATTTCAATTGTCTTAAACATAAATAGTTTCCTACTACGAAGTTAGAATGCTGTGGAAACTTGAAACAGTTTTCATGAAAAGCAGAAGTAAAAAAGCATGTTTAACTAATCAAAATGTAAATAAAGTGCAAGTTTTGTGAATATGCCCTCCCCCTCTCTATGCATGCCTAAAAAACAGTTCACAAAATCTTTACTACATAAAGTGACAAAGTGGCAATTAAGTACCATGTCAATGTATACTTAATATGGGATAAGTTGCAAATATCATGTCAAGAAATGTTCTATTTAGAATGAGTTTTTTTCTACTTTGATCTAACCAGCTCAGATTATTATACAAAGTATTGTGTTTTTGCATTAAGGTACTTTCACGCTTGCATATTTGATCATCAAAGAACAAATGCATAGGTAAAATAAGCATGTCTTATTTATAAATCAGCTAACTATGATTTTTTATTAAAAAAAATACAATAATAAATTTAAAATGACTTCAGGTGAACTAAGAATGCCACAAGCAACTGTCATCTAAACATTAGTATACAAAAATAAATAAAGCAATAGTACATCCCAGTGTGAACATACCTTTAATGCAAATGTGCCTCAAATAGCAGCAAATGAAAGATCACAGAAATTAAATGATTCTAGCAATACATTACCATTGTTCCGTTATCTGACATCATTGGTGCTCCCATGTTTGGTGCTCCTTCTGGCCCCATGGCAGGACCAGGTCCCATAGCAGTGCCAGACATTGCTCCTCTGTTGTTCATATTCATACCCATCATTTGAGGAGGGCCTTGGTTACCAGCAGCTACTGGGCTATACGTATCTATGCAAAACAATTTTTCTTTTACTCACAGGTATCAGTCATAGGCCAAAGCAGTTTAAAATGGTGCACAAGTCTAAAGCTTAAAGCAGGCTGTGTGAAGCTCCTGTTACTTCCAAACACAATGAATCAGTGTTTATTCTTTGGGACTGTACATTTGCCCCAAATAAAACAAAGCATCAAAACCACAACCCCAAAATTACCTACTTAACACTACATTAACAGTTACCATATTTTCAGTTATGTACTTGGAACTAGAAATTCAGAATAGAAGAAATGAACTACAATGCCACTGTAAACTGTGAAATGTTTTTTTTCTATGGAACTACAACAAGGAATGTAAGACTTGATACAAGTATTTTCACACTTTTTGATACTACTTTGTTCAACCCAAATATTAATATTTTGTGAACCAAACTTAAAGCTGTCTTTTGACCTGGTTTAAAATTAGTTTCTCAAAATAATAAGGTTGTTTAGTTCAAACTGGCACGTGAGTATCGAATTATAGAAACTTTAGGGCAAATCAAAAAATGCAATAGTTACCATGTAACGTGGCTATCAAATTAAGATACCATCAACTTGTCCTCAAGACAATGCACTTATATAACTGGAGTGCAGAAAATGAATATACCAAAATATTAAGAAGATTAAACATTAAAATTGATTCAGGAAAGCACACGTCACTCAGCTCCTAAATTAAACCTGAAAAGTGTAAATCAGAAAAGTTCACAGATGCTCATATACATCCAAGGAGGACATTCCAGAAGTGCATTCCATATAGTTAACAAAAAACATTTTGAAATCTAACATGAAAAACTGTACTACTATTAAGGCTTCTGGTAGACACTTGCAAGATAATTTTGCAGTTTATTTGATTACATTATCTTCAATAAAATATCTAAATTGTGTTACATATTTTTATTTATTTATTTTTTTTTAAATGAATGTCTCAATCCTAATTTTCTCAGTTATACTAAACTTTTACTTGTACCAAATAGATGATGACCATGATGACCATGGGTGTGGAATTAACAACAAGATTTGTCTGAGGGACAACAAGTTTTACCATTGTACTTTGCCTGTTGGACAAATGGTTTTAATTTTTTTTTTTTTTTTACTACGTTCATTCTGTTGCTAGAAAACTCCAGGTAGATTTCTAGAGAGACACGCAAGTTTCTGAAAACTCTGAATTGCAGAAGTCTAGCACATACACACAAATATTTAAAAAATGCGTACCTTTAAACCAAAACTGCATACTTACATATACATATTCCTTTGCATATTACATTGCTTTTGTCTACACTAGGAGCCCAGTAAAGTTTGACTGCCAGCTCTAGGAATAACAGATAACATAATAATTACAAAAAGCTTATAATAATACTTACTTCTGATTTATCCATTTTGCACTATAAAAATTTTTTAACAATCTTTCATCTGGCAACCGACAGACTATAGTGAAAAAGAATCGATATTTCAGTGTTATGCATTTTATGAATTACATTTTAAGTTAGTTACATATTTACGTATTGTCATTTACTAACTTAAACACGGAGTCCGAGTAATTACAGTACCTTTGTGCCTAAATAACGAATTTACCGTAGTATGATAAACATTATAGATTTAAATGTATAGAAATTATGCAAACACTTGTGTCGTCGGTGCATTTTATCTCACTTTCCTTCTAGCCCAGGGTTTAACCTGTTGCAGAAAGACAGGTCCCACTTACAATATACAGAAAAGGCGTCATTTTAATGGAACTGATGGCCTATCTATCATGCCGGAAGCCTAGTGAAGAAAAATATTTTGCGTTGTTTTATAGGGTATTCTGGCATTCCGGCAAAATATTTCTACACCTAACTGGTTCTCCCTCATAGATATAAAAATATAACTCAAGGGTGCTTCAATTGACGCAAGATGTGTCCTTCTCTCCAGTAAAGCATTTTATACCATGTCGTATAAAAACTAGACTGCCATTACTTTTTTGTGTATTTTGTGGGACATGGAGGGGGCAAGTAGATTTTTTTCAATAATTCCACACCTCTGTTGATACAAAAATGCTGAATACAGAAATGTATGCAAGCATAGAAGTTCTTGAAATTCACTACTTTGAAATAAAAAGCAGAACATTTAAGAAAGTCAACAGTTGATAAACATGTTAAACCAGGAATGGCATTTACAGGAGGACCTTGGTAAGAACGCAAACATGTTTGTAGGTATCCCTCAATCCATATAAAAGGAAAACCTTAAAAGCATTTTTAAAACACATTAAGTTATTTTTTTAGTACAAGAGTTAAAAACATAATTAAACTATCTCTCTCTCTCTCTATATATATATCTATCTATCTATCTATATCTACAGTACAATGTCGCATATCCAACCCCCTGTGGACTCGGGTATAGGCGGATATGTGAAAAAGTTCAAAGTAAGCAAACGTAAGGGAGATTAAATTAGGCTACAAATACACAGTGTTGCTATGCAGTTTGCTATATGCCATCTCCATGCAAAGCTTTTTTAAAAAAAAAAAAGGGGGTAAATGTAGTAACCTGCAACTGATGGCTTCTGAAGTCCCTGCTTAACTGGTTCTGCTTTCTTAATATCTCTGTCATGGTACTTTGCGCTCTTTCTTGATATTGCCAGCAGCCGATAAGCATTGCGCTTATGAAGCTTACTTTGTTTAATTCAAATGCATTTAAAAGCTACAACAACACACTTCCAATATCTGCAAGCGTGTGCTCCATTATATAAACACATTGCACAAAAAACTTTCGACTGGTGTATTGAAACGTCACTGCTACGCAGCTGACTGACACACGTACACAGCCCGTCTCTCGTAAAGGGGAACGCACCAAAAGGCTGATTGCTATAACGCTTTATTTCTGTTTCCATCGCAGAAGCTGCATTTGCTGCCAATGCCATTACTTTCGTAGCCTACTTTTAATATTTATTTATTTATTTAGGTGAGGCAGTTAATTGATCAAGGTGGTTATGTGACTGGCGGTTATGTGACGTTCCACTGTGTGTGTGTGTGTGTCTCTCTCTCTCTCTTATTAGTGGCAGGGCAAATCCCTGCCTGTAAATGCTGTTGGGCTATGTGTTGGTGGTGGTTGGCAGGGATGGGGTTAATTTCTATCCTTGCCAAATGAATGTGAAAATGTGGGTTTTGTTTAATTAATGAATAAGCTGTTTAATTAATTTAATTAGTGTCAGCTGCCTTTGATAAGCAGACAGGTATAAAAACAGAATTAAAAGGTTTGTCTGTGTGAAGCAGCGGTCTGTGTGTGAAGGCCAAAATCCTGTGTGTGTAAAAGTGTTTTTGAAACTGGTAAACTGCTTAGCCGTCCAGTTTATAGTTTAAGGATTTAAAGAAAAGTTTAGTTTAGCACTCCATGTGGGAGTTAGGTTTTTGTTTGGTTAATTTACTTTCTGTAAATAATAAAAGTGCTAAAAAAAAAAAAGTACTGTTCTGTGTCTGGGCCTGCTACTTTGAAGGGCGCAAATGAACATTAACGAACACTAATGAAGATTTAATGGATTTCATACGTTTTATTGACCAGTCTCATCCAGCTCTAAAGTATACATGGAACATTTCTAAACAAATTTCTTTTCTTAGACATTACCATCACGGTTTCTAATTGTACCATCAATACTACAATCTTCTACAAAGAAACAGACTCTCATTCATATCTAAGATACAACTCCTCACATCCCAAAGCTTGTCGCAACTCCATTTCATACTCCCAATTACTAAGACTGAGACGCATTTGCAGTGATGATCGTGATTTTTTTAATAAAACAAATGACATGTGTGCAGAAACTGTGGTTTTCCAGACACTATACTTATAGAAGCTCAGTTAAGAGTATCGACAATAAACAGAAAGGATGCCTTGTACAAAACCAAAACACAGAATACCAACAATTGTATGTATTCCCCTTGTTCTTACATATCATCCTATGACCAAAAAAGTACAACACATCATACAAAGAAATTTTAGCATTCTTCAAGATGATCCTTCTACAGCTCCTATTTTCAATAACCTTCCTCTAATGTCATACAGAAGAGACAAAAATCTAAGAGCATCTGGTCCACAGTAACATTCGACCCAATCTGGGGTACGTAAGGGTACGTTTCCATGCAATAGGTCACGCTGTGCAACTTATAAATACACTCACAGCAACACAGTAGTTAAGGGAGCAAAATCCTCATTTACTATCCATGATACTTTTACTTGCATTAGTAAAGGAATAGTATATTGCATTGGCTGCATCAAATGTAACAAGCTATATATTGGTGAAACAAAACGACGCTTGGCTGATCGCTTCGTGGAACAGCTGAGAAGTACAGTACTGTGCAAAAGTTTTAGGCAGGTGTGAAAAAATGCTGTAAAGTAAGAATGCTTTCAAAAATAGACATGTTAATAGTTTATATTTATCAATTAACAAAATGCAAAGTGAGTGAACAGAAGAAAAATCTACATCAAATCAATATTTGGTGTGACCACCCTTTGCCTTCAAAACAGCATCAATTCTTCTAGGTACACTTGCACACAGTTTTTGAAGGAACTCGGCAGGTAGGTTGGCCCAAACATCTTGGAGAACTAACCACAGTTCTTCTGTGGATTTAGGCAGCCTCAGTTGCTTCTCACTCTTCATGTAATCCCAGACAGACTCGATGATGTTGAGATCAGGGCTCTGTGGGGGCCATACCATCACTTCCAGGACTCCTTGTTCTTCTTTACGCTGAAGATAGTTCTTAATGACTTTCGCTGTTTGTTTGGGGTCGTTGTCATGCTGCAGAATAAATTTGGGGCCAATCAGATGCCTCCCTGATGGTATTGCATGATGGATAAGTATCTGCCTGTACTTCTCAGCATTGAGGAGACCATTAATTCTGACCAAATCCCCAACTCCATTTGCAGAAATGCAGCCCCAAACTTGCAAGGAACCTCCACCATGCTTCACTGTTGCCTGCAGACACTCATTCGTGTACCGCTCTCCAGCCCTTCGGCGAACAAACTGCCTTCTGCTACAGCCAAATATTTCAAATTTTACTCATCAGTCCAGAGCACCTGCTGCCATTTTTCTGCACCCCAGTTCCTGTGTTTTCGTGCATAGTTGAATCGCTTGGCCTTGTTTCCACGCCGGAGGTATGGCTTTTTGGCCGCAAGTCTTCCATGAAGGCCACTTCTGACCAGACTTCTCCGGACAGTAGATGGGTGTACCAGGGTCCCACTGTTTTCTGCCAATTCTGAGCTGATGGCACTGCTGGACATCTTCCGATTGCAAAGGGAAGTAAGCATGATGTGTCTTTCATCTGCTGCAGTAAGTTTCCTTGGCCGACCACTGCGTCTCACGGACCTCAACGTTGCTCGTTTCTTTGTGCTTCTTCAAAAGAGCTTGGACAGCACATCTGGAAACCCCTGTCTGCCTTGAAATTTCTGCCTGGGAGAGACCTTGCTGATGCAGTATAACTACCTTGTGTCTTGTTGCTGTGCTCAGTCTTGCCATGGTGTATGACTTTTGACAGTAAACTGTCTTCAGCAACCTCACCTTGTTAGCTGAGTTTGGCTGTTCCTCACCCAGTTTTATTCCTCCTACACAGCTGTTTCTGTTTCAGTTAATGATTGTGTTTCAACCTACATATTGAATTGATGATCATTAGCACCTGTTTGGTATAATTGTTTAATCATACACCTGACTATATGCCTACAAAATCCCTGACTGTGCAAGTGTACCTAGAAGAATTGATGCTGTTTTGAAGGCAAAGGGTGGTCACACCAAATATGGATTTGATTTAGATTTTTCTTCTGTTCACTCACTTTGCATTTAGTTAATTGATAAATATAATCTATTAACATGTCTATTTTTGAAAGCATTCTTACTTTACAGCATTTTTTCACACCTGCCTAAAACTTTTGCACAGTAGTGTACATATATATATATATATATACACAGACACACACTGTGTTGATTAAAATCGATAGATTAATTTGTGCACATTTTTAATAAAGGTAACGATCTTATAGCAGCTGTCCAGCATAGTAATACTAAAAAATCAATAGAATCTAAAATATAATGGAAAAAAAGCCCAATGGGAATTTGATCTTTTTAAAAACATGTTTATTATTATTTTTATTTTAGTAAATGTAACACATTTTCACAGAACAACCGTTGTTTCAGGCCACTGTAATGTGAATGTTGGAAGTGGCGAGTATATCCCTTCCTGTGTCCCTCCCTTTGTTTTAAAAAAAAAAAAAAAAAAACTCCAAATTTTCTGAGAAAGTTCTTCTTGAAAATTGATTTGTACCCAAATCGACTACAATGTCTCCACTGTCTGATAACATTTTAAAATTTGTATAAAGCAATTCTAAATGTTACTTTGATGTTCTTCAATATAACTCTCAAAAACAGTGTCTAATATTTGCAATATCGTGCAAAATTCAGCTATTCTTACACTGCTTACCCTAGCATATTTATGTTCCCGCCTCTGCTCACTAATGATTGGACACCTGCATAACAAAGGGCAGATCTTTGACTCTCCCATTGGTTAAACCTACTTCAACTGTTTATGTCCCGCCTCCGTTCACTTATGATTGGACTGCCACGGAATAAAATGCAGGTTGTATTATACACCCACCCTCATTATATCAACCCTCACTGTACTGCGGATTCGTATATATCGCGCTCCTGGAGTTGGCTCCTCATTTATACTGTCTAACTGCGTATGCCTTAAGTGCAATATACATAGGCACTTAAATTGTTCATTTTAAAACTGTTAATTTTATTTCGTACTGCACATCACAAACAATATAAAAAAAACAATTAAAAACAAAGCATTAATATCGTTCTGTTATCATATACACAAGTATTGCACAATAACACAAAGCAAATTAAATATCTACTTAAATAAAATATCTACTTAAATATCTACTGTTGAAGCGTTTATTTTAGCCAACAAGGTGTTCACGTGTCAGCAATGCACTAGCAAAAGCCACAAGGCAGTGACGTCAGCTCCCTAGCAACAAGCCTCCTATGTTGTTGTTGGGAATGGATTATTTCAATGCAGCAGGTTTGTGCATTTGAGAAACTAGAGGAAGACTCAGGAAATTAATTGGAGACTGAAGTTGATGAGAAGCAATTACCCTCCGCTGCACGAATTAAAACGGTGTGCTGCTTTTTATACGGAAAATTAGAAAAAGCAAGTTGCGTAGAGGATTTATACTGGACCCTGACGCACCCGAAAAAACGATGGAGTGGTTGTACAGTATTTGTTAGCCTATTTGTTTTTCTATGGGTCTCTCGCTATATCGCGGCCCTCGATATATAGTGGATTTATATTGGACCCCGACCCCCATGATATATCGAGTGGGTGGTGTATAAAAAATTCTGCACGATTAAATTGTAAAAAAAAAAAAAATAATAATAATCGGCGATCAACTCTTTAGTTGATAATCTGTCCGATTAATCTGTTACTCGGAGCAGCCCTAATTTATTTATTTATATAATTCATTCCCTGCACACTATTTTAATATACTTGAGTGCATACAACGCAATAAGTGCAGTCATTGTTTGAAGTTAGTCATGGAACTGCATTATGGAGCAAAGCACTAAAAGTGAAGGATTTATGAATGGGAGGTTTACTTAAACTTTGACAGTTCATTGCTTAGAAAGACTGTTACTTGTATCTGTTTGTTCCAGTATCGTAGAATCCATCTAGTCTGCTGTACCGCCAGCATGCTGCAAACATGCCTTCACTTCTCAAAATACACTTTCTAGCAGTTATTCTGCTACAGGCAGCAACAACAGAACAACAATTTAATGTCAGTTTCGACAGAGTACTGTTTTTAAAATTCAGGATCTCTGCAAGCCTGGGCATCAAGCTACATCACGTCAGTATGATACAGGGTGTCCCACTTGAAAGTAGCCCCGTAAGCATTTCAGTTAGATGTTGGCATTCAGTCCATGTTGGGAGTGACGTTCCTGTATAAACCTAGTTTGTAATAACAAGGATTCTTGTACTTGTATTTGTACGTTGTAATACTTACTGGGCTCATTTCAGTGGGATGCCCTGTATAACCAAAGCTATTGCAAAGTGGACAGCTACTGACTTAATTTTATTTCAATTATCATATTTATTTTTAAATATTTTATATTTGTTTTATATAAAACGGCAATGAAAATGTTTGAGTATAAGGGATGTCTGCTAAGAAAATAAATAATAGCCTTTTAAAGGAAACGTATAAGAAAATATACAGTTTAATCTGAAATGCAGTAAGGCGTGTAATAAACTGACTCAGTTGTGATTGAGCAGTTGGCTCAAACAATTTAACAGCAAATGCTGTAATTTCTGTATAATTCCGTGTAAATAAATATAAAACCATAAAGGAAGGGCCAACAATATGAATACAGAAATAAAACAAGGTTTTTATGATGGGCTGTTTTTAGGATGATGATGATAATAAATAATAATAATAATAATAATAATAATAATAATAATAATTACAAATTTGAATGAGATGGATGCAGTAATTTTATCAATTAAATGTGACTAAAAACCAAGAATACATTTTTTTTTTTTTTAAATCACAAAATTAATAGCGATTAGTTTTTTTAATCGCTTGACAGCCAGAGAGAGAGAGAGAGAGAGAGAGAGAGAGAGAGAGAGAGAGAGAGAGAGAGAGAGAGGGTGTGTGTTCCACCCCAAACTAATACCAGGGGTCTATTCATTTGATCTAAACGGTGGCAGACTTAGTGTACAGATTATTAAGCCACTGTATGACATGTTAGCTATGGCATGTGACAAAGGTGATGGGCTTCTATTGACACCAAATGTACCAATACTCTGCTGAAAGCATTGCAAATGTTGGTTAATGACACAGAAAACACACAAGTTGCTAAGTAGATAGAAATCTGTTATAAATCATGATCACGAATATCCATAGATTTCATAGCTCGTTACAAGATGAAGATGACATTCACTTTACACGTCCAGCTAAAAGTGTTCTAGAAGTAATACACCATAGTATTATAACCAACAATTGTACAGTAAATACAAATTGAATAATGTACAGTCCCAAAAAAAATAAAATCACAGAACATAAGAGAAGCATACACAGCTGCTTGTGTATGTGATTATGACCCTACCTCCCATATTAATTGCTCCTCGGGGACCCATATCACCCATTCTCATTTCCTGTTCTCTCTGGAAGTAAAAACAGTTTGCAACCTATTGTTAAAATACTTTGCCATTAATCTTGTGTTACAGAGGTTTGGGTGACATCACCATAATATAGCATCTATATAATATCAACAATACTTTTTCATCTGATTGTTAAACCTGTATTTTGAAATAAGTTAAAACACACAAACACAACATATTTGTAAAAAAAAGGTCCAAAATTGTCATCATTCTCCACAACCATACAATGGGGATGGGGACTGTTTTTTGCTTTTGGGAAAAGAGTTACATTTTTCAGCACAAAATATACACTTGGCTTCCTGTTTATTAGTTCTTCTCTCTCCACTAAATCAAGCATCAAATCAAGTTTTGAAAAGGAAAATATCATCTTTACCCACAATTATGGTGATTAACAGGAGATGTAATGTTATGAGATATGGCGAGTGCATAGCCGTTTAAAATTATAAACGTCCATTTATTGCAAGGTTAATCAGGGTCCTTATCTAAACAAAAAGACTGATACAATTGCTTTACTTGGTGCTGCAGTTTGTAAGTGTATAGGCTAAACTAAGAATTTCTATAGATAAATAACACTGGAGCACTACTTTTGTTCAAAGTGCTGTGTTTCTGACATTCTAAAAAAAAAAAAAAAAAAAGGGCTTAAAGAAACATGATTTTTTAAATAAAACAGTAATTAAAAAAATTCAATTGGAGTCTATAAATCCAAAGTAAATGTATAATTGGATTGTTTTTCCTGTATGGATTTTTTGTAAAGAAAATAAATGAAGGACTGATGCTGCTTCTTTGCCTCTCAGAAACAGCGGGAAAAATGTTTACATGAACATTTACTCACTTAGAATGAGGCTAACACAACTTTATTCTTTTTTTGTTTTAATCATTTACTGCTTATCCAGTACATATTGCACTGGAAATGATGTGATGCATTTATTTTGGAATACACTGTACACAATCTTTAAAAATCAAAGTCCTGAAAGCTCTAAATTACTTTGTGTGTGGGTGTGGGGGGCAGGTTTGAAGTCTCCCATTTCCAGTTGTGTGTCCTGTCTTACATTAGTGCTAGTATGGTAGGTAGCCAACGACTGCGCTAAGATACAAATTTTCGGCCTCTGGATTCGTGTTGGACAAGTCACATCAGTTCATTTTTATTTTCATTTTCCTGATCTGAGAATTAAAGCTCAACCCTTAAATGGAAGAATCTGACATGAAGATTGCAAAGTTATGGGGTAAAGGAAAGGGAGGACGGAAATGCGATGTTTGGCCAATTATTGAATTTCGTGTAGACAGTAAATGCTTTTGACATGATGCTAAAAGTAATTTTAATTAACAAGCATTATTCAGATCAAAATGACTTCTGTTCATATAACAAAAAAAACACTATTTATTTATTATTAATAATGTCTTAGAGACACATGGTGAGGATTCAGGCACATTCAGTTGTTAACTGAACACAAGTACTCTTTTTTCATTTGAAGGTATGTTGTGCTTTGCTGTTTAACTTATGCACAGCAGCATTTTTAGTTATTGGATCTTCTGATAAAAATCCTAATGTTTGTTTTTGATATTGAAAAATAAAAAGCTTGATGCATCAAGTATTGTTGATAAATACCTATGTGATAATCAATTAAGAAATTAGGTTGCCAATTGCACCACTATAGTACTTACACTAAGACCACCTCTTAAGTTTTCAATGCTTAACTGTTAACATTGTAATTTTATGGGTACCTAACAGGGGATGAGACAGGAGATGTTCTTGTCTATATAAGCGGTGCTGAGTCTTTGCTATTCAGCACATTTATATTAGTAAATTATTTCTCTCAAGATTTTAGAGCAACTATGAGCCAACCCCATGTCACTGTAACATGGTGGACTGGAAAGGAATACAAAATTAAATATAATAGTTAGAATATACAACATATTTCCCATTTAAATTGAGAATATCATATGTGTGTGGACATTATAGGTAGGGCAGCTCATGAACCTTACCATTCAAATGCACACTCTTCATATTCGCCTCACCACACAAACATGCATCCCCCGAAAAAAAAGATTAAAATTACACTTAAAATATTTAAAAAATCTCCTTACCCTGCAGAACAATTATCCTGAATGAGAAAACAAAATATAAATTTCACCTTCCTGCTACATCCTCCAATTTAACGCAGGAACATTCCCAATAGGTTACATATATCGCATTACACCTACAAACCCCATTAGGATTGAAAACATGGGTGCTTTTGTTACATTATGGCCTTTTCAGCCAGGCAGGTCACCCTAAGAACTGGCACAGCTGAAAAACTCAGGGCCGCTGGTTCAATCCCTTGCTCCTGCCCTTCACGGACTGAAACATTCACATGAAATTTGTGCCAGATTAGGCAAGTGTGCTAGATTACAGAGTTACTGTAAAAAAATCTAACACCAACTAAAAAAGGTAAAATGACAAAACTATTTAAACAATTGAAATAATAAACACAATTATATATAATTATTGTACATGCCCATTAAGCAAACTTTAAACCCAACAATGTCGAAACAAAATGACCTGTTACCCGTTTAACCCTTTGCGGTCCATTTATTAATTGTGCGTCAGGCTCGCCAGGTCTAATTAATTTTTACACGCGCAGTTAATTTTAGACGCGATGTTTAAAAGTATTTTTTTCCAGTCAAACGGGTTTAAATGGCCCTGCATATCAACAAAGCACTCACTAGGCATCTCCAGCCCCGCCCCACCCTTTCGTTTGCTATCGCTTTCACATATGCTACCAAATAAATAATAATAATAATAATAGTCGTACATACCGATCAATCATCTCCTGATCACTCGTTTTATCACCAAACTCCTCAATAATGCAATCCAAGTCATTATTTTATTGCTATAACATCTCGAAAAAGCTCTGCAAATGTCCGTGATATTCTCTGTGCGCTGATACAGTAACACCCAGCTTGTTTCCATACGACCGCCCCATCTGATGCCAGGGGCAAGTATGACTATTCATGAGATACGCCTTTTTTTTTTTTTTTTTATCGGCTTGTCTCGGCTCCTTTCGCTCCCACTCAGCCATTGAATGGTTTTCTCGGCTTTTCCGTTGAAAAACGACTTTTTACGTTTTTGGATGATGTCGGACAGGGTCCGACAAAGGACCGGATAGGAATAATTGCAATGTCGGACCCAGTCCGACAATGGACCGCAAAGGGTTAAACCATTCCCATAGAAAGATGTTCATACAGTCAACACTCGGATATCCGTTACCCACATATACGTCAGTCGTGTTTTACCATCCTTGTATTAAGAATAAAATCAATCCCCATTATATACATGTAACAAATTAGTGCACTTACCCGTCACGCGCGATTTCTGACTCCGTCACCAGTTTTCTGATACAAAGCCCATCTCTTCAATGTTACAATGTACTTGTTAATCCGTCAGAGCCTGCATTTTTTTTTCCTCGCATGCCAATTCATTCTGTCTTTATTGTGCAGTTACACAGTGCTTCCTCCAATTTCACATGACAAAAATGCAGCAAAAACAAAGCAAACAAGACAAGCTACAGTAATGTAAAAGTTATCATTAAATAGTTTTAGATACTGTGATGAGTTTTTTTTTTTTTTTAAATCTGTGATCTTTAGTTGCTTTTGTGCATTTTCATTTGCAAGTGAACTGTGTCATGAGGGCCTTATCGAGCACTATATTCTGCAATTTTGAATGCTGACTTTGGACACTGTTTTAAATTCTGGAAACTGTTTTTTTTTAATCTTTTGCTAAATTGCATTGCCTTTTACGTTTTACGCAGTTCTGTGCACGGGTAACATTTTGATTTAACTTTGCTGTTGGGTCGGTAATGGGGATTCTTACATACTGCTACAATACTTTATCGGATTTAAAAGTATGTACTGTATTACAGTCAATGTGTCCACAGTCGTCTTTTGGCAAGTGATATTTTCAGAATCATATCGTTCCGAATTAAAATCCTTCTGTTGAAAATATAGTATTGTACCAACAAAACCAACTACATTACCTCTAAATGAAAGCCTACTTATTTTAAAAGTCCTTTCAGCTATGTATTTTTGACATTGTATCTTTTTTGTGTTCTCTGAAAAAACGGACAAGGGTTGGAACGGACCAAAATGAAATAATCAGATATGCGTCACACTCGTTTAACCGTCACTGAAGTCAAAGTGACTGTACTGCTGGATTCAGGTGCTTTCTGCTGCCATTCAGCTTTTCTCTGTGCTACTTTTAAAGGCATCTTTTCTTTTCAAAATGTCTCAAACGGTTTGCCTTGTGATTATTCATTTTTCATTTTTGCTCTTTTGTGATGGTTTTGGGAAACTTTTTTAATAAGTGCAAATTTTATTTCAAGAGATAGTTTGTTGTGTGGATGTTTAGACATTTTATTAGCTGTTCAACAACTGCACAACTGCAAATTCAGAATGGCACCGGCCAGACATTTGAGTAAATATGCAACATCTTGCTTTTGTTTTGGTTTTTATACTAGTTTTCATCTTAGAAAAGAAGAATTACATGACCCAGTGCCGGATTGAACAGTCAGATTTACATTGATTTTAGACAGCAGAGACTTAATCATGCCGGATTCCAGAATAGACAGGTTCCGGATTGTAGAGAATATCACACTATTGATTGTATTTGTAATCAATTGATTTTTAATCAAATCAACTAGGATGTCTCTTGTCTGATGACTTTTTTATTTGTAAAAAGCAATTTGAAATATTACTTCGAAGTTCTCAATAATATCTCTAAGCAATATCCTGCAAAATTCAGCTATTCTTACACTGCTTACCCTATCATATTTATGTCCCGCCTCTGCTCACTAATGATTGGACAACTTCAAAACCAGGACAGTTCTTTGACTTTCCCATTGGTTAAACTCCCAAGACCTTCAACTGAAACAGAGAATACCTTCAATGGTGTATGTCCCACCTGGGCTCACTCATGATTGGACACCTGCATAACAAGGGGCAGATCTTTGACTCTCCCATTGGTTAAACCTACTAAAGACCTTTAAACGAGGCAGAGAATACCTTCAACTGTATGTCCCACCTCCGCTAACTTATGATTGGACTGCCGCGGAGGAAATGCAGATCTAAAATTCTGCATGCTTAAATTGTTAAAACAAAAATAAAACATCTGGTAAAGCCCTCTTTTAAGGGTTCTATTGCTATTAGAAAATTGATACTTTAAAACAAAAATAATAATATGTTGCTAATACAAACTTTTGTTTTCAATATTCTATGAGTAATGTGGTTTGTTCATAATTCCAATCTGTGGTTTGGTAGTCTTCAGGCTTCATTATCCCAGCAGAAAACTGTTGTTTCTATTTCTAATATCCTAAATACTTCAATGCTAAAAAAAAAAAATATCCTTCACCAACATGGAGCTGTTCTTCAGTTCAGGTACCTCGTATACAAAGCTAATGTGAACAATTTGTAAAAAGGACAGCTTACATATATTTTTTTTTAATCAGGATTTGAGTGCAGGTTTGTATATTTGTTTGTTGCGCTGTTTTGGGCTATCAAGCTGGCTCATGACATCCAGTTCACCAACTATATTTATTAACGTGGAGGGTGGACACGCATTGTCTTCAGACATAGCTGGGATCAAAAAAAGCATGGGAATTAATTCAGTTACAGACAGCAGCTCACTTGCTCTTCGTGTTTAAATTGAGCGTAGTTTTTACAGCGAAGGTATATTCTCAAACAGCTGCTGTAATACTATAAGTGTACACCGCAGTTCATGGTATTTTTGTAAGTGGTTTTATACAGAACTGTAAACCCACTAGAGATATATAGCATGATAGGACAGACACAGCAAAAAACAACAATAAAACAAAAAGCTGCCGGCATTATCATTAAGGTGAAATACACGACTGCTAACCATAAAACCGCCTTGGACCCCACAGTAACAAATGACCTGTTCCCTTGCAATATTTAGAGCTGCGTCACATAAGGACAAACAAGCTCATTAACATTTTCAAGTGAAATGCAGGTTTACTTGTGAAAATGGCCGTGGATTTTCCTGTGTTTTTCCTCATTTACACGAGTAAATGAGTTTTGCCCTATCCCTCTCTTTGGCTGTTTTTTTCGGCAAGAAACCTGATTCACACAAGTAATTCTCCCAAACATGCACGGGCATCACCACTTCACGTGTAAATAGCCCCGCATAGAAACTGAACTATTGACAGACAATATTTATTCAGAGGCATGTACTAGAACAGAGATTTTCTTTCATCAAGCAGAAAAAAGGTTAAATACATAAATATTGTATTTATGCATTTTCCGGTGGATTGATTTGGAACAGTGATTAAACATAAATTTGAAAGATAACATTTGAAGGCCTTTACCAGAGGTTAAGGACCTCATATTGACCAATTAGGAAAGAATCTCCAATCCATTTTCTAATAAATTATTTTAAGGTAACACCTGGTACTGTAAAACAGGAGTGCAAACACATTTCTTTCCTCGTTAAGTGTTCCTGGCTACAATGCTCTGTCACCCACATATAGAAAATTCCTGTGAAGAACCCTGAAAATGTAATTACTTTTTAATGAACAATAGACATGACAGTATTTAAACAAACAAACAAAAAAACACAAAAAATTTTACTGTATTCTAGAAAGATTCTATATCGATGTGTCATAATATTCCAGAGCTCTGGACCACCGTTTCTTGAATGCAGCCACCAGGAGAATTTTGTGCAGCCACAGCAGCCCCCTGCAACTCCTCTCTTAAATCAACCTTCACCTTAAATCAGCATCGCTATCCACCTTTCATTCAGAAAGCTTGACTTGACAAAAAGTACTAAAATTACTAATATACTGAAAATGTAAACAGAGGCTTGGCCTAAAATGTGAGAAAGTGTGATCTGTTTTGTTGATATGGCCAGAGTTTAATGACAATGAAACAGTTCATTTTTACTGGACAACATTGTTAATGAAACTTAGTTAAGCGAATCATAGAATACAGCTGTGCACCAAATTTAAAGACATTGGGGTTCATTAATTTGATCTAAACAGTGGCAGACTTTGTGTATCGAGGTTATTAAAAGCAAACATCTAACAGCTCTTAAGTTAATTTCTGTCTGTCTGGAAGGGTCCTGCGATTGAAGTGATTTAAAAGTGTTGTTTGGCTCCTCCAATTGAATATTTCCAAATGTATCTGTGAAAGGGTACATTTTTACAGCAAAACAAATGGAGATAAATCATAGAATACAGCTGTGAACCAAACATTAAAACAATAACTCAAAGTGTACTTTCTCTGTTCAGAAACCTTAACCTTTTAAGAGCCAAGTGTTTTTCAGGGGGTGCTTCCCCAGGACCTGGGTTTTTTTGTGCTGTATTTGACTCTCTTCCTATAAAAATAAACTAAAAATCTATTTTTACAGTACCATCTGGAAATGGTTTCCTTTTTTTTTTTATTAAGAACATTCTGGGGAACATTAAAGTAAAAACAAACAAACAAAAAATATATATATATTCTTTTTCAGCACTGTATTTAGTATTTTTTTTATTGTTTCTGTATTCTGCTTAGTGTTTTCAGATACATGTATAAAAAACATGCAATTCTATGACCTGAGGGACCTTACAATACTTCCTGAAAGTTTTGTTTGGGCAAATCACAAGACACTGTTTCACCTCAGTGATTTTTAGCTATTTGCCATTCTATCTTTTAAATAATAATAAAAAAATTATATATATCATTTTTTTGTAGTAGAGACTTTTTTTCTTTTTTTTTGGTTCAGGCCAGTGTAGAGAATATTTTACAATACTTCAGAAACTATAAAAAATACTTTGATTTTCCATGATCACGGTCCTTAAAGGGTGTTTTAGCAAGATAAAATGATGATTCAATTTCATTATTTAATTATTTCCACCTTTACAAAAGTGTACACTTGTTTACATTCACCTATTCCAAGTGCAACCCGCGCGGAGGGCTTCAACCAGCCAGCTTTCCACAGCAGGACAGGTCAAATCACTACATTAAACACAACATTTATGTACAGTATAGGAGGTTTTGAGTAAAGTGCATGGCAAAAATTATGTAGATTTTAGAACTATTTAGTTTCTCACAGTCCATTTTATCATGTTTTCATGAAAAGAAAAAAAGTTGGGGGGTTAAAATGTACAGAGAATACCTGTGTAAAACTATTTATGCTTAAGGGTAGTGATTTTTCTGCCATATGCTAAGCTATCCGCTTTCTACAAGAGGAGAAATGACAAGCACCATGCATGATGTAACACATGGCTTTGTCACCACATGGTTGAAAATGAAAAAATATATATACTGCTGGCATTTGCTTAGCAGGAGATTTGTACTTTTGGAATACATACTTTGATTGAATTTGGCTGGTCATTCATTCAAATGCATAACATTTAACATACCTATTCCATTAGGTCAAGCATGAGAATGGTGCCGAGCAATAAACAAGAGTGCCAATGCACACAGGACGCAATGTGAACGAAAAAAAAATTGAAACTTATATACAGTTTTTTCCACTCCGCTGAGGCAAGTAAGCTAACTTCACTCCAGTGAAACTATGCAAGGAAGGTGCAAAGACTGGGGTTTATGTTGATCTTAGTCATTCTGTCCGTTAGAATGACATTAAGAAACTGTTTTCCAAACAGGTCCTCTGGCTTTATGACCTTTCAGTAATAGAATGAAAAAGATAAAAAAAGGTTATGCAAAACATTAGAAATTAGTAATAATTCAATACAATTACCTATGAACCATCCCAGTATCAACATGGCTACTGTAAACCACTGTAACTGTAGTCGGTACAGTATTTGCAGTAGTCTTTACAGCTCAATGCTTTGTAGGTCAGATACATTGAAATAACTGTAACAGTAATGCATGTACTAGTGTAATAACCAAGCACTGCAGCTCATTCATATATTTAATTTATGTTGTCATGAAGGAGTACACATTTAGTAGTTATATCACAAATGACCTGAAGGTTTCCTCTTACATTGTGCCTTGTATTTTGACCATGAGGTCAGTTCATTCTACTAGACAGACAACCCTACGAAGGCAGAAACAATTTAACATTCATACATAGGGCTATTTAAAAAGTTTGTTGCCCACTTTTGAAAAAAAATATTTTGCTAATGATTTAAAAGTATGCCATCCATCAAGAAGTGCTGTGTGTCCCTGTAAAAATGCAACCGTTACATTTATTAATTACATTTATTACTAGTACTTTATTTGACACAAATGATTCCCTGTTAATGCTATAACACCAATATGGCCATTGGTGATGGTCCTAGAATCTTGTTTCACATAATACAATGCTTCCTTCTGCCAAGTTTCATTACACTGCAGCAATATAGATGATGCCCCAATTCATATTTTGCACATCTTATTTTGACTACTGTACTAAATGTACAACACTACAGTCTGTCACAAATACAAAGCTATGGCAAGAATGACCTTTGCATTCTAGAAGGTGTGCTATGTAGAGCTATTTATTCTAAGTAAGATGACCAAAGCCTATTGAACAGCAACCTCGATCTAGGAACACTTTTGTTGCTTTAAAATACCACAGAGGGCAAGTTATGCTTTGGCTTGTCAAAGAAGTATTTTCTAAATCAGAAATCATCTGAAATTGAATCACCTCAGTGTTATATACTGTTCGAACAATTTAATACAGGTAGAGAATGTAAAACAACTACTATAAATAAACTGATGTATTATAAGTTAAGCCTTGCTGATTTACTACTATTGCTAATTGTATGTTTACAAACAAGAGATTCAAGTACTGTATTTGTCACAGATGATTGAGTAAGAATGACTTTGTGAAGTGCTAGCTTTCCACAAATATATTACATTTCACATATTTACAAAAACACACAATCTTTGAACACTAGCTTTTAAAAGCTAGTTTCAAGTTGTAAATATGTAGTTGTACACGTCACTTAACATCTTAAAATGTAAAAGAAAGGTTTACACAGATAATATAAATTAAAACTTGATTTTACATATACAGTTCTGTTAGTTGGACAAAATACCTATTTGAAAAAAAAGAAACTTCCATAAATCACCAATTACACTACAGTGGTAGCCAAAACCAGCTATTAACGTTGCGATACTGTCACAGTGTGATAACGTAAGTGTTGCAGCTTTGCCATTCTGTTTTTTACGACTACATTAAAATCAGCAGCACTTCATTTGTCCTGCCACCAGGTAGCAAAAGAGTTCTCTAAGACAGAATTGACACAATATGCCAAGGCCAATCACAATATCAATCAATAAATACAAATGTATTTATACTTATGTCATGACGCACATGCATCAACATTTTAAATTAACATAATAAGAGAAAAGCAATAGGCAAGCGTATGTAAATAAACTAATAATAAACTAACTGACAAACTAAATTAGCAAAGCACCTCTACATACGGTAAAAATGCAGCAGCGGCTCTAACAGTAATTATGAATACGAGACCATGAATTTTAACACAATGGTTCTAAACACAGCACCCCTACACGTTAAATGCAGCAGCAGCTTTAGAATACAGGAGCAATATTTACAACATGCACATACATTTAACAGAATAGTTTAGCAACTGACCAGAACATTGGGGAACTACTCACTTTGTCATAAATGACAAGGTAAAAGTCTGTCTTTGTTTCTTTAAAATAAAATGTGCCATTTCATCGTAGCAAAATAATCATTGTGTGAAAGTCCCTGATTTTGAATTAATTCACAAATGATGTTCAAAGCCTTTAAAGTTTCTGCTCAGAATAAACGAGGCAATGATAAATGACGGCGGTTTTGAAAAGACTAAACAAACCAATCAGTGTGCTTCAAGATACTCTCGCGATCACAAGTCAGTTTTGAAAAGATTTAATAAACCATTTGAATTTGATGATGGCGAGTTATCAGGTTACAAAACAGTACTGTATCCGTTTTGAATCGCTTAACAAATAATTGCTATTGGGGCCAAAAGGTGTTCTTTTAACCCTTCACGGTCCTATGTCGGACCTGGTCCGACATTACAGTTTCCCTTTCTGGTCTGATGTCGGACCCTGTCCAACATCATCAAAAAGACATAAAACACTGGTCTCTAGTCGTTTTTTCTCCGGAAAAAGCTGAGAAAACTATTCAATGGCCGAGTGAGACCGATAGAAGCCAAGAGAAGCCGAAAAAAAAGAGGGGGCGGGTCTGAGCAATACACATAGCCCCAGCACCACAGAGATAACACGGCCATAAACAAACTAGATAGTTGCTTCCACATACAGCACTCAAAGAATATCATAGACATTTGCAGAGCTTTTTGAGATGTTATAGTAATAAAATAATGACTTGGATCGCATGATTGAGGAGTTTGGTGATAAAACGAGTGATCAGGAGATGATTTATTAGTATGCACGACTATGAAGAGGTATGTGAAAAATATGATGCAGTACTGAGTGTCCTGTTGATATGCATTTAAACCTGTTTTACTGTGAAAAAATACTTTTAAAGCAGCGCGTCTTAAATAAAATGCGCGTGTGAAAATAAATTGGACCCGACGCGCCTGAGATGCGCTAAATAAATGGACCGCTAAGGGTTAAGCAAAGTTCCCGTTCCTTTAGGCGGAGCATTTACAATGGGAAAATTCTGTTTCACCAAAAGGTTGTTCCCTAAGTCTTCTCTTAACACTAGAACCGCCACGGCAGTCATTTTGATGGTTTGAGGTTTTTAAATTTAAATTACTCTGCGTGTCTGAAAGTTATGCGGTTGTCCGTTTATGACTTTTCCTAAATACATTTATTAAACACCCTGACGGCATTTGAAAGGCAGGATCATGAAAATAAGGACGTTTTAATCTTACCCACCTAGAACCGCCAAAGCCGTCATTTTGACTGCCTTTTACAATTCATGTTTTTATTTTGAATATAACCTACAATATTCTATTTTTATATACAAGCTTGTTGTTATCTCTACTGGACCTGGCAGCCATCAGTTCCTTCATTTTGTACAAGGAATGCACCGGTGAAAATATCAGTAAGAGAGATTTCATCTTGAAGCTAGCCACAGCGTTTCGGCAGAAACATTTCAATCAGAAAACTGCAAAGCAGCAGGCTGCAGCAGTTCAACCTGGATTCTGTGCTGTACCGAGTGACACACACGCAAGAGAAAATATGTTAGTTTCGTTTTAAATTAAAAACAAATTTTGTATTTACAGTTTTGAATGTACATATACCTGTTTACACACGTTCTTTTGAAATGTTTATTTTATTATAGTTTTGTATTTTTTGAAGTAGTGCTTTATATGTGGCGAGTTAGAAAATAAACCCTTATGTTTAATTTTTCAATTAAATACAGCATTTCGGCTGTGCAGATGTTTGATATGTTGTGCTTGAATAAAACTTTTGAGTTGTATCCGATAGTTTGTCTTTCATTTTAAATATTGATGTTGTTTAAAATGTCATGACTGCTGGCGGCAGTTCTAGTGTTAAGAGGTTTCCTATATGTGGAGACTTTATGTATGGCAATAAATCATACATACCAGGTTTATCCAGTTACTTCAAAATGGACTCCCATACATTACCTTTCAGATCTGTATCTTTATAATTGTGATGATCTTTGTCATAAAACTCGGTACTCTGGGATACTGTTTTACCCTGCTGGACCACGTGCATTGAAGTGTCGCCCTGGTATCAAAAATTGAAACGGAGCAAAGTGGCAAACGTACCGAGTCCCCTTCCAAGTAAATTGAGACCACCATTCCAAGTGATCTCGGTTCACTTGGTTTGATGCGCATCCTGGTGCAATGGTTCTCAGAGGTTTCACATATCACTCCACACGAACCAATCGTACTTCAATCCGCATCAAAGGGTCAAACAAACTAGGTGTGAAAGTGCCCTTAATTATGGGTAGGGACCTACCTAAAATCGCGATTTCGCGGAAATCGTGAAATTGAGGGGTCACCGCAAAATTCACCTCTTAGGGGCCAATGCATACAAACAAGTATGGAGAGGCAAAAAAAAAGAAAACTTGTTTAAATGAACTACTGCACAACGCAAGTGATGCAAGCTACGTATCTTCCTTCTGCAGATAGCTCTTTTTTATTCCTTCGCCGTCCTGTGTGCATTGCACTTAAGCAAAAAACAAACAAAAAATGTCCACATTTACAAAATAAAATTCTCCAAAGCAGTCAACGTTCTTGTTTACTATTCAAATGACAAAGTTTTAATCAACCTATCAGTGCATCTTTACTGCTGTTATGTGACCTGTACTGTGCAGGAGGGGGCAGGACAAAGTTGGTACTGCATTTTTTTGATTTAGGTTGCTAAAATCTAGTTTTCAGCATTGGAGAGAAAATAGTAGAAATGGATGACAAAAAAAACAAAATATATTTTGGCTGATTATCATTTTAAGATATTTCCCAAAGAAACTACATGCAGACTGAGGTGAGGTAATTGTTTTCCATATCTTAATGTGTATTTGGAGAAAATACGATCGATCACTACTTAGCTTCAGAATCACACATTAAACAAAAGGCTACTACAGAGGCTGCTGAACAGAATGTAAAATAAACAGCTTTCAGAAACCAAACTGGAAAGTCAGCCCAGACAAAAAGTATTCCTGTCTGCAAGTTAAATCAGTACTAAAACGATCCAGCACAGCCACCTCGCTTCAACCTGCTGCTTACAGTTGGAATTTTAGACCTGAATAGCCATGTCTTCTTTGTTTTGACGTGGTACTAATAAAATAAATTATTGGATGGGGCAAATAACATGACAACGAACGTGCTGCATACATTGACTTTATTAGTATGCCAGATGCCCTTGTGTAACCAAGTTTTTGGGCTGTTTCTAATCGATTTCCACATCTGTATAACTTGGCAAAGCTTTGCCTTAACTTCCAACCAATTCAGTGGATGCAGACGTGCAGTCTCAATGTATGGGCAAGTCAACTGCAGGGGGATGCTGCATACTCGCCTTTAACAAATGCCAGCACTCTGTTTTAGTAAGGAAGCAATTACCACTATTTTTAGGCTTTACGGTGTTCTGAAATACTGTCTACTTAGGTTTATTTAATGTTTAAACATGTCTGCGAAATCCTAATTTTAATCTGCAACATACCCGTGAAAATACGTAAATTTACTGCGATTTAAGTAGACCCCTAATTATGGGTGATCTCAAGCAAACAGGAAAAGGCAGATTGTGAAGAACTGTTTGTACAAGTTTTTTTCATTGTGAAATTTTGCAATTCTGATACCATATCCGATGTCTATGGTCCGAGTACTATAAACATATTTTCTGTTTTGAACACTGGGACCTTATTGTCGTAGAATGGCTGTGAAATACCCCCTCCTGTTCTCTGAACTACCGCAAAACCACCAATATAAATGAAATGAACATTTATTTTAAATTTTATTACTACATGCCCCACCTACAGAAACTGTCCCCTCCACTTTTGAAGCCAAAGTTACACCAATAAGGTTCAGAAAAATCCGGCACCTATGCTTTTTACAAACGTTTTCCATATTTCCTGAAACAATTTAAAATGAAGAAACCTGATGTTTTTGTACCATCTGGTTCAGTGCTCTACAAAGACAATTGGGAGGCAGGGTCAATGCTAGTTCTATGTAACCAGCAAAACGAATTTCATACAAAACTAGTATACAACAAAACAATACATAACATAATTAATTACTGTACTCACTAGTCCTAAATTAATTCTTACTGTACATGGTCGACTTGTCACCCTTGGGAAATGCATTGTTGACAAGAAACCTATTCATTTCCTTTTTGGTCTTACATGTGAACACAGTTGCATGGTAAGTGAAAATAAACGATGGCCGTGTATTTACAAATAAATACACACAAATTTATCAGAGGAGAAGAGGGATATTTATTTATTTGCTCTGCTTACTGTTGGTGTACCCATTTTTAACAACACATTTTTTTACTATTAGGCATCTCTTTAGCAAAAGTATTGCTTAACTTCTTGATATACTGTAGGCTTCAGCATATTCGAGCTATTACCGCAATCGTGCAGTACGAAACTTACTTTAACTCAATGTTAGCTTTGATCTTTTGGTATTCATGAGCTTCAGCGTGTGACATCTGCTGGTGAAACACTATTTCAGTCATAATCTAGTCAGATAGCCTGCAGAAGATGTAGGGCAGGTTAACAAAACCGCATATCACACTGACTTCAGTTTTATCGTGGAGAGTTCCATGCCATATTTCGACATTTTTATAGCTGGTTTTGGCTACCACTGTAGATACTTATTTAGAGATACATGCAGGTAAATCAAACAGTTTACTGCATTTAAAAAAAAAAAAAGGGTTCACAGATATCCACCCTAGTCATTGTAACTTGCTGATCACCGACACAACCAGAAACGGAAATCAGAAACGGAATACGTATGTCTGATGAAGCAGTAAGACTTTTAAAAAAAAAAAACAGCTAAAAGAAAGCCAACGAGACTGACTGCACAACATTACAGTAATGTACAAAGCAATCCTGTGCTAGTGTATTGCAACACCCTCAGTGTGTAAAGTGGAGAGAAAATTGGTCTTTTACTCACATTATCCATAAAATTGGACTTGAAGCCATCTTGTTGCCGCCTCATTTCCTCTTGCTCTCTCTGCCGCATCATTTCTTCTTCACGTCGTCGTCTTTCTTCCTCATGTCTAACAATGCAACAAACAATATTTTGCCTTTTGCAACCAAAAATTACGCACCACCTTATCCAAAATCAGACCATAAATTCTTTCAACACTGCAGACCTCTAAATTATATTGGGGCATTCCCCAAGATCTGGCTGTTTTAGATGGATGTTTTTGTAAAGTTACAAAGTAAATCAACTATATCGTTAGGTTATTATCATAATCCTGGTTCCGTGAAATAGAAATGTAAGCATTACCGTATGGGTATTTACCTCCTAAAGACCCAGAAACCTAAATAAGACATATCAAAGCTGCTCGCAGAGCCTGTAACGCAGTCCTGGCCCACCCCCGAGGGCATAGCGACAGATCTCAGCATCATTTTTCATTCGAGCTTGCTGCAATCATGGACGCAGCAACCTTAATGGTTACATTTCAGGGAACCAGGGTTATGATAATAACTCCATTTTCCCTTTCAAGCACGAAATCTAACTATTACCTAATGGGTGAGTGTACCAAAGCCGTCACAAAGGCATTATTGCAGAACGACTGGAATGCTACAAGGCTAAGCTGAGAAGCTGCCTTGTGCATTACCCCAGTAACAGTAGCTAGGGCTAAAAAATTGAGGGAGAACTCACCTCTGTTTATGTTGTAAGGGTCAACCCTGAAGCCACCCTTAACAATCTCATTCCAAAGCCAGGGTTTTGTAGATCCAAGACGTTTAGTCGATAGAACCGCGTAAAAGTATGGGGAGTGGCCCACACCACTGCATTCCAAATGTCCCTGACAGATGCACCCTGGAATAAAGCCCAAGAAGTTGCCATGCTCCTGGCCAGTGAGCTTTTTCTGGAGGTGGCAAGCTGGCCAGCTCATAAGCAGTCCTGATTGTGTCTGCTATCCACATGGACAGCCGCTTGTTATACAGAGCTTGACCACGGGAATTAGCCCCACAGCAGACAAAAAATTGTTTGGACTGCCTCCAACTTTGTCAGACTGCAAAGGAGGTGGATGGAAAGCCTCCAATTCTACAGACTGGTTGACATGGAATGCCAAGATCATCTTCAGCAAAAAGGCCAGATTGGTACAGAGCATAACCTTTGTCCTGGCACCTCTAAAAATTAAGCAGGCTTTCGTAATAGAGAATGTCTGCATCTCACTCACCCACTTTGCGGAGGTATTAGCAAGCAAGAAAGCCGCATTGTGCAATAAATATTTCAGCTCAGCTGAATGCATGGGCTCAAATGGAGGCTTTGTGAGTGCATTAAGCACCACATTTAGCCTCCAGCAAGGAACAATGTCCTTCATAGGCAGCCAACGCCACAGAGCCCCTTTCAAAAATTGGCCGGCCAGGAACTGAGCTCCTAGAAGTGAGCTCCTGGGGACATGGCAAGCTGAAGTAGCTGCCAGATAGACCTTTAAATGTATAGGGCGATTTCCCCTTGTCAAACAGGTATTGCAAAAACTGCAATATTACTACTATGGGACAAGTCGTGGGGTCAAACCCGAGGCCGACACCACAGCTGAAAGACGCCCCACTTATACTCGTACTGGAAACGTGTGGATGTTGCTCTGGCATTTTGTAGGGTGTCAATAACCCGATGCATCAGGATGCCATAAGGGAGGGCTCTACAGCACGACAAAAAATGTGCTTGAGCGAATGTCGATTTTAATTTAGGCACAAGTGTGCGACTAGAAATTCCTAAAGGTTGACTATAAAAAATAAAACGTTTAAGCTGAAAGTATTAAAAAAAAAAAAAATTACAGATCTAAACTCTCATAGCTCAATGGTCATGTACTCTGGGAATGCAGTTTATTGGTGTCCACTGCCCACTGTTAATCACACATTAAAAACCCTGCCAATTTCACTGATTTATCAGTTTGATGGCTACTCATTTCCAGACAGTTTGAAAACTTGTCAAACCAGGGGAGGAAAACACATTTTCATGAAATTGAAGAGGTTGTAAAAGAAAACCGCGATGAACAAAATTTAGATATGTCGGCATCTTTACAAGAAATGAGGAATGAAGATGTGTCAGAAGATTAAAGTGAACAGGGAATTTCGAAAAGGGCTAGGTTGACACAGCTGATGGAGATTAGCAAAATAACATACAATTTCAACCAACAGTGGCTAAAAGATTTTCCCTGGCTTAAGTTAGACAATGTTAAAAAAAATCCATGTTTTGCACGTTTTGTCAGGATGCAGGGGAACTGATAGCATACATTTTTAACAGGGAGCCAAAAGTTAAAATGTGAAAATATATTAAAACCCAGTGCTTCAAAACGGCATGCAATGTGCATACATCCAGAAACGTCAGCCAGACCACCCCACTACCATCCAGGCTGCCACAAACGGGCAAGTAGCACATTTGGAGGAAGATGCTACCAGGCAGTTAAAAATAAAAAACGTAACATTGCATACTGTATTGCAAAAGAACTGCCGTTAACAAAGAGTTTTAGTTGTGCGGGGTTGTAGTACAGCGGTGCTCTGTTGTACTGGGTTGTAGTGCAGTGATGCTCTGTTGTGCTGGGTTGTAGTGCAGTGGTGCTCTGTTGTGCTGGGTTGTAGTGCAGTGGTGCTCTGTTGTGCTGGGTTGTAGTACAGCGGTGCTCTGTTGTGCTGGGTTGTAGTACAGCAGTGCTCTGTTGTGCTGGGTTGTACTGCAGTGGTGCTCTGTTGTGCTGGGTTGTAGTGCAGTGGTGCTCTGTTGTGCTGGGTTGTAGTACAGTGCTGCTCTGTTGTGCTGGGTTGTGTGGGGTTGTAGTACAGTGGTGCTCTGTTGTGCTGTACTCTGTTGGGCTGTGCTCTGGGGTCTGTGGTGGCTCAGTGGCTAAAGCTCCCGACTCGCTAGTCCTCTGCTACACAAACCAAACAAACAAAAGCACAGTGCTCCGGCTGCGTCCCCTTAGTACTGAGATTTGCAGCTCAGATCCCTGGTCTCTCTGTCAAAGCGCCCTAAGGCAGTGTTAGTAATGTGATATGTGTTTTGAAGACTGGGAGGAGAGATCAAAATCATCAGGTGACTTTACTATCCAATTCCGTGCAAAAATCCCTATGTCTGTGAAGACATTGAGAAGAGCTGGAGAAACCACAGCAAAAATCAACAATCTAAATTAGAGTATATAAATAGTATTGCATTTTATTTTACAAGAATAAAATATGTTTTTTCTATTCCTTTTATATATTGTGTGCATAATTTTATGCACACACTTGAATATTTCTATTATTATTATTATTTATTTCTTAGCAGACGCCCTTATCCAGGGTGACTTACAATTGTTACAAGATATCACATTATTTTATTACACTATTTTTTTTTACATATAATTAACCATTTATACAGGTGGGTTTTTACTGGAGCAATCTAGGTAAAGTACCTTGCTCAAGGGTACAGCAGCAGTGTCCCCCACCTGGGATTGAACCCACGACCCTCCGGTCAAGAGTCCAGAGCTCTAACCACGACTACTCTACACTGCTGCTGTTATGTATATATGAAATGTTTATTTTACATTTTGCTAACATTATATATATATATATATATATATATAAATATATATATATATATATATATATATATATATATATATACAGTACTGTGCAAAAGTTTTAGGCAGGTGTGAAAAATGCTGTAAAGTAAGAATGCTTTCAAAAATAGACATGTTAATAGTTTATATTTATCAATTAACAAAATGCAAAGTGAGTGAACAGAAGAAAAATCTACATCAAATCCATATTTGGTGTGACCACCCTTGCCTTCAAAACAGCATCAATTCTTCAAGGTACACTTGCACACAGTGTTTTGAAGGAACTCGTCAAGTAGGTTGGCCCAAACATCTTGGAGAACTAACCACAGTTCTTCTGTGGATTTAGGCAGCCTCAGTTGCTTCTCTCTCTTCATGTAATCCCAGACAGACTCGATGATGTTGAGATCAGGGCTCTGTGGGGCCATACCATCAGCTAACAAGGTGAGGTTGCTGAAGACAGTTTACTCTCAAAAGTCAAACACCATGGCAAGACTGAGCACAGCAACAAGACACAAGGTAGTTATACTGCATCAGCAAGGTCTCTCCCAGGCAGAAATTTCAAGGCAGACAGGGGTTTCCAGATGTGCTGTTCAAGCTCTTTTGAAGAAGCACAAAGAAACGGGCAACGTTGAGGACCGTAGACGCAGTGGTCGGCCAAGGAAACTTACTGCAGCAGATGAAAGACACATCATGCTTACTTCCCGCCATAATCGGAAGATGTCCAGCAGTGCCATCGGCTCAGAACTGGCAGAAAACAGTGGGACCCTGGTACACCCATCTACTGTCCGGAGAAGTCTGGTCAGAAGTGGCCTTCATGGAAGACTTGCGGCCAAAAGCCATACCTCCGACATGGAAACAAGGCCAAGCGACTCAACTATGCACGAAAACACAGGAACTGGGGTGCAGAAAAATGGCAGCAGGTGCTCTGGACTGATGAGTCAAAATTTGAAATATTTGGCTGTAGCAGAAGGCAGTTTGTTAGCCGCTAGGGCTGGAGAGCGTGCAGAATGAGTGTCTGCAGGCAACAGTGAAGCATGGTGGAGGTTCCTTGCAAGTTTGGGGCTGCATTTCTGCAAATGGAGTTGGGGATTTGGTCAGAATTAATGGTCTCCTCAATGCTGAGGATTACAGGCAGATACTTATCCATCATGCAATACCATCAGGAGGCATCTGATTGGCCCCAAATTTATTCTGCAGCATGACAACGACCCCAAACATACAGCGAAAGTCATTAAGAACTATCTTCAGCGTAAAGAAGAACAAGGAGTCCTGGAAGTGATGGTATGGCCCCACAGAGCCCTGATCTCAACATCATCGAGTCTGTCTGGGATTACATGAAGAGAGAGAAGCAACTGAGGCTGCCTAAATCCACAGAAGAACTGTGGTTAGTTCTCCAAGATGTTTGGGCCAACCTACCTGCCGAGTTCCTTCAAAAACTGTGTGCAAGTGTACCTAGAAGAATTGATGCTTGATGCTGTTTTGAAGGCAAAGGGTGGTCACACCAAATATGTTTTTGATTTAGATTTTTCTTCTGTTCACTTGCTTTGCATTTAGTTAATTGATAAATATAATCTATTAACATGTCTATTTTTGAAAGCATTCTTACTTTACAGCATTTTTTCACACCTGCCTAAAACTTTTGCACAGTACTGTATATATATATATATAAATATATATATATATATATATATACAGTACTGTGCAAAAGTTTTAGGCAGGTGTGAAAAAATGCTGTAAAGTAAGAATGCTTTCAAAAATAGACATGTTAATAGTTTATATTTATCAATTAACAAAATGCAAAGTGAGTGAACAGAAGAAAAATCTACATCAAATCCATATTTGGTGTGACCACCCTTTGCCTTCAAAACAGCATCAATTCTTCAAGGTACACTTGCACACAGTTTTTGAAGGAACTCGGCAAGTAGGTTGGCCCAAACATCTTGGAGAACTAACCACAGTTCTTCTGTGGATTTAGGCAGCCTCAGTTGCTTCTCTCTCTTCATGTAATCCCAGACAGACTCGATGATGTTGAGATCAGGGCTCTGTGGGGCCATACCATCACTTCCAGGACTCCTTGTTCTTCTTTACGCTGAAGATAGTTCTTAATGACTTTCGCTGTATGTTTGGGGTCGTTGTCATGCTGCAGAATAAATTTGGGGCCAATCAGATGCCTCCCTGATGGTATTGCATGATGGATAAGTATCTGCCTGTACTTCTCAGCATTGAGGAGACCATTAATTCTGACCAAATCCCCAACTCCATTTGCAGAAATGCAGCCCCAAACTTGCAAGGAACCTCCGCCATGCTTCACTGTTGCCTGCAGACACTCATTCGTACGCCTCCAGCCCTTCGCGAACAAACTGCCTTCTGCTACAGCCAAATATTTGAAATTTTGACTCATCAGTCCAGAGCACCTGCTGCCATTTTTCTGCACCCCAGTTCCTGTGTTTTCGCATAGTTGAGTCGCTTGGCCTTGTTTCCACGCCGGAGGTATGGCTTTTGGCTGCAAGTCTTCCATGAAGGCCACTTCCGACCAGACTTCTCCGGACAGTAGATGGGTGTACCAGGGTCCCACTGTTTTCTGCCAGTTCTGAGCTGATGGCACTGCTGGACATCTTCCGATTGCGAAGGGAAGTAAGTGTGATGTGTCTTTCATCTGCTGCAGTAAGTTTCCTTGGTCGACCACTGCGCTTCACGGTCCTCAACGCTGCCCGCTTTGTGCTTCTTCAAAAGAGTTTGGACAGCACATCTGGAAACCCCTGTCTGCCTTGAAATTTCTGCCTGGGAGAGACCTTGCTGATGCAGTATAACTACCTTGTGTCTTGTTGCTGTGCTGTCTTGCCATGGTGTATGACTTTGACAGTAAACTGTCTTCAGCAACCTCACCTTGTTAGCTGAGTTTGGCTGTTCCTCACCCAGTTTTATTCCTCCTACACAGCTGTTTCTGTTTCAGTTAATGATTGTGTTTCAACCTACATATTGAATTGATGATCATTAGCACCTGTTTGGTATAATTGTTTAATCATACACCTGACTATATGCCTACAAAATCCCTGACTTTGTGCAAGTGTACCTAGAAGAATTGATGCTGTTTTGAAGACAAGGGTGGTCACACCAAATATTGATTTGATGTAGATTTTTCTTCTGTTCACTCACTTTGCATTTTGTTAATTGATAAATATAAACTATTAACATGTCTATTTTTGAAAGCATTCTTACTTTACAGCATTTTTCACACCTGCCTAAAACTTTTGCACAGTACTGATATATATATATATATATATATATATATATATATATATATATATATATATATATATATATATATATATATATATATATAGACAGTGTTGAGTCAATAGGCGGTCGCGGTTCAATGCGAGCTGAAAAATACTGCTGTTGAACCAGACCTGCAGAGGGCGCATGCGCAGGAGACAAAATGGAAGGGTTTGGGAAGCTGCTGCCCAAAAATCTCTAGAACGTCACTACCGTGAGCGCTCCATTGAGCTGAAATACTTCCAGACAGGCGGCCATTCTCTGCACTCTGCCGTCCGACAGAGTGGACAAAATGGACTTGGAGTCCAAGCACACTCCTAGATAGGAGGCTGTCTGAGATGGCGTGAGTTGGCTCTTCGCATAATTCACTGTAAGGTCCAACCATTGAAGGTGGCCAGTGACAACTTCCGTGTCGGTCTCTGCCTGTGCTGGAGACAGAGAACAAATGAGCCAGTTGTCCAGATAGTTGAGCACTGATGCCTTTGAGTTTCAATGGGGCCAGGATAGCTTCCATGCACTTCGAGAACCTAGAAGCTATGGAGAGGCCAAATGGCAAGACACACAACTCGTAGGCTGTTCCCTGAAAGGCGAACCTCAGGTACTTCCGGTGCGCTGGTTTCATGGGGATGTGGAAATAAGTGTCTTGAGGTCCACCTTGGTAACCAGTCGACTGGCCCGACTGACCGCAACAGCTGTTGCATCGTCAACAATTTGAACCTTCTTCGGCTCAGAGCACTGGTTGACCTGTCTGAGGTTGAGGATCGGTCTGAGGTCACCATCCCACTTGGGCACTAGGAAGTACCTGGAGTAGAACTCTTCCTCCAACTGGAGGGGGTCTATCATGCGAATAGCCCATTTTTGCAGCAGAGCTGCTACCTCCCGAGACACCACAGCGGCGTCTTGCGGGTCCATGACTGATGTTGTAGTCACGCCCCAAAAGGGAGGGGGACCGTGCTTGAACTGCAGTGAGTAACCGGTTTGAACGGTAGTAAGCACCCAGATGTCCGTGGTGCACAGACGCCAATACTCCAGATGGGACCCTGGGCCTGTGGCAACAGACTCCTAGGGCTGCTGCTCGGCTTGTGGCTTGGCCTGAGGCATCTGTCTGCACAGCACGGCGGAACCTATTAAAGCCTCCACGGCAAGCAGCTGCGAGCCGGTTCTGACCATCACCTTTGGCAGCAGGCTGTGCCGGTCTTTGAGGCTGCTGGGGCCTATAGCGCCAGTTTGCCGCTGGTTTGCACACTGGAAACAATTAAACAATTAATAATATAAGCATCTCGTATTTAAACAAGAAAATAATATAGCTCCAGTAGAAGCTATGCAGCCTTGGGGGGGGTAAATACCCATACGGTAATGGTTACATTTCATACTTGAAAGGGAACCAACGCCTCTTAACTCTGCATACCTCATTTCAATCTGCTTGCGCTTCTGAAGTTCTTGATTTCGCAGTTCTTCCAAACGCCTTAGCTCTTCTTGACGTCTCATAAGATCTATCAAAGACAATAATATATAGACACATTTCTATTTACAATATTTACTAAATTGTGTAATTTCTTGACCACCAAAAAAGAAAAGGGTGGATGCTATTTTTACACGATTGGATGTCAAAGTAAAAGGCCATTGCACACTGGATCCGATAACGCATCCGAATTTAATGTGAGTCTAACCGACCGCAAAAACTACTTAATGTGCGTGTTCAGTACGGCCGCACTCAGCGTCAAAATAACGACCTATTTTATAAGACTAATTAGGTAAAGCAGGCAATCAAACAATTTAAATACCCCTCACCGCAATTTGTGGTGGAGAATTACACACCTCTCACAATAAATAACGGGTTTGGGTCAACCCTGCGTGTGTACGCTACACATTCCAAAAGAAAATGAATGGCACAAAGACCTCAGCCTGGTACTAGCCATGGTGATGAGGATGCTCGGAAGCAAAAACTGAAATTTACCAATATGGAAGTGGAGATTTTGGTACAAGCAGTACTTGTAACACATGAAGATGTTTTACAAGCTCGAAATACATCAGCAGGACAAAGGAATAAAATATGGAATGTGTGGTGGCTTCTTAATAAACAAATGTACCACTTCAGAGTTTGTAGTCTAGGTTTCTTATACATTACGATGCATCATCCAGTTACTGTGCTTTGCATACTAGTTCAACTTCTTATTTCGTATAGAATATTCCAGGCGTATAGACTTTTCAAACTTCAGAAATAATACGTTTTATTTACTTGCATCCATTGCAGTCAAACGGGTGGATAATCCTTCCATTGTTGTACAGCAATATGTTCAGCAACAATACAACTTCATACGAACAGTCTTCAGTTTAACTACAACATATCTTCTTAAAGTCTTATGCAGTTACAACACTCCTATTTCTTATGTTTGTCTGTATTTCTCTATGTATGATTTTAAAGCACATCTGTATGGTATATATGGTCAAAAAACTGTATTTGCTCTAGCTACAAACTAACTGCGTTATCTGACCCTCTGTCTTTTTTTTTTTTTCCCCAACTCGAATTTAACAATACTGCCTGAACCAGTATTGTTAAATACCAGAATGCCATATTACAAAAAATAAATTCTGTAGGCATTACTAAAATAACGGTGGAGGATTGTATATGAGATTTTCTTTTGTGCTCGGAATATCGTTCCACTTTTCTTAATCTCCTCCAATGTTCTTTTAATAATGCCTACACTAAGAAACAATACCGGTATTATAAACTAATTTACAAACTGACTTGATCAGAAAGGTTAAAAAATGAGCTCTTTGCAAAATGTTATTAAATGTTTCTTTGTCCTTGAAAACAAATTAACGCCTGCTTTTCAGAGTTCTAAAAATAATCAAGTAAATACAAGGCCCGCAATTACGGGCAGCTTTAATATATTAGACGGAATATTTAATAGACTTCATTTGCAAAATCCCCTCCCAATTTTAGCCGTTTTGTTCAGAAACGCCCAGAATTACATATGCATATACAGCATTACATATGCATCAAGGGCTAAAGCGCACAGAGATATTGGCCCCGCAAATCACGTATTAATTGCATGTTTATACCATTGCGTGCGTTTTATAAATCCCATCCAAGACTTCAGAACCCTCAGCGTCCGTATTACGATAATAAAACATGCGCAATCCTTTTCTAAATGATGCTTCAATTTTGGAATCGAAACAAGTTCGATTTGATCCGATTTGACGTGCATTAAAAATAACATTGATCAATGAAAACCGACTGGGAAGACACGTGGGTTCTTGCTGTACCCTGAACAAAATGATAAATCTAATTGTGTGTGCCGACAAACAAAAAATACTTTATGATAAATTCAAAGATTACAAATACTGTAAAAAAACAAAACAAAACACACACACATATATGGAAAGACATTGCCGTGGACTTGGGCATGAATGATATGTATCATAAAACATGAAAAAGTGGATTTTGTGCCGTATAGGTTATTACAAGCATATACATTTTATTTCAATTGTAGTTGAGGAAGTAAAGAAACAATGGCCTAACCTGGAGACACATATGAGAGAAAGAAGCGTGACAGGGCAAGAAAGGTCAGGGCTTAACAGTCAGAAAAGAGGGGCAGTACATGAAAGTGATGGAAAGTATTTTCGGTAGCTCATCGCTAGCTTACCAACTTATATATATATATATATATATATATATATATACACACATATAATTATTTATTTATTACAGGAGCGAGTGTTTGAAACATTAAATATTGCTCATATGGTTCCTGATGCTATGACAACCGTGTTTTGTAATATCATATTTTTTTATATGTATTGCGTAACAACATTATTATAGTCTAGTAGAAACGTAATAATTAGCAAACGTTTTCCATCAGCATTTGCTGATCACTAAATCATACTACATTTAACATTTTTTGTGTTCAAAGTTATGTAAGAATTAACAGAATTGTGTTTATTTTTTATTAAAATACTGAAACTAGTTATATTTACTACAAAGCCTCTACTCCACTTCAGTGCTCTGAAGTACGATATTAACACATCTAGCGTGCAATGGATTGAGAGACGACTTTTTTGGATGACAGATTCTAAATGACTGAAAGGATCAAGTGTATAAAGGCCTTAAGGGGATATCCATTTTACAATCACTTAATCTCAAACAATAAACATAGATAAAGACTAGTCTAGTCTGTGATTTTTTTTTTCCTTTAATATTTCTAATTAGTTTGGGAAGGCAGAAATAAACGTGAAAAAATAGTTCCTAAAAGCGATAACTGATAGGTATGAAAATGTACTAATGTTTTGCTTATCCTTTGTTTTGTGTACATTAACTTCTCAGATTTATTGTTTAGTTTCTTTTTGGCCGTTAGAACATTAAAATAATTAGATAACTCCTGAGCAACCAACCTCTATGAAAAACTACTGGGTGATGCAAAACTTTTGGCCATAGCTCTCTCTATCTCTATATATTATTTTCTTTACTTTCACTGTCAACATATAATGTTTCGACACAGATTCATTTCTTTATGTCCTCTTCGTAACCGTCTTTTTAGACAGAACTTTAGACTCACTCTATCAAATTGCAGTGTCTCTTGTTTCCTACCGTCGCTGGTTAATGAAGGGGCTACAGGCTGTTCGGATAAGTCAGACGCAGGCAGATAGGTAACTGGCATTTCTTTACTAAACTCGTTCTCAAAGTAATCCGAGTCCAAATGAAAACAATACAAATTATTTCAGACATTTTGAAGTTGTTATAAAACACATATCTTGGCAGTATTGTTTGAACTACTGAAGCACGGCTCCGTTCCGAATTTCAGCAGCACACCACTAGATTGGAATGTACAGTGCCTTGCATAAGTATTCACCCCCCTTGGACTTTTCCACATTTTGTAGTGTTACAACCTGGAATTAAAATGGATTTAATTGGGATTTTTACCATTTGATTTACACAACATACTTAACACTTTGAAGGTGCAAAATATTTTTTATTGTCACACAAAAGTTAATTAAACAAAAAAAAAAAAAAAAAAAAAGTATTCACCCCCGAGTCAATACTTGGTAGAAGCACCTTTGGCAGCCATTACAGCTGTGAGTCTTTTTGGGTAAGTCTCTACCAGCTTTGCACATCTGGATCCTGCAATTTTTGCCCATTCTTCTTGGCAAAATTGCTCAAGCTCTGTCAAGTTGGATGGGGACCATTGGTGAACAGCAATTTTCAAGTCTTGCCACAGATTCTCAATTGGATTGAGGTCTGGGCTTTGACTGGGCCACTCTAAGACATTCAGGTTCTTGTTTTTAAACCACTCCAGTGTAGCTTTGGCTGTGTGTTTAGGGTCATTGTCCTGCTGGAAGGTGAACCTCCGCCCCAGTCCCAGGTCTCTTGCAGACTGAAACAGGTTTTCCTCTAGAATTTCCCTGTATTTGGCTCCATCCATCTTACCCTCAATCCTGACCAGTTTCCCAGTCCCTGCCGATGAAAAGCATCCCCATAACATGATGCTGCCACCACCATGCTTCACCGTGGGGACGGTGTTCTCAGGGTGATGAGCAGCGTTGGCTTTGCGCCACACATAGCGTTTTGCACCAATTAAGGCCAAAAAGTTCAATTTTGGTCTCATCAGACCAGAGAACCTTTTTCCACATGTTTGCTGTGTCTCCCACATGCATTTTGGCAAAATCCAAGCGGGATTTGATATGGGGTTTTTTTCAGCAATGGCTTTCTTCTCACCACTCTTCCATAAAGCCCAGCTTTGTGGAGCATCCAGGTTATAGTTGTCCCATGGACGGTTTCTCCCATCTCAGCTGTGGATCTCTCCAGCTCCTTCAGAGTTACCATTGGCCTCTTGGTTGCTTCTCTGACTAATGCCCTCCTTACCTGGTCACTGAGTTTTGGTGGACGGCCTTTTCTAGGCAGAGTCGCGGTTGTGCCATATTCTTTCCATTTTTTAATAATGGATTTAACGGTGCTCTGGGGTATGTTCAAAGTTTGGGTTATTTTTTATAACCCAACCCTGATTGGTGCTTCTCCAGAACTTTATCCCGGACTTGTTTTGATAGCTCCTTGGTCTTCATGATGCTGTTTGTTTAGATATGCTCTCTAACAAACTAGGGGGCCTTCCAGAAACAGGTGTATTTAATCTGAGATCATGTGACACTTTAATTGCACACAGGTGGACTCCATTCAACTAATTATGTGACTTCTGAAGGCCATTGGTTGCACCAGAGCTTATTTAGGGGTGTCACAGCAAAGGGGGTGAATACTTATGCAATCAAGACTTTTCAGTTTTTTATTTGTAAATAATTTTGAAAAATATGTAGATTTTTTCCCCACTTCGACATTATGGACTATTTTGTGTAGATCAGTGACAAAAAATCTGAATTAAATCCTTTTTAATTCCAGGTTGTAACACTACAAAATGTGGAAAAGTCCAAGGGGGGTGAATACTTATGCAAGGCACTGTAAGCAAAAGACACATTTGAAGCTTATCTGAGTAAGCATGTTATCCCACTGAAGTGGAACAACAATAACTTAAAAAAGGGGTAAAAACTATAACTTTTTTTTTTTTATATGTAGACAAGTATGCATATGGTTTTGTTAAATGATGTCAGAGGTAAAAAACACAGTTTGCAGAAAGAATACTGGTATATTTGAATGCTCGGGAGGTATATCGTTATTTTACTGTTCAAACAGATAAAAAGAAACCAAACAATACATCCGAGAAGTTGAAAAATGCACAAAACAAAGGCAAGCAAAACATTAGTAAACTTTCATACCTCTAAATATTCACTTTAAATCTTAATATTTGTTTCCCGATTTATTTAAAACAGACCTATCTACAGTATATTTATGATGTTTTAACAAATACATTTTGTAGTAAAGGACACACAGCAAATCTCATTACCTTGTCTCATTAGCATGAGCTGATGTTCATGACGAGCGGCTTCCATTTCAGCTTCAAGTTTCTCTTTCGCTTCTCGGATATTTCTGTCAACCTGATCACGCTGTTGCTTTTCCATGTCATCAAGGGCCTTCCATCGAGATGAATATTCAAACTCAAATGTTCCAGGCTGAGCAAAACGAGGGGGCTGTTCTCTTTCCCTAAAATAAATTGTATTTCTTAAAAGAAAGTAGTTTACAAGTAGTTTAGGTCCAATCAATCTGAACAAAGCAGATGCTTCAAGTAGTAGTACATGTGCCTAGTAATTGGTTATATCTGAATATTTGATTGAAACAAAAAGTCTATGTTATAAAACACATTTAATTCCATTCTGGAGCCCACAGAAACTTTGATTATTAAGTGTTAGTTAACGTTTTTAAACAATATGAAAAAAGTACACATTTTCAGGTGTGACATAGCTTGCCTGCATTTTTCAAATACAAGGGACTATAACATTTTGTTAAAACACTAAACCCAAAGCAATTTTTGCAAAGCCGGCAAGTGAGATCTACGGTGTCCATATAGGTAAGACAGACTCAAAAAGGCAAAGCTGAACCTGTACAGGAACACTGAACCATTCACTTTTCAGTCAGCAATCCTAAGCAGCAGATTTTGTCAAGCTACTAAATCCAGATCTTATCTTGTCCATTTTTCTGCCTGGCCTCACTGGCTGATCAATAGGGATCGTTGAAGGTGAACCAAGCCCAGCCAAATGTGAGAGTCCAGAAAGAAAAAAATGTTGTTTGCATTATTTTGCAAGAATTGCGTTATTACGAGATCATTTTCATCAGCGATAAAGATGTCATAGTGCAGCAGGAGTGAAGTGCAGCTGGACAGTGAGAAACTGTCATGTATTTGTGCACAAACGCGAGCAGCTTTTTAAACTAGGCTAAAGCAATCTGAAAAAATGCATTTACACGACAGATTATTAAAAATGCAAGTAATATTCATTACATCTATTGGACAATGTTTATGGAAAATGTGTATGCAGAAATACATATATTCTTCGTCATTAATGATTATTTTGTTAATTGACAATATGCAGGAATAAATACATTCTCCAGTGATACACGTGCATTTACTAGTACGCTTCGGTAAATCATAAGATGCTTATGATAATATAGTGCTGGGACGAACATAGGATTTTCACGTTCGGATATTCTCTCATAATTTAAATATTCTTGTTTTTCAAAAAGTAATGAAAGCCATTATATTGCTCTGAACGCAGGCAGAGACAGCATAGCAGCAGGGGCAGGGGGTGTGGCAGTGGACCCTGTGTGTGTGTGCCTTTATTTTCCAGCAAGACCTTACAATATATGTAACACGTTAAAATAAAACAATAAGCTCCTTAGTGGCACATCTGGTAAATGCACTCCGAGTGGAGTGCAGAATGCACCCTATAGCCTGGAGGTTGCTGGTTTATATAGAACAATATCCCAGGAGTAAAGAATGCATTGTATTGTGTAGTCCTTACTTTACCCCACTGAATTAACTACAAAACAAAAGGATGCCAAATAGCAGTTCAAGTTAAACATTGTTTTGTTTATTCCCAAAATAAATAGTACATAAAGTTAGTACATTCCTTGCCATTTCTTCACAGTAAACAGTGACCAGATACATTTTCATAAAGTAATATCATGAGGTTTTTGTGCCTTTTTGTAGCTAGAAAATGTTGAATAAACCACCTTATGTGAGCGACTGAAGGAGTACACAAGTAAGTCATTGTTTAAAACCAATATGCAGATGTTAAAACAAAAGCTGACCAACTATTTCTCCCAAAAAGAATGTGCAGTATGAAATACATGCATTTAGGAAACCATTACAACAACCCAGTGAAAATCTAGACCAGACTATGCATGTTAGCTAAGAACTGCAAATTTGATGGCATTGAGAAAAAGATAAAGGCACAGATAATACAGAACTGTACTAGATTCCACTGCAGAGCATTAAGCGAGCGAGAACTGTCATGAAGCAAGGTTCTTGAATATGGTAGAGCGCTTGAAACTTCTGAAATTCTGAAACAAAATAAGCCAGACAGAATTCTAAGCCAGCTTTCCAGAAGCCACAATAGCAGACCACACACACACGCTTAATGCAGAAACTTAATGAAGTGGTGGATCGTATCCGCACCGAGGAGTGTCCAGCGAAAGGCAAAGAATGCAGAGCATGTGGCAAGCAGAACCACGCTGCAAGACAATGCTGCTCAGTGCTGCAGCATGCAGGGCATCACAAGACAACTATTACAAAAATTGAAGCTACAACCTACGATTTAAAAGTTAACCAAATAGCACCACAAGCAAAATAAGCAGAAACAGACTAGTCCAGCAGTAATGAAGCATATGTGTTTGTAGTCAAGACACAATCATATTAAAACGGCTACGAGTGCAGGTACAAATAAATAGCACTAAGATGACAGGGCTGCAGTGAACATTAGAGGTGAGACAGTATACAATGCACTGGAGGTACACCCTGAACTCAAGCCAAACAGAGATAGACCTATATGGCTCCAAAGTAACATTTACAGTCCTTGGGAAATTTACTAGTTCTCAGTTGGGATTGAGATACATGAATGACTTAACAGGTATCAACTGAATTCTTAAAGTAGGAGTATAAAAGGTCAGGGTAAAACACTGAAAATCAGAAGCCCCAATTATAGATTTGAAACATATTAGGATTATACAAATAGGCAATATTTTTCAAAGAGCGTCATTGACTGTTTTTCCGAGTGGTAACGATTGTAGTGGAGTGACACTGATTGTGTCAGGCTTCTCTTATAAGGAAAGTGCTTTCCAGACAGTAATTTCAGTTTCAAAGTTTTATTTACAATTATATTGACAACACAAAAGAAAACGGTAGGCTATTATCATAACCCTGGTTCCCCGAAATAGAAATATTAACCATTACAAAACGGATGATGTCTCTTGAAGAGCACAGGAAACTGACAACTATACCAACGCTGCTCGCCAGAGCCTGTGACGCTCCTGAGGGTCCGCCCCCGAGCCCATAAGAAGCCGAGTCACAGGAGTCTGTACTCTCAACTTCAGATAAGTGAAATATACTTTCTCTATTTTTTTTTAATAATATTTCGATATATTCTGCATTTTTTGATACATTGTTGACAAATCGCTGAAAAGAATAGTAAAACTATTTTAAATTCAAATTCAAAGTGATTTTATAATTTATATATATATATTATACACACACAGGGTTCCCTCTCTAGAAAGTGGGTCTCGGGGAACACATAACACACATCTGACTAAAATACAAAATAAAATAACTCCCTCTCTATAATGTACATATAGTGAAGCAAAAATGTAACTTTCCGTGAATGAACCATGCATAAAGCACCATGTAATCAACACTATTTTTACAAAAAAAAAAAAAAAGGTAACATTATTATTTTATTGTTATTTATTTCTTAGCAGACGCCCTTATCCAGGGCGACTTACAATCGTAAACATTCCCACTGGTGGATCATTTTAAATTTGCAGTTTCTAAACTATGAAGACCCTGGCTAAACGGCGGTCGGGAGTTCTGTTCGAAGTGACAGACAAGCAAACCAAGTGCAAGAAGGACAGCAATAAAATAAAACCAATTGTAAATAGAGAGAAATGTGATTATTTATAGTTCTCTTTATTATATTATTTAACAGAATTCCTAATTGTGCCAGGTGATTTTTTCTTTTTCTACAAATCAGATATCAGTAACTGAGTAAAAATGTTTGCAAGTTGCATCTGCTGAATTGCAATGTTCAAAAACTGCTTTAAAACAAAAAGTAGGACTCGCTTTATCCATTACTATTAAGTTGTATCAAATGAAAGCCTTTGAGACAAAATGACCACTGAAAACACAACTTGAAACTTAAATGTAACATACCATTAACACACTGCTGCAGTTTAACATGAATGCTCCAATGCTTCAAGCATCGGCACCAAACCGGCTTTTTTTTTTGTAATTTCTAATATTAGACTATAATGCCAACACAACATTATGTTTAAAATGGTTCATTATAGTAAATTGTTTTTCAAGGAATATAATAATAATTTGTCAACTTTAATGCCGCTCCACTACATCTCATGGCATTAACTGACAAATTGATCATTAACTACCAGGAATGGATCAATTAACACTTAGTCTTGCCTATACCACCTATTTAAAAAAAAAAAAAAAACACATTTTTCTAAGTTTTTTCGCCAGGGAAGAAGCTTGTCAAATGGCTTTACATCACTTTCATTGGCTGACATATTCTATGACGTAATGTTGCTTCTACAAAATCAACAGTCCTTTGCACATCACTTTCTACAAAAAAAGTATCCCTTTCTACATTTTTCCAGCAACATGTAGACCAGTGTCCCCTCGGCTTAAGAGCCACAAGGTAAAATAATTACCCCAGCATGATAAAAAGTATGGAAGTAACTCGCCTCATGACTATGCTGTAGGGGCGGACTGGGAGGTCGGTGTCAACACTGTTGTGCAGAAAACAGGGTTTAGCGGGTAGAACCTGGTGAAGGTGTGGGAGGAGCCCCACACTGCCGTGTTGTAAATGTCTCTGACAGATGCACCCTAGAACAAGGCCCATGAAGTCACCTGGCTCCTGGTGGAATGGCCAGTTATTTTCTCTCGTGGAGGAAGGTTTGGCTATGTCATAAGCGGTCCTGACTGTATCAGTCAACCACTAAGGCAACCTCTGTTTTGAAACTGCCTGTCCTTGCGACTTAGCCCCATAGCAGACAACAAATTGCTCTGCTCTCTGCCAACTTTGCGTCCTGTCAACATAATGCGCTAAAGCTCGAACTGGGCAAAGCGTATGGAGCTTTCGCTCTTTAATTGGAAGGAAAAGGAAGGGGGTTGGAAAGCCTCCTTTTCCACTAATTGGTTGACATGGAACGCTGAAATGGTTTATCGGCAGAAAGGCAGGGTTGGTCCGAAGGGAAACCTTCGTCCTACCCTCAGAAAAAATTAAGCAAGCCTTCAATATAGAAAAAGCTTGCAATTCACTCACCCAAGCACCATGCCTTTATAGGCATACTGAGAACGTGTGGAGGCTGCTCTGGCATTTTTCAGGGTGTCAATCACCCTATTTGACAACCCTAAATGACTCAAGTGCAGCCATTCAGGGGCCAAACCCAGAGTTGGAGTATCGCTGGGTTGTGGTGCCACAAGGTGCCCTGCGCCTAACTGAGGAGGTTGTCGTGCTTCGGCAGCTCCCATGGCTGGCCGCTCAGGACCTGTATCAATAAAGAGAACCAGATTCGTTTTGGCCTATTAGAAGGACCCAAGCCCTGTTTAGTCTGGTCTTCTCTAAACATAGTGGGAGCAGCGCAAATGCTGGGAACGCGTACAGAAGATGGTCCGGCCTCTGGTGGGTTAGAGCATCTATCCCCAGGGAGTTCTCGTGCTTCATGGAGAAGTACTGAGGGCAGTGGGTTGTTCACCGCCAGACCTGAGGCACAGGTGACCAGTTACGATGTCTGTGTGAAGCCGTGCTTGCTCTGGAGACATGGCGCAGGTGAGCCAGTCGTCCAGATAATTCCGAACTCAACTTGAGTCTCAACGGGGCCAATATGGCTTCCATGCACTTTGTCGATGTTCGGTGGTGAGTTTTTTTTTTTTACACGTTCGGTGGTGAGGCGAACTCGGTGGAACGTCACAGTGCAAGCACAGGACGGAACCAAGTGGTGATGACTTCTGAAAATCGGGAGATCAAACCACTAGTGGCAATATCTGAGAGGCTACTGGAACGCTCAGTGCAAGCCTGAGGCAGAACCAATTGATGATCTACACCTGAACTCAGGAGATTGAATCACTAGTAGCACTCAACAAGCCACTGACTAGACCAAACAACCAGGACAGGACGAGGTTGAAGGTTGTCTGTTTGTTCAAGCCTTTACCGTAGCAAAGCAATTATATCAACACTACTGTGGCATCAAACCACTACTGCAAGCTGCAGTAGTAGCTTGGTCCTGCACAGTAGCAGTAAATGTGCTAAAGCGCGTGGAGCTGTAACAAAAGAAAAACGGCACAAAATACAAACTGAATATATAATATAATTCAGTCTAACACAGTTGCAGTAACAATAATAATATATTCAAAGAGCAAAAAACACAAGCTACAGTGCCGACTACAGTGTTAGGTCCATGGGAAGGGGCAACTAATTGAGCTGCAGGCTTCTGCGGAGCAGCAGGCCGTCGCTTCGAAATGAACTCCCGACCGCCGTTTAGCCAGGCTATTTATAGTTTAAAAACTGCTAATTAAAATGATCCACGAGTGGGAATGTTACCTTTTTTTATTCTATTGGAAAAAATATAGCATTGATTACATGGTGCTTTATACATGGTTAATTCACGGAAAGTTACATTTTTGCTTCACTATGTATGCATTATAGAGTTATTTTGTATTTTAGTCAGATGTGTGTTGTGTCCTGCGGTGCCCTCCACCCCCTCCCCCGTTTATAATGCTCTTTGGTTATAACGCTCATTTTGTGTGTCCCCTACACCCAGCGTATAGCAAGGGAGCACTGTATATATTATATAACCACTTTTAATTTAAAATTGTTTTACAATTCTTTTCAGCGATTCAGTCAACAATGTATCAAATATGCAGAATATATCAAAATATTATCAAAAAAATAAAGAGAAAGTATATTTCACTTATCTGAAGTTAAGAGTACAGACTCAATAATTTGTTAAAGTATTTTGTCCTGTGACTCAGCTTCTTATGGGCTCGGGGCCTCAGCAGCGTCACAGGCTCTGACGAGTAGCATTGGTATAGTTGTCATGTGCTCTTAAAAAGAGACATCACCCATTTGTAATGGTTAATATTTCCCATTTGAAAGGGAACCTAACTCCAAGGAGATCTAAACTAATACCTGTATCTTGTCTACCCTGTAACGTTTAGGTTTTGTTTAGTTTTATAAAGTTTCTGACACGCATGTCCAACTCTCATTTCTCCCAACAGCAAACACACCTCAGACTGGTCTCTTAATAACCACACATGCAAACCAATTATCACATTACTGTCCAAGTAATGATTAGAGCCCTACCTAAAATCGTGAGAAGCAATATCGATAGGGATCGCTTTGCTGTCTGTTAACTCCGGAAACCACTGTAGAACTAAAGGTGATCTACGCTTCATGGATACAAGCAGAACATAACTCGAAAGATTTGATCGCTTTCATCAATGGTTTGGCATTCTGAGCAATGAACTCAGTGTCAAGTGGCAAGTACGTGTCGCTTAAAAGTGAGAATGAAGTGCCCAGTAGTGTATCAAGTGAAATCCTCATTTCACTTTCAATGAACTCGCTGTATACATTAACGTGCTCATCGTGGTATAGAACTGCTTGAAACCATGAATTCCATCGTGTCACCACTGCTTTTGGACACAGAAGCACTTGATCAAGACTGGTCTACTATTTTTCTGCAAGAAAAGCTTTAAAAACACAGTTTGCGAGCTGGGCAGTGTTTAAATTTTTTTTCATTGCAGCAACAAATTTGTCAACTTTAGAAAAATGTTACGCCACTGATTGCTTGCTAGACTTACACGTTCTAGGCACCGAATTAGGAAGTATACCACGTAGTACTTCATTATATGCCCAAGTACAGTATGTGGCATTGTCTGTCACAATCCCTGACACCTTGTTAAACTCAAAAGCAGCGCGAGATCTGACGTGTACCTTACTACACTAGTTAAGGAAAGAAGTCGGGGAGAATTATCAGGATATGTTGCAAACTGCATCAGCTGATTGTGCGTGCCATGAAGTAAAAATCAAGTCCTGAGATTTTGTAACATGCAGAGGTACAGCTTGCAGAGGTTCTGTGTTTTGCAACGCTGCCCAGGTACACTGCTAGACATTATGGTAGAAACCCAATATTGCGGGATCCGCAATTTCCTCAATATCGCGAAGTAGGGCCCTAGTAATGAAGTAATTCTAATTTGCAACAGGTGTACTGTTGAGAGCTAGGATTCACTGCGCACCATCTTGTTGGAACTGCGGCTAGCCCCCAGAAAGTTCTGTTTAAGCGAAGTCTAAGGCATCTGCCCTCTGTTACTTTACCACACAACCTTTACCTTTAAAACAGTATTAGGGGGAACTTAATGTAAATTTGGCATCGCAAGTTTGAAATGGAGGGGAGAAGTACAAACGGGAGTCTAAATAGCTAGCTTTATTATGGAGAAAAGGTGCAAAAAAACAATGGTAATGTATTATCCCTTAGCGGTCCATTTATTCAGCGTGTCAGGTCCAATTTATTTTCACACGCGCAGTTTATTTTAGATGCACCGTTTAAAAGTATTTTTTTTAAAAACAGGTTTAAAAGGCACTGCATATCAACAGGACACTCAGTACTGCATCTCCAGCCCTGCCCCACCCCTTGTTCGCTATTTTTTTTCACATACCTCTTGATAGTAGTGCATACCGATAAATCATCTCCTGATCACTCGTTTTATCACCAAACTCCTCAATAATGCGATCCAAGTCATTATTTTATTACTATAACAACTAAAAAAAGCTCTGCAAATGTCTGTAATATTCTTTGAGCGCTGGATGCAGAAGCAGCTATCTTGTTTGTTTATGTCCGTGTTATCTATGTGGTGTCGGGGCTATCTGTATTCATGAGATAACGCCTTTTTTTTCGGCTTCTCTTGGCTCCTTTCGATTTCACTCAACCATTGAATGGTTTTCTCGGCTTTTTCCGGAGAAAAAATGACTAGAGACCTGTTTTTTGCATCTTTTTGATGATGTCGGAAAGGGTCCGACATTGCACCGGAAAGGGAAAATTGCAATGTCGGACCAGGTCCGACATAGGACCGCAAAGGGTTAAATAGCTGATTTAATTGTGCTACCGAGTTAGTATATGTTTTCTGGTTTTGTATACAATGTTGTAGTTTGGTTAAACGTCTTGCTCTTTGCAATAATTAGTAATAATAACAAATGGGGAATATCAGACAGCAGCAAAGTATTTTGGAAATGGGCACACACATACAAACAAACAAACAAACAAACAAACATACATACATTACCAGATGTGAGGGTGAGGTTGAGGATGGAGTTGCATTGTTTTAAATGCATCTAATTATTCAAATGAGTTCTGGATTTCTTCAAAGGTCGGTGAAAGGTTTGAATACATTAACTAATTTTTTTCTCAGACACACCAATAGTGCTAGTTGTTTGGGGGGGGGGGGAGCAAAATTTGCCATGACAGCGGCAGACTTGACTTTTTGTTTACAAACTGAACGCTTTGTTTACAAACTGAACGCTGTGTAAAAGGAACAGAGTACCCTTAACTAAATGGCACGACAACTTATTCCTTAGGGTAGGTGGAAGTTGGTCATTTAGGAAAGGGGCAAAGCTACGGTACCCAAACTCAATGACCCAGACGGTAAACGGCATGGCATCTGAGGATTGGAGGAGCGGATGCGCTCGTTAACCTACGGTGGAGCGAGAGTATAAATAGGGGACATAGTGTAAGTGATCTGTTCCTTTGTTAATGGTTAGAACAAACCTAGAAGGAGTATCCTGTGTTGCTAAAAACATGAGTGTTGTGTTTTAGTTGCCCGGGTAAAAACTGTTTGTTTGTTATTTTAGACTGCTACTAAAGATCCGGAGCTGTCGCTATTCAGCCAGCATCAAACCCGGACACCAACACTTTCCCCTTTGTTCACGGAGAACTGTCTTGCACCACGAGCACTAATAATCACTCACTGGTAACTGTGTTTGTGCTTTGTGTTTCCTGTGGGTGTAATAGAACTTGGACTTTTGTTATTTGGTTTCAGGTCAAACCCGAGGATTACAAACAAAGTGATACACGCTGTTGTATCACTTCCATCATTCATTATTTACAGATGTTCGCCATAAGGCTCTGGACATTGTATAATAAATCAATAAACACCCTTGCACCTGAAAAATCATTGTCTGTGTGTTCTTGTTTCCACTCTGCACTGCACACACCTGTAACCAATCACCACTTTGCCACAGCATGTTAGAAGGGAGAGCGAGTGTGGGGGGAAAAAAATAACCTAGTGATCCTAGTGTAAATAAATAGGAGAAAGTGGGCACATAAAATAAAAATAAAAAAACAAAGTTGATAGCCTATATATCCGTTTATACTGTAATTCACAGGAAACATTTGCCTTAAATAAATAAACGAATACTAATCCTACTGTCTCTGCATTCACTATCTTTATTTTTTATACGCTTTTAGCTCTGGGAATATCTAGACACTTCAGTAATCAGCTTCTCCACATTTACTCTATTGCTTAAAAACTGTCAGTGTGGGTATTGGGAGGAGGGGCTCACATCACTTCTTGCTTCTGCGTGCTCACTGTTTAACAATCTCCTGCACTGCGGCTGAGAGAATAAGGTTTAACCTGCTCTACCTGCAACCGGGGGGGGTGGGGGAGAGAGAGGAATGAATCGATGATAAAAATATTCATTGAGGATGGCAATTTGCAATTAATCAATGAATTCGAAGAAGACAACTCAGTTTCTTTTTTGCCACTACACCTCTGTGTATACAACAATAACTTGCATATTTGAGAAATGGATCAAATGTGTCATGGAAAACAGATCTACTAAATTTAAAACAAGCGAACAACCCTTTTTAATCTGAAAATAACAAAGCTTTGCTAAACTCTTCGTCTTCCAATATACGTTTCTTTCTGTAATAAGCAAAATTCAAGATGAATTACTTCATTTATTTTGAACTGGAGCATAGATGTGCGAGTATGCAGACATGCAATGGTTTTAAAAAGATGAAAAGAAAAACATTACTGCTGAAGTGACACTCTAAAGTGCTGTACAAAGATTTAGCTGTCGGGGGCAGTGCTCCACAGCGGCCAATGTCTGCCAACACTCAAATTTCACGCTGCTTTCATGGACTATTCCTGTTATCTCCACGCGGCACTCGCTCTACATTAAAGCAGGAATCCTGAGTGAATCCTGTTGCCTTCAACCTGCAGGTACTGTAGCACTCTTTGGGCAAGCGCCCAAACCAGTCGGTTGGAGCCGAGGAGATGGGTATGTGAAGGAGTATATGTGACTGAATGGAAATGGGACCCTCAAAGGAATCTGGAAAATAGCAGTCATCTTGGCTCAATACTAACTACTGTGTTGGAGACAAGATGGTTGCAGTTTCCAAACAATGAGAAACACCTGCAACCAGTTAATTGATGGGGCTGGACAACATAAAGCTCACCTAAGTGGTACACAGGTGTTCGGACAGCACGGAGGAAAAGCTATGTGTTTAAAAAAAAAAAAAAAAAAAAAAGTGTAAGAAAAGCTCTATGCATTGTATTGATATTGACTTCTGTTTGGATATTGGATTCATAGTTTTCCATAATTGTCCTTTTGTTGGTGGAGTAAAAAGCTTAGGCTCAAAGAAGAGCTTGGTTTTTGTTTTACTTTTGTTTGTGTTTTTTTTGAAGAACAACAGTGTGTTCAAAAAGCAGACTGCTTCACCACATTGTTTTGTCAAGTGGACTTCCATCCTGACCTGAGAGTCCTCTACCCTGCAACACCACAGTACAGCACATTGTTTGAGGGTGTAGTCTATGGCTGCAAGATATTAACAGAATCATCTAAACAGTTTTTTAGGCATGTACAGTAAACTGTCAGTAACTAACAAAATAGGCAATCCATCATAAACATACTGGAATTACTTACTTATGATATTGTGGTGTTTTCTGCATTAATTTTTCTGGAAATCCATCTTCATCGTCAAACTGCTCCATTGGCTCAACAATAGCAGGACGGGGTGATCTGGAACAATAACATTCAGCTGTACTTAAAGGTAATGTGAAACATTGTTATTGCTATAAATCTAGCATATAATTAGAATTAGCAAAGAAACAAGATCACAAAGCACATCTAGAGGGGTGTCCATCCCACAGCACTAGTATTTTTATATAAAGGGTAAACAGTTTTAAAATATTCAAACTTTTCTTGTTCATATTTTCCACCACTCTGGTTGAAATACTCTGTGAAGGGGTAATACTGTAGAGGCAGTCAAAAGTATGTGACAAGCCACATTTTTCCACATATCTGTTAAACTATATCCATTTGTCACAAAGCTTGGTATTAACATTTAGTGTAGGTGTTTGAAAATATCAGATTATAGAGCTATGGGGGGATGTCTTTCCATACATCTATCCATCTGTATGTCACACTTACATTTTTGAATAACCAATCTTCTTATCCAATTGTCATGAAACTTGATAGTAAAATTACAGTAATTTTGCATAAGTTAAGAATATCAGATTCTGGGGAAACATGAATCTGGGAACAATATGGAAATGGGAATCACTCACGTTGTTAGTAAGTATGCTCCCTCTGCACATCTATCCATGGCTTTTCGAGCTGCAGGTTTAGATGCAAATTCTACAAACCCTTTCCCAGTTGGCCTTCCACGGTCATCTACCACGACAATTGCTCTCTCCACAGGACCAAACTGAGAAAAGGCCTGTTCAAGCAGCTCATTGGAAACGACTGGTGACAGATTCCGGACAGTCAAAGCAGCACCATGGGTAGCAAATCGAATACGGAGCGGTCTGTTTTTTACTATAGTTCCATCTAGTGCTGCTTTTGCAATTTCAGCCAAAGTCCTTGTTTCCTGTAAATACAAATGATAAAATGTTCTATTCCAATCCATTTTTGTAAGTAACATTTTGTGAATAGTTTAAAAAAATCTTTTGTAAAGAGCACGGTAGTAAACTGTCTAAAGGTGGCAATAATGCCAATTTTGATGACCAATGTGGAGTGTGACCATCCTAGACAAATATCATTATTTTAACGCATGTTTAAAGTGCTAACCAACAATATATACACACATAAACATACAAATACACACACACACACACACACAACAATTTTAATATATTAAGAAATGAAGTTACAAGATCAATAGTATAATACATTCTCTCAAAACGTAATCATGACAATGCACAATATATTGCTAATCATTCAAAACACATTACCGTAAACATCAAATGCCATTATTAACATTGTTACCAAAATCATTCCCACCTTCAGTATCAATTCAAATTATTAAATCAGAGCCACTTTTGGGATAGAGGCTACAATAGTATTAGAATTCTGTGTTTTGTCTCTCTCATTGTGATATGAATTGATTTTAAGTTTAACTCTAAATGTTACGCAATTGGTTAAGTATTTTTAGATTGACTAGTCATTATATGGTATGACTTGCTGTGATTTTATGTAATTGAATTAGTAACTGCTAATTGGTTAAGAGTATATAAGTAAATGATTCACAGTGTCGTTAACATTTACTAGGTCTGTAACCTGATGAAGACACTGAAGTGTTGAAATGCATTGCTTGGTTTTCAGAGACAACTGCTCTAATTATTTATTCCTTTGTGGTAAGCACCACGTCACGATAAACTTTTGGTGCATGAATTACTTTTTGATTTTATACATAATAGATGGGCTTCAGTGAGTTACAGGAAAATAATTCCATCTAGGGTTTCTGTGATAAATTATGAGACCGAAGGTCAAGTAATTTATAAACTGTCACAGAAACCCGAGATGGAATTGTTTTCCTGTAATTCACAGGAGAGGCCCAGCTATTATTTTTCATAATACATGGATACCCTTGTGATGCTAATATTAAAGATGAGGTTCAGCAGTTGGTTTTTTTTTTTTTTTAAAACAGTGTTTCAGTGCTGTACAGATGTTTAATGTCGTTATCCGTTAGTGCTTCAGCTTTATTTGGATGGATTGCCTTTACCTTGTTTTAATTTCCCGTTCCTCTGGGAAACGAATGTACCGGCTTTACATTTTTTTTTATTTTTTTTTACATATTCTCATTCTGTTGATCATTAATGAACATTATTTCTGTACTGTGGGAGTTGTCGAGTGATTGAAAACAAGACATTTTGTGTTAGACTTGAAAGTGATGGTCTCGAGGAGTCGAATGGGTCAAAGTTCAAGTACATTTTCTTCTAGAGGAATTATCACTTTCTGACGTCGCTACTGTGGCATTATGCTTTTTTGTCGAATGGCTCAGGATGCAAATATAGTCTTCATCCATGATAGATTATATATATACACACACACACACACACACACACACACACACTGATGCACAATGAAAACACAACAGCCTAAGTTTTACATACATAATGTTATTTGCATTTTAAATAGTGAGCAAATAGGTTTGTTGATTGTTTGGAAGTATTGTTCCTTGAGACAACAAAATACTGAACTCAAGTCATGTGATTTAATAAAAATGCTCAGGTGCTCAGTGTTTGGTATTTGAGTTGAGTTAAAATTGCCAAAATGAGCTAAAGAATCTGTATAAATAGCCATTCGAAAAGACACAAGAACAGCAAATGATACGACCATGCCCCGCTTGAGTAATGAAGATGTCTGGAGAATGAGATGTTGTGGCAGAGTGGTTGCAGTGACGTCACAGACCAGGAAGGAGTAAATTATAAACAAAGAAGTACTGGGCAAAACTGTAGCGCAACCGGCACTCAGCGTGTTTATTAAATAAAACAAAATATTTAAACAGAACAAAAGACGGAAACAAAAGGGCACATTGGCCAAACAAAACAAACAAACAAACAATTGTGTTAACAAATATTGTGCTGGCGATTCCAGCACAATAGCAGTTCTTTTCGCTTTTATCTTCTCTCCTCTCCTTAACTCCCGTTCCTTACTCCCTGAACACTCTCTCCCCGAGTGCAGAAAAGCTGCACGTTTTTATATAGGTGACCATCTCTCGATTAGCAACAATTAGTCAATTAATTAATTCGGGAGATGGTCACCGGCTGCACAAGGTTTTTAAATAATTAAACGAAACAAACAAACACACAGCTTTTCACCGTCATCTCAAAATAATAACTAAGACGGACGGCTTCGTCCGCCTGCATAAAACTACAATAATAATAATAATTACAACAGCAATAATAATAAAACATACATAAATAAATATAAAGGGGTGGGCACTTTGCCACAGATGTTCTGCTTCAACAATCAGCAGACTAGTCCAGAGAAACCAGGAAACCAGCTCTGTGAGGGACAGGCCACGTCCTGGACGGCAGAGGGTCACCACACGGCCCAGCACCGTTATGCTGACTGTTGAGTTGTTAATCTCCTTCAACACAACAACGCCTTTGTGCAGATTGAGGGCAACCTTACTGCTGAGCAATACATTGACGAAGTCTGTGAGGCAACTGTTTTTCCATTCCTGCAAACCAACCTGGGAAGTGTCAATTTTCCAGCAGGACAATGCAAGACAACACAGTGCTAGAATTACAATTGCTTCAAGAGGCTGATCAGGTCTATGCGTCAACGCTGCCAGGACTGTGTTAATGCTCAGGAAGGTCATACCAATACTAACTTTGAAATGTTTTCATTTTGACAGTGTGTCACGTTTCATACTGAAAACTTACGATTCTTAGATTTGTATTTTTGTTCACATTTTCTGTGATTTTATTTGATATCTATGTTTAAGATATCTGATTAAATCCATTAGGATGCGCCACTCGGGAGCCCCTTCCCCTGCTCTGAGACGCTGCACACAAAAAAAACAAAAAACAAAACACCGGCACTTGTGGCAATGTCAAAGTAAATCGAGAAGGCATGCCACAGGAATTCAAAAATAATAAAATGAAGCTGGGAGATCTCCCGTTTTTGGAGAAAGGGCCTCTTTTAGCTACAAGTTTCAAAGATGCAGGAACAGTTACTTTGCTTTTTACTGTGCACGACACATTGGTGATTTCAAAGAGAATCCGCAGCAAGGGCCCAGAAGGGTTTCAAGTAATCTGAAATCCACAGAGCGTTGAGGATTATAATCGATACATGGGAGGTGTAGACAGAGCTCACCAACTCTGCTCTTATTACAGCTTTTAGCAATGCTCTGTCAAATGGTACCACCGTGTATATCACCATGCAAAAGGAGGTAGCATTAGTGAATGCTCTGACAGAAAGAGAGGATGTTCAGATCAGGGACCCAAAAATTCAGGAAGAAAGCACTATGCCCAGCCCCTTGATCTACAAACAGTGACAAGTAAGTTTACCTGAAACGTCAGCCAAATAATTAATTAATAAGAATAATAATTTCCAAACACTAAACAGTAACGTTTTGTTTATAAAAAATATTTACTCCTACACTAAAGTAGTTAATACTAAAGAAATAAAACATCAATATTAAATATTAAATGCATTGTACAAATAATTGCCTAATGAGTAACTGTGCAACTAAATGGAAAGTAGAGCAAGCTGTGAAAAAAGCAAGGGCGTCATCATCTCCAGGGCCTAATGGAGTTCCGTACAGTGTACAAGAGTGCTTCTGGAGTTCTACGAATCCTGTGGAAATTGATGAAAGTGCCATGGGAAAAACAGGCTGTACCAAGAGCTTGGTGCCGAACAGGTGGGGTCTTTATACCAAAAGAAAAAGATTCTACAAGCATCAGTCAGTTTTGCCCTATTTCCCTGTTAAATGTGGATGGCAAGATTTTCTTCAGCATTATTGCTCAGAGATTGTCAACTTACCTATTAAAAGAACTGCTTCATTGACACTTCAGTACAAAAGGCAGGCATTCCAGATTTCCAGGGATGCTTAGAACACATCAGTGTGATCTGGCAACAAATTCAATCAGCTAAAAAGGAGAGGAAGGCACACCATCTCACATTCCTGGATTTGGCTAATGCATATGGTTCAGTGCCACATGAACTTCTTTGGGCAGCATTTGATTTTTTCAGTGTACCGATGACAATAACAAATTTAGTGAAAGCTTACTTCAGAAATTTGCAATTTTGTTTTTCAACTTCAGAATTTAGCACTACATGGCAATGCCTAGAGGTTGGAATAATGGCAGGATGCACAATTTCTCCACTGGCTTTTACCATGGCAATGGAAGTAATCATTAGGGCATCAAAATGGGTAGTGGGAGAAGAGCGCTTGGCTTCTGGAATGCGACTACCACCAATTCGAGCATACATGGATGACATGACAACCATGACTACAACACTAGCCTGCACTAATCGGTTATTGGGCAAATTAACCAATAACATTGAATGGGCACAAGAAGAGTCTCTATATTTAACGGTAAAGTAGTGTGTTGGAACATTTTATTTAGATAAACATTTTTGGTCATTAGAATACAACTCACAGAATGGGGTTAACATTGTCAGATTCTGGTTAAATTCCTAGTTAGACAGTATGTTGATAAAGATCTTTCTGGTCACTTTGTCCTTGCTTGGAGAAGGCTTACCTCCAAGACATTTTGAAATAGGTTTTAGCCTCTCCTTTGATGTCCAGTTCTAACATGTAAGGCATTTGCCATTTAGGGTGGATCATTATTTCTGTTTTAGAGGTACCAACATATTGTTAAACATCTTTATAAACTAGATATAAAACAGGTTTTCTTAGGAAATTACAGTTGATTTTATGAGGGTTATAAAAACTAGCTACTTCAAAGAGAAACTGGATTGAACCAGATACTTTGAAGCTAGGGTTAGGACAAATGGACAATTAATCAAATGATAAAAGTTGTGTCTTTTTCTGATTGGTTTAAGGAACAATCATGCTGTCACTGAGAGACTGCATTTAAACTGAGAATACTGAAATGTTCTTGGTATTGCTCGGATCCATGCTTGGAAAGAGAATACCTGCAAACAGTTGTCACTATGTAACCTTTAAGATGTCTGGTTGTAACTTTGCAACTCAGAACTTTTATCTTCAATAAACTATACTTATCTGGATTCAAAGAAGCAACCCATGACTTCTTTCCTTTCTTCTTTTATTTCTTATCTCAACATAGTGGATAAAAGGTTCTACTTTAATGGTGAGGCAATACCAACAGTGTCTGAGAAGCCAGTGAAAAGTCTTGGGAGATGGTATGACGGGGACCTAAAGGACACAGCTTGTGTGGGAGAAGTGAGACAACAAGCAGTAGAAGGGTTGACAAGCATAAACAGCAGCGCTTTACCAGGCAAAGTGAAACTCTGGTGCTTTCAGTTTGGTCTTCTGCCAAGGCTGCTGTGGCCACTGACCATGTATGAGTTTTCCTTGACAACAGTAGAGAAGCTTGAAGCTTTAATCAGTTCATATGTCAGGAGATGGTTGGGAGTTCCACGTTGCCTCAGCAGAGTGGGACTTTACGGTTAAGGAATACTGCAGCTACCAGTCTCCGCTCTAACCGAGGAGTTTAAGTGTGCCATGGTGCGACTGGAAATGGCATTAGTACAGTCACACGATAAATGCGTAAGGGAGGCAGCACCTGTGTTGAAAACTGGAAGGAAGTGGGGGACAAAGGAAGCTGTGGAAAATGCAAAGGCTGCCCTTCAAATCGGTGATATCATGGGGCAAGTTCAGCATGGAAGAGGAAGTCTTGGTCTCAGTTCAGCTCCACCTACAAGGCACAAAGCAACCCCAGCTCAACAGAGGAAGCTGGTAGTCAACTAGGTGCAAAAGCAGGAGGAGAGGATGAGGTACATAAAGGCAGTTTCCCAGGCCAAGCAGGGAGAATGGGTGACATGGGAAAGTGTGGAACAACGCAAGATCGGCTGGCGAGACCTACGGATAATGGAACAGCGCAGGATCAGTTTCCTCATCAGGTCAACATATGATGTTCTCCAATCACCACAGAACCTAAACCTCTGGGTAGGAGAGGACCCATCATGTCCTTTGTGTTCATCAACAGCAACATTAAGGCACATTTTGACAGGATGTAAGGTGGCTCTTAGCCAAGGACGGTTTATTTGGTATCATGACCAAGTGCTGCGTTGTTTGGCCTTAGCATTGGAAGACAAACATAACATGGCCAATAAGTTGCCACCAGTTCCATCAAAACATTACACACAAAGGACAACATTCCTCCGTCCAGGGGAGCAATCAAAAGAAAAGTTATTAAAACCAAGCCTCGTCTAAGACAACTGGAAGCTGCTAGAGACGGGAAAATGCTGGCAGATGTTGGTCGACGGCTTATTTTTCCACCTGAGATTGCCACCACTAACCTTCGACCAGATATTGAAAAGGGATTTTATATTATATATATATATATATATATATATATATATATATATATACACATACATACATACACACACACACAGTGCCTTGCAAAAGTATTCAGACCCCTGACCAATTCTCTCATATTACTGAATTACAAATGGTACATTGAAATTTCATTCTGTTTGATATTTTAAACTGAAACTCAAAATCAATTATTGTAAGGTGACATTGGTTTTATGTTGGGAAATATTTAAGAAAAATAAAAAACTGAAATATCTTGCTTGCATAAGTATTCAACCCCTGTGCTGTGGAAGCTCCCAGTTTACACCGATGAAAGAAATTGCCCTAACGAGGACATAATTACCTTACCATTGGCCTCCACCTGTGAACCATTAAAGTTGCTGTCACATTTTCTGGATAAAAACCCCACTGTTGAAGGATCATTGGTCAGGCTTTGAATCTGAAGGAAAATGAAGACCAAAGACCATTCTACAGAAGTTAGAGATAAAGTAATACAAATACATAGATTAGGGAAAGAGTACAAAATAATATCCAAGTGTTTGGATATCCCAGTGAGCACAGCTGGACCAATAATCAGGAAGTGGAAGCTGCATCACACCACCCAGGCACTGCCAAGAAAAGACCGTCCCTCAAAACTCAGCGCTCAAACAAGGAGGAGACTTGTGAGAGAAGCCACAGAGAGGCCAACAATCACTTTGAAGGAGCTACAGAGTTCAGTGGCTGGGAGTGGAGTAATGGTAATGGTACAAAGCTGGTATATCCTTACCCCAAAAGACTTAAAGCTGTTATTGCAGCGAAATGTGGCTCTACCAAATATTAATGTGTGGGGGTTGAATACTTATGCAAGCAAGATATTTCAGTTTTTTATTTTTCTTAAAAATATTTCCCAACATAAAACCAATGTCACCTTACAATAATTGATTTTGAGTTTCAGTTTAAAATATCAAACAGAATGAAATTTCAATGTACAATTTGTAATTCAGTAATATGAGAGAATTGGTCAGGGGTCTGAATACTTTTGCAAGGCACTGTGTATATATACATACAGTACTGTGCAAAAGTTTTAGGCAGGTGTGAAAAAATGCTGTAAAGTAAGAATGCTTTCAAAAATAGACATGTTAATAGATTATATTTATCAATTAACTAAATGCAAAGTGAGTGAACAGAAGAAAAATCTAAATCAAATCCATATTTGGTGTGACCACCCTTTGCCTTCAAAACAGCATCAAGCATCAATTCTTCTAGGTACACTTGCACACAGTTTTTGAAGGAACTTCGGCAGGTAGGTTGGCCCAAACATCTTGGAGAACTAACCACAGTTCTTCTGTGGATTTAGGCAGCCTCAGTTGCTTCTCTCTCTTCTTGTAATCCCAGACCGACTCGATGATGTTGTTGAGATCAGGGCTCTGTGGGGGCCATACCATCACTTCCAGGATTCCTTGTTCTTCTTTACGCTGAAGATAGTTCTTAATGACTTTCGCTGTATGTTTGGGGTCGTTGTCATGCTGCAGAATAAATTTGGGGCCAATCAGATGCCTCCCTGATGGTATTGCATGATGGATAAGTATCTGCCTGTACTTCTCAGCATTGAGGAGACCATTAATTCTGACCAAATCCCCAACTCCATTTGCAGAAATGCAGCCCCAAACTTGCAAAGAACCTCCACCATGCTTCACTGTTGCCTGCAGACACTCATTCGTGTACGCTGTCCAGCCCTTCGCGAACAAACTGCCTTCTGCTACAGCCAAATATTTCAAATTTTGACTCATCAGTCCAGAGCACCTGCTGCCATTTTTCTGCACCCCAGTTCCTGTGTTTTCGTGCATAGTTGAGTCGCTTGGCCTTGTTTCCACGCCGGAGGTGTAGCTTTTTGGCATAAGTCTTCCATGAAGGCCACTTCTGACCAGACTTCTCCGGACATTAGATGGGTGTACCAGGGTCCCACTGTTTTCTGCCAGTTCTGAGCTGATGGCACTGCTGGACATCTTCCGATTGTGAAGGAAGTAAGCATGATGTGTCTTTCATCTGCTGCAGTAAGTTTCCTTGGCCGACCACTGCGTCACGGTCCTCAACGTTGCCCGTTTCTTTGTGCTTCTTCAAAAGAGCTTGGACAGCACATCTGGAAACCCCTGTCTGCCTTGAAATTTCTGCCTGGGAGAGACCTTGCTGATGCAGTATAACTACCTTGTGTCTTGTTGCTGTGCTCAGTCTTGCCATGGTGTATGACTTTTGACAGTAAACTGTCTTCAGCAACCTCACCTTGTTAGCTGAGTTTGGCTGTTCCTCACCCAGTTTTATTCCTCCTACACAGCTGTTTCTGTTTCAGTTAATGATTTGTGTTTCAACCTACATATTGAATTGATGATCATTAGCACCTGTTTGGTATAATTGTTTAATCATACACCTGACTATATGCCTACAAAATCCCTGACTTTGTGCAAGTGTACCTAGAAGAACTGATGCTGTTTTGAAGGCAAAGGGTTGTCACACCAAATATGGATTTGATTTAGATTTTTCTTCTGTTCACTCACTTTGCATTTAGTTAATTGATAAATATAATCTATTAACATGTCTATTTTTGAAAGCATTCTTACTTTACAGCATTTTTTCACACCTGTCTAAAACTTTTGCACAGTACTGTATGTATGTATATATATATATATATATATATATATATATATATATATATATATATATATATATATATATATATATACACACATACATAATAAAGAAATTTGTTTAGAAATGTTCCATGTATATTTTAGAGCTGGATGAGACTGGTCAATATAAAGACAGGCATTAGAGGGCCCCATTTTTGTTCCCATGCTGACACCTCTAACTTGTTTATAAAAGTCTCCATTAAAGGAAAAACAATTCAAAGAAAGGACACGTTGGGCTAGTTGCAAAAGAACATTGGTTGCAGGTTCTTTTACTGTCTGTTTATCAAGGAAGTATTTTAGTGCTTGTAAACCGTCACTGTTGGGGATAACTGTGTAGAGGCTTTTGACATCCATTGAGAAGAAAGTTATATTTTCACTGTTACCATTTAAATAGTCTTTAACGTATGAAGGTAGAGATTCCACAATGGGTCTGAAGACATCATCAAGGAACTTGGAAATTATTTCAGTGGGGCAGGAACATGCTGATAGATTAGGACGGCCTGGGTTGGTAGGCTTATGAATTTTAGGAAGTAAATAAAAATGGCTACAGTGAGGGTTTTCAACAATAAGATTAGACGCAGATTTTGGTAATAAGTTATTCTGGATGGCAGAATGGATAGTAGATGTGACTGTAGTTTGTAACAGTTGGGTAAGATCATTTGGGACTTTTGTGTAGAAGTTAGTGTCAAAAAGTTGTTTAGATGCTTCTTCTATATATAGATCCTACTACAGCTCTTCCTTTGTCAGCAGGTTTTATTATGATGTCATTACGTTTCTGTATATTCTGTAAGGCGTGATATTCATCTGTTGTCAAGTTTAAACGATTAGTGTGTTGTTGAAAATTAATTTGACTTATTTCTTGTTCACATTTATCAATAAAAAACTCTAAGGCTTGAAAAGCTCTGGAGGCTGGTGTCCAAGTAGATTGCTTTTGTTTGTATTGATGGAAAATATCTAAGGAATCAGCTGTGTTGGAGGATTGTGTAGCACCTAATTCATTTGTATCTGTGTCTGCATGAAAATGGGCATGCAAACGCATGCCACGAAAGAAATGCTGTGTGTCACTGATGACTGCAAATGTGTCAGTGGATTTCTTTATAGGTACAAATGTGAGACTTTTGGATAAAACAGAGTGTTCAGCAGTAGTAAGTGCCAAATTTTCTGAGATTGTAACAGTTTATATAATCACACACACATACATTATATATATATATATATATATATATATATATATATATATATGAATTAGAGAGAGAGAGGAACTTCAAGACATAATGCTGTTCAATTGTGAAATGCTGGCTTCAAAAAGTCTTTACTGTTTACTCAAATCAACAACAAGCTGCACTTTAAAGTGACTATTTCGTACCAAACTACTTATCAGATGCGTTTTCCTTGTATGGTGTGTATGTTTAATATTGTATTACAGTAACTGGTAAAATAGAAACATTACAATTAAATCTAGATTTGTGAGAAAAAGCGATTACAACCTCTGTCACAAAAGCAAACTGCTAAATGTCATTGTAACTCCTTTTGCTACATTGTATCCAGCAACCTCTTGGTAAAATAATCGTTACACACACACAAAGTAACTTGAGGCATAAAACCCCGGGGAAATAGGGAAAGTTGTTGGAAAATGTGGTAAATGCATTATACACCGCTGAAAGTACTGTACTTGAAGTGTGTATGCAATAAATTTGATAGGCGCTGCGTCAACAAAGAAAAAGGCAGTGTCAAAAAAAAATTACAAAAAGATAGAATGTGCTAAATGTGCTTAAACTACAGTACTAAAATGCATAAAATTGTTAATTTGCACCTCCCCAAGCTAAAGCAAGGGAACAAATCATTTAACAATGCTTTTCTGAGTACCATACTAGTATGATGATCTTCAAAATGGGGGGGGAGGGGTTATGTTTTTTTTTTTTTACATAAATAATAAATTAAACCAATTCATATTGTACTTAACCAAATTGGAAATGTAAATAAACTATATCTGGAGAATTTAAAAAATGTCCTCACCAGCCGAATGAAGCCAAAGCCACGGTCACGATTGATAAACACCTCGTTTGCTTCACCATATTTTGCAAACAGCTTCTTGAAATCGTCCTCAGTTAGGTCAGTTGGTAGGTTACCGACATAGAGCCGGCAGCGCTGGGTGAATGTCTTCTCGCCGGGCCTCTTGAAGTTTTTTAGGTCCAGAGTTAGTCCTAACTCGAGGGGTTCGCCGGTGCCTGGTTCTCCCCCAGACGCCGCCGACATCTTCGGCTCCTGCTTATCTGGCGAATCGGACTCGCGTTTCTGATTTTTAATTACTGGAGACGATGAGCTGTTCTGGATTTTAACCTGCTTTAGATTTCGGTTAGCCATTTTTTCAAGTTTGAAATATTATTCGTTTTTAAAACCCCAATTGGTAAACAGTAATATAATAATGGAATGATGGACACGTGCCACTGAGCTTAGTCTCACTGTTCTTCTGGAAAGATTTTTCAAGATGGCGTAAGAAAAATTCTCACTGCGGCAGCTAGTGACGTCATCACACATTTACACACATCTCCGTGAAATGTTTTTGGTCAATAACAATACATTAATTTAGTAGAAATGAGGGGAGCCAAAATCTAATAAAATCCAGATTATTTTTTATTTAAGAAAAACGAAGAAAGTTCCTATGATATGCAGCAAACACTGCCAGGTTGTCCCTCACATGGTATTCCTTAGCTGCCTATATCAAATTGACATCTCCATCTCCACAAAGCACGATCATACTTTAGCGTCTCCAGGAATAAAGGGTTCCAGGGATAAGACTGCAGTGAGAGCAGGTATGTGATGTAAAGCAAATACATGTAATATTTCAGCTCTATCACTTCTTGTGCAAACAAGCCTGGCTCTATTTTACGGTGGTTAAGAAGCTAGGGTGGGCTGGGATGGTTTAGGTACGCAGCGTCCACACTCCGTCTCTGCATTTGTTTCCTTTGTCATGTACTTGCCAACATTTGGAAACTGTTCAACTGGACGCTCGTCTCGGGGGGTCAAACGCTTACACATGGGAGGAGTCATACGCAAAAAACATAGTAGACGTATCCGCCCCAACTCAACATGACACGACCATCATTACAGTAAATATAGACATAATGAAACCTTCTTACCTTTGTATAAGTTAGTGATCAGCAGATTTGTCAGCCGCATGAAGAGCACAGTGTGTGGTTTTCACTAACTCTACTGTGCATAATAAATTCTATATTTTTTCTGTGGGTAAATATCGGGACTTTCTTCCTATGCATCTGGATGCGAGACATTTGCTAGGAAATCGAGACTGTCTCGACCATATAGGGACTGTTGGCATGTATGTATGTGTTCCCCCTGTCATCTGACTGAACACAGGTGCCAGTTGGAATGCTTCAATATACTTCTTTATTAAAGGTGAAAATATAACCAAATGCAATGCAATTGGTCTTTTTATAGCACCTTTCATTACAGTTATCACAACAGGCCAAATCAAAAATATATGATTTTAACCTAGTCTCATGGAGCGAATTCCACAGTCTAGGAGCATGATTGTAAAAAGCTATTCCACCCATAGAAATAAAGCGTAAAGAAGGACCAGAGAGTAGACGAGTTAGAGGAACGACGAGAACGACACGGAGTGTAGCCCTATGGCTTCACCACCTCACAGATGTAATTAGGGCCAGGTTGCCTACAGCCTTATAGGTCAGAAGTAGGGCTAAAAAAAGTCTGCTTAACAGGCAGCCCATGTAAGGAAGCCAAGACAGGGCTCATGTGTAGTCTTCGTTTAATATAAACGAGAGAATACAATGATCAATCCTGGAAGAGACAAAAGCATGAATCAGAATCTCAGCATCCTTTTAAGACAGCATGGGTTGAATTCTAGAAATATTCCTAAACTGAAAATAGGTTTTGGTAATCGCATGGATGTGAGAATCAAAGATAACTCCAAGATTCCTTGCTGCATATTTAAGTTCAAGTTGATTGTCATCAAAGAACAATGAAAGAGAAGAGGATTTCTCAGCTGGTGTCTGGATTCAGTCAGCATAACTTCAGTTCTGCCTGAATTTAGCTGGAGAAAGTGGACACAGAGACACAGGAAGAGAGCAGAAGAGGTGTGTTTGTCAGAAGGATTAAGAGAAATTAAATCTGAGTGTCATCAGCATAGAAATGAAAACCCATGTTATGTTTTCTGATTATGCTTGCTGCCCAAGAGGGAGCAGGTACATACTGAAAAGAAGGGGAGTCAGGACCAAAACCTGAGGGACCCCAGAGGTTACTGGCAGAGAACCTGAGGAATAACCTCCCACTGAAACAAGCTGACACCTCAAGGAAAGGTAGGACTTAAACCAGTCAAGCGCTGAGCCGGAGATACCAACGTCAGATTTGAGGAGGTCAATCACTCTCCCATGGTGTAGCAGTGAAATCAAACAGTTTATGAAGTGATAAATTACCAAAGTCTGTCTGCAGCAGAAGATTGTTAGTAACCTTTAGGAGTGCTGTTTTAGCATTGTGAAAATATCTAAATCCAGATTGAAACTTTTTAAAAAGATCATTATGTTTGCGATGCTGAAGAGCCACAACTCGTTCCAAAACTTTAGCCAGAAATGGCAGGCTGGAGGTGGGCCTATAGTTATCAAGGATCTCAGGGTCCTGAGGCAAGCACGACAGAACCAGAATTACCTGTAGGGTGTAGTATATTATTAATTGTCTTAAACAGAAAAGCTGGATTCCCTTTGTTTCAGGTGATCAGGTTAGATAAGTAGATGGTTTTGGCATGGGAGAGATGAGCCTGTAAGCCTGTAAAGAGATTGGTGTTCTTTAAATGAGATGTAGTGGACTTGGAATCTAGATTGTTCACATTCGCTCACATCTCCTGCAGTGAGCTTTTTGTTCTCAGAGAGCAGTCGCATTTTTTCAAACCTGGGCTAAGGAGATGGGATCTAGTCATGAAGATGACTGATGGCAGTAATAACACTAGAACGTGTTGCATATATATATATATATATATATATATATATATATATATATATATATATATATATATATATATATATATATATATACAGCTCTGGAAAAAATTAAGAGACCACTGCAAAATTATCAGTTTCTCTGGTTTTACTATTTATAGGTATGTGTTTGGGTAAAATTGACATTTTTGTTTTATTCTATAAACTACTGACAACATTTCTCCCAAATTCCAAATAAAAATATTGTCATTTAGAGCATTTATTTGCAGAAAATGACAACTGGTCAAAATAACAAAAAGATGCAGTGTTGTCAGACCTCGAATAATGCAAAGAAAATAAGTTCATATTCATTTTAAACAACACAATACTAATGTTTTAACTTAGGAAGAGTTCAGAAATCAATATTTGGTGGAATAACCCTGATTTTCAAGCACAGCTTTCATGCGTCTTGGCATGCTCTCCACCAGTCTTTCACATTGATGTTGGGTCACTTTATGCCACTCCTGGCAAAAAATTCAAGCAGCTCGGCTTTGTTTGATGGCTTGTGACCATCCATCTTCCTCTTGATCACATTCCAGAGGTTTTCAATGGGGTTCAGGTCTGGAGATTGGGCTGGCCATGACAGGGTCTTGATCTGGTGGTCCTCCATCCACACCTTGATTGACCTGGCTGTGTGGCATGGAGCATTGTCCTGCTGGAAAACCAATCCTCAGAGTTGGGGAACATTGTCAGAGCAGAAGGAAGCAAGTTTTCTTCCAGGACAACCTTGTACTTGGCTTGATTCATGCCAAAGCTGCCCGATTCCAGCCTTGCTGAAGCACCCCCAGATCATCACCGATCCTCCACCACATTTCACAGTGGGTGCGAGACACTGTGGCTTGTAGGCCTCTCCAGGTCTCCGTCTAACCATTAGACGACCAGGTGTTGGGCAAAGCTGAAAATTGGACTTATCTGGGGGTGCTTCAGCAAGGCTGGAATCGGGCAGATTTGTCTTTGTGAAGGATGCATGAATAAAGCCAAGTACAAGGTTGTCCTGGAAGAAAACTTGCTTCCTTCATCTCTTCATTGGCTTGAACATTGTACATATCTATTCTTTAATCTTTTGAGCAGATCTTGCATTGTCATTGGTAGTTTGTCCACAGTTTCAAACACTTAATTATAAATTATATGGTAAAACTGTAAGAAACAAAAAGCTGACAAATGTTTTGACAAAATAGAATTTGGCCACAAGCTTAGTTTATAGTGAAAATCCATTCTGCGCAAATACCCATACACTGTTCTGTATCATACAGTTTTCCAGCTACTTACTTTGTGTATACTGATATTAATGCACTCATCTTCCCCACTATGTTGTTTTCATTATAGTGGTTCTGGATTTCCTGGTTGCATGTTTTGACACTTTCTCTGTCAAGCACTTTTCTGATAACTGTGAATGCTCTAGGCCTTGTATACTGCACAGTCCAACACATAACAAGTCAGGATGTCCAGATCATGATGTGACGTCTTTATTTCCGAATATCTAGTGGCCATGGTCGTATACTATCACACGCTATTTAAAATCCCATTTCCATTCAGGGTTGCCAACTGGCATGCTTTGTTGTATAAGTCCCGAAGGTTGTAAAATTTACAATAAATGTACTTCTGTAGTTGGGTGCCACACATCCCAATGGCAGGGGTGTGAGGTGCACTCACAGCTGTGCACCAAATGTCAAGACAATATCTCAAAGTGTGCTGTCTATCCAGCAGGAAACAAATCACATGCTGTACAGTACACTCAATATGTACTGTATGTCCGTCACATTAGGTCACTATTAAGGCCACTAACACATTTAGGCTATGTCCACACTACATAACTGATCTCTACATTAGTGGAATCCATGTGACACAACCTTGGCTTTGCAACATTCTCAGCTCAGTGCTAACACAAACAGCAACTTTGTGTTCCAGTCTCAAACAGGCTGCTCAAAACTGCCCCTACTGCACAGAAATGGGTACTGCACCTCACAGTCATAAAACAGAAAAACTAGTGGTGGAGTAACATTATATATACATGTATATTTAATGAAAAATTGAAGTACACACTTTGTATTTTTTAAATGTATTTCATATTATATTACTGTGTTTTTAAAAATTAAGTCAAAAGAATGATAAAGAAATGATCTGTCCTGCAGTGTGATACACCAAAAATGTTGATCATTTAAATATAAAGCTACAAAGTCTCACTCAGGGAAACCTGGCATTTGTCAAGGATATTTAAGAAGATTTTGCATTCTATGGGCAACAACAAGCATGCGCGTGCGCATGGATTGAAAAATAATGTAGGGAAAAAAAAACAGAAAAACTGCCTGTCACCGCCCACGCGCAAAGAACGCAGTGACGTCTAGCGCATGCGCGAGGAGATTTATGGTAGGGGACAAAAGTGGCGCTACATCGTTCCCAGCTCGAATCGGGTAAGAAATTTAGCGACACATCACATTTTATGCTTAATTCGTTAAAGTTGTAGCAACTGCTGATGGAGGTTGCCAGGTGCTTTGTAAGGCTCTGAAGTGTGGCCGCCAGGGTCCGGAGTCCAGTTTAATTGAGATTCTGCTGTACATTTTTACCCCGCCTGTGATTTTTCCTCCCCCTCTCTGTTGTGGCAGGGTGCTATTGACTGCACTCTCTCGCGTATTGTTTCGCTCGCTCTCTAATGGCGGACGAGAGGCAGTGCTACTGACTGACTGCAAGGGGCAAATAGAAGCCCCGGGAGCAAACAGAAGCGGGGAGGGGAACCTATATAAAGCTTAGGGGGGTTGGATACGAGGCAGTTTTTTTTTTTTTCTGCGTGGGAAATATGTGCTTCTGTTTCAAAATAATTCCCGTTTAAACGTACACTTAAATTAAAAGCAACAGTAACTGAATTGAATATAAGTGGTACGTACCCCCTAGGGTAAGAATAGATTCAGATTTTTCTCTCGTTTGCCTCGGGTATACCCTGTAGGCAATTTGGAATTAAAATAGGTTCTCATTATATAAAGTAATGGGATGAACTAAAATATTCTCAGACTTTATTGACAATTTTCTAGCAGTATTAGTATTACACGTTGTCTTAATACTGTGTGCAAGTTAAAGTTCTATTCACATACAAAAATAGAACTGAAGAAAAACAGACCGTGCGTCGCTGGCAAACCTTTTTTTCCCTTTTGTTGCCCAATAGGTGAGTTTTCAAATCTGGTTCTGGCACCGCATTATTGTATTGGTATTATTAAATAAAGTGCGATTACCAGTATTCTGTGAAATATTGTAACAATGGCGCAGTCTTTGATATCGGCCTACTCCGGCTACTCCAATGTCTGCGTGCAAAGAGGCCAGGGGTGGGCTCAACGCGCTTTGCTTAGTACTATACTATAGTAAACAGAGTCCTCCTTGAAAAATAGACTGCCGGGGAACAGCTACCGGCACTGGATCTATAGTTAAGGGTGGTGTTTAAAAAAATAAATAAATAACATGTAAGAAAAGTTTATAAGTTTTATTATTTTAGTTTTTTTAAATAGATTTGTTTCACATACTTTTCTTTACCGTTTCCATAGTTTCTTTGTAAGGTTGTGTAGGACACTACAAATGTGTGTATCTTCCTTGACAAGGGCATAGTTTGTGGTTGCTGCATTTTGCAGTACACGTGTGTGTACCACACGTATTTAAATACATTTTGTTCACCCGATCGAGCGTTGGTGTATATATTTTGCTTTAAATTTGACTTTTGTCGTTTCTAACTTTCCTGGATATCTTGGAAGCTAACACGTACCTGTAAGTCAAAGTGGCAATGAATAATATGACCAATATTGTTTGCTTTAGAAATAACTTGCTGTTTATTCACAAATGCTTCTGTGTTGCTCACTAAGACTGTCCACATGTTGGGAAGACCTTGCTGCCAGATTGCAGCTGGGTTCAATTGTATTTTCTTTTAAAAGGATAGGCAACAGATTACCGGATTAGAAACCACCTCCTATTATTAAACACAAAAACATCTCCTATTATTCAACACATGTAAATGTATAATTGTATTTGCAAGGCATGTTTCTGCTATAATGCCTCATGGCCAAGAAGAGTCAAATTAATAACCAATGCAGGGACCTAGAACTAGGTTGCAGTTCTTTGTGCCCCACCCATTTAGCCATCTTTATAAAAAAAAAAAAAAAAGTTTTATCCCAGATGATGTGGATAACCTGTAGGCACATGTCATACTTTATAGTTTTTATATAAAGAATCATGTGCAGTGAAACTTGGTTTGGACAGTATGACCTGGTTTCAGAATCTGGAGTTGGAGGTGTCTATAGCCCATTTCACACTGGCATGCTCTACCCAGGTCGCGACCTGGTGTCATGTGGGTCGGCTATATGATTTCACACTGCTTTTTGAAGAAGTACAGTTGACCTGGTAACAGAAGCAAGTACACAATGCCCCAGAAGCAGCAACATTCACATGACCACCCTTTCATCTGTACCGCTTCTCTGTATTGAATCGTTAACCCAGATGTTGATTAGAGCACATTTTTCTTTGTCCCTGCTGCAGTCTGGCTCATGGTTTGTCTATAATCGACAGAAATATGGCTAAAGAGAATAAGCAGAAATGTTCCTTGCAAAATTGAAACCTTCAGCAGGTGTGGCTGTTTGATACTTTGTCTGCTTACAAACATCCATCCATTTTGTCTCGCTCAACCCGGGTCAAAGTTTGACCCACATCCTATGGTGGGTTGCTGCCGACCAAGGTACGTGGTTTCACACTATGTGGGATTGTGACTAGGATAGCCAGAACCCGGATTGGGACCTGGGTAGGAGAGCTAGTGTGAAGAGGCTTATCTGTTTTTCATTACATACAGAATGTATGTCACATTATATGAATGTATGTTATTCCATGAGAATTTGATAGGGGGAGGAAATGTCACTTCAGAATTTCACGAAAGTCAGTGTACATGTTCATGATATTTATAAACTCATCCACACCAAATGGGGTCTTATTGTAGAGGTCATACTTTTTTCACCAAAAATGCAACCTTGAACAATGTTAACGTGAGCCTTGCAGAGCAATTGGACCTTTTTGATGCACATAGTTTGCCACACAGCTGTATTCTAGGATTGTCCAGTAATTGTTCAGGTGGTGTCCAGTAAAAATGAAATGTTTCATTGCCACATATATGTATCTGTGATGTAGACCAAACACGTTGATAGTGTCTCTATATTTGTATTTTATTAGTATTGGTGTTGTACAATAAAAAGGACTGTTTTGTGGACAGATTTGATTCTCCCATAAACTATGACAATTAAGGAACCGTTATGATGCATATTTATTTATACTTCCTGTTTACAGCACATCTTTTTTCACGTTATTTTATACTTACAAACTGTTGTAAGAGGATTCTTGGATGCCTTGGAATGTGAAATCACTTTTGTAGTAGAATTGGACGACTATAATAAATCAAGTTATTATGGCTTGACAGCAGTGAGTTGGTATGTCGCTTGTGTTTGCATAACGATAAATGTCACCTGAAGGGATACATATTCCTGATAATTAACTACAGTGCACTCCGTTTATAAGAAATACTGATATAGGAATCAACCGCATAAAGTGATCAAAACCACTGGGACAAAATTATTCCTACACTAACCATGCTTTGGGGTCCTGATTTTCCATTCTGGGAATGACAAATTCCGTTTTTCAAAATGACCAATTCCGATTTTACCAATTTATTAAGAATTAACAACGTAATTTGAACAAATAATATTTTTACATTCATCTATTGAATTCATTTTTTTCTTAAGTCCCTTAGATACTGTAGTTTTCAGGAAAAATCTTTAAAGCACTCCACTATTAACAATGTGCTGTAGGTCAGTCAACAAATAAAGGTTTTGAAAAAACAGCTTATTGCTGACATTGCAATATACAGACTAGTCAAACGAGGGGCATTATTACAAAAATATACAATTTTCATAAAATTAAAAATTAACTATAATGTTCAGGACACTTCTCTCCCATCTGTAGTTTCATCTGCAACAACGGAGACTGGTTTATGCTGTACTTGCTGTAAAACTGCTTGCATGTGTTTCTCGTATACCCTGGACAGATAGAGTTGCCTCAGTTAGAGAAGGGCTCTTCAACTAGTTTTTTTTTTTTTTTTAAATTAAGGGGGCCAGATTGGGGGGAAAAAAGTTAGGAGTAGGCGGACGAGAGTATTTTAAGCAATAATATATAACTTAATGTTCATATATTGAACAACACTTACACATTTTACCAAATGAATAGTACTTTAATAATAGAACAGTGTGAGACTTTAACAGAGTTTCATTACAAACATTTTAAAATGTATGTGACATATTAATAGTATAACTGTTAAGAAGAGATCAACGCTTCTACTTTTGAGCTTCTAACTACTGTGCCTCTGGATACGTATTTCCAAAAGCTCCTTGTTTGGTTTCAAAATGCCTTTTCATATTGTTTTCCTTAACTACAGACACACATTCATTGCACAATAAACACACTGGCTTTGTGTTCGGTACAGTTGGTAAAATAAATATTTATTGGTCCACTCATTGTTGAATCTAGTTTTTCACCATTTTCTGTTATTTGTTTATTTAGCAAACGCCTTTATCCAAGGCGACTTACAGAGAGTAGGGTGTGTGAACTATGCATCAGCTGCAGAGTCACTTACAATTACGTCTCACCCGAAAGATGGAGCACAAGGAGGTTAAGTGACTTGCTTAGGGCCACACAATGAGTCAGTGGCTGAGGTGGGACCTCCCCCTTTTCTTTAACTCTAGCTGTTCTTACTAGCTAGAGTAGAGAGAGCCATGTTGTAGCAACACTAGTTTAAAAAAAAAATTTAAAAAATCACTGAGTACATAGTATTAAGGAGTTAAATAAATAGAAATAATGTTGTAAAACTAAAGGTTTCACCTCAACCACTGTGCCGTTTCTTTGTCTTGAGCGGGTGACGGAGTAACGGATTTGCGATAAAGAAATACATAAATTCAAAATTTGTTTTTTTCAGGTACTTTTCACTTTTCTGTATATAGAACTTAAAAATTATTGCACATAATAGAACTCTCACAAAACAGCTAGTTGCTTTTTTAAACAACTCGACTCGCACAGCACACAGGCAGCGCCACAACAGAGACAGACAGTCCGTCAGTGTAACACCCACAAAATCACCTGTTTTCTCTTTATCCAATGATACAAATAAACAAACAAATGTTTTATACAAGCATCATCGCTGGGCTTCTGGGTAGTGTAGTTTTCAAAGCAATTATTTTTTATAGGAGAATAACAGCGTTTTTTAAAGGTGCAGTTGCAAAGCAGAATTCCATTCCCAAAATGCCTAATTCCGTGATTTCTGTTATCGTGGAAAATCAGTAGCCCTAAATGCTAAAATACTCACGCTTGTAAGAATCAAACAATCTGCTTATAAGAATCATTTCGGGGCAAACTGACTGTAATACCATACTGTATCAAGTGCAATGAAGTGCACAACCAATAAAGCTGTTTTTGAATTTGAATTTGGTCACGTCTCGCGTGATTAGGCATGAACACCGTGCAATGTAATCCCTGGTCCGCAGCGACTCCCAGTAGAAAAAAAAGCAAGTCATGCAGTTTGTGTGTCAACATGGCAGGAAAAAGAAAGACGCGGGACTGCATTGTATAGGTATTTTTTTGTGTTCTTTGTTAGTGAAAATTTGTTTTAATGAAGTTAATACACATTCATTGAATACATACCGAGTACAGCAGTGTTATTGTGTGACATGCATGTAGAGGAAGGGGGATTGCGTAGCGGGTGGGGGGGGGGTGCGGAGCTTTGCATCTCCGCTTAGTGAAAAACTGTGAGATTTGCATCGCAACTGAAAAAATGCAAGCCACAGATGCTTAAATGCAGTGGTAGTCGTGACAGTAAAATACTGTACTATGATGTCATTTTAATTCAAAGGCCATTACACGTAACACCGCATGGCAGTTAAACTAGGCACCCTCACAAGACGATCACTTCTCAAGTACACTGTAGTAAAATAGGATTCTGCAGCCTTCAGTAAACAAAATTGTGATCATATAACAAGTTGCTTACACATGATGACTTGTTTTGATGTATTTTCCTCTGATTGAGCTCCATTGACATTTGTATACTGTAGAGGCCCGCTTTTGCTATTTGTAATCATATTGGTCTGCTTTTAAGAATCAACCGCTTTTAAGAATCAAATCATCCGGGACTGATGTGATTCTTATAAACGGAGTACATTGTATTAACATTGGCCTATACTTTGTTCAGCTTCTGGAAGTAAAAAAAAAAAAAAGTAAAGTAAAAGCAGTGAAATATGAAGTAGGCCCGTAAGCATCCCTGTAAGTGCTGTTTTGCTTTGGCTTGTGACCTAAGATGGCTGCCGTATTGGTGTTATTTGACAGGATTCCTGGGATGACTTACAGGGTCGAGATGCTGACTTATTCTGTAGATAACTGTATTCTTTTGATTGTCTCTGCCAAGTTTGATCGTGGGTATTGTACAAGAAAGATTAACCCCAAAGTGCCAAAGCATCACTATCTCAAACTTTAAGGTAGTGACTTCATACTTGCTATAAACCCTACATGCTAAATGTGACCATGACATTGACGTCTGCGGTTATAGTGCTTCAATAAAATATGTACCGAGTACCTAGTGTACAAGACTGTGTAAGAGAAATAAATGCTGTGGTAGAAACATACACAATATATGCTAACACTAATAATTTTAATTTAGAAAACTGAGCACTATCCGCGCCACCCTTATAAAAAAGTACTGTAGTATTACTATAAAAATACTATAGTACTGTACTATAGTAAAATGAGAATACTATAGTAATAAAGTACTATAGTATTTTTTATAGTACTGTATTAGTATAGTATTCAAAATGTACTATAGTACAGTACTATAGTATTTTATGGTAATACTATAGTACTTTTTGTATGGTAAAATACGTGTAGTCTACTGTACTACAATACTATTAATGTACTAAAATTACATTACTATTGTACTGTACAATACACAGTGCAGTATTGCTTACCTTAATGCTTTATTAGAGAGAAAACAAAATAAAAACTCTGACATTTTTTTTATTTAAAGTAATTTAAAATAAAAATTGTATTCAGAACTTTTTATTTATTAATTTATTACTAATGTGGCACTCCTTGCAAGCAGTTTGTCTTCATTAGTCAGTTTTGTCCTGATAGCTGGCTTTACTTCCTTTTCCATGCATGCAAAATGTTTGCATGTGTATCCTGAAAAAAAAGTACTGTCACATAAAAGCACAACTTACAAAATGATATGAAGTTCATGGCACGTTTTTGCTTTCTAAACAGGACATGGTATGTTTGTATGGAGAAGTCAAAGTGGCACGCCAAAAACTGAATTTGTGCAGCCACTCCTCAGTTCCGAAACTTGTGTCAGATCTGCTGTCAGTCCTGGTGCAGAGAGATGTCATGACTAATTCCTCACTGAACATTTTAGGTTTTAGTAGATTATATCTTATAGTAATGTCAGCAGATTTCAGACTTTGTTGCAATTACATGTGAGGAACAAAAATATTTTTTAGTTATGTATGTTGACTGTTTAAATCATCAGTACATTTTGGGACTGATTTCAGGATGGGTGCAAAAGTACAGCTGTACTGCATCTAAATTGTCATGAAATTAGGAAAAGCTGGGTCGGTAAAAATGCAGCCTATTTCAATTAGGGATGTGCATGACAAATATTTTGACTATCGATAATTCCACAGCTGTTGAGGTCGACTAATCGAATAGTCCCCCCATTCAAAATGAGACGTACATTAAATGCGAAATAATGCAAAGTGACAATTATTGCAATTGCAATAAATTCTGAACTTTATTTTAAAATACTTAGCAAACACAACAACTTCAACAACTTTGTTAAATAAACATTAGGCTATGTAAAAAACACCTTCCTATTAGACATACGGAAATGCCATAATAACAGCAGCAATAACATAAGCATACCTGACAACTCTCGTGTGAGACTCTCGTATTTTGCAAGCAAGTGTTATTTTTTTTACCGATATTGTCACAACTGTTTCCGTTAATTACAATTTCAAATGAACTAAAAAGGTTGTGACAAAAAAAAAAAAAGTAACGCTTGCTTATAAAATATGGGTGTCTCCCGTATAATTTTTATTCAATTATTAATTTAATTTTCATTCAGTAATAGTTTAGCAATGTGAGCTGCGAGGCAAATGCCTTAACATTAGCATCCTTGTGGCAATAATGTTTTTCCGGTCATAACAGCGAAATACAAAATGCTTTAGACTATCTAGCTAGCTAATTTATACAATCCACTTAACTAAACGATTTACTTTTCCCACATTTTCAAACCACACTCAGCATAAGGACTAACTATGTTAAATCAAATCAGAAACATACCTGTGCGTTTGAGTTCCAGTGAATAAAAAATAAATCGCCTGTATAGGCAATAGCTTGCTATGTATGTAGCTAGCTTAATAATATTAATAAATAAATGAATGAACAAAAAGACCTGAGTGGCATTAACGCACTAGCTTTCCATGGAAGCAAAATAAATTCCTAACAAAAACTTTAGGAATAATTAGGCTAGCAATGTCCATTATTATTATCATGTTCACTTATTCTTGTTTAAAAAAAATCAGCATGCCCATCAGGTCTGGCAATACTGCACCACAGTGCTCAGGCAGAGTTTGTTTTTGTTTCTTCAGAGCCTGAGTAGCTATTGCACTGTGATGAAAATGCGACACAAGCCGGCTGGCCGCACCGACTACATTATGTATGGCACCAAGTTTAAAGCCATCGTTGATGGCGAGCTGCAGAGTGTGTGCAAAGCACAAATTCGAGTCCCATTCAACAAACTCCGAGTTTGCTAAGATGATGTTGCTGGCATTGTCGTGAACACAGGCAGTGATTTCCCCCTGTAAACCCCAATGGTCTACTTCGGTGTTCAGCACATTTGCGAGATTCTCTGCTGTATGCCTCTCTGGCATGGGGCGAGTCTGTAGAACTACGTTTTTCATTTCTCAATCCTCTATGAAATGACAGGTTATTGTGACGTACGACTCGGTATTCAGTGCAGTCCACGCATCTGTAGTAATCGCCACCTTCTTAGACTTTGACAAGTTTCTGCGGACAGAAGCTGCTGAATCGGCATGCATTTTTTCGAGTCGAGTGGTAATTGTTTTTCGTGCAGGGACTGTGTATGCAGGTTCCACAAATTTCATCAACTCCCGAAATCCCTCACCTTCAACAAAACTTATGGGAAGCATGTCCTTTGCCACCATATTAGCAATAAGGGCTGATGGTTTTTCAGCACGTACGTTGTCACACTGACAAGGCCTCACCGCAAAGCATGCAATGGCGGTTTGTTACGGTCCTCTTTCCTTTTCTGTCGTTGCTAGCGTCGCAGAAGGGTGTTTGGCTTTCAGGTGGGTTAACATACCAGTTGTAGATTTGTGATAGTTTAATTGCACTGCACATATTTTACACTTAAGTGTTTTCATTTACTTTGTTAAAGTATTTCCAGCTGAACTTTTCTGTGAGGAAGCCATCGTTAGCCGAGGTATGTTCTAGTTTAGCCAATCGCAGACAAGAAATAACAAATTCCACCCTCCAGTCAATCTTCGTTACCGCTACATAGAGAGCCAGTCAGCAGTACAGGCTTTAAAATAAAATCAATATATACATTTTTTTTTTTAACTTTTGAATGTTGGATTCGCTTGTCGATAGGTGCCATCGTTATCGAATAGTCGAATGTTCGACTATTCGGTCTCACCCCTAATTTCAAGAAGTGTTAACCTGACAAATCGCACCTCCATTTGCTTTCTGCCATCGTTAAACTACTAAAATGATACTGAGATGTATTCAAATGAAGAAAAGAACATGGAAAATTTTATATATATATATATATATATATAGACACACACACACACACACAGTGCCTTGCAAAAGTATTCAGACCCCTGACCAATTCTCTCATATTACTGAATTACAAATGGTACATGGAAATTTCGTTCTGTTTGATATTTTATTTTAAAACACAAACTCAAAATCAATTATTGTAAGGTGACATTGGTTTTATGTTGGGAAATATTTTTAAAAAAAATGAAAAACTGAAATATCTTGCTTGGATAAGTATTCAACCCCCACACATTAATATTTGGTAGAGCCACCTTTCACTGCAATAACAGCTTTAAGTCTTTTGGGGTAAGTATGTACCAGCTTTGCACACAGTGTCGGAGTGATTTTGGCCCATTCTTCTTGGCAGATTTGCTCAGGGTTTTTCAGGTTGGTTGGACGACGCTTGTGGTCTGCAATTTTCAAATAGTGCCACAGATTCTCAGTGGGATTGAGATCAGGACTTTGACTGGGCCACTGTAGGACATTTAACCTTTTTGTTCTTGAGCCACTCCAATGTTGCTTTGGCCTTGTGCTTGGGATCATTGTCCTGCTGAAAGGTGAATTTCCTCCCAAGCTTCAGTTTTTTAGTGGACTGAAGCAGGTTCTCTTGCAGTATTTCCCTGTATTTTGCTCCATCCATTCTCCCTTCAATTTTAACAAGATGCCCAGTCCCTGCTGATGAGAAGCATCCCCACAGCATGATGCTGCCACCACCATACTTCACTGTAGGGATGGTGTGTCTTGAGGCATGGGAGTGTTAGGTTTGCGCCACACATAGCGCTTAGAGTTTTGGCCAAAAAGCTCTATCTTGGTCTCATCTGACCACAAAACCTTTTCCCACACCTCAGCTGGGTCGCTCTCATGCTTTCTGGCAAACTCCAGACGTGCTTTCAGATGGTACTTTTTGAGTAACGGCTTCTTTCTTGCCAGCCTCCCATACAGGCCAGTGTTATGCAGAGCTCTTGATATGGTTGACTGGTGCACCATTACTCCACTCCCAGCCACTGAACTCTGTAGCTCCTTCAAAGTGATTGTTGGACTCTCTGTGGCTTCTCTCACAAGTCTCCTTCTTGTTTGAGCGCTGAGTTTTGAGGGATGGCCTTTTCTTGGCAGTGCCTGGGTGGTGTGATGCAGCTTCCACTTCCTGATTTATTGATCCAACTGTGCTCACTGGGATATCCAAACACTTGGATATTATTTTGTACCCTTTCCCTAATCTATGCATTTGTATTACTTTATCTCTAACTTCTGTAGAATGCTCTTTGGTCTTCATTTCACAGGGGTTGAATACTTATGCAAGCAAGATATTTCAGTTTTTTATTTTTCTTAAATATTTCCCAACATAAAACCCAACTAACGGCGCCAGTACCAGAAATACGCTTGTTACGGTTTTCCATGCAAGTGTTGAACAAAATGTCGCTGCGAGTAAAAAAAAATAAAACCACCTCTAGTGAGTGAGCTTGTCACGCGAGTAAAAACTTCTTAAGTCGACTTAAACCGTTTTCCATAGCGTGTGTCGCATATATTTTCTTATTCGCGTAAGTTTTATTGAGCTTAAAAGTTGGATGGAAAATGGGCTAATGACAGCAAAAGTGAAATGCATCTCTGCAGCATACTGGCCAGGGACTGCTGCATTCGCCAGAGCTTGGCTACATAATTCATAAATTGTAATCTCAACAGCAAATTAAAAATAAGGAGAGAGAATTATTTCCATGTGAATAGGCCATAGTGTTAATGTAGTTTTTTTTTTCTCCTTTGGACAGTGGTTTTTAAGAAACAATAGCCATTTTTCTACTAAATAGCCAAATTCTATAAGTAGTAGCCAAATTAATATCTGAGCCAAGTTAAAATGGGGCAGTTTTTCAACTGCATATTTATTATAAACCTATTATAAATGTCCATATATAATACATTTCCTACAGAACCGTAGCAGCAACAAGTCTGATCCTTAGTCTGTGAACAAAGCTGAAATACCAGCACTTAAAGTTCATGATATAAATTATCCTGTCAATGTTTATTACAATACATTTTTTAAATACTGGTAGTAAATCTCCAATAAGCTACCCTATTCACCAACATTTCCCACTACATAATATTCTTATAATAATAATACTCTTATAATAAATACCTGAATCTGAATTCCACAGGAAGTGTGCAAGGCGCTCGCCAGTAGAATGTAGTTTATATGCAAGTTGTTGTTGGTGATCCAGTAAATGCTAATCCACCCGGGACTGATGTTAAGCCCCGTAGTTGTCTTTTTGAGCAAATTCATGGAACCAACAGTTTTACTTTTTCATGTTTTAGTTGTTCTAAAAAAAAAATCTTCCTCAATGAATTAGGTTTAAGAGGTGGGGGACACTGCTGCTGTACCCTTGAGCAAGGTACTTTTATCTAGATTGCTCCAGTAAAAACCCAACTGTATAAATGGGTAATTGTATGTAAAAATAATGTGTAAAAAATAATGTAATTGTTTGTAAAAATAATGTGATATCTTGTAACAATTGTAAGTCGCCCTGGGCATCTGCTAAGAAATAAAAAAATAATATATACTGTATATACACTCACGGCAGGATAGGCTATTTAATAGCTATTTAATATAGATGACAAAACATATTGCATTTCTTACAAGTTTTATTTTATATTTGTTCACCTTTAGTGAGCCCTAATGTTTTTATTTGGTTGAATGATCCTTAAACTTTGATTTTGTTGAATGTTACTTTCTTTAAAGAAATGTGTCAATCCTGATGAAAATTACTTATTTAATACTAATGTTATCATTTAATTTAAATCTAATTTAAATTATTTCTAACCACATTTAAAGCAGCACAGTGTAGAATAGTATACAAAATTAAAATGATATACTCAACCTTAACTTGAAAAATACAAATACTTGGTGATAAAATGTATGATAATAATAATAATATTAATAATACTAATCTTACAGTAATCTGTTGAGTTAAAGTTAAGTATCATGCAATCAAAAACGCTGATGTACCGTAAAACTTCAAATAATCTCTCCAATACTCACAGAGTCTCTAAGCGCCGGGGCTTCTGGGAAATATGGCAAATAGACGACAGGTCTCTTTTAAACGCCAGGTTATGAATAATAATATAATGCGAGTCATACTCAATGTTCCAGCCAATACACACGCGCGGCTGTACAGCGAGCTTACCAATTTGTTTTTCAACAGCAATGGAGACCCTGAGGCTCAGGATGAATGATAAGAGAACTGAATTTTATTTTATTTTAAAAGGTACACGTAATGCATACAGGTTTTTTTTTTATGACGTTATTCATTTTAAAACCAGTTGTGAAGCTTTTTTGAGCGTGCTGAAAGTAAGTAAAATACAAACTTGCTTTCTGATATTAACAGGGTTACCTTTTAGTGTATTTGTACGTATTTTTTGGGGTTTTTTTGTATTCGGGGCAGCAGTATGGAGTAGTGGTTAGGGCTCTGGACTCTTGACCGGAGGGTTGTGGGTTCAATCCCAGGTGGGGGACACTGCTGCTGTACCCTTGAGCAAGGTACTTAACCAAGATTGCTCCAGTAAAAACCCAACTGTATAAATGGGTAATTGTATGTAAAAAATAATGTGATATCTTGTAACAATTGTAAGTCGCCCTGGATAAGGGTGTCTGCTAAGAAATAAATAATAATAATAATTAACAGTATTTCTTGCAATGAATATTCGTATTTTGCTCCTTTTCCAGCGTTCTTATTTATAAATAAATGTACATGTTATAAAAACAAATGAGTCACTTTTGCTTTGATTTTGTGATAAAACTGGTACTTTGCATTGATTTTATTGTTAATCTTTAAACAGTTTGAAGCATTTTTGAGTGTGTTGTGGGCCAACAGTATGAACTTTTTTTTTTGTATTAACACATTATTTCATGTGGTTGTTTTGCAATGAAGATTAGTTGCTGGTTAATTTTTCATCGATTTGTCCATGCTTACCAATGTACAATGTATTAATAAAGATGATACTTATTGCTTTCATTAATTTTAAAACCATGTTTGTTTTTTTATTGTGCTGCAAGCCTACCTTAATACACGCTTGTGTTCTCATATTTACAGGGCTGTCTTTAGTGGATTTTACAGTTTATTATTACAATACTAACTGTTACTACCCACTGACACAACCTTTTAATGACGTTGCTGGAATGTTGTAATTTACTTATGTTGTTTCTATAAGGTTGTGTGCAGGCAACTTTTTCATGATTGCATCTGAAGTATTTGCAGATGTTGGTGATCTTACATAATAAAAGTCTCAAATAGGTGCCGGGGCTGCTGGCAAATATTGTAAATAAACGCAGGGGCGTTTATTTAAGGTTTTACGGTACATTTAAAAAAAATTAATAAATAAATAACATCACAACTTAATGCTGCAAGACTTTATATTTAGATTTTTTCTAAAGAAACACATGAACAAACTTTGTACTTTTAATAGTTATCAAATACATTGCTTAGTATTTTTTTCCTCTCAGAAATGTGGTAAGGAGATTTGGTTAATTTAAGTTAAATCTGATATCCCAGAAACTCTAGCTGACATACTGCTTTGTCTTTAAACTCAAACAAGTGCTATACTACTTAGTGGTAAATACATATAATTGATTTTCAACTGAATCTGTGTATAGATCTAAAATATTTTCAAGTCCGTCAAGCAGAGATGAGTTTTTCATAAGTATCGTGATCCAAATCGTATCATGTCGTGACCTTGGTGTATCGTTTCACCCCTACTGTATACATATTTATATATTGTGAATATATTTAAGCGATAGTGCCCGTCGATGATGGCTCTACCATGTGATAGTTGACAGCGATGGGAGTTTTATGCGTTCCGAGCCGAAGGCAAAAAGTCAAAGTCAACTATCACACGGTAGAGCCGTCATCAAGAGGGTACTATCGCTATTAGGAAACGATTTTTACCATTGGTTTCTTTAAAAAAACGCCTTTTAAAACCTAAATTTCCCTTGACCTTGTACTTATTTGTCGGGTACCTTTATAAAAATAGTCCCAAACATTTTTTAAATAAAGAACAACGATGACATGCATATAAAGAGAAAAACAATGAGTTTAAATCGATTTATTATTTTGTATTAACTTGTTAGGGTTTTATTTATAATCAGGACATTGCCTGAGAAATGAACAGAGCAATTACTGAACAGTCCGTGTACAATGGAGTCTGAACTACCAATACAATCTCTCATTAAATACCACTCTAAAATGCCTCCTCACTCACCATGTTTCTACCTTCAGCCAAAGCCTTTCTCTCCTGAATCTATATATGAATGGAGCAATATTACTGAGCTGTCCGCGTCTCGCTTTGTTGTTGAAAGATGCTGTGTCTGTGCTCCAGTCGAGATGACAGTCTGTGATTGGCTCTCAGCAGTTGCAGGTACGGGATTGGTTGCGTTCATTGATGCAAAGTATTGATTGGCTGGTTTTGGTGGATAATAAAATTAATTTGGACCAATTGTTTCTTTGTTTAGTATTTACTGTCCAATAGATGTGAACTATGCTGAAAAATACAGCACTTGTGCGGATTGATTTTAAATTTGATTCACAGTTATGGTGCTCAGTATGTTCCAGCGTGCATCTACCATCTATTAGAGCCCACTAGAGCTGGAAGCTGATTGGCTGACGGTACTGAATTGTTTTCTAATTTAGTTTAGCATATTTTAAGCCCCTTTCACACAGAAATGCCGCTACTGAGCCGTCTTGAGACATTAAAAAAATTATTTAAAATACCCATTCACACAGCACGAAATTGTGCAATATATGCCAGTATAATACTGTCATAACCCTTTCACACAGCCAAAGGGATCATGTGCGTTCATCTTTCAAACCTGTCAGTCAACAGATCGTTTTCATGGCAACAGCGGTTTTGTCCATAAATGACAGCATCACACACCGTTCCTTCTATTTGTGAATTCACCTCCTCGAAGTTCATTCCTTAACTTCTTCCAGACTCCAATCTCATTCTTCATCAGCCATTGTATTTGAAAGAAATTAAAGTATGTAACCCAAACAACAAAAATACCCAACACTTCCAGTATATAGTCACGTGGGATATTCACTTTCAATCCCCGGCCATTATAGTGCTTCAGTGCCGGCATAGCATTTCACACTGGAGTTAAGACGGTTCAGAGACGGCATAAAATGTGACGGCTCTGTGACGGTATAGGCAATTCACACAGACCAAAATGCCGCATCAGTGTCGGATCTAAGCCGTCATAACTCATCTGTGTGAAAGGGGTGTTAGTAAACCACTGCTATGATGCATGGGGCATCAATTGTAATATGGTACTATTAGCAAAATATCCCACAAAAATACATTTTTTTATTCTATGTCATCGGCTCCAGTAGTTCTTCCACGGTCTTATTGATTTACTGTGATCCACTACCAGCTGATCTCAAATGCTTTTAAGGAAGCTTGTATATTTAAATATTATGAACAAAGTTTTAGTGGTACCAAGTAAGTGGCCCCTTACATGCTTGGTACCACCAGAAGTAAGTAATTCAATCTTCGGCTCCTGACCAAATCGTTCGGCACACATTGTATGCAGACATTCTGCAGCTCTGCTGCTGTGCAGTTAAATCATCCTTAAACACACGATGGTAAACAATATAACCAAATCTATGCTATCTGGGATAGTTGTGGCTGCTAAAGAAGATGGAACAGACGTAAAAAATCTGTTCGTGTTGATGCCAAACTATATTTAGACACCCTACGAGTTCACAAAAAAAAAATTTTCAGCTTGATCCAGTAATGTTTTCACTTCCTTTTTTGTTTCATTATTTAGCCCTTCATTAAAATTATTTTCTTTATGTTTTCAGGGCATTTTGTTAACACACACAAACCTTAAGTGTATTTTTTATTTTTTGCTGTTCTTGTTCTACACAACAGTGCTCGCACACGTTCGGTCACCATCATAACTGTTGCATGAAACTGGAGTGTAATAATCCAGCACCTCTGCACGTAAGCATTTGTATGTCAGCTGACAAGTTTTCTGCTGATATCCCATCATGCCTTTCTTCTTTAAAGGCGGGGCAGCAGTGTGGAGTAGTGGTTAGGGTCGTGGGTTCAATCTCAGGTGGGGACACTGCTGCTGTACACTTGAGCAAGATACTTGACCTAGATTGCTCCAGTAAAAACCCAACTGTATAAATGGGTAATTGTATGTAAAAATAATGTGTAATCTTGTAACAATTGTAAGTCACCCTGGATAAGGGCGTCTGCTAAGAAATAAATAATAATATACATGAACCCCGAATATCTCTCACAAGCACCTGGGTACATATTTTTACGATATCGCAACAAAAGGAATAAGCTTTTTTTTTTCTATTTGCTGGCGCAAATATAGTATTAGGCGGCCGATTGCTGGCTTATTTTGAAAACCCTGCATTCATTATCACTATTTTTGCTTTGAAACTAATTGCTTATTTTTTTAGCAGTCATTTAACGGTTTAGCCTATCGAAGTGCTTAACACAGAAAACCTGCCCCTTCAACTCTGATTGGTTAAATATTGTGTCAAGACGTAACATAGCTGTCGTGTGGTTCCAAGATTTTTTTTTTCCTTCCAGCAATGCGCAAGTGTTCTAGTCTGCTAGAAGCGCAATCAATCCTTATTGTTAAAGGCACAATAGCATCTGCAAGACAGGTGGATCGGATTTTTTCAGCTGGGAGGCGACGGCCACTTTGCCAGGCGGCCTGCCTGGCTGAAAAGGCTTGGGGAGAACCTTGACATCTCTGCATTTACAAGCATTTGTTTGGTCAAATTGTTACCATCCTCCTCACACGTAAGTTTATTAAAACGTGATATACAGTACATTTTAGGTAGTCTGCGTCTAAAACATTGTATGACTTTAAATGGTGGGTAAATCACATTCTCATGCTAAAAAGCTGTACAGTTGACCACAAATCATCACAGGAACAGCTAAGAAAAAAAAAATATGGGAAAACACTAAATCCAATGAATTTGACTTGGTTATATTAGAACATTCTCGTGTTTTAATATATATGTTTTTACTACAATATTTATAAAATATCAAGAAAGGAGTGGATATAAGCAGATAATGTTTTATGAATAAAATTTATTGCTGATTTATTGCTGATAACAATGGAATGAACAACTATTTTATTTATAAATATTTATTTTGAGAAAATAATCGAGAGTATTGTCCATTATTGCTTATAAAAACCCCAAGAATAAACATTTATTATAGCACTGCAATCAGCCAGATGAAACAATGTCTTGTAATTTGTCCGAACATCAATAATTTTGAACACGACTTTTAGTTTTGTAACAGCCCTCAGGTGAGGAAACAACACGTTTTTATACCTGTATCTCAGAAGCAGAATAAAAACATTTGTTTAAGTGCCCAATTACTTGACCAGAAATAGATCCTACAATTGCCCCAGTGATGCTGCTTTCAATAGTCCCTCAAATTACATCATCATGTTGATCATCCTATCTCTTCACACAATACAGCAAAATGGTGGATAAACCCGCATCTCAACTTCCTCGACAGCGATTTTGTGACATAACGAAAAATGAATTACAAAGTATACTACAAAACAAAGACGCTGCAAACACTAAAGTCTTCATAAAAACTTTGCTTTCTGTGTTTTTTGATTTCCTAAAATTCAAACAAATCAAACTCGATGTAAATAAATATGACTTTGACAAGCTAATCAGACTCTATGAATTTTATGCCTCAGTAAGACGGACAGTTCTATACCAAAAAAACTTTAACTATGCACTATGGACTTCAAAAACATAGCTTTCTTGACTAATTCATAAAATAAATATGGACTGCAGACCTCAGCGTAGTGGGGAAACTAAAGGCCCTGAGGGAAGAACTATCATTACCTCCAGGGGATAATGCCCTTGGCCTGATGCTTGGGGCATTATAGTCCCCTGTTGGTAACTATAGTTCTTCCCTCAGGGGCCATAGTTTCATATATATATATATATATATATATATATATATATATATATATATATATATATATATATATATATATATACAGTACTGTGCAAAAGTTTTAGGCAGGTGTGAAAAAATGCTGTAAAGTAAGAATGCTTTCAAAAATAGACATGTTAATAGATTATATTTATCAATTAACTAAATGCAAAGTGAGTGAACAGAAGAAAAATCTAAATCAAATCCATATTTGGTGTGACAACCCTTTGCCTTCAAAACAGCATCAATTCTTCTAGGTACACTTGCACAAAGTCAGGGATTTTGTAGGCATATAGTCAGGTGTATGATTAAACAATTATACCAAACAGGTGCTAATGATCATCAATTCAATATGTAGGTTGAAACACAATCATTAACTGAAACAGAAACAGCTGTGTAGGAGGAATAAAACTGGGTGAGGAACAGCCAAACTAGGCTAACAAGGTGAGGTTGCTGAAGACAGTTTACTGTCAAAAGTCATACACCATGGCAAGACTGAGCACAGCAACAAGACACAAGGTAGTTATACTGCATCAGCAAGGTCTCTCCCAGGCAGAAATTTCAAGGCAGACAGGGGTTTCCAGATGTGCTGTCCAAGCTCTTTTGAAGAAGCACAAAGAAACGGGCAATGTTGAGGACCGTAGGCGCGGTGGTCGGCCAAGGAAACTTACTGCAGTAGATGAAAGACACATCATGCTTACTTCCCTTCGCAATTGGAAGATGTCCAGCAGTGCCATCAGCTCAGAACTGGCAGAAAACAGTGGGACCCTGGTACACCCATCTACTGTCCGGAGAAGTCTGGTCAGAAGTGGCCTTCATGGAAGACCTGCGGCCAAAAAGCCATACCTCTGGCGTGGAAACAAGGCCAAGCGACTCAACTATGCACGAAAACACAGGAACTGGGGTGCAGAAAAATGGCAGCAGGTGCTCTGGACTGATGAGTCAAAATTTGAAATATTTGGCTGTAGCAGAAGGCAGTTTGTTGCCCGAAGGGCTGGAGAGCGGTACACGAATGAGTGTCTGCAGGCAACAGTGAAGCATGGTGGAGGTTCCTTGCAAGTTTGGGGCTGCATTTCTGCAAATGGAGTTGGGGATTTGGTCAGAATTAATGGTCTCCTCAATGCTGAGAAGTACAGGCAGATACTTATCCATCATGCAATACCATCAGGGAGGCATCTGATTGGCCCCAAATTTATTCTGCAGCATGACAACGACCCCAAACATACAGCGAAAGTCATTAAGAACTATCTTCAGCGTAAAGAAGAACAAGGAGTCCTGGAAGTGATGGTATGGCCCCACAGAGCCCTGATCTCAACATCATCGAGTCTGTCTGGGATTACATGAAGAGAGAGAAGCAACTGAGGCTGCCTAAATCCACAGAAGAACTGTGGTTAGTTCTCCAAGATGTTTGGGCCAACCTACCTGCCGAGTTCCTTCAAAAACTGTGTGCAAGTGTACCTAGAAGAATTGATGCTTGATGCTGTTTTGAAGGCAAAGGGTGGTCACACCAAATATGGATTTGATTTAGATTTTTCTTCTGTTCACTCACTTTGCATTTAGTTAATTGATTAAATGTAATCTATTAACATGTCTATTTTGAAAGCATTCTTACTTTACAGCATTTTTTCACACCTGCCTAAAACTTTTGCACAGTACTGTATATATATATATATATATATATATATATATATATATATATATATATATATATATATATATATATATATATATATATATATATATATATATGTTATTTATTGTTGTGGACACAGGCAGCGGGATTTACTCTGCTGGAGCCGCTGCTCGTTTTCCGTTGCTTGTCACCTGCTTGCCATTGTCACTGCTGTGAGTGGTGGCGTCTCCTGCCCGCACCCCATTGGCGGGCACGGAGAAGTCGGGGCGTGCCCTGACTGTCAGCTAAGATTAGCCCCTCATGCTAGTGTTTCTGTTAACACTATTTGCTAAATAAGAGCTATCCGTTTGGAAGTTAAGTTGTACGCATGAATTCTTGCTGCTGCTACAAAATATATAAATGACTCATATAGTGATCGTTTTAGTTCTTTCATGAAGCAATCCTAGTTTTTAAGTGGAAAGTAATGAGAAATTAAATTATGAGTAAATATTTATTCACTGTGCAACGCCCCTTTTTCTGTGTTTTATTTGAAGTCAGGGATTGCTTATGTCTAGTGTCTACTTTTGTTTTTACGTAAAATAAACAGAAGATTTATGTATTTCAGCTTGGTCAAAGAAGCTTGCCAGGGCTACTTTCAGCAGATCTCGGTTGTTAATAAAGGATGCTTGGTATAGCCTTTAGTTATATTCGAATGTTGCGTGAGGTTATGTCACAAACGGGATCTTCACTGCTGAAGACTTGTGAACACTGCTGAAGGAATGGTACACCTTTAAAACTTGTTGCCATGCAAATAAACCTCATGTTTTTGTCAATTTTGAGGGACTTTTTAGTGTGGGAAGGCGATTTACCCAACTTTTTTAGCTGTACCATTTTTTGGCTGTGCACTTCCTATAGTTAGGGGTCTACTTAAATTGCAGTAAATTTATGTTTTTTTCACAATTAGGTTATGGAATAAAATTAGGATTTTGCTGACATTTTGCTGGCCTGTTTAAACATGAAATAAACCTAAGCAGACAATATTTCAGCGCGCTATAAAAGCCTAAAAATAGTGGTACTTGCTTCCTTACTAAAACAGAGTGCTGTCATTTGTTAAAGGCAAGCATGCAACATCCCCTAGCAGTTGCTGCCAACATTCTCTGTCTGGTGTGGACTTGCCCATACATTGAGACTGCACGTTCTGCATCCACTGAATTGGAGCTTTACCAAGTTATACAGATGTTTAAATCAATTAGAAACACTCCCAAAACTCGGTTACCCAAGGGCATCAGGCATACTTTAATAAAGGTAATATATGCATTAGGAGGCTGTGTGGTCCAGTGGTTAAAGAAACGGCCTTGTAACCAGGAGGTCCCCGGTTCAAATCCCACCTCAGCCACTGACTCTGTGTGACCCTGAGCAAGTCACTTAACCTCCTTGTGCTCCGTCTTTCGGGTGAGACGTAATTGTAAGTGACTCTGCAGCTGATGCATAGTTCACACACCCTACTCTCTGTAAGTCGCCTTGGATAAAGGCGTCTGCTAAATAAACAAATAATATGCAGCACATTCGTTGTCATGTTATTTGTCCCATACAAGAATTTTTATTTTATTAGTACAGAGTCAAAACAAAGAAAACGTGCCTATTTGGGTCTAAAATTCTAACTGTGTTTAAAAAGTAAGCAGCAGGTTATTTGAAGCGAGGTGGCTGTGCTAGATCGTACCTGTAGTACTGATTTAACTTGGTTACAACTGACGAATACTTTTTCTGCGTTGACTTTCCAGTTTTGTTTTCTGAAAGCTGTTTATTTGACCACCTGTCAGCAGCCTCTCTCGTAGCCTTTCATTTTAATGTGTGATTCTGAAGCTGAAAAGCGATCGATCGTATTTTCTCCAAAGACACATTACAAGATGTGCACAACAATTACCTCCATGTGCATGTACGGTTTTTTTGGAAATATCTTGACACGATCATCAGCCGAAATATACTTTGCTTTTTTTTTGCTTTGTCGTCCATTTCTGGTATTTTACCTCCAGTGCTGAAAACCTAAATCAAAAACAATGCAGCACTGACTTTGTCCCACCCCCTACTGTACAGTACAGGTCACAGAAAAGGCAGTACAGATGCAATGATTGTTGTGCAGTGCACACAGGACGGCGAAGGAATAAAAAAAAGCTTATCTACAGAAGGAAGATGCGTTGTGCAGTAGTTCATTTAAACAAGGTTTCTCTTTTTTTCTCTCCGTACTTGTACGGTATGCATTGGCCCCCAAAAGAATTTCGCGGTTACCCCTCAATTTCCTGATTTCCGCGAAATCGTGACTTAGGTAGACCCCTACCTATAGTGTGAGGAATGTGTGTGATATGTCATATTCTCACGTTAATGGAGAGAAAATTGAAGTTCCTAGAAAGCATGAAAGCCAATGTTCTGTCGTTATAGTAAGATGGGAATCCTGGTTTCCAGTTCCATTTTAAGACCCGAGTAGGCAGGCAGCAGTTTAGTGGGTATCCAAAGACCAGGCATCTTGTTTCCAGAAGTTGTTTTGGAAGCTTGTTTTACTACAGTGTCATATTCTAAGGAAATAGACAAAGCTGTTGTAGGGGCTTAATTTTAAAAAATATGCTTGCACATTTGGTGTGTTTTTTGTTTGTTTACTTTTAGAGAATAATGAAGGCAAGTGTTCTTAATATATTTCATATTTTAACCCTCTATTACCTTTTTTTGTTCTAGGTGGTTTCTTAAGTAACGGACAGAGGTTTTGTCGAGAGGTTGGAGTCAAGGTCCATGTCAGAAGGCAACAGAACTACAGGAGCAGGATCTATCATGGCTACAGGCCTTTCTGGTGTGGGAAGTGCTTTTGAAGGGCAGAGTCTTAAGCTGGGCACAAACGAGTTCCCGCATACTTCTACAGCCACTACAGATGATGATGACGATGTTGTGTTTGTTGAGCTCTCTCCCTCTGCACAAAACTCCACTCCCACCCCACTTCCAACTAGCACTGCTCTGCCAGCACCCCCTGCTTCCCAAGCTCCACTTGAGGTTTTTCCTAGAGCGGAGACAACAAAAATACTTCCTCATACAAAGGAACCAGTGGCACCTTCTGTTGACAGTCTCGCTGAGCCCATCGTAATTGATGATGAGGAGGATGCAGACTTGGAACAATCTGTCACCCATGTGTCGAGCAAAGGGGCTTTCCCAGAACCTAATGGAGCTTCCAAGATGGACATAGTGGGTTCTTCCAGCAACAAATTGGGGTCCCCGCTGACCCACACTGTCATAAGCACCGAGCCTGATTCTGAGATCAAGATTGCCAACGTCACAACACTTGACATGGCTTCCATGCTTACCAATAGTGTTCCGGGTCCTCTTGCTCCAGCTGTTACCACTGAAGGACCGCTGGACATGAACTTGCTGATAACCAGTGTAACCTCACTGCAAAACGCCAGCCTGCGAGAGGTGGGGAATGGTCCACAGATCAGTAGCACGTTCAGTTTAAACCCAGAAGTCCAAAGTGCACCTGCCACTACCCATACTGATGTCAACAGGCCTGGGGTTCACTCTGGTGCTGGAACTTTTAACCCAGGGAGAATAGGTACAACTGGAGAGGCAGTCCAGAATGGAGAATCTGGGACCCATCAAAGGCCTGGTAAGTCCTTAACAATCTTGTACTTTTGCTTCGAAAAGTCAGTTTCTCATTAATGTACATACAAGATGCAGTACATACAACTTGAAAGTAACAGAGAGAAAGCCTGTATGAGCATTATTGTGGGTTGTAAAGAGGATATCAGCACTGTTTTTATAATAAAAAAATCTATTTGTTTATTGGAAAAATGTAAAATATGCCTTCTCGTTTTGAGTGATTTAATTTTTTCTTTTTGTTTCATTAAATATTTTTACTAATTTAGGGACAAGTGTATTTTTTATTTTATGTATATATTTATTTGTTTTAAATCTTAGTTGGCATTAGTAATGTAATTTACCAAAAAAATGACGTGTAGAATACACACATACTGTCGAATTGGGTACTGTAGCACATGCGTACAGAAGCGTTGGCAGGACTTTTATCAAATGATTATTGTATTTGTTTATTTAATTGCCTAAAAATGAAAAAGCTTACGCATTGAACCATCAAATCCAGGCTGTCTGAAAGTAGCCTGTTACTTTCTAAAATTGAATTGCACATGTCCTCCCACAGAAATCAGCTTGAGAATATGAACTCTCCAATCCACTCGATACGTTTTTAGAGCACAATTAATTCTATGACGCTGACCAATCAAGATAAGTGTGTCCACTGGATCGGTTTTCTGAATGTTGCAGGAAACCCAAACATAATGGGATATGTTGACTCAATCTGACAAACTGTTAAAGAAAAGGGCATTGAAATCTACAGGTTTAAAACGTAGAACAGAAACAAAAAAATGTAGGCATTCATAAATACTTGAAAATGATGTTAAGTAGAAGTATATCTTTCTTTCTAGCCCAATACTTTGGGTAATTTCCATCAGTGCCTGTGAAAAAACAGGGATCACTAGCATCAGTCTAAATATTTATGCATTGATCAGGGGTGTGCAATTAAAAAAAAAAAAAAAAAAACCACTTGTCCAAAGGACAAAATGCTAGGAAAATCTACTTGCCCCCTCCCCTGTCGCACAATAAAGGAGATTATAACTTGTAGGATTTTGGTTTTATTTAACAGTGAACATAATCAATCAATTAGTGATTTAACGGGCAGATCTAGCCTTGTAACACGTTCACTAAATTCTTCAAGATACATAAAAGGTTCCCTGTCACCCCACCTCACCTCAACACATTTATAACATACTTTTTAAGGAAGTGTTCTTTCAGTGCAGTTTAGAACACAAATTTAGTAAATTTAAGTAACATACTAAGAGTACAACTATAATAAGCAAAACTTGGGAGTTATTGAAATATAAAAATAGTTTCTGCTTTTTTTCCAGTCTTTCTCTATAAGTTGAATCCAACTCCTGATGTACAGGTGTTTTAGTTTGTTGCATCAAAGATACGACATCATTGCCAACTATTACTGCTGCTTTGTGGAATATTTCTTGACATTCTTCGTTTTGTATCCGCTGAACCCCAGGTTTTTAAAGGACGTGTATAACCTGTCAAGTTTCTCTGTATTTTCTACCGTTTCTCTACCAAAATGCATGCAATATTTACAAGTAGACTCCATCAAATTCTGCAAAGACAAAATTAGTTTTTTTTCTTGTTTATTTCTATTATATACTTATTAAACAGTGTACAACATTTTACAGCTATTTTTCCTCATCCAACATCTTGTCCCTTGATGGCTAACTGGAACACACAGCAGGGTGGTCCTGGTTTCATACCATGATGGCTTTTATTTTGGGAGGGCAACATTCTTTCTATGCACTGATTTACATTACACGAGAGTAGATGTTAAAACTTCATGCTGATTTGAACTCGGCTCTCGCCAAGACGGGCACCAACTAAGACGTAGCTTTACAGTAAACTAATGTGATCCATCTGTGTCTCCATCCATTTGTGCTTCCTTCCATATGATGATGTAGATATCCTTCTGTCTGGTGTTGATGGCTGAAGTGTAATGCTGGCTCCAGGAATCAGCTTATTACCTCCCTAGCGCATCAGCACACACAACGGCTGCGATGCTGGCTCTGGGGATCAACCACAGTGCGGTCTCCCCAGCGCATCAGCATGACAACCGTCTGGATTGAGCTAAGTAGGGTACATCTCTGGGGTCTTCAAGTGGGCACCTTCTATCCTCGGTGTTTCGTTAACTAGCCCATGACACCTCAAGAGGGCTCGATGGTGATTCTGGCGTCCCAGCATCACCCCCCTCCATCCCCCACTCAACTCAGCCCAGCTTACTTACCCGTACATCAGTGTTTCTTTCTTTCTATTGTGCTTGAGATCCCCAGCCATAATCTTTCCGTCTCAACCACAGCCAGTTGCTGCTCCTCTCTGCTGCTTCAGATAAGTTCTTCACTGTGCGACGCAACTCTTGGCCACAGAATCCGACGTCTCTGAGAAACCGGGTTGTAGAGTGTGCCACAAATCCTCGACAACCCACCTCCACTGGGTAAACCCAGACTCTCCATCCTCGCTGTTCCACTTCAGTGGCTAGTTGAGCATACCGCAGTTTCTTCCTCTCATACGCCTCATCTACAGCATCCTCCCATGGCACTGTTAACTCTACCAGGTGAACAAGGCGTGCTGATCCAGACCACAAGACAATATCTGGTCGAAGGTTAGTGGTGGCAATCTCAGGTGGAAAAATAAGCCGTTGACCAACATCTGCCAGCATTTTCCAGTCTCTAGCAGCTTCCAGTTGTCCTGGGCGAGGATTGGTTTTAACACTTTTTCTTGGTGGTTGCTCTCCTGGACGGAGGAATGTTGTCTTTTGTGTGTAATGTTTTGATGGAACAGGTGGCAACTTATTGGTCATGTTACACTTGTCTTCCAATGCTAAGGCCAAACATCGCAGCACCTGGTCATGGCGCCAAGTAAACCGTTCTTGGTTAAGAGTCACCTTACATCCTGTCAAAATGTGCCTTATTGTTGCAGGTGATGAACACAAAGGACATGAGGGATCCTCTCCTACCCAGAGGTTTAGGTTCTGTGGTGATTGGAGAACATCATATGTTGACCTGATGAGGAAACTGATCCTGCTCTGTTCCATTGACCATAGGTCTTGCCAGCCAATCTTGCGTTGTTCCACACTCTCCCATCTCATCCATTCTCCCTGCTTGGCCTGGGAAATGGCCTTTATACACCTTATAAAAGTTAGTTCTCGCACACTCCTTCTTTTTGTAGCATTTCTGTAGGCGCTCAGCTCTGCGCAATGTTGCAAGCTTATCTTTTATGACCCTTTGTAAGGGATTGAGTCCCTCCTTCTGACTTTCACTGAAAAATAAATACATACATTAATTAATATATGAACACATAGCTATGAGATTTACAGTCTATTTTATTTTAAAATGATAAAATATTGTACAGAATCTCATAAGCATTTCATTTCTATCATTATAAACATTTGTCAATCTTCAAGTTTTTATTATACATCCCAGTACATGCTTGACCACGAAGTGTTATAAATTAGACAACACATTTTTTTCTAATCCGCTAATACTTTAGCTACTATGGTGTTTTTTTGTTTTTTTTTTACTAAATTGCTGCATTTAAATGTCATGTTCGTGCATTAAGAAAGCAGTATCACTTATTTGCTAATTTACAAAAAACATAAATAATACCTTAAGTTTAAAAGATTAGTCTGCCTTGCCAGAGACTCTCAGGCAGCCATTTCTGCGATTCTTTGTAACCAATAGAAGATCAGCTTATTCCACAGCTAGCCAATCAAAAATGATAGGGGTGGGACGTAACACTTTTTAAAATGTTTGTGCTTCGGTGCTAGACTTCCGCAGTTCAGTTCAGAAACTTGCGTGGTCTAGAAATAGACCCAGAGTGTCTTTCTAGCAACAGAACGAACGTAGGAAAAATAAATAAATAAAAACTACTGTCTGACGGGCAAAGTATAACAGCAAAACTTTGTCCCTCACACAAACCTTGTTGTCCCGGGTGTCGGATGATACGAATTGCACACCCCTTATTTGATACTTTCACTTTGTATTAGTACTGGGTCAAATATCTGAACATCCAAACAAACATTTTTTTACATTTATTCGAAGGCAAAAAAATAAATGTCTGTCTCCCTGAGAAAGTACTTTGTGTGTGTGTGTAAATGTATGTATGTATATACAGTGCTGTGAAAAAGTATTTACCCCCTGTCTGATTTTCTGCATTTTTGCATATTTTTGACACTGAATGTAATCAGATCTTCAACCAAAACCTAATAATAGATAAAAGGGATCCTGAGTGAACAAATAGCACAAAAATTTGATACATATTTGATTTATTTATTAAAGTTTGTATGTACTGTTAACCGAGACTTTCTTAAACACAGGTGTAATTTATTGATAGAAAACGGAAGCCTTTTTTCAGGGCTGCAGAATGTTCGTGCACAATGTGCAGTGAAGGATTACCCCCTCTGAATTTGAGTTGGCTGAAATGTATCTGAGGGTGGCCCTATAGGTTGATAAACATGTTAAAAATGTGGATACAAAGTGCAAAATGTGGGTACTGCCTAATATACACATTATTAGGTCATGGTTAACACTAGAACCGCCGGGTTTATGCTGCTACCTAGAACCGCCAGCAGTAGTCATTTTGACAGGTACATTTTAAATAGCTTTGATATGAAAATGAAACACAGACTATCAGATACCACTGAAAAGTTTTATTTATGAACATCAAATCTAGCATTTGCATAGCAGAAACACCGTATTTAAATGAAAAAATAAACAAAAGGCTTTATTTTCGAAATTAGCACATATAATGCATGACAAAAAAATGAAAAAATATAATAAAATAAACATTTCAAAAGAAGATATTGTGTAAACAGATGTGAACTGTTATATGTACATACAAAATTGTAAAAAAAGTAATTATTTACAAAAATAACATGAAAGGCTTTATTTTCGAAATTAGCGCATATAATGCATAACATAAAAAAATGAAACACTATAATAAAATGAACATTTCAAAAGATTTTGTGTAAACAGGTGTAAACCCCTATATTACATACAAAAGTGAAAACAAAGTCATTATTTACAAAAATAACATTAAAAGGCTTTTTTTCACATTAGCCTACTGCATAGCACGACTTCAAAAAATGAAAAACTATAATAAAATAAACATTTCAAAATAAAATATTGTGTAACCAGCTGTAAACTAATTATATGTAGGCCTACATACAGAATTGTAAAATCAAAATAATTATTTATTTATAAAAATGAAAATAACTCTGTTCACATTGCGCATTCAGGGAAACATACTTCAAAGTAGCCCCCATATTAGCACAATCCACACAGATGTAACGCTTATCAACTTGTCCTGTGCATTTACCACATACTGCTCTTTCACACTGGGCACAGATATCAGAAGTTTTATTTTTATTGCATTTAGTTACCTGGCATTGTTTTCTGTTGGGTGTGTCACTTGATGGCTGCGCACTGCATCCAGGTTGAGCTGCGTTTCCCTGCCACTTTGCAGTTTTCTGATCGAAATGTTTCTGCCAAAGCTCCGTGGCTAACATCATAAGATGATATTTTTCCCGGTGCATTCATTGTACAAAACAAAGGAATTGATGGCTGCCATGTCCAGTACATTGTAAAATACAGCAAGTGGACACGGTGATTGCTTTCACGGAGTAATAAGTTTTGTGCAGATGGTGGAAACTCTCTTCTCGCTTTGTTTACTGTTCCATCCAGGCTGTTTTTTTTTCCTTCAACTGTTTTGCTAATTACAGTGAAATAAAAAAGTCATTGGTAACATTCATCCCTTTTCCTAAGCACGGTTACATCAGCCTAAGTACCGCATTGTCATCCAGTCTCTGACTAGCTGGGCGAGTTTCATCTTTGCACAGGTAGGGGTAGGGTCTGCTGCCAGCCAAAACTTGATCCCAAATTTGACAGCTTTGGTTGACATGCATTGTGTCTAGCGACACAGTGCTTTTGTCAGAAATAGCTGCTTGTCCATGTATTGTTTTATGTTTAGCTAGAAACAGGCAATGCTGTTTTCAATGAAGTCGTTCCAAATTTCTGCTGCCAATGCAAATATATCTGTAGTTGCTCTCAAATCAAAATGCAAAAATATCAAGATTTCTCAAAAAATTCTTGTAATAGTAATATTATAAGACAGCAGACTACATATGCTCACGTAGACAGCCAGACGGCAGTTCTCCAATGAATTAATAGGAGTACAATAGAGATTTGGATAACACATATCTAGATTTCAAGAGCAATATTTTATTCAAATACATACTGCTGTAAACTCAGCGGAGATAGAGATAACAAACTGGCTTGTATACATATAAAAAAAATAGCGTTTTGTAGGTTATATTGACAATGAAAGCATGTATTGTAACAAGCCGTCAAAATGACTACTTTTGGTGGTTCTAGGTAGAAGGGCTTATAACTTTTATTTTTGCGATTCTGACTTTCAAACGCCGTCAGGGTATTTAATACATGTATTTAGGAAAGGTCAAGAACAGACAACCGTGGATGTTTAATAAACGCAGAGTAATTTTAATTTTAAAAGTGAAAACCATCAAAATGACTACCGTGGGGGTTCTAGTGTTAAGGGAGGCAGAATATATCATAACTCTACAGCCTGTTCAATAACACTTTTTTAAAACTTTTTTAAATATTTATTTAAGGAGAAAAATATTGAAATGTGAACTATGAGAAACAGTTTTACTATCATGCCTGCTTTTGAAAAATGTTTGTGTTTTCTTTTACAGATTCATGGATATCCCAGTCAGCCTCTTTCCCACGAAATCAAAAACAGCCAGGTGATGATTCCATGTCTCCAGCGGCTTCCTTGCCCAAATCAGTCTTCCAAACACCTGCATCCCAACAACCAGCTAAACCTGTGAAAGTTACCTGCGCTAACTGTAAAAAGCCATTAAGGAAAGGGCAAACAGCCTATCAGAGGAAAGGGTCTGCCCATCTGTTCTGTTCTACTACCTGCCTGTCAGCATTTTCACACAAGCCTGCCCCCAAGAAAAACTGCACCATGTGCAAAAAGTAAGATTTATTTGAAAGATTCCTTATTTTTATTTCAGCAGTCTAAGTTAGAGGTATATCAATATATAATATACAGCTAAAAAGTGATTGGAAACCAAATTTGAGCACTGCCACCCAGGGGACAAATGGAGGTCTTGAGATGACTCTTCTGGGTGTTATTAGTTAATAGTTATTTTCATTAAGTATTAAGACACATTTTCATAACTAAGTTTCATAACTGCAGTAGGGATTGATAGCAGAGGTGTCTGATTTATGACTATTTCCATTTCCTCCTTTTAATATTTTTTTTCCTTTTTAGGGATATTACAAGCATGAAAGGAACGATTGTTGCTCAAGTAGATTCAAGTGAGTCCTTTCAGGAGTTCTGCAGTCCCACTTGTTTGTCATCATATGAAAATAAGCAGAATCCTGCCAAACCCCCTATCAAGACAAGATGCACAGTCTGTGGAAAGTTAACCGAGGTATAATATTTAGCCCTTAAACCAGTGCACTAACAAAGATGCTTTCATTTTGGAGAAGCAATACTACCAAGGACAGAGGGGTTACCAGAGGGTTCTGGTATTCCCGATGTAAAGGATAGTATTGTATTTCTATGGCATACATTTTTTTTTAATTTAACATAAATTACGGATAATAAATTTATTTTCCATTTCCTTGTGCTATGTTTATCTTCTGGTATGAAACATGTTGTTACAATCCATTTTTTAGCCAATTGGATTGAAAGTTTGCAGGCCATTAAAACATGAGACCTATGAAATTTAAAACCATACAAATTTAAAACAAGTCCTAATTTCACAAAACAGCATAATACAGCATGGTTTGCTGGAATTATGCTATGTTTTAATATTTGTCATTTTTAAGGGCAATGCAACAAAGTAATATGATGACTAATGTTTGGGGGACAAAATGCGATAGAAGCAAAGTGTCATAGCTTTTTTCAGGTACAAAAAAAACAATAAATCAGCAAGAAGTTTTTCCCCTTTTCATTTTGGGGAAATGTATTTATTTCTTCTCACTATCGGACACTATTGCTGTTTTCTCGCTTTCTGGTAAATTCACCTGAGCACAACAATACGTTTTTAAAGCTATGTCTCTGATTGCATTTATGCCAATTCATATCCACCCTTTCTTTTGTGGCCAGTATGTAATATGTGTTTTCCAGTCTCTGCCCTGGATACAAAATCAAAATAAAAACCAAAAATACTTTAATGTTAAGCCACAATGCAGGTATTTTTTTTTTTTAGGAGAGTAGAATTTTTATGTGATTGTAACTAAAGATACATTTAGAATCAAACATGTCTAAATAATATCTCCTCATTTATTTATAAAAATAAATGTGTACCTTGTTATTATAGAAAGTCTGCATGGGTGGAGCATCACAACAAAATAAAGGATTTTACAAATATCACCACTAGCATATTTAGATATATTTTTGTTACTTGATTGTTTTATTACTGTATCTTTCCTTTTTAAGATTCGGCATGAAGTTAGCTTCAAAAATGTAACACATAAGATCTGCAGCGATCACTGCTTTAACAGATACCGGATGGCAAACGGCCTTATTATGAATTGCTGTGAGCAATGTGGGGAGCATCTGCAGACAAAATCAACAGCTAACCATTTCCTTATAATTGATGGACAGCAGAAAAGATTTTGTTGCCAAAACTGTGTCAAGGATTATAAACAGGTAAGAACCTTTTTTGTATAGCAAATTCTAGTGTCAAATTCTATATCGGATTATATGGATGATTGTGAAGTTTCTTAGAGACTCTTAGGTAGTACAATCAAGTGGTTACTGTAGGTGCCTAGAGGTTGCGCTAAACTCACTACGACCTTGTTCAAGTCTGCGGAGTCTCAGTTCCACTGGAGAAAGCTATAAATTCAATCTTCATTGGAAATAAAATAGTTTTTTTTATTAATTAATTTAAAATGTATTTCTTTATGCACAATTTTTAGGCACATGGCAAAATAACATGCTGTACTGGATGCAGAACTCCATGTAGATTTTTTGACATTACTCATTGCATAGGACCCAATGGCAACATGGAGCCATACTGTTCAACAGCATGCATGAACTCGCACAAGTCAAAGAACTCCAGACCTGCAGGTATTGGTAAGTCAAATGCAGTAGTTGCTTTGGATGCTTTCTTTCAATAAATACATTTAGTATATTTTAACCAGTACTGCTATGTGTATTTTTGGCTGCATTTCAATCCTGCATCACACAGGTTTCTGTTTTATATAAGACGCTCTTAATGAAATTTAATATATTGTATCCAACCACCTGTTAAAGGCTGTGAATACAAAAATTCCGAGGTTCTGTCTGATAAGGTAAAATAATGGCTTAGTTACACTCCTGCTACTGTTTTTTGTGGCAGTCTGGCTGTGCGGTTCAATTTGTAAGCGCAATTGTGAACAAGAATAGTAAATAACTGGTTAGCACAGATTGATTCCAGGGGTTCTGTGAATTACAAAAGCTGCTCTTGATAGTCTTTTTCAATGTGACACAGGTAATCAAAGATTTGTTTTTTTAAACTAAACAATTGGTATGAATAAATTTGTGGTTTTATATGCAGCTTTCGTGATTAAAGGCTGTTTTCGTGATTTAATATTAATTGGATGTACTAACAAATATTATATTCCAGATAGTAATGTCCTCAGCAGCTTACGGTATCTTTGTCTTAGGTACAGCACCGACTTGCCATTTTTGTAAAAGAAGTGCATTACCTCAATTTCAAGCCACAATGCCCGATGGGAAACTGTATAACTTCTGCAGCTCTGACTGTGTGGCTAAATTTCAGGTAATCCTGTTTTATTGTTTTATGTGTTCGGATGCTTGAATCAAAAGTGTTTGCTTGTCCAATTAAATTAAATTGCTATGACAGCATCAGAAGGTTTCAAATGTATAAATATACACAGGGTGATAAGTTTACCACATGAGATATTATTATTTATTTCTTAGCAGATGCCCTTATCCAGGGCGACTTACAATTGTTACAAGATACCACATTATTTTTACATACAATTACATTATTTTTTACACATTATTTTTACATACAATTACCCATTTAATATGAGATATGGTGCGTTGATGTGGGATATATAGATACATAGAGAGCTAGATATAGATAGAATAATAGATGGGCTTCAGTGAGTTACAGGAAAATAAAATAATTCCATCTAGGGTTTCTGAGACGTCAGATGCAAGGATGCAAATATAGCCTTCCTCCGTGTGTGTGTGTGTATATATATATGTGTGTGTATATATGTGTGTATATATATATATATATATATATATATATATAGCCTTCATCCGTGTGTGTGTGTGTGTGTGTGTGTGTATATATATAATATAAAAAATTATTGCCACCCTTGATAAAGGTGAGCAAAAAAGACTGTATAAAATAAATACCAGTACTGAGCTTTATTGTCATTTTCCAACATGTGGAATATATTTGACTTTATTAATGATTCAATGGAATCAACCAAAATGACACATTTCTCAAATTATAAATTTATTTAAAAAAAAAAAAAAAATGCTGGAAGTGTCACAATTATTGGCACCCTTGTTTTCAGTGCTTTGTGCACCCTCCCCTTGCAAGGATAACGGCACTGAGTCTTTTTCTATAATGTTTAATGAGATTGGAGAACACATTGGGAGGGATCTTAGACCATTCCTCCATACAGAATCTTTCCAGATCCTTGATTTCCTTCGGTCTACGCTTATGGACTGCCCTCTTCAATTGAAACCACAGGTTTTCAATGGGGTTCAAGTCCGGAGACTGAGATGGCCATTGCAAAATGTTGATTTTTTTTATTATTTATTTCCTAGCAGACGCCCTTATCCAGGGCGACTTACAATTGTTACAAGATATCACATTATTTTTACATACAATTACATTATTTTTTACACATTATTTTTACATACAATTACCCATTTATACAGTTGGGTTTTTACTGGAGCAATCTAGGTAAAGTACCTTGCTCAAGGGTACAGCAGCAGTGTCCCCCACCTGGCATTGAACCCACAACCCTCCGGTCAAGAGTCCAGAGCCCTAACCACTACTCCATACTGCTGCCTTTTGGTCAATTAACCATTTCTTTGTGGATTTTGATGTGTGCTTGGGGTCTGTCTTGCTGGAAGATCCACTTGCGGCCAAGTTTCAGCCTCCTGGCAGGGGCAACCAGGTTTTTGGCTAAAATGTCCTGGTACTGGGTAGAGTTCATGACGCCGTTGACCTTAAGGGCCCCAGGACCAGTGGAAGCAAAACAGCCCCATAACATCAAAGATCCACCACCATATTTTACAGTAGGTATGAGGTTCTTTTCTACACACACGTCTTTCTTTCAACGCCAAAGCCACTGCTGGTGTACGTGGCCAAAGAGCTCTATTTTTGTCTCATCTAACCATAGTGCCCGGTTCCAATCGAAGTGCCAATGCCGTTTAGCAAACTCCAGGCGCTTACATTTGTTGGTTGCTCTCAATAAAGGCTTTTTTCTGGCAACCCTTGCAAATAGCCTATTGGCATGGAGGTGGCGTCTAATTGTAGATTTGGAGACTTGGTGACCCCAAGATGCAACCAAGTTCTGTAATTCTCCAAATGTGGCCCTTGGATTTCCCCATGCCTCCCGAACCATCTGCCTCACTGTGCGTGGGAGCAAGATACACTTGCGTCCTCTACCAGGCAAGTTTACCACTGTTCCAGTGGTTTTGAGCTTCTTAATTATTGCCCTAATAGTGGTAAGTGGTATATTTAGTTTTTTAGCTATTGTTTTGTACCCATTGCCAGATTTATGAAGGTCAATTTCATTTGTTCATTTGTGAGTTCTTTGCCTTTCCCCATGGTGATGGATGACAAATGGATTTCATATGCGTGTTACCTCATTTTTATACCCCAGTGAAACAGGAAGCCATGGAAGGCCACAATACAGTTCCTTAAGACTGAGATGAACTTAACCCTTTGCAGTCCATTTATTAATTGTGCATCAGGCGCGTCAGGTCCAATTTATTTTCACACGCGCAGTTAATTTTAGACGCGCTGTTTAAAAGTATTTTTTTTTCCACAGTCAAACGGGTTTAAATGGCCCTGCATATCAACAAAGCACTCACTAGGCATCTCCAGCCCCGCCCCACCCTTTCGTTTGCTATCGCTTTCACATATGCTAATAAATAAATAATAATAATAATAATAGTCGTACATACTGATCAATCATCTCCTGATGACTCATTTTATCACCAAACTCCTCAATAATGCAATCCAAGTCATTATTTTATTACTATAACATCTCGAAAAAGCTCTGCAAATGTCTGTGATAGTCTCTCTGCGCTGATACAGTAACAACCAGCTTGTTTCCTTATGACCGCCCCTATGTGATGCCAGGGGCAAGTATGACTATTCATGAGATACGCCCTTTTTTTATTTATTTTTTTATTTTATTTTTTCGGCTTGTCTCGGCTCCTGTTGCTCCCACTCGGCCATTGAATGTTTTTCTCGGCTTTTTCAGAGGAAAAAACGACTAGAAACCCGTTTTTACCTTTTGTTGCCTTATAGTCTTGAATTAAAATGCATTAAAATAGTTTTTTTTTCATTTATGTACTCATCCTACCCCACAACTTCCAAGTGAAAAAAATATTCTAGAAATTTGTAGAAAATTAATTAAAAATAAAAACTGAAATAGCTTGGTTGGATAAGTGTCCACCCCTCTTGTAATAGCAGTCCTAAATTAGCTCAGGTGTAACCAATCGCCTTCAAAATCACACACCAAGTTAAGAGGCCTCCGCCTGTGTTAAATTGTGATTTCAGGATAAATTCAGCAGTTCCTGTAGGTTCCCTCTGCTGGGTAGTTCATTTCAAAGCAAAGACTCAACCATGAGCACCAAGGTGCTACTCAAAAGAACTCCGGGACAAAGTTGTTGAAAGGCACAGATCAGGGGATGGGTATAAAAAATATCAAAGGCCTTTAATATCCCTTGGAGCACGGTCAAGACGATTATTAAGAAGTGGAAGGTGTATGGCACCACCGAGACCCTGTCTAGATCAGGCCGTCCCTCAAAACTGGATGACTGAGCAAGAAGGAGACTGTTCAGAGAGGCTACTAAGAGGCCAATGGCAACTTTGCAAGAGCTGCAGGCTTTTATGACCAAGACTGGTCAAAGTGTGCATGTGACAACAATATCCCAAGCACTCCACAAATCTGGCCTGTGTGGTAGGGTGGCAAGAAGGAAGCCATTACTCAAGAAAGCCCACCTTGAATCCCGTTTTGAAGTATGCAAAAAAACACTCAGGAGGTTCTGTAGCCATGTGGCAAAGTTTTGTGGTCTGACTAAACTAAAATGGAACTTTTTGGCCTAAATGCAGAGCGTTATTTTTTGCGCAAACCTAACACAGCGCATCACCCAAAGATCACCATCCCTACTGTGAAGCATGATGGTGGCAGCATCATGTTATGGGGATGTTTCTCATTGGCAGGGACTGGGGCACTTGTCAGGATAGAAGGGAAAATGAATGGAGCAAAGTACAGAGAAGTCCTTGAGGAAAACCTGCCGCCCTCTGCAAGAAAGCTGAAACTGGGACGGAAGTTCACCTTTCAGCATGACAACGACCCAAAGCACACAGCCAAAGCTACACTGGAGTGGCTAAGGAGCAAAAAGGTAAATGTCCTTGAGTGGCCCAGTCAGAGCCCCGACCTAAATCTAATTGAAAATTTGTGGCATGACTTGAAGATTGCTTTCCATCAACGCTCCCCAAAGGAACTTGACAGAGCTTGAACAGTTTTGTAAAGAAGAATGGTCAACTATTGTTAAATCTAGGTGTGCAAAGTTGGTAGAGACCTATCCCAACAGACTTACAGCTTTAATTGCTGCCAAAGGTGCTTCCACCAAGTATTAACTCGGGGGTGGAGACTTATCCAATTATGATCTTTTCAGTGTATTTTTAAAATATCATTTTTTTCTCAATAAAAACTTTTTTTCCTCCTTAACAGTGTGGAGTATGGTGTGTAGATAAGTGGGGGAGAAAATCCTCATTTAAATGCATGAAACTCTGAGGCACTGACACAACAAAATGTGAAAAAAGTTCAAGGAGGTGTCGACTTTCTCTAGGCACTGTGTGTGTGTGTGTGTGTGTGTGTGTGTGTGTGTGTGTGTGTGTGTGTGTGTGTGTGTATGTACACATATACACTGAGTGTACAAAACATTAGGAACACCTTCCTAATATTGAGTTGCAACCCCTTTTGCCCTCAGAACAGCCTCAGTTCGTTGGGGCATGGACTCTACAAGGTGTCGAAAGCGTTCCACAGGGATGCTGGCCCATGTTGACTCCAGTGCTTCCCACAGTTGTCAACTTGGCTGGTAGTGGATCTCTACTCCGAATAGTTTGTTCCATCTCATCCCACAGATGCTCAATTGGATTGAGATCTGGTGACTAGGCAGGCCACTGCAGTAAGCTGAATTCACTGTCATGTTCATGGAACCATTCCTGGACAATCCTAGTCTTGTGGCATGGGGCATTATCCTGCTGAAAAAATCCATTATCAGATGGATACACTGCTGCCATGAAGAGATGCATCTGATTGGCAATGATGTTCAGATATCCTGTGGCATTCAAACGTTGCTCCACTTTTATCAAGGGGCCCAATGTGTGCCATGAAAACACACCCCACACCATCACGCCACCACCACCAGCCTGCAATGTTGACACGCGGCATGATGGATGCATGTACTCATGTGGTTTTCTGAATACCCTAGTCCTCCCATCAGCGTGAAACAGTAGGAACCGGGATTCATCAGGCCAGTTTTTCCAATCCTCCAGTGTCCAGTGTTTTCGTTCCTTAGCCCACTGCAACCGCAGTTTCTTGTGTTTTGCTGAAAGTGGAACTCTGTTAGTTCATCGGCTGCCATACCCCATTCGTGTCAAGGTACGACGAGTTGTGCATTCTTTTATGGGTCTTTCGGCACCAATGTTGTACTGGACTGTCAGTTGACTAACTGTAGCCCGTCTGTTGCTCTGCACAATTTGTGTCACCCTCCTTTGGCCTCTTTCATCAATGACCCGTTTTCGACCACTGGCCTGCCGTTGGCTGGATGTCCTTTGGGTGGTGGACCATCCTTGATTCACACGGGAAACTGTTGAGAGTGAAAAACCCAGCAGCGCTGCAGTTCTTGACACACTCAAACCGGCGTGCCTGGCACCTACTACCATACCCCGTTCAAAGGCACTTACTGTAAATCTTTTGTCTTGCCCATTTACCCTCTGAATGGCACACATACACAATCCATGTCTCAATTGTGTCAAGGCTTAAAAATCCTTCTTTAACCTGTCTCCCCTTCATCTACACTGATTGAAGTGGATTTAACAGGTTACATCAATAAGGGATCATAGCTTTCACCTGGATTCACCTCAGTCAGTCTATTTCATGGAAAGAGCAGGTGTTCCTAATGTTTTGTACACTCAGTGTATATATATATATATATATATATATATATATATATATATATATATATATATATATATATATATATATAATGTGTGTGTGTGTGTTACATCAGTATTGTAAATAACACCATTTGTTTTTGTGACTAAAAAGGCAGTAGCAAAACATTTCAAAAGAGGATGTGAGCTCATTATTATTAATTTCTGAGTAGACAGCCTAATCCAGGGCAACCTTAAAATTTACAGTTCCCCCCCTTTATTTGATAATCATTTTCCCATTGTGTGTTTTTTTAATGCAATTTCTTTTTCCAGTTAAACCCACATTTAAATTCTGATTTTATTTGATAGGCGATTGGTGTTCAGTCTTCAACAAATGGACAGACTACACCTCCCCAGAATGATATCCATTTAAAATGTAATTATTGTAAAGGATCATTCAGTATTAAACCGGAAACACTGGAATGGGAGGTAAGTTACAAAAGTATTACAATAAATTGGAAGTTAAGATCAGAAATACATAAAGTTCTAATAAATCCTCTCCTTTTGTGTGTGTTTGGATACCTTTCATACCATGGTTTTTGCAGGTCTAAGAATGGCCTAAGTCATGTTAATGAGGTCTAATCTGAATAGTCTTGAAAGAATAGTCGTGGTCATTTGAAATTGTCTTGTCTCTCTTTCAGAATAAAGTGTACCAGTTTTGCAGTAAAACCTGTTGTGAGGACTACAAAAAACTGCACTGTATTGTTACATACTGTGAATACTGTCAAGAAGAGAAGACTCTTCATGAAACCGTGAAATTCTCAGGAGTTAAGAAACCTTTCTGCAGTGAGGGTAAGTCACGAAAGACCCTATGCATTGCTTTTTGCCTCGGGTGCCAGCTCTGTATTTTGGTAACATTTAAGTTTTATTTAAAAAATATTGTGTGTTTGAACTCAAATACAGTAAAGTTGTACTGTAAATGCGTGCATATATAATATATATACCAACTCTTAAATGTGTATATACAATAAGCCTATGCCTATTTGTCTCTGTATGTAGTATATTATTTGTATCTGATGCTATGCTTTTCAAATGTACTTTGTTTGACCGCTAGATGGAGTGCTTTTATCAATGTATGATTTACGCTGCCTGTCGTCCTATATTTTAAAATAGAATTGCTGTTCATCAACTCTGCCAGTCCTGTGCTGTACTTTTAACTTGAATAGTTCAACTTCCACATTTTTTGGACCACCTTAGAAATGTGTTCAATAATTTTGCAGGGTGCAAGCTGCTGTTTAAGCAGGAATTTGCAAGACGTTTAGGCCTGAAATGTGTAAGCTGCAACTACTGCTCCCAGATGTGCAAGAGGGCTGCAACAAAAGAAATTGGTGGAGTTATAAGAGACTTTTGCAGTGAAGCCTGCTCCAAGAAGTTTACAGATTGGTATAATAAGGTTAGTATGTTTTTGTAATGTGTGCCTAAGAAATCTTGAGAACCATGTGCACTAATAAATATCTAACATTAGTGTGTTTTATTTAAGTTATACCTACACAGGGCTCGAAATTAACGGCTGCCATTCAGCAATTGCTGTGGGTGCCTGTGGCAATGTGCCCTGCCCCTGTGTGCATTTCTGTGTTATATGTTGCGTGTGGTGTGTTAATGTTGGTGTATAGATATGGCTGCACGGGATACAAATGAGTGTGTGGAGCACAAGTTATTTAAAATGCATAATTGTATTTAGGCACAGGGATTGCACTTCACTTCACGTGCATTTAAAGTATTTAATAATATGTGAGCACAGGGTTGCACAGAATTAGTTCACGTGCTGGGATTCAAGTGAATAATTAATTAGTAATTGAATCCCGGCACAACAGTATATATATAGATGTACGTTTCACTCACTCGGGGTTGTGTGTTCAGGGCGAAGGAACGGGAGAGAGTGAGGAGAGAAATAAAAAGAAGCAATTGCTACGTGGTACGTGTTTGTTTAGTGTTTGTCCCTGTTTGTTAGTGTCTTTTCGTTTTGTTTGTCTGTTTATTTTGGCCGCAAGTGCCGTGTCCTGTTTTCTGTTTAAACCTTTTATTTTACAATAAACTCACTGAGCGCAACAGCGTCTCAGATTCACCACCAACTACTGTCTGTCTGTGTACTCCTTTCTGGTCTGACGTAACCACTAAATTCTCAAATGATGCTAGTACGCACCAAATTAGGAAGTGTTTGGATCCAAGCAATAACATGACTAGGTGATTTATGTGGCATCAGTAAAAAAACAAAACAACAAACACTACCCTTTAGCATGTAGATTTCTCTGTCTACTTTTGTATTAGTGTTTTATTATGATAAAGATAAGTTTTTATGTTTTTTCAGTTTATCCATAAATGCAACACAGCGCCTGTACATTTTGTATGTTACACGCAAGAACTTTATTTTTGAGCTTAGCTCATGTTAAACTGTGTAGAATACATTCTATTAATCAACCAAAAAGGCAATACCTTCAGCACATGGAGCTATGTCCTTGCAGGCTCGAATTGAATCTCGACTGCTGTTTGTCGAGCTGGCAGGCAATAATGTATTGTACAGTATCATAATGTGTCAATGCTGCACCATGATCTATTTTGTGTCAATTGTGTAATAAGTAGGCTACGGTAAAAATAGAAAATATGCTAAAATCATTTAATTTCAGTTTAAAATAAATAAAAAAATTTGCATTGCACAGTAATATGTACAATGCAGCAGCATGATTTATTTTGTGTGTTGATAGCGTATAAGCTAAAAAAGTGCACAAGGTATTCATTTGATCACCATACTGTATAGGCCTACTGTACAAATATTTGTTTTTACATTATGTAATGTGCACAGATTTATCGACATTACTGATTTTCACCAGAAACCTGCGACTGCCAGTCGGCAGCCGCAAGTAGCAATTTTAAACGCAGATCCTGTTTTAGGCGCTGATACTACTAGCTCATTGTGGAACTGTACACTTTTATTGAACAGATTTCTCAGGTAAAACCATTCTGATGACACTAATAATAGTAATAATAATATTAATAATACAAACAAATGTGTACAATAAATAAGTTAAATAACACACAAACCTGATACAAGTAAATATAATGGACCAAACTCAAGAGACAAAAATAGTGACGGCCTCCTTCTCACTTCTAGATTAAAAACTATCTAAAAGAAACCCGCCAGATCCCCAAATCATGGAAACAAAAAGCACTTTGCTCAATTTGTCTCAGCTACAGTTCACCACAGCAATAACAAAGCTTTGTTGCAGCAGCCACAGTAACTGACAGCGAGATATTTTGGTTGTCCTCAATCAACTTTTAAAGCTTTTTTCATTTCCCTTCTTTTTTCCTCCTTTTAATTTTGTTTTGCTCGCTAGATCTATAAGTGTATTTCTTATTTCAGCTGCTGTTCTTTGCGCCTCCCCAACAGTGTTTACTGTATTAATGATCATTTGTAACTTTTGTTTTCTTTATGACTAAAACTTCCAGAAAACTTGCCAAATAGAACTGATTTGTGTCGACCAGCCATTTCAATAATTGTATCATTTTTTTCTTAATAAATAAATAAATAAATAAAATTCCCTTTGCAATCCTGCCAATGTGTATTTTCGTAATTGGTCACTGTACCTTAAAATTGATTACCGAGTTAGTGATTTCACTCATCGCAGATCACAAAAGAGTGAGTGAAAGCAACTGCACTTGCTTTATGACCTCTGCATCCTCGCAACCTCATCGCAATCGCAGGACTTTTGTGACCCTGTTCTGTAACAATACACGGCTTAATTTAGTGCATGGCTTTTTCCATCCAAGCCCCACTCAATTTCTTAAATGCTTTGTGGGCTGAAGTTGCAAAAACAGCGGCATCTGAGACTAATTCTTGCAATTTGAATGTGTGCCTTAAACAGTTTGATGTTGCCAATTTTTGCAACTGTTTTTGCAACAGTTAATGTGTAGAGCAGTGGTTTTCAACCTGTGGTATGCGTACCAGTACTGGTACGCACCGGCAGTTGTAATTTATGACGATATGATAATACTCCCTCAATCACACAATCGTAATGTGTCAATCTGTTTGTACCACTGAATCACTGAGAAATTAGGATGCAGGATTCCAGACTGTGACTAAAATGGTTGCAAATGCGACAACAGAAAAGTTTTTAAAAATACACTTAAGGTTTGTTTGTTACACATGTGCCATTAACAAAATCCCCTGGAAACTTAAATAAAGAAAATAATTAATGAAGAACTGTAATGCAGCAAAAAGTGCAAGAATTAAATATAAAAGGGAAGTGAAAAGGTTGCCGTACCAACCTGAAAAATGTTATCTTTGTGAACTCCAATAAACCAACGTTATCTTTCGCTAGTAAAATAGAGTGCCTAAATAAAGTTTTGAGTTGACACTAACAGATTTTTTGCATCTTGCATCCCAGTTCTGATAGATTTAGTTACATTGTTTACCGTCAGGAGTTCAAGGATGATTTAATTGCGCAGCAGATTCCCCAGTTAGATGATGAGCTGATAATATATCTTCAGCCAAAGAAGCAAGCACGGTCATTTTTAAGAGTACTGTTACCAAAATGAAAAACAGTTATGTAGTGTGAGATTTGTACTAAAGCAGGGTCAGCTGTTGCAGGGAAAACAAAGTTCATTTCTCAAACTGACCATTTTAAGAAATGTTAAAGCAGAATGCACATAAATACTTGGGACTGTAATTAGGAAGTGTACTGCTGAGAAAAAAAAAAAAAAAATTAAGGGAATCAAAACTGCTTACTTGATTTGTAGTAAAAAAAAAATACTAAATTTAGCTTGGACATTATGCAAATGAAAATATATAAAATAAGACAATGTGCTTACTGTGGTGTATTTAATACTATAAATATAGCAACATAAACTCACTAATTTAAACTTGTTTTTACTGAAAAATAAACTAACGTAATCATAAGAGCTGTCTGTTACATGCTGTCAGAACTAACATTGCGCATGGGAGCTGCAGCATGCTGTTTCCCATATAACAACTGTATCACCAATTCCATACACACTTGCAGAATATTTAAAATATAAACATGCTGAGTTACAGTCATCAGCCATAACCATTTAGCAGAATGAGGCAACAAACAAGTGAGTACAGACACAACAAACCTGGTTGTTATGGGGTAGGTCTCGGTTTAAACAGCCTTTTAAGATTGCACATAGTTGCTGATACACCTGGTGGTCCCTGCTGGAAACACTGGTACTTGAGTTGAAAAAGGTTAAACACTGGTGTAGAGCATGTGTTTTTGGTAATAGTGCAGCAATACTGTAAAACAAAATATTGCCTTCTAAAAAAATGTTGGAATCTACAGTATCACAGGTTTCTGTTTGGCACTGGTGGACATATTTTCAGCTTAGAACAATCTACTTCACATGTGTGTTTTACTTCCTTCGCAATATAGTAATGTGAGCTTTATGAAAATCTGATGAATATAAAATATGCTCTGCAGAGTTACAGGAGGAAGACTAATAAGTTATGTAACAGGAAGAGGAATGCTCTAATGGTTACCTCTAATGCTGATTTAATTAACGTATTGATAATAAATGTATATGTTGTGAGTTATTAATTTATGCTGCTGGTCTTGCTTTCAGGCTGCTCGGTGCGACTGTTGCAAAGTCCAGGGGAACCTTACGGAATCGGTGCAGTGGCGGGCAGAGATGAAGCGTTTCTGTGATCAGCAGTGCCTGTTGCGCTTTTATTGTCAACAGAATGTACCCAACATGTCCACCCAGAGAGGCCCTGAAAACATGTGCTTTGGTACGCTTTCAGTACTGTTAATAGTCCTCATTTTCAGAAAGATAGCTGTGTAGTATACAGTAGTTTTCTATTTCCACAAATGTTTAACATAGTTTATGGTGTTATAAAATGTACACAGTAACATTTAGGAGATGTGGATTGAGGCCCGCCTTGTGCCGTTAAATGTCCTGAGCCAAAGGCAAGGACATTTAACATAACAAGAAGGACCTTACCAGACATGAGGGTTCTATTGCTATTAGAAAATGGATATGTTAAAAGCAATAATATTTAAAGTTTTTTCTGTTTGTTTTTGTCAGGATTTTATGCCGCATTAGTTTTTGTTGCTACTGAATACAAACATTTTCCTTATTATTCCATGAGTAATACGATTTGCTTAGAATTCCATGTGTGATCGGTAGCCTTCAGGCTTCAATGTCCCAGAAGTGAACTATGTCGCGTCATGCGTATTTCCAATAGCCTAAATAATACCTCAATAATAAAGAAAAAATCTTCTCCTTTTATGGAGTTGTTCTTCAGTTGAACATGGTTTGTGAACTGTTTGTAAAGCATTTAAAGAAATAAAAGTACCAGTAACTTTTTACTTTATTTCAAATTTGAGTGCAGGTTTGTGTATTTGTGTAAATGTCAGTATTTATGCTGCCATTAGGTTTAAAATTTACAAGCGAAATAAAACAAATAAAAACTTTAGTAATTCAAAATATCTAGTAGTCTCTGTGTTAATGCTTTTCGTGCTGTTTTTTCAGTAAGTTGTTCATAAAGTTTATTCAAAACCTCCTTGGCATTGTTAGAGAAGAGAGCACCGTGCCTGTGTTATTTATATTATGATATGCGGAAATAGTTACTCAAAGTAAGCAGACTGCATCCAGTCGTTTTGATTTCTTCAACTTGTCATTCAAAATGGAGACTAGTTGCTGTGTTTACTGTATTGCTGTAGACAGTAAACACTGTTCTGTTTTTTATTTTATTTTTTATTTTTTTTTAAACAATTTGCTATACTAAATTTAAATAGACAGATTGAACGTATAGGACAGTGAGAAAGCTGATTTGGTGTACATTGACCGACAACATTCAGAGAACGTGTACAAGAACAGCGACTTCCTTTCATCAAGCAAAAAAAAGGTAAAATACACATACTGTATTTACGGGCGGATTGATTTAGAACAGTGATTAAATATAATTTGAAAGATAACGTTCAAGTTCCTTTACCAGAAATTAATGCACTTGTATGGACCAATAAGATAAAAGGAAATCTCTGATCCATTTTCTAATTTGATTTGTTTTGCAGGTCAAGGAAATCAAACAGGATCAAAGGCTACAGTAAGTATTTTGGAGTTCATGTTGACAATAATTTATCAGGCTTTACAAAGAGTGAAGACTAATAGTAATGGTGATCAGCTAAATTGCTATAACCTTAAAAAAGCGGAATGTAGTTTTTAGACTGGGACATTCTGCACTCCTTGAAGGATGGTTTCTTTATTTATTGCAGGCGCACCAAATAGCAGAGTGACTTTCTGTGATTCACATTTGATCACTTTAAGTATAAAGGGCATAATCAGAACAAAGGAAAACAATTATCATATTTGAGATTGAGAAAGTTATAAAATGCCTCTCACAGTATGTTAAAGAAACACATGTAAATTCTGTACTGTATTCAGTAATAGTATTTTATTTATTACCCCTGCTGGGAATGAAATTCCCTGCAAAGCGCATATAGTGCAGGTGATCGTAGGTCTGTCCATATGTCACACTCAGTGCTCCAGATCAGTTTTGGGTCATTGAGTAATTTACTCTCCAATTTAGACACTATCTGAGAAATGTGTTTTGGGTGAGTAAAATGCAACATTACCTTGAAATCATGAGTACTTTCAATAAATACTTTACGTACATTAATGCTAACCTATGGGGTATGCATTAACTACAACCTTACATTTTACTGTTACTTTGAACTATTGTGCAAAAAATCACTGCTGTAAAAACAAAAACAACAATTATTCTTTTTTTGCGTTATTGACTGCAAACAATATGTTTGTGAAGCAAATAAACAATTTTTTTTTTCAATGCTGCAGAGGAAATATACTTAACAAAAGGCCTCCATGCACATATTATATAGTTCTAAAGAAACCATAATATTGTATTTCCGATTGATCACCTTGCTATAGCAATATAAATTAACCTGACTCTTATTATATAGATTTACCTTCCAAAAATGTGGTTGACAGATAGGCTAGGTACATTGGTAGGTTAGGTTGAGGGGGACTAAGACAACGCAGAGAAATCCAGAATCCAAAATCAAGAATCCAGTCGCTTATTCACCAGTCAAATTGCAAGTGAGTGGACTCAACCACACGTTTTTTGTTTAATTTCTTTTATTGAAAACGCGAATTTATTTCTGCCAATTCTCAGGCAGGTTACAAGCTGTCCCGTCATTTCTGTCGCTACTGCATGACCATTGAGACTCCGCGAACCAACGAAGTACAAGAAGCTTGATAACATGCTGTGCAGCATAATTGCTATGCGTATTTGTCACGCTGTAAATTTTAAATGTCATGCGTTATACATATTTTTTAAATGCGTAAAACACTCTTTACACAGCTTACCTGGGGTACTGGACACGCTTCATATTTTTAAATATATATCAGGAAAACCACTTATCCAGTTGTTATGAAACTTGGTATTAATGTTATTTAGCATAAGTTATTTAATATCACATTTTGAGGATATATAGTATGTGGATGTCTCTCTGTCCATCCATATGTCTGCATGTTACACTTACATTCTAGAATATATCTGGAGAATAGCTTATAAAATTGTAATTTACCATTTCACTGCTAATTTATTATTTAGTTTTATTCAATACATACTGTTGATATATGTCATAATGATGGCTCTAATGTTTGAATTTACAGCCGTGGCATGGGATGTATGTTACTAACACTTGTTTATTTTGTATTAGATATCGCATCATGCCTCGTCTGTGTCCTCTCATTCCACTTCTCCTTTAAAGGATATGAAGAATAAGTCTATACTCTGCAAACCTTTGACAATGACAAAAGCCACATACTGTAAACCACACATGCAGACAAAGTCATGTCAGACAGGTAAGTTGTTTAAGCTGAGTACATTTCCATTCTTAACATTTTCCATTTTCCAGTTTTATTAAAGTTTGCTTTATTTCCAAATGTTTATGTTGAGGTTGTTATATTTTGTTACAGAGGAAGAGGTAAAGACTAAGTATGTTCCAGTTCCCATTCCTGTACCAGTATATATCCCAGTACCTGTTCATTTGTATAGCCAGAATACACCTGTTCCATTGACTTTACCTGTTCCGGTAAGTGTTGTGTTTTTTGTTTTGTTTTTTTTGGGGGGTTTTTTGCGTTTTGCTTAAAAAAATGTTTTAGAATTGCAGTATTTAATACACTAGTTGTTCTAATTTTTGTAGGACCCCAGCTAGAAAGCACAGTAGAGTGTGTAATGTTTTGTGGAGAATTGCACTAAGATGAATGTTACAAAAATACAGAAAATAAGTCAGTTACACAAAGTAGAAAGACTCTTCAGTAGCCTGGTAAAGCCCTAAAAAGAAATGGAAAATAATTGCGATGAGAGAGAAACTACCTTATCAGAAGCCTGTGTACTGTACAGTGGGTAGCTAGTAATACATTAATTGTAGTAAAAGAACTAAACTTACTGAGATGAGATATTAGTACAATTAGTACAATCTATAGCCTATTTTAAATTACTGTAATGGCTAATTTTAATATTTGAATATTAATGGGGAATGACTTTCTTATGAGTGCGATAATTCTCTTTTACACAGTGAATATTCATACATTTTTTATACCATTTTAAAAATGTAAAATGTAATTTTTGTTGTTTGTGGTCTGTCTGACTGGTGGTGGATATATGCATCTAGCATGTCTTGGCAGATACATGTGCTTTGCATTATGGGGTGTTCTCAATTAAGGGAAAGGGGAGCATGTACTGCAATTAATATATCTGTATAATATATATTGTTAGGTTATTGTCATAACCCTGGTTCCCTGAAATAGAAATGTAACCATTACCTAATGGGTATTTATCCTAAAGACTCTGATAACCTGAATAAGATATATCAAATATGCATGTCGGAGCCTGTGACACAGTCTTGGCCGCCCCCGAGGGCATAACTGGACTGCAGACACAGACATTGCCATTATTTTTCCTTCAAGACTACTGCAATCATGAACGCAGCAACCTTATTATTATTATTATTATTATTATTATTATTATTATTATTTATTTCTTAGCAGACACTTATCCAGGGTGACTTACAATTGTTACAAGATATCACATTATTTTTTACATACAATTACATTATTTTTTACACATTATTTTTTACATACAAATACCCATTTATGCAGTTGGGTTTTTACTGGAGCAATCTAGATAAAGTACCTTGCTCAAGGGTACAGCAGCAGTGTCCCCCACCTGGGATTTAACCCACAACCCTTCAGTCTCTGATGCTTCCATGGAGGGGAATGGGGAAACTGGCAGGGATTGCTTCTCCTCATCGTGCAACAGTGAACCCTACTGGCCAGACACCAAGCACATTCAGAGTGGATAAGAGGCAGGGCTGATCGCTGTTCTCCGGGATCAGTAGCCCGCCACCTCTGTTGTGGATTGCTCGGCATAGAAGCGATTCTGGCTTTAGGCTTGGGAGATCGGAGGATGCTCACACGCCCTCAGAACGTCTGTGCTGTGTGAGGAGAAAAAACATAATTGGACATTTCAAATTGGGGAAAATAAATACAAATAATAATTGGTCACTAAAAAAAAAAAAAAAAGTATGGGGAGTAGCCCACACCACTGCATTGCAAATGTCCTTGTTTACAGATGCACTCTGCAATAAAACCCATGCAGTTGCCGTGCCCTTGGTGGAATGGGCAGTGAGCTTTTCTGGAGGGGGCAAGTTGGCTCATAGGCAATCTTGCCTGTCTGCAATCAATTTGGGTAGCCTTTGCTTAGACTGGGCTTTACCATGGGACTTTGCTCCATAACAGGCAAAAAAACCTGTTCAAACTGCCTCCAACTATGTTTTGTCCACATAATATATGTGGAGCTGTTGCTTCCTGTCAGACCTGGAAAGGAGGCAGATGAAAAGCCTCCAATTCCACAGACTGGTTAACGTGGAATGCTGAGATGGTTTTCGGCAAAAAAAACAGGATTGGTACAAAGCATAACCATTGTCCTGGCTTCTGCAAAAATTAAGCAGGCTTTCACAATCAAATGTTTGCATCTCACCCACCCGCTTAGTGAACATGATTACAAGCAAGAAAGCCACTTTTAGCTAAGTATTTCAGCTACGCTAAATGCAAGGGCTCAAATGGGGGCTTCATGAGTGCCTTAAGCACCACGTTACAGCGAGGAACAATGTCCTTCATAGGCAGCCAAAGCCGCCAAGCTTTTTTTTAATTGAGCTCCTGGGGAGACGCAAATCAATTTTGATATGACAAGCTGAAATAGCTGCCAAATTTAATGTAGAGAGGGATTTCCCCTCACAGGTTCTGCAAAAATTTCATTATAACTGCCATGGGACAGGCCGTGCGGTCAAAACCCTTAGGCAGGCACCACGTCTGAAGAATGCCCCACTTAGAAAGCCCCAAACTGCTGAAATGTTGCCGTTCAGGAGCCAGACTCAGAGCTGCTGGCTCGATGGGTTGGGATGCCACAATGGCATGGAGAGCGTTGGGAAGGCATACAGCAGCTGCCTTGGCCACTGGTGTGCCAAGGCATCTATTGCCAATGGGTCCCAGGCTCCTGTTATGGAGAACCAGAGGGGACAATGGGTCAATTCCTGGGAGGCAAAGAGGCCTATTTCTGCTCTCCCGAACTGTTGCCAAATTAGGTTTACCACCTCCGAATGAAGCCTCTATTCTGAGGTGCTGGGAACTCCCCTTGAGAGGAGGTCCGCTGCCCAGTTTATCACCCCGGGCAGGTGTACTGCTTGCAGTGAGAGGTGATCGTGCACCCAGAGGGCACTGGTGGTTTATATAAGTCACCACGGTAGTGTTGTCCGTCTGGAAAGCACTTGTCTGTCTTGAACCTCCTGTAAAAAATTCAGCAAGGCCAGAAATACCTGCAGCCAGCAGCTCCAAAATATTGATTTGAAGACCCTGCCAAGGGGGGTTCTATACCCCTTGCGCTCCCCTGCCATTCCACACAGCGCCCCAGTCGAGGCTAGACACATCTGTGGTGATGACCTCCTTTCTGGTGACGCTGCCCAGCGTTACGCCCAAGCGCAGATGGGCAGGCTGTGTCCACTAAGAAAGCTGCTTCAGACACCGAAGAGACACTGTCTCCTGGCGGCCACGGTTCAATGCGGGCTGAAAAACCCTGCTGTTGAACCAGGCTTGGAGAGGATGCATGTGGAGGAGACTGAAAGGAAGGGTCTGGGAAGCTGCTGCCATCAAGCCCAGAAGCCTCTGGAATGTTACTACTGTAAACTTTCTGTTGAGGTGAAAAAGCTTCAGACAAGCAGCTATTCTCTACACTCTGTCGTCCGACAGAGTGGACAGCATGGACCTAGAGTCTAAGCACAGTCCAAGATAGGAGGCTGTCTGAGAAGGTGTGAGCTGGCTCTTTGCACGATTCCCCGACACCCAACCGATGAAGGTGGTCGGTGACGAGTTCCGTGTGGGCTTCTGCCTGCACTGGAGACTGAGCACAAATGAGCCAATCGTCCAGTGTACTCTGATGCCTCTGAGTCTCAATGGGACTGGAATAGCCTCCATGGACTTCGAAAAGGCATGGGGCGCTAGAGGCCGAATGGCAGTACACGGAACTCGTACACTGTCCCTTGGAAAGCAAACCGCAGGTACTTCCAGTGCCCTGGTCTTATGGGGATATGAAAATAAGTGTCTTTCAAGTCCACTGTGGTGAACCAGTCACCTGGCCTCATTGACTGCAACAGCTGTTGCATGGTCAACATCTTGAACCTCCGTCGACTCTCATACAGGTTGACCTGTCCGAGATTGAGAACCCTTCTTCCAGGTGAAAAGGGTGTACCGTGCAAATAGCCCGCTTTTGTAGCAGGGCTGTCGCCTCCTAAGACAACACTACAGCATCTCGTGGGTTTGTGACCAATGTAGTAATCCCACCCAGAAAGGGAGGGGGAATGTGTTCAAATTGCAGAGAATAGCCGGTCTGTATAGTAGTGCTTACCCAGTTGTCCATGGTGCATTTACACCAATACTCCTGGTGACTCCCTGAAAAGGGGCCCTGGACCTGTGGCAGTAAATTGCTAGGGCTGCTGCTTGGCTTGTGGCTTAACCTGAGGCTTTTGCCTGTGCACCTGATGGCAGAACTTGTTAAAATTCCCCCTTTGCGCAGCCAGTGGCCGGTTTATGAAAACCCCCCTCTGGCTGTAGTAGCAGCCAGCTGTGCCGGTCTCTGAGGCTGTCATCTTGCGGCTACCAGCGCCGCAAGATTCCTGCCCACCGCCTGTCCGTTCAGTTTAGAAATACGAAGCAGGTTCTTGTTGCGGTGTGGATCTGTGGCTCTGGGAGTGAGATTTAAGCAAAGTTTTGGTACGCTACCAAAATACTGTTATAGTTTCCCAGCCATGCGGCGAACACACCAGCTGAGTAAGCCCGATTTAAGGATAACCTCTGAGTCCCGACATTGCTTATCGGGGCAGGTAGCATTCTTATTAAGGAACACTAACTTAGCCGTCTGCACCAGAGAAGCGATGGCCGCATCCGCAGGAGGAAACTCAGCCAAGCCAAGTTTCTCTGCGTTATGAATGCTATACAAAGTCCCCATGGACTGGGATACAGCCAGAACTGTAGCCAGGTGACCCAAGGATGAGTGGGCCTCAAAGAAAATCTGAGTGCAATGGCGGGGGACGTATGAGAGAGAATATGCTCGTCCTCAAAAATGGACTGCTTCCGCATCTCATCAATAGGCCATGGAAGTTGTAAGGTTTCAGTAGCCAACAGAGAAAAGTGAGCCTTCGGCACTGCGCTCAGTCTACCTCCTCAGAGGGTAACTCTGGATTGCCCATTTCCTCTGAAGCCGCAATGGAAAGTAGTCTTGCTGACAGCCTGTGCTTACTGCCCCTTGTTACTCCAAGGGAACAGCGGGAGCAGGTGGAGCAGTGCCCTCACGCAGCTGCTCAGCTAGTACTGTGCCCTGTTGGGAAACAGCTGCCCAGAGCTTATTCAGCTGTTTAGAGTCCGCCAATCTATGGCAGACTCGAAACTTGGCATGCTGTGGTCCCAAACAGGAAGAGCACTTGCGTATCCTCTATTGGGAGACTGGCCTTGCAAATGTCACATGGGTAAAACCCTGGCATGATGCAAGCAGCAAGCAGTGCACAACTGTAACAAGACTGCCTCAGTCTTGTCAAGCCGCCACTTGTATACAGTACTTTGTAACAGGTGCAATATACACTACTTGCAACCAAAAGCCACTGCCTCAGACAGCACAAGCAGGAATACCGCTGCAGGCAAAACTGTAAAGTAGATAAAAACAGCATGAGTAGAGACTGGGTCCGCTGGTACTGGATCAGGGATGATATCACTGTTTAAATCAAAGTACCGACATTGAACCGAATCTGAACGGTGATGAACAGAGGTTGAACCGAGCAGACAGTGATATTAACCAAGATGAACCAATCGGTTCAGTACCTGCATGGTGCCTGAGCACTAGTACAGTACTGTACAGTACCCTCGATACAGTGCGCTTCGGTGGTACCCCGGTGCGGTAACCTCGTTCTGTACATGTACTGGGACTGAAACGGGGTAGGTCTGCGACCCACAGTTATCACAGAAGCAATATATAGGGATGCCCACCTATATAGCTTCAGGCAAACCAACATAGCCCTAAGATTGGAGGTAGCCTGCTGTCAGAGCCTTGACAGCCTTCCCAATGGTACTGCAAGCAGAGACCAAGGCAGCAACGAAACACTGCGGGAGGGACTGCGAGCGGTCAGACCCAAAACAGAGCTGAGCCCAGGAACAGCTAGTGAATCAGGATAGTAATCTCGTTCGTTGTTCAGTGTACCGATGGGAACAGGAGCAGGTTTGGACCTACAGTTACCATGGGAGCGATCTATAGGGATGTCCACCTATAGCGGTTCTGGCCAACACAAACAGTCTGAAAACTGAGACAAGCCTGCTGTTAGTCCTAACCGCCTTCGCAATAATTGTACAAGCAGTACTAATGCAGCAACTAGACACTGTGGGAGAAACGGCAAGCAGTCTAACCCGAAGCACACGTCAGCAGCTGTGTTCATGTTCATGTTTCTGTGAAAAACAAAGAAAATACACACAAGAGAAACAAACTCTCACACAAAACAGTAACAACACGATTACCATTCAAATTATGTATTTTTCGTAACAACAAACGAAGCTTAATTTTTTTTTTTTACTTCAAATCGAAGCTAGCAGCTTGAGAGAGAGCACAAAGCAGCCGACCTCAAGGTTATTCAATCCCAGGGAAGGAGCGACAGGACTTAATGAAACAACGGGCTGAGTGCACAATATGTGTAAGTAGCAATTACTAAAAACACGTAACAATTCATCGCCTTAATTAGCGTAATTACACAAGCGAATAAGCAGATATAAGTAACTTGATACTTATCTGTTCGTTGTCTCTACTGTCGGGTTTGAAATGAAAGGATAAATGAAGATGAGATCTGTGTCTGCAGTCCAGTTATGCCCTCGGGGGCAGGCACAACTGCGTCACAGGCTCTGACGTGCAGCTTTTATATATCTTATTCAGGTTATCATGGTCTTTAGGATAAGTACCCATTAGGTAATGGTTACATTTCGTACTTGATAGGGAACCATAAACTAGTCAACTACTTGACCAGCAAAATCCTCTAGTTGTTGCATCCCTAGTGTATTTTTATTGTACACAGGAGTCCATTCTAATAATATTCCTACTGTTTTCACTACTTAAAAAGCCGTTTCTACATTAATGCTTTCATTTAACAGGTTCCTGTTCCAGTGTTTTTACCGACAACACTGGATAGTGCAGAAAAGATTGTGCAGACTATAGACGAGTTAAGGGCAAAGATTCCTTCAGATCCCCTGGAAGCTGATATTTTGGCAATGGCAGAAATGATAGCTGAGGCTGATGAGAAACAAGATTGTGCAGGTATTAGTTATCCCAGAACCTTGTCTACAGCTATGTGTGTGAACTATTAAATGTGAGTCATTCCAAGACAAGCAGGATGCCTAAGAGTCATTTCAACACAGCGCTGTCTCAGAGTGCTGAAACACATTTTCATTTTCTAATAAAACAGATCCTACAGGTGACTGTAGTTTCCTTAGATGGACATTATTGAGGGGATACTGGCTTTGTGGTTTTGCAATGTGGTGATGCCATGTTGCTTCCACATCTGCTGCAGTTTCTCCATTAAATCATATGCAGATTCTTTAGCTGATTAACCTAGTCTTGTCTGTTGCCACCCACTGTTTTATACTGAATTTCATCTTGCAGATCAAGGAGTTACATAAGAATGTTATTTGCACTTTTCCTGGGAAGTTTTTGCAATACCTCATCATGCACTGTTACAAACTGTTTTCTTCTATGATAGAAAGCAATGCAGAATAAACATGTAAAGAATTCTGATGGTATGTGGTACCCATCTTGCATGGGGAACACTTGGACCTACTCCACATACCAATATCTCACCAGAAATTGGTGGTGGTTTATTGGTTTAAGGGAACTGTTGTGGGGCCAAAGTTTAAGCGAATCATTTTGGTTTGTTTATAATTTTAGTACAGCATTCTTAACAATAAGTTACTATATGTATGCAAGTCTGGAAGTAATTTGTGATACCAAATCAAAGAACTGTAACTTGTCTTTCAATTTATAATTATTATTCTTTAAATGCTTCATTGATTTTTACCTCAAGGTGCAGTGTAGTTTCATTCCAGAATATCCCACAAAAAACTTAATTTTGGTTTGAAGGAAAGGTGCAAAGGAAACAAAAACTGGAAAATACCATTCTTGCCTGGAGTATGTATAAATCACTGTGTACTTTATTTTTTTTTTTTATAAAGATGCAAAGAGTGAAGTGGATGGCATTGGGGAGAAAGTGAAGTCAACTTCAACAGATACTTTATATGAACCTGAACTGGACTTGGAAACTGATTTTCCAAGAGGTATTATTTATTGCCAAGTTCAAATGTAATAAATTTGTTTAAAAATCTGTGAGGTTTGCTTTCAGAAATGTGGCAGATTTTTTTTGTTTGTTTGTAAATTTATAAATTAGTTATATATAAATGATTTGTTTCACTCTCAACTGTTTTTCTCCGAATGACAATTTGCATACGTTCTAAACTATTGTCCCTTTTTTCTGTTGTTCTTGATATCTTTGCTGTAGGCTAAATAAAACAGATATCAACAGGTGTTTTTAACTTTTGACCTCCAGTATGTAATATCGGTCACCCTTGATGCCATAGTTTTCCCCCCAAGAATGGGCCTCAACTTGTGTCAATATTTGTATAATATATAAAAAATAAAATTGTGCAAGATTAAATACAGCTCTATTATGTTCCAATACACACTTGCATGTCTGCTCAAAAATGTTAAGAACAGGAGGATTCAAATTTAACCCTTAGCGGTCAATTTATTCAGCGCGTCTCAGGCGCGTCAGGTCCATTTTACTTTCACACGCGCAGTTTATTTAAAGCCCGCCGCACACAGCCCGACTCAAGCCATCCCGACTCATCTCATCTCAACTGGCCGTACAGAGTTTGGATGAATCGTATCAGTGTGCGTGCCCTTAAAACCAAAATTATGCAGATTTCAGTGGGGATGTCTTTGGATTTGAAGATTGAACATGTTGAATCTTTTTCAGACGCAGTTTCGTTCAGATGTGATCAGTCTGTCTGTGCGGCAGTTGCCGACCAAGACTGACTGAGACCGATTAGTCATAAGGGTGTCAACCAATGGTGAAGCAGGTTTAAGTGATGTAGCTTGTCATGTAACTTGTCATACAAGATGGCGGAATATGGACAGCTTTAGTTCCACAGGTAAAAATACATTAGTCTTGAATTGCTCCAAATTCAAGAATACCAGATATGTGCACATTTGAATAGGTTTTTTTAGGCGTTTACTAATCAAAGGTAAATTATCAATTTACCTTTTTATTATCAATCTACTAACAGCCTATATTTTCTTACTGCGCTAAAACAGAAGTAACCAGTGTGTCAATCTCCAACAATAGGTCACTAATCACAAGCCCCTAGATCCACATGCTGACAAAAAAAAACCCGCCAAATAAAAAATCAACAGGTTGGATTTTATTTACCATAGACTAAAGTGTAGTAGACAAGCTATACAAAAAGTCAAACCCTGCCTGAAACATTTGTACGGTGTAAATGGTCAATTAATTAATAGGCTAAGCGCTTCTTTTGGTTGCCTCGCGGCGCTGTCTCTGTCGTCTAATCAGCATACGATGCCATGCATAATATGAGGGTCGCTATGTTGGGCTAAGTTAATACAAAAATGTGTACAGGGCAGTATTAATTACATTTGCATACATAGTAATCACCAGGCTCTAGTTGTGGTCCGTCTAATTCAGTCTTAGCATGGCTTTAGACGTGCTGTTTAAATATTTTTTTCACAGTAAAACAGGTTTTAAAGGCACTGCATATCAACAGGACACTCAGTACTGCATCTCCAGCCCCGCCCCACACCTTGTTCACTGTATTTTTCACATACCTCTTCATAGTCGTGCATACCGATAAATCATCTCATGATCACTCGTTTTATCACCAAACTCCTCAATAATGACCAAACTCCTCAATAATGCGATCCAAGTCACTATTTTATTACTATAACATCTAAAAAAAGCTCTGCAAATGTCTGTGATATTCTTTGAGCGCTGGATGCAGAAGCAGCTATCTTGTTTGTTTAAGTCCGTGTTATCTATGTGGTGCCAGGGCTATCTGTATTCATGAGATACGCCCTTTTTTTTTTCCCCGGCTCCTATCGGTCTTACTCGGCCATTGAATGGTTTTCTCGGCTTTTTCCGGAGAAAAGACGACTAGAGACCTGTGCTTTATGTCTTTTTGATGATGTCGAATAGGGTCCGACATTGGACCGGAAAGGGAAAATTGCAATGTTGGACCAGGTCCGACATAGGACCGCAAAGGGTTAACATTTTAGGAAGTTAGTTCCACCATGCTTTTACCCATACATGTTTAACACATAAAACATGTAAACCATCCTGACTGGTGGTCAAATATGTCACCCCAAAACAAATAGACAATGTGCTGAAACTAGTTGCATTAATGTTCAACTCTTTCTGCATGAAAACCATTGCTTTATGGTCTGTGTAATTTTACATATTTTAATAAGTCAAAGGAATATTTGTTTTTTTGCTAAATTGTTTTGCATTTTATTGTTCGTCCAGTTGCAGAAGAGCTTAAAACTGAAATTGCATTCATGTTGCCTCAAGTTTTGGGAGAAGAGAACGAAGAAAAGGAAGAGAAGCCTCGACCTCAAGTAAAAAAGAAGGTATCAGGCTTTTCTGATGTTCATTGTGATTGACCACATTGGACAAAAAAAAATAGGAAATTGCTATGATAAGTAGGACGCACTTTTTGTCAGTGATCTTTTCCTCACGACTGATGAAATTTGTTATGGAAATGTTATCCCTGACCTGTTTTTGTTGTTTTGCAGGGAAGTAAAAGAGGAGCAGTTTTATGTAGCAATTACCAGGTTGGAAAACCAGACACTCCAGAAAGTGGATTTGCTATGAAGTCTACCTATGGGATTAATGCATGGAAGCGATGGATTTTAACTCAGAATGAAGCTGACGAGGACAAAAAACAAAAAGATGAAGTTAAACATAGTAAGTATGTTTGTGTGAAATTATTACTTTGGCTTCATATGCATAACTGTAAAAAATGAAAACATTAATGTTAAGACATAGATACAGTGCTCACCCTTTATACCCTTTATAACGCTGTAGCGGGGAGCCATAGTTACAAGACCGTGCTATTTGTTTTCCGCCTTAATGAGTATAAAAGGGCTACTGTAATGGCATTATGGAGCAAATGGGAGCCACGATCATGTAAATGTAGTTGTCCTCCGGAAAAAAAAAAACCTGAAACAAATGTGTGGTTATACGTAATATTTATGAGACCTTACTTATTTGTTTGTTTGTTTGTTCTTCTAGCAAAGCCAGTAAGGTTAAAAGTGGATCTGCTTTCACATACAGCAGCCGAGTTAAACTACGGGTTATCTCGCTTTATCCATGAGGTTCGGAGGCCGAATGGGGAGTGCTATTCACCGGATAGCATTTATTATCTTTGTCTTGGCATCCAACAGGTCGGTAACTGAAAAGGAAACTGTACTTAAACATTTGAGTGTACTTGAACATTTGCTGATCAGCCAAGTGTATAATCATTTTTTTTCCATTGGTTCTGATGTCTTCTCTGCAAAGCCACTCTTCAGATGAGACCTGTTGACTATGATAGTCATTCATGAATGGCTTTGTGTATTTGATACAGTGTGGATGAAGTTGAAATAAGTCATTACATTTTCCCTAATGCAAAGGTGAAAAACATTTTTTTACTCCTGATAGAGATTTCAAACATTGTAATTTAGATGGTATAACCCAGTGATTGGTATCTCTTTTTTTTTTTTTTTTTTTTTTTACTCAACCTTTGAGTGATAAGTGACTCCTATTTAAATTGGCTAAGGTGTGGTGGACTTTAATCTTTTGAGTTGCATCGTCACACATTTGTATTTTTAACTTTAGCGAAACTTTTCACGTCCATTTTACCCTCTTTGATACAATACAAGAATGTGCCATCATTTGACAGTACACATTTTCAAACTGTTTACCTAACTCCCAACATTTTTGTAATTATAATTTTTTTTGCAAGGAGAACATTTTTAACAAGACAACTGATTCCTATAATTCAGGATCTCCTTAAACACCAGTTGTGTGTTTCTGTTTTATAACATTAGAATTTTCAATAACTTTTTAGAGTGCAGTGCACAAATAACCATGTAATTACTGTGTAAATTTATGGTAATAGTCCAGTTTTACTGCGTAAATACCTATTGTTTTCCGTTCTTTCATGGCAACTACTATTGGAATAATTATGTAGTTAAATGGAAACTGTCTCTCTTCCTGCTATAATTACAATTAACAATTTGCTGTTGCCTGCCATCTTAAAGTGGTATTCTCATTAATGGAGTTACTGATTGCAATGAGAAACAAGCAGCAAATAAATGAACAGTTGCAGTATTACATTCAATTCCAAGAGTTACAATGAAAAAATGGAAAACAATTGGTCTTTAACAGTTGCAACACATTTGTGAAAAATGCTTGATCTGAACATGTAATGTTACTTAAGCCTTAAATAATAAGCATTATGTTACTTTAAGCAGGGGTCCCTGTCTCATCTTGTACATCTAGTACAGGGAGCTTATTTTACTGGCTTTATCACTATTATATTATCGGCAGCATCCTTGTTTTCCCCCCAAGATAATACTGAAGTGGAATTTTTAGGAACCCAATGCTCCATTTCTTAGAAGAATCTCTGGAGAGATCAATGTCAGAGAACAATAATGGTGTCTGAATGAGCTTGGTAAAGAGAATCCACTTTTCTTTGGCAGGAAGAGGTTTTATATGTTTCTCCTTTGTAATTAAATACAGTTAAAAATAAAAATGTGTCCGATGATTAAAACTTCACTGCTGTTCACATCATGATTTGCTATGATTACTGATTTGTATTATGAGGACACAGCATGTCAAATGTGGCTTTAAATAATTTTAGAATTATTTCAGACCTGAAATTTGTTGAAAAAGTAACACACAATCATGTCAATCTGTATGTTCTATTTTTTTTTCACTTTTTTTTCAAAGCCACTAATCAAGGCGTTTAAACAATGTACTCTTTTTTATTGTTTGTGTGGTAGAGCTAGTATACCTCTTTGTTTTATGAAAGTTCAATTGACTGCTTCTTGGGGATTAGCACTGATTGTGGTGAATGTCTCCATGGTGTTGGTAAATCTATAGGAAGGGAGAGGGGGTGGCGGGATGTACATTTTATAAGAAAGAAGAGTTTAGTTTTTGTTTTGCCATACTACTGTTTTTTGTTTTGTAGCACCTGTATGTAAATGGGAGAGCTGACAACATATTCAATGATCCTTATTACCAGATGTTTGGACAGGAATTAAACAAAATCTCCAAGGACTGGCATCCAAGTGTGCTTCCAGATGGTACGTACTGATACAGCACTTCATTCATTCATTCATTCATTCAATTACTTTTCATTGTATATTAATGAAATGGAGTTCATTGTATTTAATGTGTTGTGGCTACATTTAATGTGGCAATACACTGTTATTTTTTTATGGGATACATATGGCCTATACAACAAGTAAAAACGCTGTACATTTTTACTTCTCAAATATTAAAAATGTCAGTTACACTCCACACTGATTTGTTGGGTTACTGCAGAAAAAGAGAGCAGTAGAGTTAAAACAGGATGAAGACACTATATTGGTATTGAGTTCCATTATCATAAAATCTTTACTAATGGGAGATAATTCAACACAGAGGTGAACTACTATTTTCCAGTACCGAATAAAAATCCTAATGCGTCTTTGTTTATGCATTTTCATTTTACTTTTTTTTTTTTTTAATTTTAGGTTCAATTTTCAGCAGAATTGAGGAAGAATATCTCTGGAGCTGTAAACAGTTTGGAGAACACTCCCCTATGGTTTTGCTTAGTACTCTGGTATACTTTAACACTAAGTATTTTGGCTTGAGAACAGTGGATCAGCACTTAAGACTTTCGTTTGGGAATGTATTTCGGCAATGGAGGAAGAATCCCCATACGAAAGAAAGTACAGTGTGCATTCGAGTACACTCTGTTTCTGAAGATCTAGGTAAGATCCATTGTCATTATCTACAGTATTTTTAAATCAATTGTTTTGCATATATTTAAAACAGTGGTGACTTGCATATTAATTGGATTTTTACTAAATGTATATGTAAATAATTTACCAGATAAAACTGCAACAAGAAAGAGAAAACATAAAGATGATGAAGATCCTGATTACGAGCCTGAAGGAAATTCTGGAAGTCTATCTTGGTGTCCTGCTAAAAAGCGTGAAAGCTACTTGTATGAGCTCTACCTCTCTAAGTGGTAAGAAACATGCTGTTAAAATATTGCTTATTTTTTGGTAACACAAATCTGCAGATAAATGAATAGTTATAAATTATATAGATAGAAATACAGTGCCTATAGAAAGTCTACATCCCCTTGAACTTGTTTCACATTTTGTTGTGTCAGTGCCTCAGAGTTTCATGCATTTAAATGAGGATTTTTTTCCACTTATCTACACACCATACGCCACACTGTTAAGGGGGAAAAAGTTTTTATTGAGAAAAAAATTATATATTAAAAATACAAAACTGAAAGATCATAATTGGATAAGTCTCCACTCCCCTGAGTTAATACTTGGTGGAAGCACCTTTTGGCAGCAATTACAGCTGTGTGTTGGGATAGGTCTCTACCAACTTTGCACACCTAGATTTGGCAATATTTGACCATTCTTCTTTACAAAACTGTTCAAGCTCTGTCAAGTTCCTTGGGGAGCATTGATGGACAGTAATCTTCAAGTCATGCCACAAATTTTCAATTGGATTTAGGTCAGGGCTCTGACTGGGCCACTCAAGGACATTTACCTTTTTGTTCCTTAGCCACTCCAGTGTAGCTTTGGCTGTGTGCTTTGGGTCGTTGTCATGCTGAAAGGTGAACTTCCGTCCCAGTTTCAGCTTTCTTGCAGAGGGCAGCAGGTTTTCCTCAAGAACTTCTCTGTACTTTGCTCCATTCATTTTCCCTTCTATCCTGACAAGTGCCCCAGTCCCTGCCGATGAGAAACATCCCCATAACATGATGCTGCCACCACCATGCTTCACAGTTGGGATGGTGTTCTTTGGGTGATTCGCTGTGTTTGGTTTGCACCAAACATAACGCTTTGCATTTAGGCCAAAAGTTCCATTTTAGTTTAGTCAGGCCACAAAACGTTTTGCCACATGGCTACAGAATCTCCTGAGTTTTTTTTTTGCATACTTCAAACGGGATTCAAGATGGTTTTTCTTGAGTAATGGCTTCCTTCTTGCCACCCTACCATACAGGCCAGATTTGTGGAGTGCTTGGGATATTGTTGTCATGCACACTTTGACCAGTCTTGGCCATAAAAGCCTGTAGTTCTTGCAAAGTTGCCATTGGCCTCTTGGTAACCTCTCTGATCAGTCTCCTTCTTGCTCGGTCATCCAGTTTGGAGGGACGGCCTGATCTAGGCAGGGTCTTGGTGGTGCCATACACCTTCCACTTCATAATAATTGTCTTGACCATGCTCCAAGGGATATTCAAGGCCTTTTGATATTTTTTTATACCCACCCCCTGATCTGTGCCTTTCAACAACTTTGTCCCAAAGTTCTTTTGAAAGCGCCTTGGTGCTCTTGGTTGAGTCTTTGCTTTGAAGTGCAATACTCAGCAGAGGGAACCTACAGGAACTGCTGAATTTATCCTGAAATCATGTGAATCACTACAATTTAACACAGGTGGAGGCCACTTAACTTGGTGTGTGATTTTGAAGGCGATTGGTTACACCTGAGCTAATTTAGGATTGCTATTACAAGGGGGGTGGACACTTATCCAACCAAGCTATTTCAGTTTTTATTTTTAATTAATTTTCTACAAATTTCTAGAATATTTTTTTCTATAGGCACTGTATACATGATCTAAAACTCAACAGTTGGTTTACTAATATGACCACATTCATTGCTACAATTACAGCATTGTAGTGATTACTGTGTGCTTAGGAAGTTGCCACATCTACAACATTTCAACACCAAGTGGCATTGTATACATTTTATTTTATATGTGCTTTGGAAAGATTTTTATTTAAGTTCTATAACTAATGGTTGGTGTTTAGCAGGTTTCATATTTACATAGGAGCTGAGCTTTAATTTATTAATTTTATTTTTTATTTTGTCTGTTTTGCAGTCCTGAAAGTCTTAAGCCGAGAATGGATTTGTTTTATATGAAGCCAGAAAGCTCCAGTTCACCTGATAGTCCATTATGGTACACCACAACATCCCTGGACAGGAACACTTTGGAAAGCCTGCTTACCCGCATTCTTTTAATAAGGGACATTTACAATGAACGAGACACTTCATTAGATGAAGATGATTAATCTTCAAGACTCTTTCAGTCATACTGGAATATACAGCATTACATGAAATGCTGCGAACTAGGAAAAAATGTACACGATCCTCAGCTCATAGCATTATGCCCAGATTGGGTTCTGTAAATTACATTTTTTGTAAGTGAGAGAGAAGGTTGATATCTACGTAGTGATTTTAGCAAACTAAATACTCTCATGGTAGCCTTTTTTAATTATTTATTGATTTATTACAGAATTTGAATGAGACTGTGCCATGTCTAATCCACCAACCCCCCCGCCCCCCGTTAAGAACATTTAAATGTTGCAGCAACTGCAGTGTTTAAAAGTTTCTCTCTTGCAGGAAAATGTGGCTTTTGTTTTTCTTTTCTTTTTTTGCTGGATCCTTTATACCAGAAGGATAATGTAATATAGTCTTTAGCACTATTAAAGAAATTTAGAACACTTTTTGTTCATGTTGTGTTATTATGAGAGAACATATTCCTTGTGAGGGTGTTTTTTGGAAACATAGGGGTCAATTCTTAAATCGTTTAACTGCTGTTTCTGTCTAATTTATCATGCCCATAAGGAGAGTCTGTATGGTTTGTAAATTCAGTGGACAATTTTTCAACAGCTGATCTCTTAAACCATTAAAGATAAAGAACTAATACTTTCGGTGTTATGGAAACACAACTGTATTCTGTAATTCTGTGTGTCAAGTTTTTTTTTTTTAAACCGATTTGGTCCACTCAAGCTAGTGAAAATACTGATCTATACTGCAGCAAGAAATATGTGTTGAAATGCCTTTCCTGCCTGTCAGCACAGTAGCAAATAGCAAGTGAGCAGCTTTTTATGTAAATCTGTATTCAGCTATTTCATTATATATGCTGCTGTAATTTGAGAAGCCTCTCACATTTGCTCTGCCAGGCTGTCCATATTTGCTGTTTATGTGACCCTCATTCCAGGTGATAAATACCATTCCATATTTGAAATTCGGTTTACATATGCATTCTGTGATGCAACTTTGTTTTATGGGAATCGTAAAGAGTGAAATTGCATTCTGTGACCATTAAACTCCAGAAACACTTTAGAGGAGAAGGAGAAAATTAACTTAAGGTGTTATGCAGTTGACCACAGAAATAATACAAATAAAAAATAGCTTCTTTTCTCTGATGCTTTGTACACAACTTTGTTCAATGATAATTGTTTTTCATTACCAGTGTTGTCCACTGCTGTTCAGACTGCATACATTTTGCATACACATTTTTTTTTTTTTTAACTTAATACTTGCTAATAATTTAATCAGAGATACCATTCCCTTTACATTAGGCGATAAGAGAGTAACATAGAAATGTATTTGATCCATTAATGCTTATCCCAGAACTGCTGAAAAAGAGTTTCTTCTCCTCTGCCCTGAATCTTTCTCCACTCAACTTCCAAATCTGTCTTGGTCTTGATTTGTTGCTGTGTTTTAGGATTTTAGCCTTTCAACCTATTTTTTTCTTTTCTTGCTATGTTAGAGTGGATGTAGACAGATTGGTGTAACAAATACTTCCCAAAGTGACGTTGGAAGAAAGTTTTGGTGAATTTGTTACTACAATATTTATACATGACCGTAAGTGTTAAACACAACCTTATGTAAGAGCTTCAAAATCAAAAGCTGATTGCTACATGGAGTAATAATATTAAAATGAGGGTAGCCATACATACGGGCACCATGGTATAACCCCAGACTCTCAAAAGAATTAACAAGCATTGACAAGACAAACTCATTTGGGCCTGAGTTTGAAAACGCATATTCAAAGTGTGTTTAAGTGTTACAGAAATACTCGGGGACATTTCCAACATTCACAACTTACTACTACTGTCTCCTGAGACTTACATACTGTATTGCATATTGCATTAGTGTTGATTCTTGGGAAGAATCTTCATGCGCCTGTCACTCATACAAATATATTTGGTATTTAGAAGCAAAATGAGGCGAGCTTTATTACTATGCTCTGTATTATTATTATTATTATTATTATTATTTATTTCTTAGCAGACGCCCTTATCCAGGGCGACTTACAATCGTAAGCAAATACATTTCAAGTGTTACAGTACAGGTAATAATACAATAAGAGCAAGATAAATACAATGACTAGTTCAAGCAAGTACAAGTGTGACAAAATACAATTCAATAATACAGCAGATAAAAGTGACAGTGATAGTTACATCAAGATATGATTAAATACCAAATACTACAGTTTAAACACTTGGCAGATTACAGTACTCTGAAGTACAGGATTAAATGCAGTAAAATAGGGGGCAGATAAGTAAGATAAGTAATAAGTAAGTAAAGCATATTTAAGGAAGGGTGAAAGTGTCCCAGGGGAGAAACAGGAGTTCTACAGGTGCTGTCTGAAGAGGTGAGTCTTAAGGAGGCGCCGGAATGTGGTCGGACTGGGCGGTCCTGACATCTGTAGGTAGGTCATTCCACCACTGCGGAGCGAGTGTGGAGAAGAAGCGGGCTCTGGAGGCAGGGGAGCGTAGAGGAGGTAGAGCCAGTCTTCTAGTGCAGGCGGAGCGGAGAGGTCGAGTGGGGGTGTAGGGAGAGATGAGGGTCTGGAGGTAGCTGGGTGCAGTCTGGTCAAGGCATCTGTAGGCTAGTACAAGAGTCTTGAACTGGATGCGAGCGGTGATCGGTAGCCAGTGGAGTTGCGTGGGAGAAGCAAGGCAGAGAGAACACCAGGAGTGTTAATGGTTCTTGTCGGTTGCATTATCATCTATAATTTCAAGTACTAGTCAAGCTGACAAATGCTTCCTTCAGTGGACCAGTTTCAATACAGGATAAACAACCGTGTGTTGAATCAGTAAAAATAATTCACTGTTTTGAGTAGTAATAATAATAATAATAATTGCTTGCATATATATAGTACTTTTCATCCCAAAGGATCTCAAAGTGCTTTGCATGAAGGAAGGGGTTCACTTCATCAACACCGAAGTGCAGCAGCCATTTTTGCGCCAGTAGCTCACTGCACAGCTGATAGTTGGAGAAGTGAGGAACACTTAGCCAATTTAACTTACAGAGGGAAATTTAGGAAGGCCAGATTGAGAACGCCTGAATTGGATTATTTAGCCAGGGCACCGGGATTAACACCCTTACTCTTTTCAAATAGTGCTACGGGATCTTTAATGACCACACAAGTACTGCAGTCAGGACCTTGGTTTAACATCTCATCTGGAATTACTATTAAAGCTAGTTTTACTGTTAGAAATTTGGGTGTTGTTTTGGACCCTTCTCTAACCTTTGAGGCTCATGTGCTCAGTGTTACTAAGACTGCTTTTTTTCCACCTTCGTAATATCGCTCGTCTACTTCCTTTTTTGCCACTAGTTGAAGCCGAAAGGCTAGTTCATGCATTTATTACATCTAGATTAGATTACTGTAACACATTGTTGTGCGGCCTAACAAATAGTACTCTAAGGCGGCTCCAATATGTTCAAAATGCTGCTTCTCGTCTTCTAACTAGATCAAAATCCCATGACCACATGACACCCGTTCTCTCTAAACTCCATTGGCTGCCTAAGTTTAGAATAGATTTTAAAATTGCTCTTTTAACTTATAAAGCCTTACATGGCATGGCACCTGCATACTCTGCTGACTTGATTGTCTCCTACAAAATTTATATTTTTCAGAGGCTGGTTTGTTGGTTGTTCTGAAATCTAGGCTGCGCACTCAAGGGGATAGGGCTTTCAGTGTCTATGCTCCCAAACTTTGGAATTCCCTCCCAAATATTGTAAGAAATTCAGACACTTCAGTGATTTTTAAAACTCATCTTAAGACGTACTTATTTGATTTGGCTTTTGTATAACACTTTTTTTTCCGTCTGTGAAGTGCCCTGGGATACTTGTTATGAAGAGAGCTATATAAATTAAATGTTGTTGTTGTGAAAGACAGCACCTCCTGCAGCACAATGTCCCCTGTCACCATGCTGGGGAATTGGTTTATGATTTCTGGTCCACAGGGAAGACATGATCAGACTGGTCTACCAACACCACTTCCAGCAGCAACCAAGTTTTTCCTTGGAGGTCTCCCATCCAAGTACTGATCATGCTTAGCTTCTGAGATCTGATGAGATCAGGCTTCATGGTGGTAAGGCTGCTGGCAGTACTGTTGGGCACGATAAATTGTGGATTATTTTCTTACCGATTCAACACTGAGTTGTTCATGTGACTTAAAACACTTCTTCCTAATTGAAACCTAAAGCAGATTGCTGCGTACCAACTTTTTACCAGCAGCAGAAGTAGAACAATCGAGACTGGACACTGTAGCTTCGGTCTGGAACAGCAATTCTTTATGTAGATGACAGCTGCACAAAACACTCACGGCAAGCTTCCCCACACTCTGCCCCAAGTAGCTTTCAGGTTCCCTTTAAATAGCCTGAAGCATTAATGTAACAAATTCCCATCCCTTGAATCCCTTAAATCTCTTAAATCTCTTGACAAGGATCACTGCTGGTGCAGGGATGCATTAGTTTTAGCTATGGAGGTCCATTCATGGCAACCCCTGCAGACTGTAGCTTCTATGCTGGACCACAACTGCGCAGACCCAGTATCCTGGACTGCACGTGCCATTATATAACCTCCCCTACTTAGTCCCGAGAAGGGTTACAAGTCCGGGAGCTGACTCGGGGTGCCGCTGACGCTGTAACTGCATTACCAGCGAGCCCTGCCCCTAGTATGGAGCCAAACAGTCAAGGTGGAGCACCACCTTCCGATCCCTGGGTGGAAGTTGTACCCAGTAAACCACCTCTCCAACACGCTACAAAACCGGCAGAGGCCAATCCATTTCTAGCTTCAGGCAGGCTTAGACCAGTTCCCCCACACAAAAGTACTGATCCCTCACCAGAGTGTCATCGTTTTGCTTTTGGCCAATGCTCGCAGCCTGTAACTGGTCAGGGGCAAAGCGATAAGGGTCCTGCAACCACCTGGTGTACTCCGGGCCTGTTGTCTCTCCATGGTCGTCTGTTGGAAGACATCGGGCTGCACCTGTGTCACGCTAGACCCGGTGTCCACAAACGCGATCCAGGGGGGCCTCAGCGATGCGGACGGGGATGTGGCAAAAGTCCCTGAGACAGGGAGAACCCTGTTGCTGGTTCTTGCGCAAATGTGTGCAGCTGGGACATGGAACAGGAGACACGTTGCTAGGCAACCAGTTGAGCAGTTAGGCTCGCCCAACACTGAGCTAATCGGAGGTCTGGATTGGCTGGGATGCGTGCCGGGAGGCTGTGCACAGCTCAAAGGCCTCTGCACCACAGCTCGAGGCAAGTGCACCGCCATGCTACACAGAGGGGTGCTTTGCTGACATCAAGGAGGAGAGCGTCTACTCTGCAGGATAACTACTATGGAACCCTTCAACTGCAAGACGGTGCCAGGACTTCGGGAGCAATACCAGTAGGTTAGTTTAGGGGATGTTGCTCCCAAACAGTATAGAGAGGGTTGTCATAGTGTAGTAGGTTTCTGACCGGGGCGTCTCTTTTAATGAGACTAACACTCGCCATGTGGGCAAACTTTTATTTTTAACTTTGTTTTGTTTTGTTTTATTTATTAAATCTGACACTAGGGCTACCATTGCTGGTACCCTAGTGTCAGTATGTGTGTTGAATAAAATCTGAGCGCCTGTGTGGCGTGTCAGCACCCAATGCTCTGTGTCTGCCTCGTTATTATTCAGTGATGACCCACACGTTAACACTTCCCCTATTATTGTCCCCCACTATCGTTCATAGACCACTGTCGGGTGGACGAGATGTCAGCTGCTTCTGGCTGTGCTGTTCATCCTCTCCCGGCTGTGACGGCTGGTTGTGGCATGCGGACAGGCCGTCAGCTGCTTATGGGGGAGTGCCTGTGCTGTTGGGCGTTGTTAATCCTGCAGGGGTTCTGGATGTGGGCCCATGGTCCTCCGTCTACACTAACTCCAGGTTGTTTCCCAGCCTCTGTTGGGTTCCAGCAGAACCAGCCCTGGGAGCTGGCGCGCTGACGGTTGCTGGTGGTGAGCGTCTGTGCAAGTGCTACTATTTCTGGGAGCTAGGGCAATGCAGGCACGCCTCTGCCAACTTCCCCTGCAGGATTGGGCTTCACAAACCACTAGTCAGCTTCTCGTGGGTCCTCTTTTTCTGCCCAGTTGCTCTCGGCTGCCATTTCCAGTGCCTCTTGTAGCGTCTTTGAGTGGGTTAGGCATGCAGCTCCTCGGCACCCAGGTCTTCCAGTAACTGGTCCCTTGTTAACTCCTCTTGGACCCCCAGAGGCATATGGGCATATGCCTTTTTAGTTACTCCGTCGGTGGCGGACGCTAGTTCTTGCAGGATTTCGCCTGGCTTTCTGGTCCTCCTATGGAGCTCATTTCACAGCAGCCAAGGATGTTGGATGCTGCCGAAACGGCTCCACAGTGCCCCGGTAAGGATGGTGTAGTTCAGAGGAAGTGGCTATAGGCAAAGCAGAGCCTCTGCAATGAGACAGCTTGCCAACTAGAGGGCTTTTTTAAATTTAGTTGTTGCTAATTATTTTTATTATTTTCTCCCAATTTGATATGTCCTATTTTTTTTTTTTTGGCTCAGCTCGCCGCTACCACCCCTGTGCTGAATCGGGAGGATGAAGACGAACACACACTGTCCTCCGAAATGCATGCCGTCAGCCGACCACTTTTTTTCACACATGCAGCCACCCAAGAGCTACAGCGTCGGAGGACAACGCAGCTCTCGGGCAGCTTACAGTCAAGCCCGCAGGCACCCGGCCAGACTACAGGGGTCGCAGGTGTGTGGTGAGCCGAGGACATCCTGGCCGACCTAAACCTACCCCACCCCCTGGCGATGCTCTGCCAATTGTGTGCCGCCCCCTGGGAGCTCCTGTCCACAGTCGGCTGTGGAATAGCCTGGACTTAAACTGGTGATGCGCCACTTGGGAGCCCTAGAGGGCTTTTTCATGCTCTATCCATCCCACCAGTTGTGTGACCAGCTCAAACTGGACTTGGAAGGCATCCCACAGCCACTACCGGAAAGTGCTCCCCTCTGCCGCAGACTCCGGTCACACTCTCCTCTGGTTACTTCACTTTCCACGGTGTTCACACCATGGCACTTTTAATCACCAATGTAGCATATCAGCTTTTCAGGAGCAGTAGAAGAAGTAGAAGAGATGAGACTGGACACTAGCTTCGGTCCAGAACGACAATTCTTTATTTAGATGACAGCTGCACACAATACTCACGGCAAGCTTCCCCACACTCTGCCCTGAGGAGGTTGCAGGCTTCCCTTAAATAGCCCAAAGCTCGCCAAGAATAATGCAACAATTTCCCCCCCTTCTTTTAGATCAGGTGCGTCCCTTGAATCCTCTGAATCCCTTAAATCTCTTGACAAGGGGTCACAGCTGGTGTAGAGCTGGTGTGGTAGTCCGTACGAGGACAGGGCAACATGGATGGCTGCAAAATCTTCTATCCAAGCATCGAACATGAAGGCTTTAACTCCAAACCAGGTTTGCAAAGATTTCTTTCTTTTCTTTTTATTAATGAATGCTCTTGCTCCTCCTGTACCTGTCTGTTTTTGCCTCCCTCTCCAATAGCCATTTTTACTTCCTTTCCTCTACTGCTTCCTACCATGACTAACTTTAATATCCCTGTAGTCCTCTCCTCTCATTCCCATCCTCTGGCTTCTCCCTGCCGCTGCAAATCTAACTCCTCTAACCTGATCCCCCTGCCTCTCCCCCTTTCCACTGCTCACCCCCCGTGCTCTCTTTGGCACCCTCTGGAATTGTTGCTCGACTTCCAACAAAGCTGACTTTATCTCTGGCTTTGCTTCTCACCTCTCTCTTGACTTCCTAGCTCTCACTGAAACCTGGATCTCCCCTGATAACACTACCACTCCAGCCGCCCTTTCCTCTCTCTATGTCCTCTCTCACTCTCCTTGCCCCTCTGGGCGGGCTGGGGAAACAAGATTTCTTCTCTCTCCCTTCTCTTTTCTGTCCCCTCTGTTCTCTCTCCTCTCTCTGTCAGCACCTTTGAGTTTCACGCTGACTTTGCCTCCTTCTTCTCCTCCAAAATCACAGACATCCACAAACTTCAATACCTCACCTCCTTCCCCACCCACCCCCTGTCCCCTGCTCACTCACTCCCCATCACCCTCTGCAACCCCTACTAATCTACCCTCCTTCTCCTCCTTTTCGCCCCTCTCGAACACCTATCTTTGCGCCCTGATCCAGAGCCTTAAACCCACCACATGTGCTCTGGATCCCCTCCCCACTCATCTCTTCCAGGCTGCTGCCCCTGCTCTACTCCCTTTCATTTCCTCTCTTCTCAACACCTCTCTGCTCTCTGGCTGTTTCCCCTCTGCCTGCATAACACCCATCTTAACAAAACCCTCCCCTGATCCCTCATCCCTCTTGAACTACTGTCCTGTCACCCTTCTCCGTTCGTCTCTAAAACCCTCAAGCGAGCGGTACATTGCCAGCTCTCTGCTTTCCTGTGAACACATTCTCTATTTAACCCCCTGCAATCTAATTTTTGCCTGGCACACTGAAACTGCTCTTCTCTCCATCACTAACTCTCTACTCTCTGCCCATGCCACCTCCTATTCTCCTGTCCTCCCTTGCTGACCTGGGACTCTCTGGCACTGCTCTTCCTGGTTCTCCTCCTACCTCTCCGATCGCATGTACCGGGTGCCCTGTCATGGCTCACCCTCTGCCTCTTGCTCTCTTTCAACAGGTGTCCCCCAAGGCTCAGTCCTGGGATCCTTCCTGTTTTCTCTCTACACCCACTCCCTGGGTCCCCTCATCTCCTCCCATGGCTTCTCATATCATTTCTTCTCGTATCATTTCGATCCCTCATCCACCAAGAACCTCAGAGTCACCCTCGACTGCTCCCTCTCCTATTATAGGCACAGCTCTACACTGGCACGCTCCTGTCGCTTCTTCCTCAGCAACATACATAGAATTCACTCTTTCCTCACCGATTACTCCACACAGCTACTAGTTCAGGCCCTGGCACTGTCCTGCCTTGACTACTGCAGCTCCCTCCTGGCCGGCCTCCCTGCCTTTGCTATCCATCCGCTCCAGCTCATCCAAAACTCTGCTGCTCACATTGTCTTTTCCCTTCCTTGTTTCTCCCAAGTTGCACCGCTTCTCTGCACTGGCTCCCTATCACTGCTCACATGCAATTCAAAACTCTTGTACTCGCCTATCGCTGTCTTGACCTTTCTGCTCCCTCCTATCTCTAGACCATCATTTCTCCCTACACCCCCTCTCACCTCTGCCACTCCTCCACCACTGGCAGATTAGCTGTGCCCCACCTGGTACTGCTGGAGTGGGGCGTTGGACGGCACAGCGAAGGCATGTGATGATATTTTGTCACTTTATATTTAATTGGGAATTGAGCTTTGTGTTTCCAATCCAAAATTGAAACCCCCTTAAAACACTTAACTTGCATTTGTTTATGTAAAGAAAGGAACAGATCTAACCTCTTATTTGCCAGACCACAAGAAAATGTCACCTTCTTCAAGCTTCAAAGGGACTTAATTAATTTATTATACTGGAAAGAGACTTTCTGGAACCAGTAATTTGAAAAGACTGGCATTTTAAGGGTTAATGGATTAAAATGGACAGTATACTTTAATAATATCCTATGGACAGAGATAAGGGAAATGTGAGATGTCTAAAAAAAGATATTGGTTGTTATTTTGTAACTAATACAATATAAATATACATAGGCATGAAATGTTATTGTATGTAAAAACAAAACATTGTATTATAGATATTGGACAACAGTCATAGAGGTGTTTTATACAGTTATTTTATGACAAACCCTGAAATATTTAGTATGAACTGAAGATGTATTTCATGGTGAAAATTAAACTAAAACCCATTGTTAATTTCAAGATACTCAGAAAGAGTTATCTTACTATGAGAGTTTTGGTTTTTAAACACGCTTTCCACAATGCTTCTAAGAATGCTAATTGAGGTCTAGTTTTATGGTGTGTCATAAAACGATCTTATTTGAAATCCATCTATCACAGAGTCAGATGGAGATACGTTCATCCTCTTTATCGAACTAACCAATCCTAAGAGATTGTCAAAAGCTGCTTTGATTGATCCTCCTAAATGCATTTAAGCAGGGCTGTCAAACTCCAGTCCTCGAGGGCCGCAGGGTCTTCTGGTTTTCATTCCAACTTAAGCTCTCAATTAACATAATTGATCTAATTATTTATTCAATTTGACATATTTAATATTTTTCAAGGTCTTTTACAGTTAATGTTTTTAAAAATGCACTTGATTCAAGGTACACTACCTATGAAACATTTTGAGACCTGAAGAGAAGTGTTAAATGTGTCCAGTTAATCAAATAATTAGACCAATTAAGTAATTGAGAGCTCGGGTGGAACGAAAGCCAGAAGACACTGCGGCCCTCCAGGAACTGAGTTTGACACCCCTGCATTTAAGCTTGTGTTTGTCCAATTTTGGTGTACTTTCACTCTCAATGGAAAAGGTGCTTTCACTATCATCAAAGGGTGCTCTCACTTTCATCAAAGGAACTCTCTTCCACCCAAGATGTGATAACTTCAAGGAACGTGCACTCCCTTCATCAAAGGAACTCCCAGTCAACATTCTCAAAGAAGAAATCTACATCACAGCATGAGTGAAGTACCCGTTGCTATGGAAACCAACTGATATGATCTTCCAAGCAACGTGTCTGCCTGTCTGCATTAAAGCTGTGCCTCTCCAAAAAGAAATGAAAGACTTTGTTCTAGAAACTGCCGTTTCTCCACTCAAGTAATTTGAGTGCACCTTCTGATCCATAAGAATTGGTTACTCGTTGTCTTGTATCTCCACATGACTGTGCATCAACTAAAGTATCCTGTTCCTGCTTGCAAGATTGCAGTTCTGTTTAAACTTCCCGCTACTGATGTCATCACAAGATTCAGCTGCAATTAAATACTGAGACCTGATCCTGCTTCCTGCAACACTAGGAACCTTGTTGCATAACTATTAAATATAAACTCTACTTTTCATATTACTTCAATTGGCGCACAGATTAAACATGTGATTCCTTATCTAAATAATATTTGTTGAAATGTATATTAATCCAAGTTAGTACATTCTGAATTGAAAGGTTATATGAAAGCATTTCTGACTGTTATTTAAACCAATGGTACGAATTCAGATTTGATATGCAATCCTGAATGTTACATTTTCTTTTCTTCTCACATTAAGCTAGTTTGACCAGTAGTATTTAGGAATTCTCTATTTTATGTTGTTAGTCTGTGCTATAAATAAATTGATGTAGTTATACTTTTAAACTATTTGTCTGCATTTGTTTTTGATCTGTTATTGTGCACTGTACTAATTAAGTATCCAGTCTAATATTGTATCGATGTTAAATTTATGGATCTGAACTCAATGAATATTACTCTACAGAGTCCATTGTGTGTATTCTTATTACGATTAATTACATTTGGGAGCAATAATTGGAATACAAGTTAAAAACAAAATTAGTAGTTGGGAATAATGCCCTAGATAACTAAATAAGGTAAATATCCGCTACAGGCAGAAGGTCCCACTGGCCCCAGTAAAAACGCTTCTGCAGGCGGGCCAATGTCTTGGCCACACCGAAGTGGTCGGTGCCAGGTCCTCCATACACGGCCTGCAGCACTGTCTCCCAGAGAGCTTGGGGGACCACCATCTGCCAGCGCTTCTGTTCTCTTGCAGGCTCGGTGCAGCACCCCATCCTGAGCGTAGAACACTTTTGTCCCCGGGGAGAGTGCTGACACCTCACCCCAAGTTGGCCTCCACTCCATGGGTCAGTCATGAACATGCGCTCCATCAAGCGCTCAAAAGCTGCGGGGCACTGTATAGTCCAAACGGCACCACCCGGAACTGCCACGGTCCTTGGCCAATTGAGAATGCAGTTTTGGGGCAAGCCTCTGGAGCCAGCTCAACCTGCTAGTATCTGCTGCGCAGGTAGAGGGAGCTGAACCAACATGAGCCCGCAATGCAGTCCAGGGCTTCATCAAATCGAACCTTAGGCTACTGTCCTTTTTCTGCACCAGCAGTCTTTCTCTGAGTCCATTCTCTGATTCTACAGTGCCACACCGGTGACCGAGTGCTACAGTGAGTGCTTGAAAGTCATTTAGCTGTCCTGGGTCTGAATCTAGCAGTATTTGAAGAGCTGGCCATTCTAAAGTCCCTGTTAAGTGGCTACAATTTTTTTTTTACACAGTAAACAATATCTATAAAAATAGCGCAACACCATTATTACAGATAACTTTGCACTCACCTGCACGCTTTCATTTAACCTTGTGGCAGCAGGTAAAGTTTCTATTTGTTTAATATTTCTTGCTTCACAAAGTCCCGCCCAGAGACTCAGTCAGCAGCTGCTGATCTGATTGATGGAAACGATCCTCGTAGGCAGGTGTTATGCTTTTGGTAACAATTAAGTGAAACAATTCAATTAATTTAGCGACAGTTCTCACAATTCACACTCACTTTACGAATACATTGCAGTTTAGAGAGGTGCGTTACAAAACCTGACCTGCCTTAAAGTGTCACGAGATATGGGAGCCTGTTTTGTGTTTTGTTTGTTTTCTGCACTTAATTTGTTAATAAACTTACGCCACGACATTTAAAGAGCACTTCCAGTGTACCGTGTGTAATTAAAGGGACAGACTCCAGCTGTAAAGGTCTAAATACTTTACTATATATATATATACACTGTATATATATATATATATATATATATATATATATATATATATATATATATATATATATATATGCCAACAGTCCCAATATGGTCGGGACAGTCCCGATTACCTAGCAAATGCCCCGTCCCGTGTCCCGATGCATAGGAAGAAGATTTATCCACAATATCCTGCTGGCACCCTTGATATCCAGGATTTTGAATATTGAATATTGAATATTGAATATTTTTTAATATTGTTGACCATTTTGTGTAGTTCAACACAAAAAAAGGCAAATGGCATTTAACAGAATGTAAATTAATTTATACGCCCTGTACCGAGGGCCGGGTTTACAATGGTGGCACCATGGCGTCGGGCCCACACTCGGAAGGGACCCATAACGACCTAAATATGTTTAAGTGTACACATCGCGATACATTTCAATAGAAAATGTTTGTTTATATTGTAATGATCTAGGGAGGGCTGGCGGCCCCTTTAAGATCCTCGGAGGACCTCTGTGATGGACAGGTACAGCAGCGCTGATTGGGCTTAGGTCTCCGCCAACCGGATTCTCAGAGGTGAGAGGGGGCAGGGCCCCGCCAGTGGGTGGATTGGCTAGAGACTCGGCGTGTCCGAACCCTTAATGTAAGGTGACGGAAACGCATCTCAAGCGGGCGTATGCAGCGGAGGCGCAGGCAACTCTCCTGTCTAATACAGCGAGTGTGCTTACTGTTTACATGGACGGTGTACTGCATGAGGCCCTGTTCTCCGAGCCGGTGGCCACGGAGTTAGATCTCCTGTCCAGCACACTGCTGCAGATCTCCGGTCTCCAAGGGCAAGCTCTTGGCCGGAGCCTGGCTAGCTTGATCGTGGCTCGTAGACAGCTGTGGCTGTCTGATGCGGATGATGAGTTCCTGATGCGGATAAACTGCCCCGCCTCAGCCTCAGCAGCCCGAGCAGGGCCCCTGAAGGCTGGCGGCCTCAGACCCCCTTTTCGGCACAACAGCTGCAATAATGGCACGCTTGCACCTCAGACTCCTGGGTGCTCGCCACCATGCAAAACAGTTACGCGCTTCATAAGAAGAACATAAGAACATAAGAACATAAGAAAGTTTACAAATGAGAGGAGGTCATTCAGCCCATCTTGCTTGTTTGGTTGTTAGTAGCTTATTGATCCCAGAATCTCATCAAGCATTAAGCGGATCGCAGGGTGTCAGCTTCAACAACATTACTGGGGAGTTGGTTCCAGACCCTCACAATTCTCTGTGTGAAAAAGTGCCTCCTATTTTCTGTTCTGAATGCCCCTTTATCTAATCTCCATTTGTGACCCCTGGTCCTTGTTTCTTTTTTCAGGTCAAAGAAGTCCCCTGGGTCGACATTGTCTATACCTTTTAGGATTTTGAATGTTTGAATCAGATCGCCGCGTAGTCTTCTTTGTTCAAGACTGAATAGATTCAATTCTTTTAGCCTGTCTGCAAACCCGGGATAATTCTGGTTGCTCTTCTTTGCACTCTTTCTAGAGCAGCAATATCCTTTTTGTAATGAGGTGACCAGAACTGAACACAATATTCTAGGTGAGGTCTTACTAATGCATTGTAAAGTTTTAACATTACTTCCCTTGATTTAAATTCAACACTTCTCACAATATATAGGAGCATCTTGTTGGCCTTCAGTTCCGCTTGGGACCTCCTCCCTTTCAAGGCATCATGAATACTTTCGTGACAGACCCTCTCCAGGCCTCGGTACTTCAGAAGGAAGTGGCTGCCTTGCTGTGCAAGCGAGCCATTTGTCATGTAGACCCCATCTCCCACGGAGAGGGGAACTACTCGAGTATTTTCTGGTACCCAAAAAGGACAATGGCTTTCGCCCCATCTTAGAGCTGAGGCTCCTCAACAGGATCTTAAAAGAAAGGAGGTTCCAAATGCTGACGCACCGTGACATCCTCCAGTCTGTCCGGCCAGGTGACTGGTTCACCACCGTGGACTTACGGGACGCGTACTTTCACATTCCCATTTGTCCAGAGCACAGAAAGTATCTCCGCTTCTCTTTTCAAGGAATCGTTTACGAGTTAGCTGTGCTGCCATTCAGCCTCTCCCTAGCTCCTCGTAATTTTTAAAGGGCATGGACGCTATCCTGGCTCCCCTGTGGCTGCAGGGAATTAGAGTAATAAACTATCTCGATGACTGGTTGATCTGTTCCCAGTCGCAAGAGGGAGCAATGGCGCACACGGTGTTAATGATAGAGCATCTGACGAGGCTGGGCCTCACCATTAACAATGCAAAGAGTCGGCCTACACCGGTGCACTGCACTACGTACTTGGGGCTCCGGCTGGACTCCATTACAATGCGCGCATACCTGTGGGACTACAGAGTTGCAGCTATCCAGGGTTGCCTCTCCCTGTTTCAACAGGGATCACAGATCACCCTCCTATTGTGCCAGAAACTATTGGGTCTGATGGGCGCAGCCATATCGGTCATTCAGCTGGGTCTGCTTCGCATGCGCCCATTACAAGCGTGGCTCAATGCATTCCACCTCAATGCCAAACACGACAGACACCCTCGGCTGACTGTGTGTCACACGTGCTCGGCAGCCCTACACTGGTGGAGGACGACATCTCACCTGCGTGAAGATGTGCAAATGGGAGTAGTGTTGAACCGCCAAGTGGTGACGACAGGCACCTCCAACTTGGGTTGGGGAGCTCTCTGGGAAGGCAGAGAAGTATACGGATCCTGGCCAGACATAAACATACTGTAGCTGCAAGAGGTATCCCTTGCTCTCCACCACTTCCTCCCGGTGCTGAGCGGTACACATGTGTTGATCCAGATGGACAACACGGCAGTGGTGGCACATGTCAACTACCAGGGTGGCCTATGGTCCCTGGGGTTGCATTGCATGGCCTTCAGGCTATTGATATGGGCTCAGAGGAACTTGCTGCCCCTACAGGCGACGCACATTCCCGGAGCGGTGAACTGGGCAGCGGACCACCTCTCCAGGAGCAGTCCGCATCCGTCAGAGTGGCGTCTCCACCCTCAGATAGTGGAGCGCATTTGGGAATGGTTTGGGAAAGCGCAGGTCGATCTCTTCGCCTCGGCAGAGATGACGCATTGCCCCCTATGGTACTCCCTCCATCGCTTAGGTGGTCCACTCAGCGTAGACACCCTAGCGCACGAATGGCCCAAAGAATTTTTGTACGCTTTCCCGCCTATACCGCTGCTCCCAGCCTATCGAAAAAGTCTGGTTAGAGAAAGCGTCAGTTCTCCTAGTGGCCCCCAAGTAGCCCAGGAGAGTCTGGTTTTTTGACTCTGTGCCAGCTGTTGCACGGCTAGCCCTGGGAGATTCCACTTTGCATAGATCACCTCAGTCAGATGAAAGGCTCTCTTTGGCACCTGGAACCGGGCAGGTTCCGGCTATGGGTCTGGCCCCTGAAAGGAACCGCTGGTTAGCCCTAGGGCTATCAGATGCGGTTGTGGGTACATTGCAGAGTGCTAGGGCAGACTCCACTAGGTCCTTGTACACCTATAAGTGGGGGTACTTCCAGGCTTGGTGTCTGACCAGAAGCCATGACCCCATCTTTTGCCCCATGCCAGTCATCTTACAGTTTCTGCAAGAACTGTTTGATACTGGTAGGTCACCTTCCACCTTGAAGGTGTATTTAGCGGCTATCTCTGCTTGCCATGCCCCCGTAGATTCAATGTCTCCGAGTATGCATTTTTTGGCTACATGTTTTCTTAAAGGCGCTCGGTGATTAAGCCCTCCCAGGAGGACTGTTCTCCCCGAAAGGAGCCTTAATATTGTACTGGAGGCTCTCACGAAGGCCCCGTTTGAGCCCATACACTCCATAGAGCTGAAGTACCTGTCTATGAAGACAGCCGTCCTCGTGACTATCACCTCCGCTAAGTGAGTCAGTGAGCTGCAGGCACTGTCGGTGCACAGCTCCTGCATGCGTATTTGGGAGGATGGCAGCAGGGTGTCTCTGCACACCAACCCTGCTTTCCTCCCCAAGGTGATCACAGCCTTCCACGTTAATCAGTCTGTGGAACTGGAGTCCTTCGATCCACCTCCGTTTGCTTCAACAGAGGATGAGAAATTGAATTTCCTCTACCCAGTCCGGGCATTGAGATGCTACGTGCATAGGACAAGAGCTCTGTGTCAATCTGACCAACTCTTCGTCTGTCATGGGACACGGACCCTAGGGTAGCCCCTCTCAAAGCAGCGACTGTCACATTGGATTGTGGATACAGTCTCGACTGCGTATAATGGTACTGGCTACCCCCACCTGGTAGGGTAGCCGCACACTCCACTAGAGGGTTGGCTACATCTTGGGCCCTCTTCAGAGGTGCCTCGGTGTCTGATATTTATACTGCGGCTAGCTGGGCTACACTGCATACTTTCTCCAGGTTCTAACATCTTAATGTGGTAGACCCTGCCTTGCCTTCTGTAGGCACAAGGGTCCTTGAGGGTGTAAGTTCACACCACTAACCTCTGGGTTAGACAGTGCTTGTGCTTCCCTCATATGGTGCCATACCTTCTCCATCACGACGGCTCTGGTATACATTATCTCATGCGTAATGTTATGGTGGTCGTCTTTGAATTGAAAGGGAACTTTAAGTTATTTACAGTAACCCTGGTTCCCTGAAAGAGAAGACAACCACCAACCGCAAGGTCGAATCGGTTGCCCTCACGGGTTCGACAGAAAAAGAGAAATGGCTTTCTTTGGATGATAGTTTTATCCCCTCGGTGGGCAGGACCGAGTGCATCATCCCAGGAAGAGGCCTATCGGCAGCTCTGGTATAGAGAGCTCAGCAATACCTACCCAATGGGCAGGCATATCCCATACATAATGTCTTGGTCATCTTCTCTTTCAGGGAACCAGGGTTACGGTAAGTAACCTAACATTATGTTGGTTAATTCAGTTCGATTTAGCTGAAAAACGTTTGGTGAAAATACAAATATAATACCATAACTGTAAAAAGCAACGTAAATGCTTTTAACTTAATGTACTGTAGAGTGTTTTGAGCTTGAGAGTGTTTTGAAAGTACGTAGTGTGTTGTTTTGAACGTAGAAGTAGAGTGTTATGAACGTGACCTGAGTGTTTTGAAAGTGATTAGTAGAGTGTTTTAAACATACACTAAAAATACTCCCCAGAGTAGTTTTTTGTGTTTGTGTGAGTACTACACCGGCATATCTCCTGTGCACGCTTGCAGGCGCGGGTGAGAGGCAGAGCGGGAGTGTAAGCATATAGGAAGAACTATAGTGACTAAGAAAATGATGAAAAAACATTTAAGCGGCGCTCAGAAATGCAATGTGTCAAAGACAACTTCTGTGTCGATCTCCTGTCTTTTACAATGGTTACACAAATGGAGGCCCCACAAATCTGTTTGGCGCCAGGCCCAGAAAAGGTTAACCCGCCCTGCCTGTACCTTGATATCGTCTTCATGAATCATGACCTTATACAACAGAAAAACACTGGCCACAGTGGTTTCTTTTAAATCAAACAAACACATACAAATTAGATTGTGTATATTAAATACTTTTCTTTAAATAGATACACTATTAAGATAATGTATTACATCTGTAATAAGCATTTATTACAAAAAGTTATTCCACATGTTTACGCTTATGTTGTACTACAGACTAAAGACATACTGTACATAAAGTATAAAGTATAAAGTATACAGTTTGTGTGTGTGATTTTAAAGTCCATTTTAAAAATACATTTACACAGTCAACTGGCAACATATGGGTTAAATAATAATGTTCTTTGGGTTTCCTCCTTACTATGCCAAAGACTTTACTGTGTCACTAAACAATTTGCATGCTCGAAAATCGAAACTCATTTAACACACGATTACCTATATGCAGAACTCTTTAAAAAAATAAACAAAAAATAAAAAAGATTTGAGATTGTATTTAATTCAAAATACATTAGGCTTGCAGTCATAGGTGCATTGTTGAAGTCAATAACTTTATACTATATTGAAACACTGATAGTGAGTGTGTTAAATGTTTTATTGAAATATAAAAAACGGCAGCAAAATATATAGTTGTATATATATATATATATATATATATATATATATATATATATATATATATATATATATATATATTTAAATACATTTTAGACATACATTGACTTATATTTTTAAATATATCCCAACATATAGTATGAAATATAAGGGAACATATTTCAACGTATGCTTCCATATACTTTAAAATATGTTGGGAATATATGTTAAAATATATTTAAATATATAAAATGTCCATAAAATGAAAAATAAGGGAACATATTTCAAAGTATGCTTCCATATACTTTGAAATATATAAAATTATACATTTTTACAATATTTTGATTTATATTGTAATATTTATAATATATTGTAACATTACTGCTACACATGCGTTCGACCCAGAAGTGATGACAGATTCACCAGTGTTAAATCAACCAAGTTTTATTCATCCAACCCATACAGCTGCAGAGCATAACAGAGGTCAGGGCATTTCACACACAGTGGGGAGAGACAGGGGTAGGGGGGGGAGGGTCACACCAAACGACTCACGCACACTATACGATAACACATCACACTTACCCCAGACAGGACAGGATGGTGGTACATACAAGGGGAAACAATAACACAAGGGTTAACCTCCGAAAAGGGGAACAGAACAGTCCATGTGTTCTTTGGAGCCGTTAGAAAGTCCAATCACTCAGTCCCAGCATGTCCCACCCCGGCCATACACTAATTAGGTCCCTGACTCCTCGTACTGTGAGGTAATGTCATTTATAAAGTTGTTTTGTGTCAACAAAAAGTGTAAAACTTCTTCAGGAAATAATAAATACAAATTAATAATAAATCAAAACTGCAATATACGAGTGTTCCTTTGCTTTCCTATATTAGTAAAATATAATGTCTGGTAAGGAATTACATTTAGACCCGGGATAACATTTTATGAATTGTTAAAATGCACTAAAGAAAATGTGTATGTTACAGAGACAGTGTGGGCACGCCACGGCACGCGAAGTAGCCTTTTTTTTTTAGAATGTATTGGAATATATTTCGATGAAATCCAAAATATATTTTAAAATTCTGCCATAAATAAAATGTATTTTGTATTATTGTAGGAATGTACTACAATATATTTTTAATGTTTTCTGAAATATATGAGGAAAAGAGATGACAATATAATACCATGTATTTTAAATCTATAACAAAAACTTTGTCAATGTAAAAAAAAAACAAGTTAGAAAAACGCAACAGCCGTGTAAAGGGGTGATATCAAACACAAAAGCCCAAGTTAGGAGAAGCAATTAGGCCAATGTTGTCAAGCATCAAGCAAATAGGCACAACTGGAAAGGTGCTGGAGCCCAAGATTCACACAATTCTTGCTTCTATCTTGGCGCCTTTTTTTGATTGCTTCGCTCCACTTTATCGCTCCACTTGAAATGCGCAGTGGCGCAGCGGGCTAAGGTTGTGTGCTCTTCAAGAACGTCATGTTGCAAGTTCAAACCACGGTATTTCCCCCCCACTGCTGTTTTAAAACATAAATAATTTGTTTTATATAAATGGTGTGGATATCAAACTGCTTGGACACCCTGGTATGTTTTGACGTTGACCAACATGAGGAATCACATGATTGGTAGATGTCCAGTTATTTAGCTTTTCTGTTTGAATAGTCGCTACACACCCTTAAAAAGTAGACGGAAGAAGAAGGAGAATAACAATTTTACCTTAATTTGACAACTTATATCTCATTGTGTTTAAGAGGTATGTTCGTTTTTTTTTTTTACGTTTTAGGTAAGAAAGTTTCAGACTTTTGATACTGGTACAGATGGTAATTCTAAGTGATTTAGTTTTGCCGCTGCAACATGTTAAAAACAGCTAAACTCTTTGAGCTGTATGTATAGAGACGCTTGGTAGTTTCAAACAAGTTTTCCTAACTTGTACGAGAAACTACCGTTCCTCTCAATATATTTTTATTGCTTTGACATATATTATTTTATTTATTTGACATATATATTATTTTTCTGTATGGGTTAACACCTGCCTCGAGTCCAGTCAAACTGAACATAGTGCACTGGGGTAATTGACAAAACAAAAGCACCTATTGCTGCCTGGAAGGACCTACCTCTAGTATGGCTGTGATGTCAAAGCACCATTCAAACAATTTCTTTATATTATGAACTAGGAGTAGTACTCAATAGTAGACCAGTGTGGCAAAGTGGTTGATTGGGTACAGGTACAGGAGTGATGCAGTGTGTAATTAAGCAGACAGAGATGTAATCCGGTTTGGAAAAAAGGGTTTTTATTTTTATATCCAGGTCTGGTGACCAAATAATAATCCCTCGGCAATACACAACAATGTGTATTGCACGGAGTAAATAACAACGTGGTTGCAGTCCCAAATAATGAACACAAATACCGTCCCACAATATACTAACACGGTCACCAGTCCTGGGTGCGTGCAGTAGAGCTTGTGGTGAGTGATACAAGTTTATTAGTGAAAGTAGTGCAGTGCTGTTCCGGATTTTGTGCTGGCCCTTGGCGACAGCAACAAGACAATTATAGACAAACAAACAAAACACTCACGACACGTATAATTAGGGACCTACCTAAATCGCGATTTTGCGGAAATCGTGAAATTGAGGGGTCACCGCGAAATTCACCTCTTAGGGGCCAATGCATACAAACAAGTACGGAGAGGAAAAAAAGAAACCTCGTTTAAATGAACTACTGCACAATGCAAGCGACGCAAACTACGTATCTTCCTTCTGTAGATAGCCCTTTTTGATTACTTCGCCGTCCTGTGTGCATTGCACTTAAGCAAAAAACGTCCACAAATAACATTTACAAAATAAATTCTCCAAAGCAGTTAATGTTCTTGTTTACTATTCAAATGACAAAGCTTTAATCAGCCTATCAGTGCATCTTTACTGCTTTTATGTGATCTGTAGTACTGTGCAGTAGGGGGTAGGACAAAGTTGGTGCTGCATTGTTTTGATTTAGGTTGCTAAAATCTAGTTTTCACCATTGGAGGTAATATAGTAGAAATGGACGACAAAGAAAGCAAAGTATATTTCGGCTGATGATCGTTTCAAAATATTTCCCAAAGAAACTGTACATGCAGACTGAGGTAATTGTTTTCCATATCTTAACATGTATTTGGAGAAAATAGATTGATCGCTATTTAGCTTCACACATTAAACAAAAGGCTACCACAGAGGCTGCTGAACAGAACGTAAAATAAACAGCTTTCAGAAACCAAACTGGAAAGTCAGCGCAGACAAGAAGTATTCCTGTCTGCAAATTAAATCAGTACTAAAACGATCCAGCACAGCCACCTCGCTTGACCTGCTGCTTACAGTTGGAATTTTAAACTGGCTGAATAGCCACGTACTAATAAAATAAATTATTGGATGGGACAAATAACATGACAACGAACGTACAGCATGCATTGACTTTATTAAAGTATGCCAAATGCCCTTGTGTAACCGAGTTTTTGGGCTGTTTCTAATCGATTTCCACATCTGTATAACTTATCAAAGCTTTGCCTTAACTTCCAACCAATTCAGTGGATGCAGAACGTGCAGTCTCAATGTATGGGCAAGTCAACTGCAGGGGGATGCTGCATACTCGCCTTTAACAAATGACAGCACTCTGTTTTAGTAAGGAAGCAAGTACCACTATTTTTAGGCTTTATAGGCTTCTGAAATACTGTCTACTTAGGTTTATTTAATGTTTAAACAGGTCCGCGAAATGTCCGCGAAATCCTAATTTTATTCCGCAACATACCCGTGAAAAATACGTAAATTTACCGCGATTTAAGTAGACCCCTACGTATAATCACTGGGTCTCTCACGGGTCCTTTCAGGTTCAATAACACAAACCAAAGTGAAAGAACAGATTGCGTCCCCTTTTATGCCGTCACACATGACCCCTTGGTAAACGAGTGCAGCCGCCCCTCCAATCTGCGACTGCCACGTCGTTTCCCTTCGGGTCGATGAGTTAATGCACTGGAGTTTCTAGCTGGGAAAGAACTGTCAGGCCAGCCTGTCCAAGGAACTATGTTCTCGCTGCTTAGCACCCTCACAGGTCGGGAGGGAGATTTACTACTAAGAATCATTGTATTTCATTGTATCACATATCCCATCGCTCAGAGTGGAGCTGAAGGAATACTCGGCTGAATCTATCTTTCCCATTACTCCCCCCTCCCGGGAAAAATAATCCGCATTTTGGTGGTCTTTCCCCGCACGGTGTACCATGTGGTACATGAAGGGCTGCAACACCAAATACCACCGAGTTATCTGGGCATTGCTGTCCTTCATTGTGCTTAACCACTTGAGTGGGGCGTGGTCTGTGACAAGATCAAATGAATGTCCCAGCAGGTAAAATCGTAAAGAGTGAGTAGCCCATTTAATGGCCAAATACTCCTTTTCAACCACGGAGTAGTTGCACTCCCGAGGAAGCATCTTTTTACTAAGATACAGTATCGGGTGTTCTACTCCATCTACCTTTTGAGACAAGACGATCACCCAAACCCACATCCGACGCATCGGTGTGGAGGATGAATCTCTTGGTGAAATCAGGTGTGATAAGAGTGGGGCCTGGCAAAGTTTCCGCTTAATAGTATCAAATGCCCCCTGACACTCAACTGACCACTTAATTAGATTTGGAGCACTCTTTTTGGTGAGGTCTACTAAAGGGTTAACCACTGTGGCATACTCGGGGATAAAGCGGCGGTAATAACCGGCTAATCCCAGTAGGGACCTCACCTGAGTCTTGGTTCTGGGGATCACCGCATCGACCAAAGCCTGGATTTTGGTGACAACGGGTCTCACCTTTCCATTTCCCATTAAAAATCCCATATATTGAGTCTCTGTTTTGGAAAACGCACATTTTCTCAAGTTAACTGTCAGCCGGGCTACCCTTAGAGACTGAAGGACAGCTGTAACCCTAGTCAAATGCTCTTGCCAGGTGGAGTTGTAAATAACCACATCATCAATATACGCTGGTGCATATTCATGATGTGGGCGTAAAACCTGGTCCATCAGTCTCTGAAAGGCAGCGGGCGCACCATGTAGCCCAAACGACATGGTATAAAAGTAGAACAGCCCTTATGGTGTTGAAAATACGGTTTTCTCTCTAGAACTGCGGGTCAAGGGTATCTTCCAATATCCCTTTGTCAGGTCCAGAGTAGAGAGAAACTTTCCCTTTCCCAGTCTATCTAGAAGTTCGTTGACCTGTGGCTTAGGGTACGCATCGAACTTGGCAATAGCGTTTACCTTCCGGAAGTCCACACAGAAGCGATTGGTGCCGTCTTTCTTGGCCACTATGACAATTGTACTGCACCACTTGCTCCTGGAAGGCTCAATCACCCCAGGTTCAAGCATGTCCCATACCTCTTTGCTAACGCCACTTCGTCGACTTTCTGGGATCCGGTAAGGTCTCTCTCGTACTGTGACACCTGAGGGAGAGATAATGTCATATTCAACCAAGTTAGTCCTGCCGGGCAAGTCAGAAAAAAACATTTCTGAACTCCTCAATAAGCTTACGCAGCTGCCGTTGCTGATCTGGAAACAATTGTTCCCCGATCTAAATTATTTTTGTGCTAGGAGTCTCTGGACAGGGGCCTAAATCATCCTCTACATTGCCTGGGGCTATAAATAAGGCCTCCCTTGTCTGCCAGGGCTTTATTAAATTGACATGATACATTTCACGTTCATTACGGCGATCAGGCTGTCTAATTTCATAATTCTCCTTTCCTATAGCCCGAATCACTTCATATGGCCCCTGCCATTTAGCACATAATTTCGATTCTGAGGAGGGAAGCAGCAGCATTACCTTGTCTCCAGGTCGAAATGTTTGAATTAATGCATTTATATTGTAATGCTGCTGTTGCCGGCGCTGAGCCGATTTGAGGTTGTCCTTGGCCAAACAACCACCAGGTGATCTCTTAGTAGGAGCATATGCTTCACTACATTTTTGGACGTGCCTTTGTGCTCCTCCCACCTCTCTCTCAGCAGATCGAAGACGCCACGAGGCTGTCGGCCATACAAGAGCTCGAAGGGGGAGAACCCTGTCGAACTCTGCAGCACCTCTCTCACTGCAAAAAGTAGGTAGGGAAGAAGCGATGCCCAGTTTTTGCTCTTGAGTTACAAAACGTCTCAGCATCTGCTTCAAGGTCTGATTAAATCGCTCCACCAAACCATCCGTCTGTTTATGATAAACAGATGTCTTGATGGGACATATTTTTAATAATTTATATACTTGCTGTAATGTTTTAGACAAAAAGTTGGTTCCATAATCAGTCAAAACCTCAGTGGGGATCCCTACTGTAGCCATAATCTGCACTAACTGTGGCTATTGCAGTGGCACTAGTGGACCTCAATGGAACTGCCTCCTGGTATTGAGTTGCATAATCTACCACCACTAATATATGCGTATACCCAGAATCAGAAGGTAGCAAAAAGCCCACTATGTCCACTGCAATGCGTTCAAAGGAGTGGAAATAATCGGCAGTGGAACCAAAGGGGCGGGGTGCACTCGACCCTGTGCTAGTCGCTGGCAGTCTGGGCATGTGGCTACATATCTCGACACATCTTTATGAAGTCCTACCCAATAGAATTGAGCCAATATCCGCTCCCTTGTCTTGTCAGCTCCAAGGTACCCCGCAAAAGGGATATCATGCGCCAGCCTCATGACCTCGGTCCAACAAGACAGGGGAACCAATAATTGTGTTAAAGGCTGTCCTGTGCCCGCGGCTAGGTTTACCCTATACAGTAATTACCCCTTGATACTGAAGTGCGGAAATACAAGTGCACCAGCGCCATCAACATCCTTACCTTCAATAGAGTGGACCTGCCCCCAAGTGTGCACTAGTGACGGTCATTATGTTGGCCCCACACTATGTCCACGCTTGAGTACCACATGTCTGGTATATTGAGAGGGGCGGGAGTAGCATCTGCCCTGGATGGCCCAGTAATCTTGCCCTCTCGGTCACACTGCGTTCCAACTCCCTTTGACTGCCGTTTGTTATCATCCGAGTGCACACCCACCAGACCCCAGCCTTGTTTCAGTGATGCTCGCTCCCATTTTGCAGTCCTTCTCTCTTTATTTGTTTTTATAGGACAGAAGATAGGAGAAAACATTTCAGCTTGAAAAGGAAACACATCACCAATTTGTTCCCTTTTCCTCTTTTTCTGCCACGTTTACGTGTGTGGCTGAGACTGCCATTATTTGCATTAATTGTTTAAATTTTGGCCAGTCTCGGCCCAGAATAACTGGGTGTGGCAACCTTTCTGCCACCCCTACTACCAGGTGACGTTTTATTGGTCCTACCAATAAGTACACTTTTAGTGTGGGATATGCCACCGTGTCTCCATGGATACAGGAGATGGCCGCCTGACCTCGTGGCCACCACGACACACCGCCCAAGAAAGCTGGTCTAATTACGGTCTGCTCACACCCTGTGTCCACTAATGTGTGGGTTTTCATGTTCCCTAAAACCACATCAATCATACAAGGCCCCTCCCGACCATTTTCCCCTCGTTTACCTATTTCAGGTGCCCAATTACACGCAGCCACGTCACACTCCATTGCAGCGGGGCATGATCTGGCCAGATGTCCCGGTTGGTTACATCTAAAACATGTTGGGGGGACAGAGGGAGCATTGGTTAAGTATCTGTCCCGTTGCTAGTATGGCAACGGGGCAGGGGCAGCACCTCTACCCCAGCTGGGGGCCAACCTTGGTCTCCATGAAGGGGAGACATGGGGGCCCATTGGGGTCGGCGGTCTCAGAGGTCTGGATCCCAGGGCTGATGTTGGTGGTGGTGGAGGAGAGAGAGGAGGTGCTCGGCTGCTCCAAAGGACGGGGACCGACAGTATCCCTGTCCGGGCGGAGACCAGGGAGTCCTCAAAATCCTCGGCCAGCTTCATGGCATCCTCCAGGGTATCAGGGTTGTGGCGCCATATCCAGGCTTGGGTATCGGCGCCGACCACATGGCAGAATTACTCAACTACCACCGCTCCCCCATTTGTAGGTTGGTTTTCTTCTCGGGGGTCAGTCAGTGTACCACGTGGTCGCACAACCGCTCTGGGGCGTGTCTCCGGGTACCTGCGGTACTCCCTGAATCGTACCCAGTGAGTCTCCATGGTAATGTTGAGGCGACGGAGGATGGCCAGCTTGACCAGGTTGTAACTGGCGGCGTTCAGGTCGTAACTGGCGGTGTTGAGGTCGCTCATAGCCTGGTATGCTGCCTGAGCCTCCCCAATCAGGCAGGGTCCCAGCTGGCTCGCCCAGAACTCCCGTGGCCATGACGCTGTGGTGACCAGTCGCTCAAATGCATTCCTGTAGGGGCTGGTGCTGTGGATAGTGCCAGTCCTACCCTTTCAATGAGCGCGGTGTAATGCTCCTCCCTCCTTCTCTCCTCTGTCTCCCGTCTGCTATCCAGCTCCTCTAGCAGCTCCGCCAGTGCGTGACGATCCATAATCACGTGTCTGACACCACGTGTGGCAAAGTGGTTGATTGGGTACAGGTGCAGGAGTGATGCAGTGTGTAATTAAGCAGACAGAGATGCTTGTAATCCGGTTTGGAAAAAGGGTTTTATTTTTATATCCAGGTCTGGTGACCAAATAATAACCCCTGGCAATACACAACAATGTGTAATGCACAGAGTAAATAACAACGGGGTTGCAGTCCCAAATAATAAACAAAAAATATACTAACCGCCCCACAATATACTAACACAGTCACCAGTCCTGGGTGCATGTAGTAGTGCTCGTGGTGGGTGATATAGGTTTATCAGTGACAGTAGTGCAGTGCTGTTCTGGGTTTTGTGCTGGCCCTTGGCGACAGCTCCAGAACGTGTTAGCCGTCTAATAATAACAAACAAGAAAATTATAGACAAACAAAACCATCTCTCACGGGTCCTTTCAGGTTCAATAACACAAACCAAAGTGAAAGAACAGATTGCGTCTCTCCGTCCCCTTTTATGCCGTCACACATGACCCCTTGGTAAACGAGTGCAGCCGCCCCTCCAATCCACGACTGCCACGTCATTTCCCTTCTGGGTATCGGAGTTCCGCTCCCTTTCTAGCTGACCAACTTTCCTTGAACCCTGGGAAAGAACTGTCGGGCCAGCCCATCCAAGAAACTCTGTTCCCTCTGCTTAGCGCTCTCACAGGTTGGGAGGGAGATTTACTACCAAGAATCATTGTCTTTCTGTCACAACCTGTCAAGTAGAAAAGTGGTAGTTGACCTAGTCAGTTGGTAGTTGGTAGTCAATAACCAATCAGCTGCTTCCCCTATTGACTGATATGCTTTCAACCAGTAACAGGCTTTGACTCTGCTGACACTGCTGGGGTGAAGTGAACCAAGAGGTACAAGTGCTAAAAGATAACTCATGAACAAGGCATACAAACCGAGAGCTTCCTTAAACCTAAAATTGTACCAGATTATATGTTTTAAAATTAAAATACATGTGTACTATGACATGTGCTTCATTTAAAGCTTCACATTTGGGGCCTATGTAGTCAATGGAAGTGTAAAATGGCTAAGATTTATGGAATCATTTTTTTATCCTTATATGTTTTGTTCTATATGGTTATCTTTTGTTGCTTCTGATTAAATAATTTATTATGCTTATGGCTTCAAAGCACAATTCTTCAGTACATAGAGTAACTTAAATATACTTCCTCCCCTCATTTCCCTGCCTTGGGGAGCATTTTCAGAAGCATGTTTTGATGGCATAGGTAGTGATTATAGAACATCATGTTTTATTCAAAAACAACAGATTCATGCAAAACACAATTAATATGATATTAAATATGCAAGATATTAATTATTAGGAAAATGTAGATAATAAAGTTTATTCATGTGACCTGCAAGCTGTGCATGTAAACTCTAATGAACACAAATGAAAAAAGATATCCTCTTTTACAAACGTTGTTGTTTTTTTTTTGTTTTCTGATAATATTTTGCAGAAAACTGAAATATACTAAAATAACCTCCTGGGTTTAAAGCTCAACAGCTACTTAAACATGTACCGATATTTTTAAAACCACTTCCGGCACAATATCTTGTATTTAATAGTGATACAATCCAACAAAGCAAACTTCCAAATAGGTCCAGACATTGGACAAAAAGTGATGCATTATCATCTGTTACCAAACTCACTAGATGGATAACAAACTTCCAGCAGACATCAAAACACGGATTTGAGTATATATCCATTTTTATCCTGGCTAAATGAAAACTGCTGTTTTGACAGACGGAAATAATAGTATAAAATTATAAAACAGCTTGGAAAAGGTATACATTAGTGATCTGTTATTTGAATACAAAAATTCAACTTTACTAAAATTAGTAAAGGGAAGAAATATGCTGGTACAGTTGTTTTAAAGGAGAAAAAAGGAGAGCATTTATAGTTAGGTGATATTGTGACCCTGAGCAAGTCACTTAACCTCCTTGTGCTCCGTCTTTCGGGTGAGACGTAATTGTAAGTGACTTTGCAGCTGATGCACAGTTCACACATCCTAGTCTCTGTAAGTCGCCTTGGATAAAGGCGTCTGCTAAATAAACAAATAATAATAATAATAATATTGACCAGGAGATGGCCTTTCATCCTATTGTGTGAGGTGTGTGAGACAGTCATGTGACCAAGTGCACAGTCAATACATAACAAAGCGTACAGTGCCATTATTCGCACTGCACACAATGAAAGGATGATGTAACCACATTTTTGTTTATTGTGTGAAAAATCAAGAACATGAGGCAATACAGCTGGCAACTATACTTCAAAAATTCCAGGAGTCATAAATTAAAAGAGGATCACAAATTAATGGTAATGTGTAGCAACAATGACTATTTAGCCACCTACTGCTATGCATATATTACAAGCCAGAACAGGCATGTGTGTTTTATGTCATTAATTGACTAGTCAGTAAATGCTGATACTAATATCAGCATAAGACACATATTTATTATTATTATTATTTATTTCTTTCCTGACTAGACAGCTTGCTCTTTAGTGAAATGGTAAGACACTCATCTTTGAACCATGAGGGTAGCAATTTGCATCCAGTTGTTATTTCTCCATTCAATTTAATAAGCTGAGATGTCAAGCCATTGCAACATTTGTGTACCTTAAAATGAATATCACATAGTTTTCATTATAAGGCTTACCAGACTTACCAGTCTTGATTTCTAGTCTTAGATAAGATTTTTGGTTGGGTACAGGCATGTGCAATCGCTCCTTCTATTTTCTCGTCGCCAGTGGTGCAAATTTGTGACAGACTGCTGTGCCATTAATTATCAATTGCTGTTGCTAAAACAACAAAAGCTGGACATATTGACATCACCATGACGAACAGCACAATTTCAGCTTTTGATCTGTACATAATTTAATATATGCTGCCTGTGACAGGATGGCTGAGTGGTGACGTCAGGCCAGAATGAGGGAAAAAAAACAACAACACACTTGCTCACAGAGCAAAATAAAGGTTTTAACAAAAACAAAACTCAAACACAAAACACACAGGTCAGGCTGGGCAGATACTGTCACTGATCCTGTATAATATATAATTTTTAACTTTTCTTTTCTCCTTTCGCTCTCCCGTACTCTCCTCTGTACACCGACACAGAGCACAGAGAACTGCAGGCTTATATACAGGTGACCATCTCCCAATTAGCAACAATTAAACAATTAATTAACTCGGGAGATGGCCAGAAGGTTTTTAATGTGGATGGGGCTTCCCATCCATGCTGCTAAACAATACAAAATAATAACCCCCCCTTCTTCATGGCCAGCAGCTCCCCTTTGTGGAGCTCCGGCCACACCACATTCTGCCCTGGTCCCTCCAGTGGTGAAGGGAGAGGCAGCTCCTGCTCCTCTCCCTCGGGTGGAAGTGATGGAGGCAGAGACAGCTCCTGTTCCTCCCCTTCCAGCGGCGAAGGCGGCAGAGGCTCCTCCCCTTCTGTCTGCAAAGGCGGCAGGGGCTCCTCCCCTTCTGGCTGCAAAGGCGGCAGGGGCTCCTCCCCTTCTGGCTGCAAAGGCGGCAGGGGCTCCTCCCCTTCTGGCTGCGAAGGTGGCAGGGGCTCCTCCCCTTCTGGCTGTGAAGGCGGCAGGGGCTCCTCCCTTCTGGCTGCGGCGGCAGGGGCTCCTCCCTTCTGGCTGCGGCGACAGGGCTCCTCCCTTCTGGCTGCGGGCGGCAGGGGCTCCTCCCCTTCTGGCGGCGGGCGGCAGGGCTCCTCCCCTTCTGGCTGCGAGGCGGCAGGGCACCTCCTCTTCTGTCTGCTGGCGGCAGTGGCTCAGCCCTTCTGGCTGCGACGGCGGCAGGGGCTCCTCCCCTTCTGGCTGCGAAGGCGGCAGGGGCTCCTCCCCTTCTGGCTGCGAAGGCGGCAGGGGCTCCTCCCCTTCTGGCTGCGAAGGTGGCAGGGGCTCCTCCCCTTCTGGCTGTGAAGGAGGCAGGGGCTCCTCCCCTTCTGGCTGCAGCGGGGGGACCAGCAGGCATGCTCCCTCTGCTGGTGGAGATGGAACCAGCAGGTATTCTCCCTCTGCTGGTGGAGGCGGGACCCTCTGCTGGTGGCGGTGGTGGAGACGGGACCAGCAGGCACTCTTCCTCTGCTGGTGCAGGCTTGGGCTGTGGACCTGGGGCTTCCCTTTCTTGGGCTGTGGACTCAACTGGGTCTGATCTACTGCCCAGAACCATTCTGCGGCACCCCCAACCAGGCCCTGGTTCCAGGCCTCCTCATATTGGGGATCACTGTAGGGGCAGTCCTCCCTGTCATTTCCGAACTCGCCACAGACGCCGCACATGGGAGCCCCTTCCATTCTCCATTGTTCCTGCTCAGTCGCCCAGTCCGGGGGTCCAAATTGAGTTGGAACCCGGGACCACCTCCTCTTATGCTGCTGCGGCTGCTGCTGCTTTTGCTGCTTCTTGCAGCTCTTCCTCCCCATCCTCTTCAAAGCAATAAAAAAAAAACCTGCGGTACTGTGACAGGGTGGACGAGTGGTGACGTCAGAGCAGAAGCAGGAACCAAGAAAAAACAAGTACTGCAGTGAAAAAGCGCAGCATGCGCCGTTTATTTACGTAATACAAAAATAAATAAAATATTTAAACACAAGACACTTGCTCACAGAGCAAAATAAAAAGGTTAAACAAAAATAATCACAAACACAAAATAATACAGGTCAGGCTGGGCAATCGTTGTCACTGTTCCTGAATACTTTTAAATAAATTACTCTCTCGCTCCTCGCTCGCTCGCTCTCTGAACCGAGAGCGCTGCAGGTTTATATGCAGGTGACCATTTCCCGATTAGCAACAAATTAATAACTTAATTAATTCAGGAGATGGCCACCTTCTGCACAAGGTTTTTTTAATTACTGTGGATGGGGCTACCCATCCACGCTACTAAAACAATACAAAATAAAACAAAACATTCGGCTATGTCATCAAATATATTTCTAAATAAGTACAAAAACAATAACAAAACACATGGAGCTTTGCCGTCATATAAATACAAATAAATCATAAAACAAACAAATACAAAACAATAACCTGCACAGGGGCGGAGGGGGAGACCTTGTTCTATTGTTATTTTATGTTATGCTATTTTACTATTGTTTTATTTTAAAAAAATAACAAAAATAAAAGGTTTAACAAAAAACACACTTGCTCACAGAGCAAAATAAAGGTTTTAACAAAAACAAAACTCGAACACAAAGCACACAGGTCAGGCTGGACAAATGCTGTCACTGATCCTGTATAATGTATAATTTTTAACTTTTCTTTTCTCCTTTCGCTCTCCCGTACTCTCCTCTGTACACCCACACAGAGCACAGAGAACTGTAGGCTTATATACAGGTGACCATCTCCCAATTAGCAACAATTAATTAACTCAGGAGATGGTCACCTTTTGCACGAGGTTTTTAATGTGGATGGGGCTTCCCATCCACGCTGCTAAACAATACAAAATAATAACAAAACACGACTCCGCCGTCATATTTATAAATAAATACATAATAACAATAACAAAAACAATAATAATAACTACAACAAAACAAATACAAAATAATAAATTGCACAGTGGCGGAGGGGTAACCCGACAATAAATAAATAAATAAATAAATAAATAAATAAATACATGTACAGGGCTCCTCGCCCTGTTACACTGCCATTCAATTATTTTCAGCAAATCACTGTAAAAATAGATGTTGCTAAAAGCCAAACAGAGAAAGAGGCAGTGCTTGCATTGTGTAGCACGCCCGCTGGTTCTGTGTCTGTCAACTTTAACTTCTTTAAAAAAAAAAAAAAAGAAAAAAGAATCAAGGTCAGATAATACAGTATATATTGCTAATATATATTTACTTACATGTATAAAGATATATTTGAATAAAACATTTATCTCGTGTTGTAAGTGTATATCGCTGTCACTGTGACTCAGTGAGGTAGTAGTTGTATGAATTGAACTAGTTACCACACTAAATTACTTAGTCAAAATATTTAGATGCTCCGTGAAATGTCATGTATTTTTTTTTTTACCACAATAAAGTCTAGTTTGTTTAAATTGTCTAGAAAATATTTTGCTGGCTAAATTAAAACGATACGATGCCAGTGAAGAAAAAAGAGCTACACTGAAAGATATTGTGCTTTATTTTGCATATCACTCCTTTGCGGGATTTTTTTGTTCCAGAGTATTTTAACTGATTATAAGTATCTTAATGGTGGTAGCGTTGTTGGCTAGGTACATTGATAGATGGTGGACAGCGAGGGTGACCTCACCTAGAATACTGTGTTCAGTTCTGGTCACCTCGTTACAAAAAGGATATTGCTGCTCTAGAAAGAGTGCAAAGAAGAGCGACCAGAATTATGCAGACAGGCTAAAATAAATGAATCTATTCAATCTTGAACAAAGAAGACTATGCGGCGATCTGATTCAAGCATTCAAAATCCTAAACGGTATTGACAATGTCGACTCAAGGGACTTTTTCGACCTGAAAAAAGAAACAAGGACCATGGGTCACAAATGGATATTAGATAAAGGGGCATTCAGAACAGAAAATAGGAGGCACTTTTTTACACAGAGAATTGTGGGAGTCTGGAACCAACTCCCCAGTAATGCTGTTGTAGCTGACAACCTGGAATACTTCAAAAAGCTGCTTGATGAGATTCTGGATTCAATAAGCTACGAACAACCAAATGAGCAAGATGGGCCGAATGGCCTCCTCTCGTTTGTAAACTTTGTTATGTTCTTATGTTCTTATGTATGACAGAATAAGCATTTGCATACATTGGTGCACATCGTTTTCAGTGTGGCATTATAGCAGGTATAAAAAGGATGACTGTTTTATTCGTTCCTGTCAGTTGTTTTTCTTTCTGGATTAAACTCTTTGAAAAAACTGGTCCATGGATTTATAGAACCCCAAGCATCAATCAATCATGCAATTAAGTATCGGATATTTTTTGCAGCACCATACCATTAATACCATTAATAGTAGAGTAGATGACCTTATATAAAAGACCTCTTTGAGCGAAACAGACTTTTTTAAAAATGTGTAGTGGACATTCTTTTAATGGATAATGTCAGCTCTTCCTCTGGGACTTCTGACTGGACCATTCCAGTGCCTTACCGCTAATCAGGTTCGACTCCACTGACACCTGATCTCCTTTCTGCTTTTTCAGCCTTTTAGATAAAGGTACCGGGATTGTAGAAATAATTTATTTAAACTTGAGGTGTGCTGATAATTTGTTACATGACTTTCCCTTCAACTATAAAAAAAATAGAGCAATAACAATATTCGGCCACTAGGTGTTAGCTATGCTCTATGTAAAACAAAACAAAACAAAAAAACATTATAATTCAATGTAAACAGAAGCTCCTTAAAGGTTTGTTCAGTTTAAATGTGTGAGGTTCAAGAATGCTAAGGTCATTTCTTAACCATGGCTTTAAAATCTATTTCTTGTCTCTTATTAATTAGCAATACAGTAGTCCATTTTTTCCAAATATATTTTGGTTCACTGCTTTTTTTTGTTTAACTTTCAAATGCAAATCTATTTTTTGCTTCCTGGTTCCAATCACTTCCTGTCCTGGAACACAGTCTGATTGCAGGTCGACCATTGGAGCAATTCTTTAAATAATTAATAATATGTATTTAAAATTCTTAACTTGAAAGAAGCCCATTGAGATTGATCCTCTCATTTATAATAATAACCGGAGTAGAACATTCATACCCCCTTTGATTTCCCTGAAAGGATAAATAATGTGCCCTGTGTGTACCTCAGTATTATTGCTGATTGAGTGCACTCACCATTTTTCATGATAATGCAGCTATCCACCATGCTGATTTTGTCTGTCATTGGATAGAGGTGCAAAACAGACACCAGTACTCTCAGCCTTCACAATCATCTCAATCCATGTGAGCATCTGTGGCTACCTTCTTGACCCAATTGCAGGCTAAGTGAATCGAATTGTCCTTCAAGACTTCAGGCAACTTCTGGAGCCAATGCCACTCCAATTCCAGGCTGTTGTCATGGCCAGGCCTGGATTAACTAATGCGCACTAGATGCACTTGCACAGGGCCCCAGCTCAAAGGTGGCCCCGACAACCACTGAATAAAAATAAATGAATAATAATACAAAATAAAAATTACCTCAACGTGATGAGAAGTAGTATATGACAACCAGAACCAGCCCAAATTAACAGAACACATAAACATCACATTAACTTGTATTTATATTAAAAACACAGTAACAGATTCTGCTAAATTCAGTGTTGTCACAAAGCAATCAAGCACCTTTCCATTTGTCCCTGTCATGGCTTAACATACAGGTAAGTAGCGAGAAAAAAACGTAAGCCACTCAATCACATTAGTTACATTCATTGACTGGTTTTATTTAAAAATGTCAAGTCGGTAATATATTTGCGGTTATATACAGTGCCGTGAAAAAGTATTTGCCCCGTCTGATTTTCTGCATTTTTGCACATTTTTCACATTGTATTTGGTCAGATTTTTTTGTGGGTTGTAGTACTATATAGAGGGAGTCTGAAAGAAAAAATGGCACCAAAGTTTGGTGCTTCTTTCATTTGTTTGGTGTGCAAGGTAATCAAACATGCAATCTTCAGGTGTGAAAAAGTTATTGCCTCCCCTAGTTAACTCAACCCAATTAAAGGGATAATTAGGGTCAGCTGTTTGAGTACTTTGGTTAACAACCAGGTCTGATTTGGGCCAGCCCTGCCCAATATAAATCTGACTAACTTTGGCCCTTACCATCAGAGTGAAGATGTCAGCACACAGGTTCTAGAGGCACATCATGCCACGAACAAAAGAAATGCCTGAAGACCTCCAGAAAAAAAGTTGTTGATGCCTATCATTCTGGAAAGGGTTACAAAGCCATTTCTAAGGCTCTGGGGCTCCATCGAACCACAGTCAGAGCCATATTGTCCAAATGGCGAAAGTTTGGGACAGTAGTGAATCTTCCCAGGAGTGGCCGTCCTGCCAAAATCTTTCCAAGAGCAAGGCGTAAAATCATCCAGGAAGTCACAAACAACCCTAGAACAACATCCAGGGATCTGCAGGCCTCTCTTGCCTCGGCTAAGGTCATTGTTCATGACTCCACCATCAGAAAGACACTGGGCAAAAATGGGATTCATGGCAGAGCAGCAAGACGGAAACCATTGCTCACTAAGAAGAACATGAATGCTCATCTCAAGTTTGCCAAAAAGCACCTGGATGATCCTCAAGAGTTCTGAAACAATGTTCTATGGACAGATGAGTCAAAAGTGGAACTTTTTGGCCGACATGGGCCCCGTTATGTCTGGCGAAAACCAAACACTGCATTCCACAGTAAGAACCTCATACCAACGGTCAAGCATGGTGGTGGTAGTGTCATGGTTTGGGGATGCTTTGCTGCATCAGGACCTTGCCATCATTGAAGGAACCATGAATTCTGCTCTGTATCAGAGAATTCTACAGGAGAATGTTAGGCCATCCCTCCGTGAGCTGAAGCTGAAGCGCAGCTGGGTCATGCAGCAAGACAATGATCCGAAACACACAAGCAAGTCTACATCAGAATGGTTGAAGAACAAGAAATTTAAAGTTTTGGAATGGCCTAGTCAAAATCCAGACCTAAACCCCATTGAGATGTTGTGGCAGGACCTGAAACGAGCACACAAATGTCATTGAGTTGAAGCAGTTCTGCATGGAGGAGTGGGCCAAAATTATTCCACGGTGCTGTGAGAGACTAGTCAATAACTACAGGAAGCGTTTGGTTGCAGTTATTGCTGCTAAAGTTGGCATAACCAGTTATTGAGTCTAAGGGGGCGATTACTTTTTCACATGGGGGCATGGGGTGTTGCATAACTTTCTTTAATAAATAAATTAAATATGTATCAAATTTTTGTGTTATTTTTTCACTCAGGGTCCCTTTTATATAATATTAGGTTTTGGTTGAAGATCTGATAACATTCAGTGTCAAAAATATGGAAAAATGCAGAAAATCAGACAGGGGGCAAATACTTTTTCACGGCACTGTATATTAAAGAAAAGGAATGACAGGGCAAAGAGCTTCAGCAAAATGCCTAAACTGAGAATCAAGCGGTAACTGACACTGACCCTGCAACAGGGGGAATGTGAAGTTCAGGTTGTGCTGTTGAAGATTGCCTAGTGTAGTCTGAACCAAAATGGCAGGTAATTGATGAAAACGTCTGAAAGTACTGGATTGATCTGAACGGCAGTACAAACGCATGGTTGGTCAGTCTTACAGTTGTTATGTGTCCAAAGACATTTTCAGTCAACAGTAAGTCAAAAATAGTCAGTAATAATCAGTTAAGTAAAAATATCCATCTGATCTTGAACAACCATTTCAGACAAGCAGTTTTCTTACCTATCAAAAAAATGAAAAGTGTAAATCTCCAATTAACCTCTAAAGCAACTAAAGCAACAACCTCTAAAGGCTCGCCACCTGGCATCCACTTTTCCAAACATGGACATTGCTCTTTATCTTTGAACTCACTTTGCCGGTTACAAATGCTGAAGCAGAACGGTCATTCTCCAGGATGAGCAGGATTACAAATGCTGAAGCAGAATGGTCATTCTCCAGGATGAGCAGGATTACAAATGCTGAAGCGGAACGGTCATTCTCCAGGATGAGCAGGATTACAAATGCTGAAGCAGAACGGTCATTCTCCAGGATGAGCAGGATTACAAATGCTGAAGCAGAATGGTCATTCTCCAGGATGAGCAGGATTACAAATGCTGAAGCGGAACGGTCATTCTCCAGGATGAGCAGGATTACAAATGCTGAAGCAGAACGGTCATTCTCCAGGATGAGCAGGATTACAAATGCTGAAGCAGAACAGTCATTCTCCAGGATGAGCAGGATTACAAATGCTGAAGCGGAACGGTCATTCTCCAGGATGAGCAGGATTAGAAATGCTGAAGCGGAACGGTCATTCTCCAGGATGAGCAGGATTAGAAATGCTGAAGCGGAACGGTCATTCTCCAGGATGAGCAGGATTACAAATGCTGAAGCGGAACGGTCATTCTCCAGGATGAGCAGGATTACAAATGCTGAAGCGGAACGGTCATTCTCCAGGATGAGCAGGATTACAAATGCTGAAGCGGAACGGTCATTCTCCAGGATGAGCAGGATTACAAATGCTGAAGCGGAACGGTCATTCTCCAGGATGAGCAGGATTACAAATGCTGAAGCGGAACGGTCATTCTCCAGGATGAGCAGGATTACAAATGCTGAAGCGGAACGGTCATTCTCCAGGATGAGCAGGATTACAAATGCTGAAGCGGAGCGGTCATTCTCCAGGATGAGCAGGATTACAAATGCTGAAGCGGAACGGTCATTCTCCAGGATGAGCAGGATTACAAATGCTGAAGCGGAACGGTCATTCTCCAGGATGAGCAGGATTACAAATGCTGAAGCGGAGCGGTCATTCTCCAGGATGAGCAGGATTACAAATGCTGAAGCGGAGCGGTCATTCTCCAGGATGAGCAGGATTACAAATGCTGAAGCGGAGCGGTCATTCTCCAGGATGAGCAGGATTACAAATGCTGAAGCGGAGCGGTCATTCTCCAGGATGAGCAGGATTACAAATGCTGAAGCGGAACGGTCATTCTCCAGGATGAGCAGGATTACAAATGCTGAAGCGGAACGGTCATTCTCCAGGATGAGCAGGATTACAAATGCTGAAGCGGAGCGGTCATTCTCCAGGATGAGCAGGATTACAAATGCTGAAGCGGAACGGTCATTCTCCAGGATGAGCAGGATTACAAATGCTGAAGCGGAACGGTCATTCTCCAGGATGAGCAGGATTACAAATGCTGAAGCGGAACGGTCATTCTCCAGGATGAGCAGGATTACAAATGCTGAAGCGGAACGGTCATTCTCCAGGATGAGCAGGATTACAAATGCTGAAGCGGAGCGGTCATTCTCCAGGATGAGCAGGATTACAAATGCTGAAGCGGAGCGGTCATTCTCCAGGATGAGCAGGATTACAAATGCTGAAGCGGAACGGTCATTCTCCAGGATGAGCAGGATTACAAATGCTGAAGCGGAACGGTCATTCTCCAGGATGAGCAGGATTACAAATGCTGAAGCGGAACGGTCATTCTCCAGGATGAGCAGGATTACAAATGCTGAAGCGGAACGGTCATTCTCCAGGATGAGCAGGATTACAAATGCTGAAGCGGAACGGTCATTCTCCAGGATGAGCAGGATTACAAATGCTGAAGCGGAACGGTCATTCTCCAGGATGAGCAGGATTACAAATGCTGAAGCGGAACGGTCATTCTCCAGGATGAGCAGGATTACAAATGCTGAAGCGGAACGGTCATTCTCCAGGATGAGCAGGATTACAAATGCTGAAGCGGAACGGTCATTCTCCAGGATGAGCAGGATTACAAATGCTGAAGCGGAACGGTCATTCTCCAGGATGAGCAGGATTACAAATGCTGAAGCGGAACGGTCATTCTCCAGGATGAGCAGGATTACAAATGCTGAAGCGGAACGGTCATTCTCCAGGATGAGCAGGATTACAAATGCTGAAGCGGAACGGTCATTCTCCAGGATGAGCAGGATTACAAATCTTTTACCGCTCAGTGATGGGAGGGGCCAGAATGAACGCTGTCACCTTAATATCCATTGAGAGTGACTTGATAAGAAAGCTGGACTTCAGTGATATAATAGAAGCCTTTGCAAGCATTCTAGGGGTGCAAATTTGGCACTATGGCTCTGGATTCTAGCGCCACAGTACCTCATATAGCGCTAGAGAAGATATGCTTAATTTTATTTATTTATTTTTTAAAATTTATTTTTACTCCTTTTTAACCATAGATGATGACAGCTTCTTACTGGGTCTGGACTACTGACATGACCCATCCACACTCATCCATAAAACACTAAAAACTCATTGAGGAGTGTGGGTGAGAGGCTGATTAGGGGCAGGGTTTGATAATTTAGCACCAGTATGCTCTCTGGTGCTAAACTTTCAAAACAATTTAGCACCAAATGTATTATTATATTTTTTTCATTTGATCTTTACAAAAAGTACTAAATCAATTAAAACCGCAGTAAAATCATCTAAATCCGAAAACGCACAGCCCTAATTATTTGGTTTGTAGAAAAAAATAGGTAAAAAATGAGAACATATGTTGTAACATTAGAAAAAAAAAATTAAAATTGTTTTCTTTATATGGTGCTTGAGTGTTTTCTGTTGAGAAAGATCTTAGTTTATTATTATTATTATTATGGGGGGGTAAACTCTTTTTTAGAAGTGGCAGTGTGACAGGATGACGCTGTGGTGACGTCAGGCCAGATGCAGAAACAGAAACAAAGACAGGCAGTACTGCAGAGCAAAAAGACGCTGTGGCATTGTTTATTTTTAATACAAAAACAAAATAAAATACTTAAACAAAAACCAGTGCTCACAGAGCAAAATAAATAATTATATATAATTAATAATTGCTTCTTCCTGTGCTCTCCCGTGCTCTCCTCTGTACACCCACCCCGAGTGCAGAGAGCTGCAGGTTTATATAGAGGTGACCATCTCCCGATTTAGCAACAAATGAATCGCTTAATTAATTCAGGAGATGGCCACCTTCTGCACAAGGTTTTTAATTATTCCTGGCAGAGGACGAGCTGCCTACCTCACCTCTGCCAGAACACATTTTAAATAAAAATAAACAAAACATACGGCTCTGCCATCATATTTATAAATAAACCATAACAATAATAATACAACAATAATAATAATAACTACAACAAAACAAATGCAAAACAATAAACTGCACAGGTGCGGCGGGGTACCCCGTTCTATAAATAAATAAATAAACAAACAATATATTTAAACAGCAGGGCTTTGCCCTGCCCACTTTTCATGTGGAGGGCTTTCTACCGCCATGCTACAGGCAGTTTTTATAAGGTTTGTGTAGGTAAACTCTATTTTAGAAGTGGCAGTTTTTGTAAGGTTTGTGTAGGTAAACTCTATTTTAGAAGTGGCAGTTTTTGTAAGGTTTGTGTAGGTAAACTCTTTTTTAGAAGTGGCAGTTTTTGTAAGGTTTGTGTAGGTAAACTCTTTTTTAGAAGTGGCAGTTTTTGTAAGGTTTGTGTAGGTAAACTCTATTTTAGAAGTGGCAGTTTTTGTAAGGTTTGTGTAGGTAAACTCTATTTTAGAAGTGGCAGTTTTTGTAAGGTTTGTGTAGGTAAACTCTATTTTAGAAGTGGCAGTTTTTGTAAGGTTTGTGAAGGTAAACTCTTTTTTAGAAGTGGCATTTTTTCTGTCAAATAGTGTTGGCCAATCTCCAAAACTCCATTCATCTAAAGCTATAATGGTACTGAACACATAGCTGTGAGTGTGAAAACAATATTCACCCCGGCATTTTTTTGTTTCTGTTCAATCCCTTGCCTTTTCAGTCAGTATAATAAAAGTGCTGCAGTAAGCAGGGTCAAGTAGGATATGCCAGCGTGAAACATGAAACTGAGACTATAGGCTGTGATTAGGGCCTCTAATGTGTGATGAATCCTTTTTAATCACATGATATGAACTAATGTCACCATTTAATTATAAAACAACAAAGCATCAAGCTGCAGGGAGGCTCAGAATGGATGACAACTGCAATTTTTGGTTTAAACACTTGCATTGTGACCTGAAAACAAAACAAAAAAGTTAAATTATATAAAGATTGAATTCTTATTTTTATATTTTGGTTCTAACTTTAAATTGTTTTTTTTTTAAATGTATCAAAGCATGCATTTAAAATGTGTCCTGCCCTTTGCCACCAAAGAAGCCCAAATAAATGGCAACTAGCATTGTTTTAGCATGGTCAGTGGTCACATCTCCTTATTGCAGAGTCCATTAACATTGGGAACCTGTTTTTAAAGCCAGCCCTTGCTTCAGAGATACTGAAAGAGATTAAACTAAATTTAGGACAACCTATCCCAGTCCTTGATGTAGACGGACTATAAGAACAGGACGCTGGTGGGTGTAACCAGTCTGGGTCACAGTTATAGCTAAAGCTGATGCAAAAAAGTACTTTTGCATCTTTAAAAAGGTAGCATAGTACATGTACAGCACAAAGTAAACCTAAATTACTGAGTTACACTGACAATAGCTGTTAATGCAAATGTTTCAAGCTTGACAACATTTTACGCTGCATTTGAGTTCTTCAGCATACACAGTACCATAACAGGGTTAGTGAAAGCCTACTTCAAGAACTTGCCGTTCTGTTTTTCAACTCCAGAGTTTACAACTACTTGGCAGTTTCTCAAAGTTAGAATTATGGCAGGTTGCACCATTTCTCCACTGGCCTTTACCATGACAATGGAAGTCATTATTAGGGTCTCGAAATGGGTAGTGGGAGGAGAAAGGCTGGCTTCTGGCATGCGGCTACCACCACTTAGAGCAAACATGAATGACACCAGTCGGGTACTTGGCAAACTACCAGATAACATCAGATGGGCACGTATGCAGTTCATGCCTGCCAAGTCAAGAAGCATCTCCATTATCAAAGGCAAAGCAGTGGATAAGGTGTTCTATATTGATGGCAAGGCCATTCCAGCAGTTTCAGAAAAGCCTTTAAAGAGTCTTGGGACAGGGTACTATGAGGATTTAAAGGACAGTTCGAGTGAGAGAGGTGAGGCAGCAGGCAATGCAAGGGCTGAAGAGGATCAACAGTAGTGCACTACAGGGCAAGTTTAAAGTCTGGTACTTTCAGTTTGGTCTTCTTCCAAGGTTGCTTTGGCCACTTACTGTGTTTCCTGTCAACAGTCGAGAGACTGGAAACCTTGATTAGTTCATACATTAGGAAATGGCTGTGTAGGGTAGGGTGAACAAGTGGGTTGCAGTGCGCAGGTGTAGTGATGATGCAGTGCTCCGGAATAGACACACACAAAACAGTTCACAATGAAAACAGCTTTATTTTTGCTGGGTTAAGTGTCAAACAACTCTTTAAGTAATAGGCACAGGCTCTACACAACCATGTGTATTGCACCGTGCAAAACGAGGGTTACAGTCCCAAAATAATAAGACACTTTTATAATATACACGTAACTCAAACACGACCATGTCTGTGGACAGTGGGTGCTCTTTAGTGCAGGTGTATAGTGACAGGACAACACAATCAGGACAGTGGTGCAGTGTAATCCGGGGTTTAGTGCTGGCTTGTGCGACAGCTCTCGGTTCATGTTTAGCCATCTAGTGAGAACAAACAATGATAATTAGACTGTTAAACAACAAAACACTCACAGTACTTTTGGACGGCTTCTGACTGACCCTGGAATGAACTGCAGAACCATCCATTCCGAGGCACTCTGCTCCGGTTATACAATGTCCTCACAGGTCGGGAGGGAGATTGTTCATTCGCTCTCTGTCACAAGTAGTTACTCTTTAATATTATTATTCTTAAATATACAGTACTGTGCAAAAGTTTTAGGCAGGTGTGAAAAAATGCTGTAAAGTAAGAATGCTTTCAAAAATAGACATGTTAATAGATTATATTTATCAATTAACTAAATGCAAAGTGAGTGAACAGAAGAAAAATCTAAATCAAATCCATATTTGGTGTGACCACCCTTTGCCTTCAAAACAGCATCAAGCATCAATTCTTCTAGGTACACTTGCACACAGTTTTTGAAGGAACTTCGGCAGGTAGGTTGGCCCAAACATCTTGGAGAACTAACCACAGTTCTTCTGTGGATTTAGGCAGCCTCAGTTGCTTCTCTCTCTTCATGTAATCCCAGACAGACTCGATGATGTTGAGATCAGGGCTCTGTGGGGGCCATACCATCACTTCCAGGACTCCTTGTTCTTCTTTACGCTGAAGATAGTTCTTAATGACTTTCGCTGTATGTTTGGGGTTGTTGTCATGCTGCAGAAAAAATTTAGGGCCAATCAGATGCCTCCCTGATGGTATTGCATGATGGATAAGTATCTGCCTGTACTTCTCAGCATTGAGGAGACCATTAATTCTGACCAAATCCCCAACTCCATATGCAGAAATGCAGCCCCAAACTTGCAAGGAACCTCCACCATGCTTCACTGTTGCCTGCAGACACTCATTCGTGTACGCTCTCCAGCCCTTTGGCGAACAAGCTGCCTTCTGCTACAGCCAAATATTTCAAATTTTGACTCATCAGTCCAGAGCACTTGCTGCCATTTTTCTGCACCCCAGTTCCTGTGTTTTCGTGCATAGTTGAGTCGCTTGGCCTTGTTTCCACGTCGGAGGTATGGCTTTTGGCGCAAGTCTTCCATGAAGGCCACTTCTGACCAGACTTCTCCGGACAGTAGATGGGTGTACCAGGGTCCCACTGTTTTCTGCCAGTTCTGAGCTGATGGCACTGCTGGACATCTTCCGATTGCGAAGGGAAGTAAGCATGATGTGTCTTTCATCTGCTGCAGTAAGTTTCCTTGGCCGACCACTGCGTCTCACGGTCCTCAACGTTGCCTGTTTCTTTGTGCTTCTTCAAAAGAGCTTAGACAGCACATCTGGAAACCCCTGTCTGCCTTGAAATTTCTGCCTGGGAGAGACCTTGCTGATGCAGTATAACTACCTTGTGTCTTGTTGCTGTGCTCAGTCTTGCCATGGTGTATGACTTTTGACAGTAAACTGTCTTCAGCAACCTCACCTTGTTAGCTGAGTTTGGCTGTTCCTCACCCAGTTTTATTCTTCCTACACAGCTGTTTCTGTTTCAGTTAATGATTGTGTTTCAACCTACATATTGAATTGATGATCATTAGCACCTGTTTGGTATAATTGTTTAATCATACACCTGACTATATGCCTACAAAATCCCTGACTTTGTGCAAGTGTACCTAGAAGAATTGATGCTGTTTTGAAGGCAAAGGGTGGTCACACCAAATATGGATTTGATTTAGATTTTTCTTCTGTTCACTCACTTTGCATTTAGTTAATTGATAAATATAATCTATTAACATGTCTATTTTTGAAAGCATTCTTACTTTACAGCATTTTTTCACACCTGCCTAAAACTTTTGCACAGTACTGTATGTCTGTGGTATTTCAGGTTTCCAATTATTATTCGAATAATCACATTTATTATAATATATAATCCTTTTCTCTATATCGCTCTCTGAAAATGACACCAGATGTACACATCATTATAAACTTCCAACTACTTCCACTAAAGTAAAGTCCATAAATCGTGTTTGTTACACGAATGAATACTTTATTCTAGTTTATTAAACATGCAATCACACAATACATTCAGAAAATCAACCAAATCAATTGCATATTAACTAAAGCAACATTACAATAAACCCAAGGCATGAGGAAACAATTCATCAACGAAATGTTAGCTAAATTAGCCTTAGTATATACTGACAATTAACAACACATGCCACACCAAACCCACGACAATCTAGCTTTTAGAAATTAAGAATTATACTTTGTTAAATTCTGATGCGATGGTAGGGAGTCTGGTTGAGAAACGTGGCGACATCAGGGCTGCAGACAGTAATCCTAGTAGGTCGTTTCTGAGCTGGGCTGAACCAAGCAAATTGTGACTCTAGAGTCATGGTTTTTATACTGTTTCAAACAAAGAAATGATTTTGTATTGGATAGACTGCATTTGGGGTTTGTCTTTTAGTACACAGTGTTCGTTCCCGCCCCGTCTTCCAGAGATGTGAACACATGAAAATAGTAAAGTAGCAAATAAGTATATTACTTTTTCTATGTGTTTTATATTTTATTTTAAATCTGCTTTTTTGCACAAACGAAATTGGCTTTCTTCAGATATTAGTTAAAATTGACAAAGCTGTCTTTTGTATATGCAGAGTATGTACAGATTTGGAACTGTAATATCCTGTTGGATAACGGTTTGGACGGCCAGCAAAGCTCCTACCAATTGGGCATGTTGGCTGTTTTTCGATTGTAGATGGTAACTCTTGTGGAACGAGTTGTGTTCCCTAATTAGTCCTATTCCTGCCCTCAGCGTTCCTCCCTTCTTAGACCTCGACATATATCCTCATTGTAGTTCAAATGTGAGTTAAGTTCAGGGGGCTCTTCTGGAAAATGTTCTGTTGCTATACTGGGCTTGGACATTGTACAGTTCTGTCTGGTTTTAAGCTACTTCAATCTTCCTGTCCATATCATACTTCTATTGGGAGTCCTTCAACTGCCAAAATCCAGGAGCAATCCGGCTGCCATCTCGTATTTTCTGACTGTTCAGGAAAGCAATAATATGGTTTTTGAAGTGTTGGATTGCCCATATTGTGCAGAATAAGGCTCTCTCACAGTCTGAATATTTGAGTTCTACTTCACTCAGGGTTTTGCTGGCGTCTGCCACTCTCTGTTTTTTCTTGTCATGCATCTGACACAGGACTGCACTGACATTCTAATCTGTGAATCCTGCTGTGAGGTAGAATTCCTGACTCTGGATGGGGCCTTCATGTCTTTCAGCACTCTCGTGGCTTTTTCTTGCTCTGGCCCCCATATCCAAGGTTCTTCTTCTTAACTAATTGTGGCAAAGTGGTTAATAGTGTACAGGTGCAGGTGATTAAAGAACAGACAGACAATTGTAATCCAGGTGAAAAGGTTTGTTTTATTTGTTTTTGTCCAGTGCCTGACGGCGAAACAAACAGTAAACAATAATGAAGGTAAGTAATACAGCGGCGTGTATTACTTAATTTATAATCCCTGGGTTTGCCCCGCAAATAATAGTCCTGTTTTTATTATACACCCACACAAAACACATACACAAGTCCGTGAATTAGTGCTAGTGGTGCAAATACAGTTAGTGATACGAGTGCTGTGCTGTTCCGGGTTTTTGCCGGCCTCTGGCGACAGCTCCGGAATGTGTTAGCTGTCAAGTGAATACAAACAAACAAATAGACAAAACAAAACAAACACTCACGATTATTTCACCAAACACAGGTCCTTCCGGGTCACTTATTAAATAACCAAAACGAAGGAACAGATAACATTGCTTCGACCCCTATTTATGCCGTCACTCATGACCCCTTGGTAAATGATTGCAGCTGTTTTTTTATGATCTGCAGCTGCCACATCATTTCCCTTCCGGGTACCGAAGCTCTGTTTCTTTTCTACATGACTGACTTCCTTTTAACCCTCGGAATGAAGTGTCAGGCAACCTAGTCCAGAATACTGTTCCCGTTACTTAACGCCCTCACAGGTTGAGAGGGAGATTTACCACCAAGAATCATTGTCTTTCTGTCACACTAATCTAAAAGAGAGGTTTTTGTAATCCTTGCGTAGTCATCCACAAAAAGTATTTGCATACACCCAGGAAACTGCTGAGTTCTTTTACAGAAGTGGGTGGCCTGACAGCTCATAGGGCTTCTGTTCAGCTTTGCTGTGGTCGTATGCCTTTGGTTCCTATTTCAAAGCCAACGTAGTCCACTTGTTTTCTGTACCACTATCCTTTGGTAAGGGATATCTTAGCACCTGCCTCTTCTAGTTGGTGTAGTACATATTCAAGTGTGTCTAGGTGTTCTTACCGGGTGTCACTCCGTATCAAGATGTTATCCACATAGATGAAACTCTTCCTTGTTGCTGCATCTGGGAATACTTTGCGCAGCAAAATGTTGAATTCTGCCGGTGAGTTGAAGTAGCTAAATGGGCACCTATTCCATGTGAACTGGCGATTGTTGAAGAAGGCGGCCAATTTGTACTGGTCTCTTGGGTCCACTTTCAGGGTCCAGAACCTGTTGGACACAGGGATCCTAACTCCCCAGATTGTCCCCCCTCTCTAGAAAAAAATCTGAATTTTGATGGTCTTTGCACACACGATGTTTCACTTGGAAGTCATAGGGTTGCAGTGCCAGATACCACAGAGTTATCCGGGCGTTCATGTCCATCATCGTATTTAAACACTTTACTAAATTTGGTGCATTCTTCCTGGTGAGATCGACTAGGGGGTTAACTATGGTGGAATACTCTGGGATAAAGCTGCGGTAATAGCCAGCTAACCCAAGTAGTGTTCTCATCTGAGAATTGGTTTTCAGGATCGCCACCTACACCAAAGCCTGGACTTTGGAGGCTACCGGCTTTACCCGTCCATTACCCATAATATAGCCCAAATAGTGGGTCTCTTCCTTACCAAATGCACACTTGAGTTTGTCCACTCAGGGCATAGGGTAAGCATCAAATTTGGAGATCACATTTATCTTTCAAAAATCCACACAGTGGTGCCGTCCTTCTTAGGAACCATCGCTATTGGTGCACCACTTGCTCTTGGAAGGCTGAATGACTCCCAGCTTGAGCATTGCCCCCACCTCCTTGTGGACTGCATCCCAGCGACTTTCTGGGATCCTGTATGGTCTCTCACTGATCTTGACACCTGGTTGAGGGACAATAGTATGTTCAATGACATTAGTTCTACCGGGAACATCAGAAAAACATCACCAAACCTTTTCACCAACTCTTGCAGCTCTTGTTTCTGACCAGGAAATAACTGTTCCCGTATCAGAATGTTAGTTATTCTAAGTGGATCGACACCATGCCCAAAATCCTCTTCCAGGTCGTCACTAGTTATACAAAGTGGCTCCCTTTTGTTTCCATGGTTTTAACAAATGAATATGATAAATTTGGAGTTCATTTCAGTGATCGTCTTGTCTAATTTCATAATTTACTTTACCAATTGCCTGAATCACATCATACGGCCCCTGACACTTAGCAAATAACTTAGACTCTGAGGTGGGAATGCTTTGTGGCACCTCTCTCACAGCAAAAAGAAGGTAGGGAAGCAATTTAGCCCAATGTTTCTGTTTTTGCTTGACAAACCACCTCAGCATCTGTTTCAAAGTCTGATTAAACCGTTCTACCAGTCCGTCTGTTTGCAGATGATAAACGGAGGTCCTAATAGAACATATTTTTAATAATTTGTACATTTGGTTCAAACAATTAGACATGAAGCTAGTTCCTTGATCAGTTAGAATCTCTTTGGGGATCCCTACTCTTGATACCATCTGTACTAACTCTCTAGTGATTGCTGATGCAAATGTCAGAGTCCTGTGCAGGTTTTTATGACCCGCAGATTCTTTTGACCTGCTTCTGATCCTGACCCGCTACTACAGGACCTGACCAAACCGACAACCCGCAGCAACACCGTCTTCTTTCCAGAGACCTGACCAGACCCACTTTAAAAAGACCTGCAACCCAACCCGAACCCGCAAGTGTTTGTCTTTTACTTTCACCTCGTCCACAGGCATTTTAATATCACCAAGCAGATGTGCTAAAAGGATCTTTTGACGTATCGAACAAGCGGCAATACAAACCAAGAACACTGTTTAGTCAGCTGACTCCTCCCTAATCGCCTCCTGCTTTAGTGCTGGAAATACTGATACATGTACCTTCTAGTACGTTATTTGGGAAAGGGTTACAGACAAGTACACTGAAAGGACAGAAAACATTTTAGATGATTAAAATTTCAGACCCGAGCCTGACCCGAAAATTATATTATTTTGACCCACACCTGAACCGCAAACTGCGAAAAAGTTCACATTCAGACCCCGGTAATGTGAAGAAATGGCCATTTATATACTATTTTGAGATCTAAAAGGTGGAACAGCAGGAGTGGAGAGTCAGGGTTTACCCAGTAGAGGTGTGTTGTCAGGGATTCGTCACATACTCCATTACCTGGAATCTCAGAGATATTAAATTCAGTGGACAGGAATTGCAGCAAATACTGAAGGTTCTATCAGAGGAAGCAGAGAGAAGAACCAACTGTTAACACTATTAACACACAGTGCTCAAGGTGCAAACACTATTAAGCTTAATTGTTCAACGAGCAATCAGAACCTTGGCAGGAATAAAAGGGCCACAGGTGAGCTCACCTGTGTTTTGGAACAAAGGATGCCAAAAACAGAGAGAGAGGTAGAGGTAGAGGAAGGGTGCGAATGAGAAGAGGTGGAAGAGGAAGAGCAAGAAGAACAATTATCTCTGATGAGATTTGTGCGACTTTGGTCGACCATGTTCTTCTCCATGGTATGACAATGAGGGAAGCTGGGGAGAGAGTGCAGCCAAATTTGAGCCGCTTCACTGTTGCATCTATAATCCGGACATTCAGAAATTAAAATAGGTAAGTTACAGTTATCTAACATTGGAGTACTGTACTCTGCTCTGCTCTCTAACCTGTTCTTTGCTCTACTGTATTGTGGAACTGTGTGCATTTGTGCAAGTGGGACAGTAGAAGTACATTACATTATTACATGAACTTGGGAGTTGTATCCATATTTTGTACAAATGGATCATGGTAGCCAGACAGTTGTTCTTCTGTTTATGCAGAATTGAGAGACAACCAGCTGATGGTGGTAGACCATGCATGTTCTCAGAAGGTCAAGAAACTGCCATTGTAAACATGGTTCTTGCGAACAATGCCATTCGGCTGCGAGAAATACAAAATAGAATAATTGAGGATAATGGCATTTTTCAAGGTATTGAGCAGGTAGGCGTGTCAACTATCGACCACATCCTTCAGCGTAACCGAGTGCGAATGAAGCAAGTGTACCATGTTTCATTTGAGAGGAACTCTGAAAGAGTGAAAGAATTGCGTTTCCAATATGTGCAAGTAAGTTTTCAAACAATAATTTAGAGTATTGTATTTCAGCACTATGTAGTGTAGGCTACATGATGGCCTACTTTTGCTGATATGTTTTGTTGTGCTTTACAATACTGTATTGACTGCAGTGATTTATTTCTGATATTACATCGTTTTTTTTAGAGAATATTCATGCTTGATGCCAGTAAGACCCCACAAGAATACATCTTTGTAGACAAGGCAGGGTTTAGCCTGACCAAGCGGAGAAGAAGAGGACGGAACATTATTGGCCACCGTGCCATTGTGGATGTCCCTGGCCAGCATGGAGGCAACATCACTCTTTGTGCCGCCATCAGCCACCATGGTGTCCTCCACCACCATGCCACCCTTGGCCCATATAACACAGGCCATCTGCTCACATTCCTTGATGGTCTATGGGATGCTCTGTTCCAACAGGAGCAAAGGGAGCCAGGGCGGCCAGAGCAGGCCTGTTACGTTGTCATTTGGGACAATGTCAGTTTCCACCGCGCTGCTCTGGTCCGCAACTGGTTCGATGACAACCCAACATTCTCTAATCTGTTTCTTCCACTCTACTCACCAGTCCTTAACCCCATAGAGGAGTTTTTCTCAGCATGGTGGTGGAAGGTCTACGACCGCAGTCCCTATGAGCGGGAAAACCTTCTCCAGGCTATGGGGGAGGCTTGTGGGGACATAGCTTTGGAGTCCTGCCAGAGGTGGATAAGGCATACCAGGGTGTATTTCTCCCGCTGCCTGGCCAGGGAAAACATTGCCTGTGATGTAGACGAAAACCTCTGGCCTGACCCAGGCCAGAGACAGGATGCTGAGGCCCAATAAACTTTTCCTTTTTCTTTCTTTACCTACAATGAGTATTTATTCTCTTACTTTAGTTGAAATATTTTTACTTGGGCTACATTTGTTTCCCCAACTTTTCTTGACTGCTAGCAAATTCAGTTGAAATTCTGAAAATAAAACTTTGAAAATTCTGGTATTTGTGTATTGTTTTTACACTTGAGCATACTCTCTAATATAATTTACACAGATTACAGTAGCATGCTGTTGCAAAGTGCAATATTTATAGAGGTAATACTGAAAAAGCAGATTTTATAATAGTGTTTTTCATTGGTCTCACTTGTGTGTAATGGGTATTCAGTAGGGTCTATTTATTTGATGGCTTTTGTGTGCCATTTGAAGGCAAAGTCACATTTAGATGGAAGATAACATGTTTTAGAACAGAGACTTCTGAGGTTTCGCCAGTACGGTACTGTGTGGGTTTTTTGTTTTGTGTTTATAGTTTTGAGTAAATGGAGTATAATTTCAGGAAACGTGTGTAAATGGGTGTGAAAAACTGTATTATTGTTGTTGTTATAGTTTTGTGTACTCATTTGCATTATGTATCATTTGTTTGAATTGTGGGTTGTGGCAAGGATGGAGTTAATTCCCCATCCAATAAAAAACCTTGTGAAGAATGTGGCTGGAGGCTTAATGAGGTAATTGCTTGATTCATGGGTAGTTAAGGCTCCAGCCACAGTTTAAAAGGACCCACTCTGGGCTCATTAAGGGGTTGTTTGGAAAAGAAGAGACAGGAGTGCCAAACAGATGATTGCTACTAAGTTTGTGAAGTGGTTACAAAGGTACTCGTTTGTTCATTTTGTATTTAGTTTTTGTGAAACTTTTGTTTTGGCCCGCGTGCCCTTTTGTTAATGTTTTGTAAAAGTGCTTTTTTATTTATTATTTAATAAACTTACGGCTGTGGTCGTTTCAACCCCGTATCCCTGGTTGTTTGTGTGCTGCTTCCTGGACGCTGACGTCACCACCCATGCCACTCAAACCATCTTGCTCACAGGACCTCTGTGGCAATGTGCCCCGCCCCTGTGTGCATTTGTGTGTTATATGTTGTATATTACATGTGTTAATGTTGATGTATAGATGTGGCTGCACGGGATATAAATGGGTGTGTGCAGCATTAGTTACTTAAAATGTATAATTGTATTTAGGCACGGGATTGCACTTCACGTGCATTTAAAGTATTTAATATGTGAGCACGAGGTTGCACATAATTAATTCACGTGCTGGGATTCAAGTGAATAATTAATAAGTAATTGAATCCCTGCACAACGGTATATATAGATGCACGTTTCACTCACTCGGGGTTGTGTGTTCAGGACGAAAGAACGGGAGAAAGAGAGGAGAGTAAAGAATAATCAATTGCTACGTCTTGCTGGAGGACCAGCACGGTACTTGTTTGTTTAGTGTTCGTCCCTGTGTGTTAGTGTCTGTTTGTTTTGTTTGTCTGTTTATTTTGGCTAAAGTGCCATGTCCTGTGTTTTGTTAAAACCTTTTTATTTATAATAAACCGGCGCAAGCAAGCGTCTTCATCATTTCATTTCATCTGTCCTGTGTGTTATTTATCTTCTGGTTCTGACGTCACCACTCAGCCAGTCTGTCACAACCTCAAAAGAGAGGTGACAGATTAAGCTAACATCAGTGAAAAGGAATGGATGGCTGGCAAGTAGTGAAGGAAGTTAACATCAATGAAAAGTAATGGATGGCTAAGGTAAGTAAACTGGGCTGGGTTGGGTGGGGGGTGAAGGAGACTGCTGCTGGGATGCCAGCATCAGTACAGCCTTCCTCAGGTGTCATGGACTAGTTGACAAAAAACAGAAGACGGAAGGTGCCCACCTGATTACCCCAGCCTATCCAGCCCATTGCAGACGGTGGCCATGCTGAGGTGCTAGGGAGGCTGCAGGTTGATCCCTGGAGCCAGCATCACCGCTGTTGTGTGTGCCGATGCGCCAGGGAAGCCGCAAATAGGGTGATCCCTGGAGCCAGCATTACACTTCAGCCAACACTGGGACAACAGGAAATCCACATTACCTGGAAGAAAAGTGCTGAAAGCCAAATGATCATTTAGATATATCTCAAATTATTTTATAGATATCTCTAAATATTTTAAGATATCAAAAATAGATATATAGATATCTTCAAATGTAATTCATTTTCAAGTATCTTAAAATGAAAAGGAAGTCATTTAAAGATATCTCTAAATAACTTCCTGTTCATTTAAATAGATATCTCTAAATCATTTAGATATCTCTAAATTATTTTAGCCACTTCAGCTGCATGTACATCAAATGAAAGAGCTCTTTCAGTACCATGCCGTACCTGTGCACGTCAAAATTTGTCATCTAGTCTATGCTTTTTTTCCAATCTCTTTGCCTGTCAGGAGGGGAGTGGTGTAGGTGACAAAGTGAATGTCTAAACAGTCTTATAATTATGAAAGAGTCAGTTTTAATGAATAATAATCACTGTGTTATTATTTTGTGAAACCTTTTGGTTTGGGACTGAAAATCTACTGTTTTACCCCCTTAACATTGCTGGTATAGGGGTTAAACGGTCGGTTTTCAGTCCCAAACTAAAAGGTTTCACAAAATAATAACACATACAGTAATCCATAAGTGCACGGGCAAGTGTTATGGCTGTAGTACAGTGGTGCTCTGTTGTGCTGGGTTGCAATACAGTGGTGCTCTCTGCTGGGTTGTAGTACAGTGGTGCTCTGTTGTGCTGGGTTGTAGTGCAGTGATGCTCTGTTGTGCTGGGTTGTAGTGCAGTGATGCTCTGTTGTGCTGGGTTGTAGTGCAGTGATGCTCTGTTGTGCTGGGTTGTAGTGCAGTGATGCTCTGTTGTGCTGGGTTGTAGTACAGTGCTGCTCTGTTGTGCTGGGTTGTAGTACAGTGGTGCCCTGTTGCGCTGGGTTGTAGTGCAGTGGTGCTCTGTTGTGCTGGGTTGTAGTACAGTGGTGCTCTGTTGTGCTGGGTTGTAGTGCAGTGCTGCTTTGTTGTGCTGGGTTGTAGTACAGTGCTGCTCTGTTGTGCTGGGTTGTGTGGGGTTGTAGTACAGTGGTGCTCTGTTGTGCTGGGTTGTGTGGGGTTGTAGTACAGTGCTGCTCTGTTGTGCTGGGTTGTGTGGGGTTGTAGTACAGTGGTGCTCTGTTGTGCTGGGTTGTAGTGCAGCGGTGCTCTGTTGTGCTGGGTTGTAGTACAGTGGTGCCCTGTTGCGCTGGGTTGTAGTGCAGTGGTGCTCTGTTGTGCTGGGTTGTAGTACAGTGGTGCTCTGTTGCGCTGGGTTGTAGTACAGTGGTGCTCTGTTGTGCTGGGTTGTAGTACAGTGCTGCTTTGTTGTGCTGGGTTGTGGTACAGTGCTGTCCTGTTGTGCTGGGTTGTGTGGGGTTGTAGTACTTTGCTGCTCTGTTGTGCTGGGTTGTGTGGGGTTGTAGTACAGTGGTGCTCTGTTGTGCTGTACTCTGGGGTCTGTGGTGGCTCAGTGGCTAAAGCTCCCGACTCGCTAGTCCTCTGCTACACAAATAAACAAACAAAAGCACAGGGCTCTAGCTGCCTCCCCTTTCTGCTGAGATTTGCAGCTCAGATCCCTGGTCTCTCTGTCATAACGCCCTAAGGCAGTGTTAGTAATGTGATATGTGTTTTGAAGACTGGGAGGAGAGATCAAAATCATCAGGTGACTTTACTATCCAATTCCGTGCAAAAATCCCTATGTCTGTAAAGACAGTGAGAAGAGCTGGAGAAACCACAGCAAAAATCAACAATCTAAATTAGAGTATATAAATAGTATTGCATTTTATTTTACAAGAATAAAATATGTTTTTTCTATTCCTTTTATATATTGTGTGCATAATTTTATGCACACACTTGAATATTTCTATTATTATTATTATTTATTTCTTAGCAGACGCCCTTATCCAGGGTGACTTACAATTGTTACAAGATATCACATTATTTTATTACACTATTTTTTTTTACATATAATTACCCATTTATACAGGTGGGTTTTTACTGGAGCAATCTAGGTAAAGTACCTTGCTCAAGGGTACAGCAGCAGTGTCCCCCACCTGGGATTGAACCCACGACCCTCCGGTCAAGAGTCCAGAGCTCTAACCACGACTACTCTACACTGCTGCTGTTATGTATATATGAAATGTTTATTTTACATTTTGCTAACATTATATATATATATATATATACAGTACTGTGCAAAAGTTTTAGGCAGGTGTGAAAAAATGCTGTAAAGTAAGAATGCTTTCAAAAATAGACATGTTAATAAATTATATTTATCAATTAACTAAATGCAAAGTGAGTGAACAGAAGAAAAATCTAAATCAAATCCATATTTGGTGTGACAACCCTTTGCCTTCAAAACAGCATCAATTCTTCTAGGTACGCTTGCACAAAGTCAGGGATTTTGTAGGCATATAGTCAGGTGTATGATTAAACAATTATACCAAACAGGTGCTAATGATCATCAATTCAATATGTAGGTTGAAACACAATCATTAACTGAAACAGAAACAGCTGTGTAGGAGGAATAAAACTGGGTGAGGAACAGCCAAACTTAGCTAACAAGGTGAGGTTGCTGAAGACAGTTTACTGTCAAAAGTCATACACCATGGCAAGACTGAGCACAGCAACAAGACACAAGGTAGTTATACTGCATCAGCAAGGTCTCTCCCAGGCAGAAATTTCAAGGCAGACAGGGGTTTCCAGATGTGCTGTCTAAGCTCTTTTGAATAAGCACAAAGAAACAGGCAACATTGAGGACCGTAAACGCAGTGGTCGGCCAAGGAAACTTACTGCAGCAGATGAAAGACACATCATGCTTACTTCCCTTCGCAATCGGAAGATGTCCAGCAGTGCCATCAGCTCAGAACTGGCAGAAAACAGTGGGACCCTGGTACACCCATCTACTGTCCGGAGAAGTCTGGTCAGAAGTGGCCTTCATGGAAGACTTGCGGCCAAAAGCCATACCTCCGGCGTGGAAACAAGGCCAAGCGACTCAACTATGCCGAAAACACAGGAACTGGGGTGCAGAAAAATGGCAGCAGGTGCTCTGGACTGATGAGTCAAAATTTGAAATATTTGGCTGTAGCAGAAGGCAGTTTGTTCGCGAAGGGCTGGAGAGCGTACGAATGAGTGTCTGCAGGCAACAGTGAAGCATGGTGGAGGTTCCTTGCAAGTTTGGGGCTGCATTTCTGCAAATGGAGTTGGGGATTTGGTCAGAATTAATGGTCTCCTCAATGCTGAGAAGTACAGGCAGATACTTATCCATCATGCAATACCATCATGGAGGCATCTGATTGGCCCCAAATTTATTCTGCAGCATGACAACGACCCCAAACATACAGCGAAAGTCATTAAGAACTATCTTCAGCGTAAAGAAGAACAAGGAGTCCTGGAAGTGATGGTATGGCCCCACAGAGCCCTGATCTCAACATCATCGAGTCTGTCTGGGATTACATGAAGAGAGAGAAGCAACTGAGGCTGCCTAAATCCACGGAAGAACTGTGGTTAGTTCTCCAAGATGTTTGGGCCAACCTACCTGCCGAGTTCCTTCAAAAACTGTGTGCAAGTGTACCTAGAAGAATTGATGCTTGATGCTGTTTTGAAGGCAAAGGGTGGTCACACCAAATATGGATTTGATTTAGATTTTCTTCTGTCCACTCACTTTGCATTTAGTTAATTGATAAATATAATCTATTAACATGTCTATTTTTGAAAGCATTCTTACTTTACAGCATTTTTTCACACCTGCCTAAAACTTTTGCATAGTACTGTATATATATATATATATATATATATATATATATATATATATATATATATATATATATATATATATATATATATATTGTTGTGTAGCAGTATAATATAATAACGTTCAATAAAACAAAATATAATGACATGTTATTATTAGTTTATTTGGCAGACACCTTTATCTAAGACGACTTACAGGTGTTACAGGGCAATACAAGGTTACAGTACAAGAACGATATTTAATTACAGTGTAGTTTACAGTTAGTGCAAATACTACTAGAATACAATATGAGATAATAAGTAACAATTTAGGATTAAGACAGTTTGAATCTACAATAACATAATAGTATTTCAATAGTGCAAGGACAGTGCATCAGCAGAGCATCCAGTAACGTGGTGCTTATATCAGGCAAGTCCAGTGTGTAGTAGGAGGGCTAGATCAAGAGATCTACAAGTGCAGTCTGAACAGGTGGGTCTTGAGGAGGCGACGGAAGGCAGAGAGAGACGGAGCAGTTCTGAAGTTCTCCAGTAGGTGGTTCCATGACAGGGGCTAGGGAAGAGAAAGTGCTGGCACGGGAGGATGGAGTGGACGGAAGGCATGACCAATCGGCCACATGGGTGAAGTTGACCAATGATCATTTTGACTGACACCACTGAGGCAAAAATATGGGGTTGTACATGCTCTCAGATGCATTCTAAGCCATTTTGGACCACTTTCTGAAGCAAACTTGAACTTGACTGTAGAAAAAGAAATTCAGAAATTACTTCACTTACTTAAAACCAGATGGACCAACCTGATAAATCACACGAGGCTAGTTAACAAACATAGTGTTTGAAATACAGTGTTTGCTCCAGGACTTACTGATTGAGGGTAAATTTGGCCCCCTAACAAAATTTTCCAGTCTATGTCTGAGGACTGTCTTCAACACATTTTGAGCCCTGATGCCCCTCATCAACAAGACTTGGAGACACACCTATATTTCCAAATTACATTATAAATCCCATTGTAAAAATGAAGTGCAACAATAAAAACAAAGACAAAAAGTGAAAACATTGCTTATCGTTTTATATTCTAAAAGGATAAAACAATAATATGTAAAGTAGCGTTATTAGAAAAAGAATTCACATTGGCTAAAATCAATCAATAAAAAAATGTCATGCATCATAGCCTGAAAAATACATATTGACGTCATTATTCATATAATTTACAATCAAGCTCATTTTTGTAGAACTTGTAGAACATATCAAAGTAAACATGAAGTTAAAAAAGTATTTTTTTAGAAATGAAGGCACTAGAGCAATGGCTTTTGATTCATGACTTTTACTACACTTTAACTAAACAACAAATAGTAGCCTACACATTTCTCACATTCTCTCTGTCTTTTTCTCCTGTTCTCTCTCGCTGTCTCCAGTTCAAAACGAATTGATCGCCACTTGTATGAGAGGTGAAAGTAACAAAACGTAAATAATATAATGCAAACTCATCTATTAACAAAAAAGTAATCTATTAACAACAAAACAGCATACCTTAAATTGAAATTCAATTTACTCAAGGACAAAAAACAGCATACCTTGAATTGAAATTCAGTTTACTCAAGGACAAAAAACAGCATACCTTGAATTGAAATTCAATTGACCCGAGCTACAGAAGTTCTTTATTTGAGCTGTGTACAGAAAAAACAGCTTCCTTAATGTGTAATGTGTGTATATATACACCTTAATGTGTGTATATATATATACTGTATATAATATGTATGTGTTATACTCAGAGTCAGGATTTGGTCAATCACCGACAAAAATAACCATTTTGCGATTTGAGCATTTACAAATTATCAAGGAATGAAATGAAAGGTTATTTCAGTCTTTGAGCAAATTATTTTGGTGAAACGCAAAAAATCAAACAAGCAAAGAACGAATATACAGTATATATATATATATATATATATATATATATATATATATATATATATATATATATATATACAGTATATATATATACAGTAAATTCTATATATATATAAATTCTAAATTCTATATATATATATATACTGTAAATTCTATAGTGGGGCCCCAACCTTCACCACCAAAAAGCTTTTCATAATCACACAGTATCCCCTCGCTAAACCGGACGTGTTTGTCCGACATAAGGAGGTGTCGGGTTTAAAAACAATACAATAAAATCACACACTCATACATTTACAGTTCTATACATATACAGCATTGCAAAAAACTAGGGTCCCTGATTATTATCAAGTTGTGGCAGTGTGGCAGGGCCGAGGCACGGTGTGTGTTGGTGTAGGGAATAATGGGTTGGCAGGGAGGGGGTTAAATCGCTCCCTGTCAAAATAGCCTCAGGTGTATAAATAAGGTGATGTGACGGAAATATAATGAGTTCTGGTTGTAAATCTCCCTCTCGACCTGTGAGGGTACTAAGTAGCGAAAGGGAAAGGCTTTGGACAGGTTGTTCTGACAGTTTATTCCCTATTATTCTGCGTTGATTTCAGGAAGGTAAACGCTATTGCCAAGTTCGATGCATACCCTATGCCTCGGGTCGATGAACTTTTAGACAGACTGGGTAAGGTGAGGTTTATCTCCACTTTGGATCTGACGAAGGGATACTGGCAGATCCCTTTAACCCGCAGTTCTAGAGAGAAAACTGCATTTTCAACACCAGAGGGGCTGTTTCACTTTATAACCATGCCGTTTGGGCTACATGGTGCACCCGCTGCCTTTCAGAGACTGATGGACCAGGTTTTAAGCCCACATCATGAATATGCAGCAGCGTATATTGATGATGTGGTCATTTACAGCTCCACCTGGCGAGAGCATTTGGCTAGGATTGCAGCCGTCCTTCAGTCTCTAAGGGTAGCCCGGCTGACAGCTAACTTGAGAAAATGTGCGTTTGCCAAGACAGAGACTCAATATTTGAGATTTTTAATGGGGAATGGAAGGGTGAGACCTGTAGTCACTTAAATCCAGACTTTGGTTGATGCAGCAATGCCCAAAACCAAGACTCAGGTGAGGTCACTACTGGGATTAGCCGGTTATTACCGCCACCTTATCCCCGAGTATGCAACAGTGGCTAACCCTTTAGTTGACCTCACCAAAAAGAGTGCTCCAAATTTAATTAAGTGGTCAGCTGAGTGTCAGGGGGCGTTTGATACGATTAAGCGTAGACTTTGCCAGGCCCCCACTCTTATCACACCAGATTTCACCAAAAGATTCATCCTCCACACCGACGCCTCGGATGTGGGTTTGGGTGCTGTCTTGTCTCAAAAGGTAGATGGAGTAGAACACCGGATACTGTACATCAGTAAAAAAATGCTCCCTCGGGAACGCAACTACTCCGTAGTCGAAAAGGAGTGTTTGGCCATTAAATGGGCTACTCACTCTTTACGATACTACCTGCTGGGACACTCATTTGATCTCAAAAAATTCATTTTTATTAAATATCCTTCCACCTCTGCCTGACCTTAGAAAGAAAAAAAATAAAACCAAAAATGTATTAATTAAAAAATAATTTCAGATGTTGATTTGAACATTGCCATTGAAAGTGCAGTTTTGATTCGTCACACTTCTTGGAGGATAACATTGTTGATCGGCTGATGAAAACTCTGTTTGCCTTGCTAGATTACACAGAAAGACTTTGTATAAACATTCTGTCTGATTTACTTTACAATCGATTCACTTTTTGAGTGGTGTTGTATGGTGGATGGAGCCATTTTATAGATGCAATAACATACGCCAGGGTGTTAAAATATGGTCTAAAATCGGGAGGCCTAGGCTGTTTAATGTCATTTGGCTCCGACTTGACATTCTGTGACATCATTGTAGCCAAGCTCAAATTCTAAATAATTTTACTCAAAAAAGTGATGTTATTTGTGTGTGTAACAGGATAGCATCAAGAGTGAGATTTAGAGGTTTGGAAGCTGCAGCTTAAGCACTCGGTGCACACATTTAATCAGCAAAATTACACAAACAGTGGCCAAAATAAAAGGGTTAAACAAAACAGTACTGTACAAACACTTGTCAGGCTGGGCATTCGCCTTCACTGACCAATACACAGCGTATCCACAATACAGCACAGTTCAACACAGGTTACACTCACCTCTACACCAACCCCCAAAATGATTTTCTCCTCCTTAAATACCATGTGGCTGGAGCCTAATTAAGCATAATTCATTCAATTAAGGTTCCAGCTACATTCTCACATGTTTTCTGGCAGAAAGGATTTAAACTCCCTCCCTGCCAACCCTATATTCACACACAAATATATACGACACTGGTCAATCTACTTCCACAATGGTTGCAGGTATCCATTTTGGACCGGCCACATCATTCCATATGTGCGCTGGGTCCTGTGAATGAAACAGACAGGACCTGATGCGTGGGCTTGGCATGATGCAACAACCCAAGCAGTGTCTTATGATCTGTGAAGGTCACAAAATGACATCCCAGCAAGTGCGCTTTTTGTTAATCCTGACCATAGTTCTTTCAGTTGTCGATAGTGTCCTCGTGATTCCGCAAGGCTCCTACTCCATAAGGAGAAACATCGCACACCGGCACCAGAGGATTCTTCTCATTGTGTGGGCCAAAACATCTGCCTGCAGTAATTGCTTTGCTTTGGTGTGTGCAGCTTTGCGTTTGGCATTCTGCTCCCACTTTGCAGACTACTCTAGGAGACAGTGCAGTGATTCTAGAACTGTCGCTTTATTGCGCAGGAAACAATTATAAAAATGTAACAATCCCAACACTGCCTGCTTCTCAGTCTTGTTTCGTGGTGTGGGAGCATCCTGGCTCATTCTCACCTTCTTATTGGTCAGTCGAATTCTTTGTTGGTCCGCATGAAAACCAAGAGATTCTACTTGCTTTGCATTAAAGATGCATTTTTCTTTCTGCAGACGTAGTCTGGCTTGCATGAATCATCGCAAAACCTCCTAGAGTCACTTGTCATTCTCTGCTTGTGTCTTGCCAGAGATGAGTGTGTCATCTAGATAGGGTTTTACACCTGGAATTCCTGCGAGCAGTGTGTCCATAAAATGCTGGAACATGGCCACGGTGGTCGAGACTCCAGACTGTAATCGTAGGGCATGGAAAAGCCCCATCGTGTGAGTTGATTGTCAGTAGTTCAGCTGATTTTTTGACAAAAACTAACTTCTGATAAGCCTGCTTGAGGTCCAGTTTCATTAGATTGCTCCACCGGTGAGTGTTGCCAAAAGTTCAGATACTTGGGTAGACATCACGCTTGACTGCTGTGATGACACTGCAACAATAATCCCAATCCTTACTGGGAACTATCGGGGTTACTCATCTTGTTTGCTGCTTTATTTTACTTACTGGTCATTCTATAATAAAATACTACAAATACAGGGACATTTGTTGCCATCAACTAAGAAAGCAGACCTCCCAAATTCACTCTTGCAGTGATTACAAGCTCATCCAACCTTGAAGCCCATGTCTGGAGTATCTTGAATAGCACACTGGCTGGAAGACACCTTTCTCCACAAGTCGTTCTAGGGCCTCATCTACCTTTGGATGCAATGCAAATGGAACAGGGAGTGCCTTCAGAAATTTTGGAGTGACTGCATGGTCCACATCAATGGTAACTGGCGGGCTGTGGCAGGCTTCCAGTTCCTCCTTGAAAACCTCAGCATACCTCTCCAACATTAACACCACAGATTGCTGATGGACTTGGTGCACTCCTGTGAGAAAAATGCCTAGGGCGTTGAACCAGTCACGTCCCAGCAGACTTATTTCTAGCAGTGGCAATTTGCTCTTTGTTTCATTGTATTCAGCCTCCACAAGAATGCTGCCAATACCTTGAGTGGTGCTTGGGACCATTGTCGCAGTGTAGAGTTGCCTTGGTTGTTTTGGCTGCTTGTATGGTCATAACTGGTGATGTGTGTCATCCCTAATAAGTGAACAAGCTGAGACAGAGTCAACTTCCTTATATTTTATTCTGCTTATGATGACCTCGGCATGGAATGGCACCTTTCTTTGCTGTGTCATTCCCTCATTTAAACTGTGACTCACATACTCTTGTCTTGATTTTCATCCACACTGACAGCATGTGCCTATTGGGTGGGTGCTGATGCCTCTTCTGCCTTTGTCTTTGAGACAGACTTGTTTGACCTCAGCTTTGCCATACAATCATAGGTAATATGGCCTTTTTTCTTGCAAAAATGACAGTCAGCTATAATAAAATGACATTCAGTGGGCTTATCACCTCCACCACAGCAAAAGCATGGCTTGCTGTCTTTGTTTTTCTCACCAAGATTTGGAGGCTTCCTTTCCCCCCCGTCTTGTAACGTACTACCTTGTTGCATTCATCGACGCAGTTTTCTGAAGGTCAAATCAGGTTCAGCCAGCAGTTGGCATTGTAGGGCTGCATCATGTACACCACAGACAATCTTATCACCCATCATGTTGTAAAATTAAACCAGAATCCTTATAACGTTCTCTAACTGGTCACCAAATTCACAATGTAATGACAATTGTTGCAGTTCTGTGATGTAACTTGCAATGCTCTGGCTTGGCTGTTGCCTGCAATTGAGAAAATGGAACTGCTGCACAATTGCTCATGGCTGCAATTGTGCAAACAATTCACCAGCTCATCATAAGGCACCTGTCTAGGCAGTCAGGGCGCTACAAGGGATCGCAAGGAGGAGTAGATGGCAGGGCCACACACACTCAGCAGCACAGAAAGCTTATTTTCTGGTTCAGCAATGTCATTTGCGTGAAAAAAACATTTGTCTCTCAGTATATTCCTGCCATGAGCTTTTCATATTAATAGTGAACTCTTCTATATGGCCTAACATTGCCATGATGAGCAGTCAATATGGCGTTTTTATACACACAATGCGAGAGAGAAACGAAAAAGTACTTGTTTGAATAACGTACCTGTAATTTGTTTTCATTGTTAACATCCTGACACTTTTTACACTTTTTTTTTTTAAGTCTGTTTCAAAGCTCTTTTCAAAATGGCTGCTCTACTGCACTGATAGTGTAAGGATTATTGCCCACATTGTCAAACAGGTACAGCAATAAACCATGATGTGGTAGGGAACAGAAAAGGCAGAGCATTTGTTATGTTTTTTGTTTTTTATTACTCTTCCTGAAGTGATTTAGTGGACAGATCTCAAATCCCAAAGCACTAGAGCAGCCATTTTGAAAAGAGCTTTGAAACATACTTTAAAGCTATGTGTAAAAAGTTGTCAGGGTGTTAACAATGAAAAGAAAATTACAGGTATGTTATTTAAACAGTTGTAGCAACAAGTAGGAGCCCTGCTTTAAATCTCAGGATTTACCTGTTAAACTATTTTTTTTTATTACAAATATTTAGCATCTGGATTTGAGCAATACTGGCCAATTTCAAATGAAACACCCCCATCAGAAGTTATTGTATGTTAGTGTATGAAAATGAACACCATAGCAAAACTATTTGAGCCCCTAAGGGTGTGAATTTGTAAGCTGATTAAAAGTTTATAAATAGTCTTTGTCTTTTTTTAGCCTCAATGCTGTTCTCTCTCCCTAGTGATGACATTTGCCAGGGTTCACAGCTCAGACACTGCCTTCAATTCAACTCAAGAGTTAAGCACGAGATAATCTACTTTCACCCTGGAAATGCTGACGCGTTCCCTTGTGTTTGTTTTTCAACCTTTGCCTATCCTGTCTGCATTTGGGATCCTTCTGAATACAATTAACACAGTTAATGCAACCTTACAAAAACTGATATGCCTCTGCTAGAATTATGTTGTCCACTGTTACAAATTAAAGGTGCACTGCCATTTAAGTATAGCTTTGTACCCAAAGGAGTTACTATGATTTTTAAAATGTTATTACCACAAGCAACATTATATGGTGGATTCTTTAATTGACTTTACCTTTAAGAGAGTAAGCACATTTATAGCATTAGTATATCCGCTTTCGCTAAAACGTGTGTACATATGTAACGGGGGAGCCAAGTAAGGAAGTGGGGGGTGGGGGCAACTATGCCCAGGCTAAACACAACTACTACGCTCTGCTAACACTTCCTTATAAATTGCAGGTGGTGTGCTGTAATGTCTATCAAGTCTAAAGGGAGAGTAAATCAGCCAATCACAGCTTTGTGGGGGTTGGAACAATAGTGCTGATATAACCATCTGCCATTTTGCCTTTGTTTACTTGTATTGCGTGGTCAAAGATCGATTGGCGTAGACAGCAGCAGGCAGAAAAATAAACATGGCTCAAGGCTGGTTCATACTTCAGACCAACATAATTTCTGATCATAGTCAAGTGTCTCCGACCCTGTGCGACAGATCGGAATTACGTCATCTACAATCTTGCGAAGTGCGTCTTTTTTAGAAAGTCGTACAGCTTTTTCTCATGCGTCTGTGACCTGAAATCTCATTGGGGTCGGATGATGTTGAAAAATGTCAACATTTGCCGCATGGTCGTACGTTGGTAAACATCATGGAGCAAGACTTCAAGGAACTTTTAATTAAAGAAGTCCATAAACATCTACATTTATATAACCCCTCACTTAAAAAATATAGAGATACCCAAATAATAGAAACAGCATTGGCGTGCATTATTCTGAAAAAAAAATTGATAAGGACAGGAGAGAAAAGACTGTGAAACCTTTCACCTGTCATTCTAAAAAATTCGCTCACTGTCACATATCTGCATCTCTCTGTTGGTTGAGAGTACGGATGTTTTACCAAGCTAGGCAAACAATAGACTAGCATTTGTAAAAAATATACTTTATTTTTGTTTTTGGTAAGAAGCTACATGTTGACTTACTGTAAATAAAAATATATAGCCTATATTTTACATTCTTTTTTAAGCTTGACAAGTATTTTTAGTTCATTGAAGGGCTGTGTCATTTTTTGTAATCTTAACTCACGTGTGAGCTAGACTGTTTCAGAGCAGCATTCAGTTTGCACAAAAATAAAAACATACTTTCTTTTGTCCTGGCTTCGGGAAAAAAGCTTTGCTCTTTTTTAAAATCTTAGGCACTATTTAGTGCTGTAGTTTGAAAAAAGGGATTTTTTTCTCTTCTGTACTAAGTCTTATTAAAAAAACATCATAGTTAATCACGTCTGTTTTTCCGCTGTTGATCCCTTGATTGCTGCAACATCGTATCCCCTGATTTGTGACAATAATGTTGCAACCGAGGCAAGCTGACCTTATGTCAGCCTTTTAGGCGTAGTTGAGGGGCGCTGGAGAGGGCTCTCTCTCTCTCTCTCTCGCTCTCTCTCTCTCTCTCTGTCTCCAGCTCCAGCTCCAGCGTGGAAACCAGCCAGCATAGTTTTGGGTCGGCGCGGCTCTGCCCATTCCGCCTCAGAGCTCTCTCTCTCTTAGCCAGCTCTCCAATAGCCTCGCTCCCTGCATGCTACGTCAGAGCGGGGCGGGCCTGGGCTCCCCTCTTCTCTGTCCTGTCTGTCAATCACTCCCTGTTCTATATATATGCACGAGAACAACTTCCTGTCTTTGTCCTGCGTTTGTTTCTACAGCATCCTCGACTGGCTTTTGAGCTTCAAAAAAATAAAAATAAAAAATTAAATCTTTCATTTTGAAATTCTTTATTTAAACCTTTTGCTTAAAAAAAATCCTTGTTTCAACCTTTCGTTGCTAAACCCTTTGTTTAAACTTTAAGAAAAAAAGAAGGAGGCATGGATCTGCTTCCGCCTCTGTCCTCAGACGTGTTCGAGGATCTGCAACCTGGGCAGCCCTTTCCACTGGCACCACAGACCGCCTCAACCTCCCACCAGGCCACCCCAGCACCTCCTCGCCAGCTGTGCCCTATGGCCCGGCACTTGAAACGGCCGCACCTGCCATCACGCCTGTTCTACAAGGATTGACCTCTCACCCAGCTCCTCAACTCGGGCATTCAGATTCCGCCGTCCGCTGTCCATTGACCGTGAAGCTCTCTTCCTGCTTGTAACAGGATTGCTGGGCGGTGACTTCAGGCCAGATGCAGGAAGTAAAAATACTGACACCAATACTGCAGTTTCAAAAAGAAAGACACGGCTGGGCGCCGTTTTATTTTTAAATAACAAAAATAAATAAAATATTTAAGCACAAAAACACTTGCTCACAGAGCAAAATAAAAATGTTAAACCAAAAATAATCACGGACACCAAACAAACTGGTCAGGCTGGGCAATCACCTTCACTGAACCTACGGTAAGTTTAGTTTCATTTTAGCTCTTTGATTCTTCGCTGCTCGTTCCTCCTCTGAACTCCCACACCAACATGGAGAGCTGCAGGCTTTTTATACAACAATCAAGGGGGAGGAGGTGAAGAAACTACTTCCTCCACAGCCCCAACCACCAGCCCCACAAACAACTCCGGCGCTGACTGGTGCGATCCCTTGCCCCGACGTCGTGGTTCCCCAGACCTCCCTCCGCTGGTCCTGACTCCCAGGTCACAGCATTGCCAGGCACAGTTGCTTGCCTGGTCCCCTACTCCGCTCCTCCTGAACTTACAGACATCACGACGTGAAGGTCAGACGCCCCCCTTTCCCTCACTTTGTTCCCCCTGAAGCTCCAGGCATCGCTGCGTGGTTCCGCAGTCGCACACCTCTGCCTGTCACTGCTTGCTCCTGGTTGCCGTCCTGCACTCCAGTCGCCCTGGTCAAGCCGTCCGGGTTCCCCCTCGCTGGTTCGCGGTCCCTTCCAGAAGACGCCGGAGGGACCGACCCATCCTCAAGCCCAGACAAGGTAATTGGCACGGTAGACAGGGACCTGCATATATGTGTAGTGAGTGCTCTACGTTTGAGCTAGGTTTTTGTTTTGTGCTTCATTGTGCAGTTCTGTGTCTGGGTCTGTGTTTTTAAAGGGCAAACAAGCCGACAACAGGGAGGCTACGTTACAATATATATATATATATATACAGTACTGTGCAAAAGTTTTAGGCAGGTGTGAAAAAATGCTGTAAAGTAAGAATGCTTTCAAAAATAGACATGTTAATAGATTATGTTTATCAATTAACTAAATGCAAAGTGAGTGAACAGAAGAAAAATCAAAATCAAATCCATATTTGGTGTGACCACCCTTTGCCTTCAAAACAGCATCAAGCATCAATTCTTCTAGGTACACTTGCACACAGTTTTTGAAGGAACTCGGCAGGTAGGTTGGCCCAAACATCTTGGAGAACTAACCACAGTTCTTCTGTGGATTTAGGCAGCCTCAGTTGCTTCTCTCTCTTCATGTAATCCCAGACAGACTCAATGATGTTGAGATCAGGGCTCTGTGGGGGCCATACCATCACTTCCAGGACTCCTTGTTGTTCTTTACCCTGAAGATAGTTCTTAATGACTTTCGCTGTATGTTTGGGGTCGTTGTCATGCTGCAGAATAAATTTGGGGCCAATCAGATGCCTCCCTGATGGTATTGCATGATGGATAAGTATCTGCCTGTACTTCTCAGCATTGAGGAGACCATTAATTCTGACCAAATCCCCAACTCCATTTGCAGAAATGAAGCCCCAAACTTGCAAGGAACCTCCACCATGCTTCACTGTTGCCTGCAGACACTCATTCGTGTACGCTCTCCAGCCCTTCGGCGAACAAACTGCCTTCTGCTACAGCCAAATATTTCAAATTTTGACTCATCAGTCCAGAGCACCTGCTGCCATTTTTCTGCACCCCAGTTCCTGTGTTTTCGTGTATAGTTGAGTCGCTGGCCTTGTTTCCACGTCGGAGGTATGGCTTTTTGGCCGCAAGTCTTCCATGAAGGCCACTTCTGACCAGACTTCTCCGGACAGTAGATGGGTGTACCAGGGTCCCACTGTTTTCTGCCAGTTCTGAGCTGATGGCATTGCTGGACATCTTCCGATTGCGAAGGGAAATAAGCATGATGTGTCTTTCATCTGCTGCAGTAAGTTTCCTTGGCCGACCACTGCGTCTACGGTCCTCAACGTTGCCCGTTTCTTTGTGCTTCTTCAAAAGAGCTTGGACACCACATCTGGAAACCCCTGTCTGCCTTGAAATTTCTGCCTGGGAGAGACCTTGCTGATGCAGTATAACTACCTTGTGTCTTGTTGCTGTGCTCAGTCTTGCCATGGTGTATGACTTTTGACAGTAAACTGTCTTCAGCAACCTCACCTTGTTAGCTGAGTTTGGCTGTTCCTCACCCAGTTTTATTCCTCCTACACAGCTGTTTCTGTTTCAGTTAATGATTGTGTTTCAACCTACATATTGAATTGATGATCATTAGCACCTGTTTGGTATAATTGTTTAATCATACACCTGACTATATGCCTACAAAATCCCTGACTTTGTGCAAGTGTACCTAGAAGAATTGATGCTGTTTTGAAGGCAAAGGGTTGTCACACCAAATATGGATTTGATTTCGATTTTTCTTCTGTTCACTCACTTTGCATTTAGTTAATTGATAAATATAATCTATTAACATGTCTATTTTGAAAGCATTCTTACTTTACAGCATTTTTTCACACCTGCCTAAAACTTTTGCACAGTACTGTATATATATATATATATATATATATATATATATATATATATATATATATATATATATATATATAAATAACAAACTAACAAATAAATACATAACTAAATACAGTAAAACCTCCTAAGATAAAAAAAACACCTCCCCAAACTTGAAGAAAAAAAATGAAACAATAAGTGTGCACCCCCCTTGTAATAGCAATCCTAAATTAGCTCAGGTGTAACCAGTCGCCTTCAAAATCACACACCAAGTTAAGTGGCCTCCATCGGTGTTAAACTGTAGTGATTCACATGATTTTAGGTCCAATTTATTTTCAAATGCACAGTTTATTTTAGATGTGCTGTTTAAAAGTATTTTTTTTCACAGTAAAACAGGTTTAAAAGGCACTTCATATCAACAGGACACTCAGTACTGCATCTCCAGCCCCGCCCCACCCCTTGTTCGCTGTATTTTTCACATATGTCTTAATAATAGTACATACCGATAAATCATCTCCTGATCACTCGTTTTATCACCAAACTCCTCAATAATGCGATCCAAGTCGTTATTTTATTACTATAACATCTCAAAAAGCTCTGCAAATGTCTGTGATATTCTTTGAGCGCTGGATGCAGAAGCAGCTATCTTGTTTGTTTATGACCGTGTTATCTATGTGGTGTCGGGGCTATCTGTATTCATGAGATACGCCCATTTAAAAAAAAAAAAATTCAGCTTCTCTCAGCTCCTATCGGTCTCACTCGGCCATTGAATGGTTTTCTTGGTTTTTTCCAGAGAATAAAAGACTAGAGACCTGTTTTTTATGTCTTTTTGACGATGTTGGACAGGGTCCAACATTGGACCGGAAAGGGAAAATTGCAATGTCGGACCAGGTCCGACATAGGACCGCAAAGGGTTAAGAAGTGGAAGGTGTATGGCACCACCAAGACCGTGCCTAGATCAGGCCGTCCCTCCAAACTGGATGACCGAGCAAGAAGGAGACTGATCAGAGAGGCTACCAAGAGGTCAATAGCAACTTTGCAAGAGCTACAGATTTTTATGGCCAAGACTGGTCAAAGTGCGCATGTGACAACAATATCCCAAGCACTCCACAAATCTGGCCTGTATTATACTCAAGAAAGACCACCTTGAATCCCATTCAAAGTATGAAAAAAACCACTCAGGAGATTCTGTAGCCGTGTGGCAAAAAGTTTTGTGGTCTGACGAAACTAAAATGGAACTTTTTGGCCTAAATTTAAAGCGTTATGTTTGGCACAAACCCAACACAGGGCATCGCCCAAAGAACACCATCCCTACTGTGAAGCATGGTGGTGGCAGCATCATGTTATGGGGATGTTTGTCATCGGCAGGGACTGGGGCACCTGCCAGGATAGAAGGGAAAATGAATGGAGCAAAGTACAGAAAAGTCCTTGAAGAAAACCTACCGCCCTCTGCAAAAAAGCTGAAACTGGGACGGAAGTTCACCTTTTAGCATGACAATGACAACAGATTCACAGCTGTAATTGCTGCCAAAGATGCTTCCACCAAGTACTAACTCCGGGGGGTGGAGATTTATCCAATTATGATCTTTCAGCTTTGCATTTTTAATATATAATCTTTTTCTCAATAATAACTTTTTTCCCCTTAACAGTGTGGAGTATGGTGTGATGAAACTCTGAGGCACTGACACAACAAAATGTGAAACAAGTTCAAGGAGGTGTAGACTTTCTATTGGCACTGTATACAGTGTATACAGAAAAATGAGGGACACCAAGTATATTGAAAGCAAGGGAAAGCAAATAACATCCCAGCGTGCTTAGGGTAATGTATAAAAATGCTGGACAGGCCTGGTTGCCTATAATTATAGCTGCAAGAGGAGACCTCAGTGACTTTGAAAGAGGGGTGATTGTTGGGGCGCGTTTGGTAGGAGCTTCAGTGACCAAGACAGCTCAACTTGCTGATGTTTCATGAGCAACTGTGTCTAAGGTGATGTCGGCATGGAACTCCGAGGGAAAGACATCATCAGCAAAGGGCAACAGTGGGCAGAAGCGCATGCTCCAGGATCGTGATATCCATGCATTAATTCGAAGTGTAATGAAAAACAGACGAGGAACTGCAGATCAATTGACTGCAAATTTCAACCTGGGGTGCGATCAGCCAGTATAATAAAAAATGGTCCGCCGAGAGTGACATTACATTGGTGTTTCCATTTTTTGTCCACTACCTATATATATACACTACCGTTCAAAAGTTTGGGGTCACTTAGAAATTTCCTTGTTTTCGAAAGAAAAGCAAATTTTTTGTCCATTAACATAACATCAAATTGATCAGAAATACAGTGTAGACATTGTTAATGTTGTAAATGACTATTGTAGCTGGAAACGGCTGATTTGTAATGGAATATCTACATAGGCATACAGAGGCCCATTATCAGCAACCATCAGTCCTGTGTTCCAATGGCACGTTGTGTTTGCTAATCCAAGTTTATCATTTTAAAAGGCTAATTGATCATTAGAAAACCCTTTTGCAATTATGTTAGCACAGCTGAAAACTGTTGTGCTGATTAAAGAAGCAATAAAACTGGCCTTCTTTAGACTGGTTGAATATCTGGAGCATCAGCAATTGTGGGTTCGATTACAGGCTCAAAATGGCCAGAAACAAAGAACTTTCTTCTGAAACTCGTCAGTCTATTCTTGTTCTGAGAAATGAAGGCTATTCTACGCTGAGAAATTGCCAAGAAACTGAAGATCTCGTACAACGCTGTGTACTACTCCCTTCACAGAACATCGCAAACTGGCTCTAACCAGAATAGAAAGAGGAGTGGGAGGCCCGGTGCACAACTGAGCAAGAGGACAAATACATTAGAGTGTCTAGTTTGAGAAACAGACGCCTCACTGGTCCTCAACTGGCAGCTTCATTAAATAGTACCCGCAAAACACCAGTCTCAACGTCAACAGTGAAGAGGCGACTCGGGATGCTGGCCTTCTAGGCAGAGTTGCAAAGAAAAGCCATATCTCAGACTGGCCAATAAAAAGAAAAGATTAAGATGGGCAAAAGAACACAGACACTGGACAGAGGAAGATTGGAAAAAGTGTTGTGGACAGACGAATCTAAGTTTGAGGTGTTCGGATCACAAAGAAGAACATTCGTGAGACGCAGACCAAATGAAAAGATGCTGGAGGAGTGCTTGACGCCATCTGTCAAGCATGGTGGAGGCAATGTGATGGTCTGGGGGTGCTTTGGTGGTGGTAAAGTGGGAGATTTGTACAGAGTAAAAGGGATCTTGAAGAAGGAAGGCTATCACTCCATTTTGCAACGCCATGCCATACCCTGTGGACGGCGCTTGATTGGAGCCAATTTCTTCCTACAACAGGACAATGACCCAAAGCACAGCTCCAAACTATGCAAGAACTATTTAGGGAAGAAGCAGTCAGCTGGTATTCTGTCTATAATGGAGTGGCCAGCACAGTCACCGGATCTCAACCCTATTGAGCTGTTGTGGGAGCAGCTTGACCGTATGGTACGTAAGAAGTGCCCATCAAGCCAATCCAACTTGTGGGAAGTGCTTCAGGAAGCATGGGGTGAAATCTTTTCAGATTACCTCAACAAATTGACAACTAGAATGCCAAAGGTCTGCAAGGCTGTAATTGCTGCAAATGGAGGATTCTTTGACGAAAGCAAAGTTTGAAGGACACAATTATTATTTCAATTAAAAATCATTATTTCTAACCTTGTCAATGACTATATTTCCTATTCATTTTGAAATATTTCCTATTCAAACTCATTTCATGTATGTTTTCATGGAAAACAAGGAAATTGCTAAGTGACCCCAAACTTTTGACCGGTAGTGTGTATATATATATATATATATATATATATATATATATATATATATATATATATATATATATATATATATATATATATACAGTGGCTCTCAAAAGTATTCACCCCCCTTGGACTTTTCCACATTTTATTGTGTTACAACATGGAATCAAAATGGATTTAATTAGGAGTTTTTGCCACTGATCAACACAAAAAAGTCCATAATGTCAAAGTGAAAAATAAAATCTACAAATTGTTCTAAATTAATTACAAATATAAAACAGAAAATAATTGATTGCATAAGTATTCACCCCCTTTGCTATGACACACCTAAATAAGCTCTGGTGCAACCAATTGTCTTAAGAAGTCACATAATTAGTTGAATGGAGTCCACCTGTGTGTAATTAAGGTGTTTCACATGATTTCAGGTTAAATGCACCTGTCTCTGGGAGGTTCCACAGTTGGTTAGTACATTTCCTAACAAAAACGACATCATGAAGACGAAGGAACATTCAAAGCAAATCTGGAATAAGGTTCTTCAAAAGCACCAATCAGGGGTAGGATATAAGAACATTTCCAAGGCATTGAATATCCCCCGGAGCACAGTAAAGTCCATTATTAAGAAATATGAGAAAGAGAATATGGCACAACTGTGAATCTGTCTAGAACAAGCCGTCCTCAAAAACTGAGTATCCGGGCGAGAAGGGTACTAGTCAGGGAGGCGATCAAGAGGCCTATGAGTTACAGTCTTCCACGGCTGAGCTGGGAGACACTGTGCATACGGCAACAATAGCCCGGGTGCTTCACAAAACTGGCCTTTATGGGAGAATGGCAAAAAAAAGCCATTGTTGAAAAAACTCACATCAAATCTCGGCTACAGTTTGCCAGAAGGCATGTGGGAGACTCTGAGACCAAGTGGAAGAGGATTCTATGGTCTGATGAGACCAAAATAGAGCTTTTTGTTTGGCGCAAGCCTAACACCGCACATCATCCTGAGAAGATCACCCCTACCGTGAAGCGTGGTGGTGGCAGCATCATGCTATGGGGATGCTTCTCTGCGTCAGGGCCTGGAAAGCTTGTGAAGATAGAGGGCAAAATGGATGCAGCAAAGTACAGAGAAATCTTGGAGGAAAACCTGCTGAAGTCTGCAAGAGACCTGGGACTTAGGAGAAGATTCATCTTCCAGCAGGACAATGACCCCAAACATACAGCCAAAGCCACACTGGAGTGGCTTAAAAACAAAAAGGTCAATGTCCTGGAGTGGCCCAGTCAAAGCCCGGACCTCAATCCAATTGAGAATATGTGGAAAGAGTTGAAAATTGCTGTTCACCAAAGATCCCCATCCAACTTGACGGAGCTTGAGCAATTTTGCAAAGAAGAATGGGCAAAAATTGCAGTGTCCAGATGTGCAAAGCTGGTAAAGACTTATCCAAATAGACTCATGGCTGTAATTGCTGCCAAAGGTGCCTCTACCAAATATTGACTCAAGGGGGTGAATACTTATGCAATCAATTATTTTCTGTTTTGTATTTGTAATTAATTTGGAACAATGTGTAGATTTTATTTTTCACTTTGACATTATGGACTTTTTTGTGTTGATCAGTGGCAAAAACTCCTAATTAAATCCATTTTGATTCCATGTTGTAACACAATAAAATGTGGAAAAGTCCAAGGGGGTGAGAGCCACTGTGTAATATATATATATATATATATATATATATATATATATATATATATATATATATATATATATATATATATATATATATATATATATATATATATATATATATATATATATATATATATATATATATATATATGCACATAATATATTTTTACATTAATTCATTTATTTTCAATCTATTTATGTTTTTTAGTTAAAAAAAACAAAAACATTACCAGTCTAATACATATGAGGGCATATTAAAATAACATTAATGTGTTCTCTGTACACATTACATTATGTAAGTAGATATGTACAATAGGTTTAAACAGTACAGTAGTAAAATTAAATGAATAACTAGCAGGCTGTCTCATATTTTTATCCCTGCTGCCACCTGTAAGTAAGCTCCTTCACCTGTTGTCAATAGAATAAATACTGTGCGCAACTTCATTAGTGACCGGTTGTCACCCACTATTTGTATGCTAATTAGAATTTTTCCGACCGGTGCTTTTGCTTCTAATTAGTTAGTAAATAGGGCGTGACACTTTGGGAAATACCAGGCGCAGTCATCTCAATTTTCCTCCCGCAATTCTGGCCAAATTACCGCTGCTTAGTAAATGAGGCCCAGTGAGTCCTCAATCTCACCTCCAATGGACCAAATATCAAGCATCAGGCATGTATTCTATTGGCTAAAGAATCCCAATCTCACATCTAAGCAAGAATGAAACTGGATTTTCAATGTACAGGCTAAACAATCACACAGGATTTCAATATCCATCACTCCAACCCCAGCCACTCTGCCGGATTCCTCCCTCTCCTTCACTCCTTCAACTCTCTCCATCCCCTCCTACCCACAAAGCTGGCGGTCAACTGGACCTCCCTTTCTCCAGGGCCTGCTGCCCCTCTCTGTCACCCCCCTGGACCTCTCTGATCACTATTTCATCTCTTTTTCTCTGTCTCTCCCATCTCTCCCTGCTCCTCCTACCCCCACTGTGACCTCTCGCCGTAACCTCCACTCTCCCTCCCCCTCTGTCCTTGCCTCCACCGCTCTCTCTCAACTCCCTGCTATCGACTCCTTCTCCCAAATCTTTGTAGACTCTGCTACCTCCACTCTCTTATCCTCCCTCACCTCCTCCCTCGACTCCCTCTGTCCCCTCACTTCCCGACCTGCCCACCCCTCTCTTCCCCAACCCTGGCTCTCCTCTGTGCTCCGCTCAGCAAGAACCACACTGCGATCTGCTGAAAAGAAATGGAAGAGAACCAAACTCCCTGCTGCCCTAGACCTCTACCGCTCCCTCCTCTCCTCCTTCTCTACTCTCTCCTCTGCTAAGTGTTAGGAGGAGGCTAACAGGAGGCTGTGTGGTCCAGTGGTTAAAGAAAGGGGCTTATAACCTGGAGGTCCCCGGTTCAAATCCCAGCTCAGCCACTGACTCATTGTGTGACCCTGAGCAAGTCTCTTAACCTCCTTGTGCTCCGTCTTTCGGGTGAGATGTAATTGTAAATGACTTTGCAGCTGATGCATAGTTCACACACCCTAGTCTCTGTAAGTCGCCTTGGATAAAGGCGTCTGCTAAATAAACAAATAATAATTATAATAAGTGTTCTTATTTCCAATCTATAATCCAAGCCTCCACTAACAACCCACGTAAACTATTCTCTACCTTCTCCTAAACCCTCCCCCTCCTCCTCCCTCCTCTATCTCCTCTGATGACTTTGCCTGAAAACAATGTCTGATGACTTCTTCTCTTCTAAAATCTCAGATATCCGCAAACTCTTTAACACCTCTCCCTCCCCCCCCCACCCACTCCCGCTCCAACCCCTACACCCACTGCATCCCCTAACTCTAACTCACCCTCCTTCTCCACCTTCTCTCCCCTCTCAGACTCTGACCTCTCCTCCCTGCTCCAGGGCCACAAACCCACCACGTGTGCCCTGGACCCCCTCCCCACTCACCTCTTTCAAGCTGCTGCTTCTGCTCTACTTCCCTTCATCTCCTCCCTTCTCAACACCTCTCTCTTTTCTGGTCTTTTTCCCTCTGCCTTCAAACAAACCTCTACACTCCCCTCCTCAAAAAACCTACCCTCGACCACACCTCCCATCCTGTCTCCCTCCTACACTTCCTATCCAAAACCATCGAGCGGGCTGTACACCGCCAGCTCTCTGCTTTCCTGTCCAACCACTCTCTGCTCGACCCTCTCCAATCTGGCTTTCGCTCTGCTCACTCCACTGAAACCGCCCTCCTGTCTGTCACTAACTCACTAAACTCTGCCCGAGCTGCCTCTCTCTTCTCTGTCCTAATTCTCCTCGACCTCTCTGCTGCCTTTGGCACTGTCGATCACTCTATTCTACTATCCTCTCTTGTTGACCTGGGAATCTCTGGCACTGCTCTGGCCTGGTTCTCCTCCTACCTCTCCAACAGCACTTACCAGGTAACCTGGCGTGGAGCAACCTCCACACCTCGCCCTCTCTCAACAGGAGTCCCCCAAGGGTCAGTCTTGGGTCCCCTCCTGTGTCTCTCTCTACACCCGCTCCCTGGGCCCCCTCATCGGGTCCTATGGTTTCACATACAATTTCTATGCTGATGATGCTAAGATTTTCCTCTCCTTCCCCCCCGACTCCACCATCCCCTCCCGTATCTCTACCAGTCTGTTATCTCCTCCTGGATGCACTCGCATCACCTCAAACTCAACCTCTCTAAATCTGACCTCCTTTTCTTTCCCTCCTCCCCCTCTATCTCCATTCCTCTGGAATCTACCACACTCTCTCCCTCCTCCTCAGCTAAGCACCTCAGAGTCACCCTGGACCCCTGCCTCTCTTATTCCCAGCACATCTCCACTCTGGCACGCACTTGCTGATTCTTCCTGAGCAACATATGAAGAATCCGACCCTTCCTCACCAACTACGCCACCCAGCTCCTTTTCCAGGCCCTGGTACTCTCCTGCCTAGACTACTGCAACTCCCTCCTGGCTGGCCTCTCTGCGTCCACCACCCGTCCGCTCCAGCTCATCCAGAACTCCGCTGCTCGCCTGGTGTTCTCTCTGCCTCGCTTCTCCCACGCAACTCCACTGCTCCGCTCACTCCACTGGCTCCCAATCACCACTCACATCCAGTTCAAGACTCTTGTACTCGCCTACAGATGCCTTGACCAGACTGAACCCAGCTACATCCAGTCCCTCATTTCTCCCTACACCCTCACTTGACCTCTCCGCTCCTCCGGCACTAGAAGACTGGCTGTACCTCCTCTACGCTCCCCTGCCTCCAGAGCCCGCTCCTTCTCCACCCTCGCCCCGCAGTGGTGGAATGACCTTCCTACAGATGTCAGGACTGCCCAGTCCCTGACCACCTTCCGGCACCTCCTCAAGACTCACCTCTTCAGACAGCACCTGTAGAACTCCTCTTTTCCCTCTGGACATTTTATCACTCTTCCTTAATGCGCTTTACTTGCACTTATCTGCTCCCTATTTTACTGCATTTAATCCTGTACTTTACAGAGTACTGTACTGTAATCTGCCACAGGTGTTATTCAATCTGCAGTATTTTGCATTTAATCGTATCCTGATGTAACTATCACTGACACTGTTATCTGCTCCGATATAGATTTGTATTATTATTATTATTATAATAATTGATTTGTATTATTATTATTATTATTATATACTTGTACTTACTAGAACTGAAGTAATTGTATTTTATCTTGCTCTTAATTGTATTAATACTTGTACTGTGGTTCTTGAAATGTATTTTTTGTTTACGACTGTAAGTCACCCTGGATAAGGGCGTCTGCTAAGAAATAAATAATAATAATATGTCACAATGAAGTAAGCCCAAATGACTATCAAACTGAATACACTCCCATAAAATGCAATTACGTTGACATTTTTTTCTTTTAAACCAATGCTGTACAGCCACACTTGTATTACATATTGCAAAATGCAAGATTTACATTGAGAATGTATACATACTCCAGCATACAGGGGCAAAGTGGAAATGTGGTGGTCTACACAAGTAATGTGATGACAAACTCTCATATGAATTGGACTCATGGGTTGTAAAAATCCACCTTAAACAATGAACATTTACCTCTATGCTAAGTTTAGTTTAAGTTTATTGTTAAAAACACAGTAATAAAAATAATATTGAGTTCCCCCCTTATGTCACAATTGAATAATTTGGTTCATTCATGGTTAGGCCATGTTGACAGTTAATGTAACATATACTGTACTTCAGTCTTCAGTATAATTTTCAGTATTTCACAATTTTATTGTGATAAAGGAAATCCAATCACTTTTAAATTTTTCCATTAAAAAGTATGTATATTATGTATGTATATTTGAACCAAAAGTATGTGATTTATGATTTATGAACAGAGAAAGTTGAGTGAGAAGATTGTTAGATTCACACATTCAGGGCTGTGTGTATGATCACTGTCTAGTGTTAGGCAACACGTACTGCAGGGGATGGTCAAATTCTTTCTTTTTCTGTTTTTTTGATACACTGTATGTAAAAAGATTATGTATAGTTTTATTTTGAGTTTTTTAATAACATTGTTGCTGAAATATTATTTGTCATGCTATTTTTCCTTTGAAAGGCTACGCTTCTGTAATTATATATTGTAAGGCAGCGGGTTGAGTGAGACAGCAGGGAGGAGGTTAAAACCTCCCTGAAGAGTAAAATGGGAATGCACATTTGTCTTGATTTATTTGATTTGTTAATTGTTTTATTATTAATTATCCCCTGCACCTGGTAGCCATTGTTAAATTAGTACCAGGTGCAGGGTATTTAAGAGAGGCAGCTAGTTTGCTCAGGGCTGCTGAGTAGAAGGAGGCAGAAAGAGGTACTCTGCTTCCCAGCAGTCGTGAGGTAAAGTGTGGTGTATTAAACGTGTGTTTTGTTTTCTGTTTGGTGGGGAAACAGCTTAGCTGTCCCACTCGTAGTCAGGGTGTTCCTGTTTGTTTAGTTAGTACTCGTAAAGAGCTAGGTGTTTGTTTTGTATTTTGTTTATTTTGGTGTTTATTAAAAATAGCGCACCAGCGCTTAAAAATCCATTCCTGTGTGTTGGGTCGTGGTTTTAAAGGGGCAACGAACCCGTCAGTGGCGCAGTCGTTTACAATATACATATATAAGTGCGAACCAAGCTCAACTTTATTACGCATTCATTTCCAACATGTACATGACACAATGGCAGTGCTGTGTTTTGCTCGAGCTGAGGTGAGAGAGAGGACATTGCGTCCTGAACGTCCTTTTTTGTATATTCCTAATAGTCCACATGCACATGCATATCCAATACTGACACTGCTCATTTATAATGCATATCGCATGATGTGACAGTGGGGAACTAACTATGGTTGCCACCTGGCCCCATAATTCCGGAACACTTTGGGATGGGTCAGGGTTTTTAAGTTGCCCTTAAACTGAAAGAAACAAACACGCGAATTGAGTGCTAAACACTTGCTTAATTTATACTGCTTCTTAATTATCCAAATCATTGTGATTAGGGTAGGGTGGGGTAAGAGGCCTATGTGGGGTAAAAGGTCTTTTTGTCCTGGTGCTAACAGGAAATTATGTAATCAGCCATAATCAGTTTGAGGTGATTGCCACCCTCGAAATTCTCACATGTGGTTTTCTGTTGAGCTGCAAAAACTTTGAGAATTTCTCAGAGTTTTTACTTTTATGACTAATTCTTATAATATTTTTTTCAATTTGGTTGCATGGTGTGAACACTGTGAGGCCTGCAAGTTCAAGGGTGTATCTTTAAATTATGAATTGAACTATTGGCTTCAAGATAATGTTGTGTTTGTGTAGGTGCTAATTATGCACAGGCCTTAAAACAATGAAAACAAAATGTCTGCCTTTTGGGTAAGAGGCCCCCCCACTGTTTGGGGTAAGAAGCCTATGGGAGGCCTCTTACCTCATGATGAAGTAAATTGCAAGCTAGGAGGGGTTTTTTTAAGAAAATATGACACTTTGTATCCTATTACTAAAAGAAGTTTATTTAGCACTCCCAAAATTCTGCAGTGACTATCTAGCTAGGCCCTAATGTAAGTTTGTGAAGGGCAGCTATAGCACAGTCTTAGCTTGTGTTGTAGTTTGACTGAAAAAGTGTACAATGAAGACTGACAAAGTTAAACTTACAGAATCGTAATAAATGAGATTGTTCAATACTAAGTAGCCTAGATTATTATTATTATTATTAGCTACAATCATTCCCGTGTCTGATCTTGGTATTTTAGTCTCCAAGATTAAAATCTTTTTAACTTTCTTTCAAAAAAGTAGCTCCCACATCATCTCGGTTGGATGATGAAAGACTATTAATTCATAGTCACAGTAGTGTCACAATGGTAGCACTCAGAAGCTATACTGTTATTGATTTTATTTGTATTTTTCCTCCAAATTCAGCACTATGTCTCAAAAGAACATAAGAAAACCCATCAGAGGATCATCGTATATGCAGGAATATTTAAAAAGAGAATGTCTTGTTGGTGTTATTTGAATTAAAATGCTGTTAATAAAATTAAAAACTGTTAAAACATTTGAGTGAAATGTGTTTTTGAGTGAATATTTGAGTGGCATATGGGAGGTTAAGAAGCCCCCATGGGGGCTTTTTGCCCCCATGTGTGGGTAAAAGGCCCCTTTCTCAGAAATGTTAGTTTTTTTTTTTTGTGCATTTGATATCACGAGAGACTTCTGTTTATAATCAGCTATAAAATTAGTATTTCAGTTATTAATAGGTCCCTTCCTGGGATGATGCACTCAGTCCCGCCCACAGAGGGATTAAAACCGTCATCTTGAGGAAGCCATTTCTCTTTTTTGTTCTCAAGATGGTAAGGAAGACCTCTGTGTTGAGCTGAGCGTGTTGAGTCGAATCGAGTTGATTGTATTTCCCTTACATTAGTGCTGAAAGCTGGCTCGCCGCTTTCCCAGAATCAATGACTTTGAAAAGACTGAGCCTTTCACCTTTCTGTCTTTCAGCGGCCTCCTCGCTTGCATGGTAGGCCGCTCTTTGTTACCTGTCTGTCGTGTATGAGTGACTGCCTGTGCAGTCACCCTCACGAGTGGTTGTCTATTTCTTTCTTGAGAGTACACAGTTCCTCCACGGGACTAGGCCTTGCCGCATCCCCACTGTTGAGTGACTCTTCCAGCCGTGCTCTCCACGGGGCTAGGCCTTGACGCATCCCCACTGTCGAGTAGACCTCGCCGGCTGCATAGGCCCGAGCACTTCGGTCTTTGTAAGCAAACAGTGTGCTCTCCCCTATCTATCTATTCTACCATGTTTTTTTGTTTTCTGCTTCAACTTGCCCACCTTGGTTTCGGCCCTTGTGTCCCCCTTGTGCATGCTACGTGCTGACCAGGTGTGTGAACACGCGGTTAGGGTAGGCACAATTGCATAGCTGCCCCCTGGTGCTTCGGTACCGCAGTGCACACATAGTCCTTGATACTTCGGTATCTCGTTGCGCAAGGTGCTCATTGCATACGACACACGGTGCCCAGCGCTACAGCGTCAGCGCACAGACAGTGCCACACGGTACATGGTGCAAATAGTGCTCTCGATACTCAGTGCGCACGGTGCTCGGCCACTGCTACAGAGCTAGTGCAAGAGCGCACGGTGCTACATGGTACTCGGTGCACGTAATGCTACGGTACTCGGTGCTTGGCGCCCACTGCTAAACGCTACTGCAAGAACGCACAGTGTTGCACGGTACACGGTGCACATAGTGCTTATGGTATCCAGTGCGCAAAGTGCTTGGTATGCACGGTGCACATTCGTACATTAGCGCTGTGCTCACAGCTCCAGCGAGCTAGTCCCTGCAGTGCGTGTCACTCGGTGCGCACAGAGCCAATTGCTCACAGCGCTCCAGAGCTTGTTGCACTTGGGACGCATACTGCTTGGCGAACATAGCTCCATTGCACAACAACATTAACAAGCACCATGTCGAGCATCCAGTGGTTCCACCCCACATCGTGCAGTGTCCTTGAGCTTCTGTCTAGGCAGCAAGTTCCTGCGGTACCAATACAGATCCAAGCACCGCTGCTACCTGCACCAGCCCCAGCCACTGAGTCTCCCACGGGAGCCCAAGCCAAGCCTGAATCGCAGCCATTGATGGCGGAGGAGGACACGCTATCGTTAGAGGCCTCCTGGGATGACTCCTTCCCCACTGAGATGGAGGAAGAAGGGGAATCAGCGTCATTAACTGTGACAGAACCCTGGACAACACTGACAGAGCCCCACCCATCCATATTCCGGACACAGGCAGTGGCTCCTGCGGTGCAACCCTTCCCACAGTTTCCTGACTTCATGCAGGAAGCTCCTCTTGGGACCGACCGGCGTCAGTGCCGAGTGTGTTGAAGCAAGCTGCTAGGCTCACTGCATAAAGGACGCGGAGAAACTGGGGCTGGCTAGTTTCCCCCTGGTTCACTCCACCATCATGGCCTTGGTTAAGGCTCCGCCAGTGGCTGGATCACCCAAGGCCCCATGTGCCCTAACCCTCAATATAGGGTTACGGAGACACACCTAAAGAAGGCTTATGCAGCGGAAGCGGTATTCTCAACGCGTACCTGGATGGCGTGTTCATCGAGACGGTGTTAGCGTTACGAGTTCTCCGTGCTGCCATTTGGCCTCTCCCTAACCCCACGTCCATTTTCAAAGTGCGTAGACACTATCCTGGCCCCCTTGCGTTGCAGGGGATCAGAGTACTAAGCTATCTCGACGACTGGCTAATCTGTGCTCAGTCGTGGGAGGGAGCAGTGGCTCACACGGCAATGGTGACGCAGCATCTGATGAGGCTGGGCCTCACCATCAGCAATGCAAGGGGTCGGCTTTGACCGGTGCAGTGCACGACATACTTGGGACTCCAGGTGGACTCCAGTACTATGTGCGCATACCTGACGGACAACAGAATAGCAATTATTCAGGGTTTTCTCTCCCTGTTCAACAGGGATCAAAGATCCCCTTAGTATGGTTCCCAAAACTGTTGGTTCGGATGGCCGCGGCCATATCAGCCATGGAGCAGGGTCTGCCACACATGCGCCCGCTCAAAGCATGGCTCAATGCGTTCCATTTACACCCGAAGTGAGACAGACACCATCGTCTGACGGTGTCTTGCACGTGCTCAGCGGCCCTGAGATGGTGGAGGATATCCTCCCACCTCTGCATGAATGTCCCAAAACGCTCCTCTATGCACTCCCGCCTATACCTTTGCTCCCGGCCTTCTTGGAGAAGGTCCGGTCATAGAAAGCGACAGTTCTCATAGTGGTCCCTTGGTGACCCAGGAGAACATGGTTCTCGACTCTATGCCAGCTCTTACGAGGCTAGCCCTGGGAGATCCCGCGTTGCCTTGATCTCCTCAACCAGGCAGGATGCACTCTCTGGCACCCAGAACCTGCCAGATTCCAGTTATAGGTCTGGCTCTTAAAGGGACCGCTGGACAGCCCTAAGGCTATCTAACACAATGGTGGCTACTCTGCAGAGCACTAGGGCAGACTCCACTAGGTCGCTGTATGCGTACAAGTGGAAATATTTCCAGATTGGTGTCTGACTACAAGTCATGACCCGCTTTCTTGCCCCATGCCGGTTATCTTGCAATTTTTGCAATAACTGCTCTATGCTGGAAGATCACCTTCCACATTGAAAGTGTGTTTAGCAGCTATCTCTGCGTGCCGTGCCCCCATAGATTCAGTATCTCCGGGTGCGTATTTTCTGACGACCCGGTTTCTAAAGGGAACTCAGAGGTTATGCCCTCCTAGGAGGACTGTCGTCCCCGAGTGGAACCTTGATGTTGTACTGGAGGCTCTCACAAAGGCCCTGTTTGAGCCCATACACTCCATAGAGTTGAAGTACCTTCCTCGTGACTATCACCTCCGCTAAGCGGGTCAGTGAGCTGCAGGCGCTGTCTGTGCACAGCTCCTGCATGCGTATTTTGGAGGATGGCAGCAGGGTGTTTCCACGCACCAATCCTACTTTCCTCCCCAAGGTGATCACAGCCTAATATTAATCAGTCTGTGAAAATGGAGTCCTTCCATCCACCACCACTTGCTTCAACAGAGGATGAGAGATTGAATTTCCTCTGCCCAGTGCGGGCATTGAGATGCTAGGTGGATAGGACAAGAGCTCTGTGTCAGTCTGACTAGCTCTTTGTCTGCCATGGGACACAGACCCTAAGACAGCCCCTCTCAAAGCAGCGTCTGTCACATTGGATTGTGGACACAGTCTCAACTGTGTATGATGGTGCTGGCTTGCCCCCACCTGGGAGGGTAGCCGCACACTCAACTAGAGGGTTGGCTTCAGAGGGGCCTCGATGTCCGATATTTGTACTGCATCTAGCTGGGCTACGCCGCATACCTTCTCCAGGTTCTACCGCCTTAATGTGGTAGATCCTGCTCTGCCTTCATTAGGCATGAGGGTCCTTGAGGGTGTAAGCTCACACCGCTAACCATTGGGTTTTGCAGATCTGATGCATTCCTCATATGCTGCCGTTCCTTCTCCCTAGCGACGGCTCTGGTATACATTATCCCATACGTAATGTCATTGATGGTCATCATCGAATTGAAAGGCAATGTTAGGTTACTTACCATAACCCTGGTTCCCTTAAAGAGAAGACGACCACCAACCGCAAGGTCGCATCGGTTGCCCTCACGGGTTCGTTGGAAAAAGAAATGGCTTCCTCAGGATGACGGTTTTAATCCCTTGGTGGGCGGGACCGAGTGCATCATCATCCCAGGAAGGGGCCTATCGGCAGCTCTGGTATAGAGAGCTCAGCGATACCTACCCATATCCCATACATAATGTCGCTGGTGGTCGTCTTTTCTTTCAGGGAACCAGGGTTACGGTAAGTAACCTAACGATTTGTTGAAGTATTCAGTCTGCATCCAGTTGTTTGATTTCATCAACTTGTCATTCAAACCGGAGACTGGTTATTCCTGTTGTGTTTACTGTATTGCTGCTGTCAGCAAACGCTATTCTATTTATTTTCTTTATACTAAATTTAAATAGATAGATTGACCGTGTAGGACAGCGAGGAAGCAGATTTAGTCGACATGACAGGCAACATTTAGAGGGTGTGTATTAGAACTGATCTTTTATTATCAAGCAGAAAAAAAGGCAAAATGTATAAATGAATACTATATTTACATTTTCTTTGCGGCGGATTGATTTGGAACAGAGATTAAATATAGTTTGAACGATAATTTTCTAGGTCCTTACCAGAGATTAGTAACCTCATATTGAGGAAACCTCAGATACATTTTGTAATGCATTGCTATGAATGTATTTTCAATAATAGTCTGTTTACACTGTTGGACATTGTATTTGAAAGCACTTGAGTTAACAATATTAAACTTGTAATAAATGATACATTACAAAAATGTAGCTGTTATCATTTTTCAGGTACTGTATGACTATTAGGACCCTCTGAATGTGGACTGGTTGCCTTTTTATGGCCAAGCTCCAAATTACACATGCAAGCTAGCTGCTACCAGCTACTGTACATTAATCTTACCAGATCTGATTTGAAAAAGCACAACATGCTTATGAAACATGCTGAACTCTCTATTGAGCACCAAAAATTCGATTTTACTGTTTACAGTCACAAGTAAGCCTTCCTTATCTATACCAAGCACACCATGGGCCATATTCATAAAAGATGGCAGTAATTTCTGTCCATTAAATAAATGACTGGGCAGTATTTAACACGTGATTTATAAAACTACTGCCTGGTTATTTTACTGTCCAGTAATGGTTTAGATGTGATTTACAGTCACGGATTGTTACCGATAGATTATATCTAACCAGTTGTCAGAAGTATGCAAATGAGCGGTGTCTAGTATGACGTCAACACACACCGTCTGTTTACACATCCTCCTATGGCATTGGGACACGTCTGGAGACAGGTTGTCAGAAATATCAAGACAGGTTAAAAAATGTACAAATAAATTTCACAGACACACACATATTTATAGTGCTTGGTTTATTTTAAATGTATAAATTATTGCCCTGAAATAACATTAGTGCATTCTCCGTACACATTACATTAGCCTATGTAAAAATATAAATCTGCACATTAGGCATATACAGCTATGGCCAAACGTTTTGCATTACCCTTACAGAATTAACAAATTTGCTTCATAAACTCGAATTAACATATTGAATTACATACCGCTTTGTCGTTTTCCATATTCGTAACGAAAACCTGACAAAAATTTTAAAAATGGACTATTACGGCTTCTGGTAGACTTTTGCAAAATAATTTTGTAATTTATTTGGTTACATGATGTTAAATAAAAGATAAAAATTATGTTCTTATGTTTTTTTTTCCTTAAAATTGTAGGCGACGCAAAACTTTTGGCAGTAGCTGTACAGCACAGTAGAAAAATCAAGTGATTAACTCAGCACACTTTCTTTTTACTTTGGTCTATAGGCTATCGATAACACAAAACAAATCATGCTGCTGCATTACTGTGAACAGGATGGCTGCAGGGGTGACGACAGACCAGAAACAGAAACCACAACAAGGAATGGCGGGGCAAACTGAGACGCTACAGCGCTCAGCTTTTATTAAATAATAAAACAAAAGGTTTAAACAGAACAAAACACAACTACACAAACAAAGGGCACGTTGGCCAAATAAACAAACAATAAATAGTCACAAGTACACGTAGTAATTGTTACTGTATTTCTTTCTGCCTCTCTCTCCACCCGTTCTCCACTCACAAACAAGCTCTTCACTGTGCAGCCAAACTGCAGGTCTTTTTATATTTATGACCGAGGGATTAACTATGTATCAATTATTATGTTATCCCTTGGTTACATTCTACATGGATTTACTATGGATGCGTGACTGTCAGCTAATTATATTGTGGCGTGCACACGTGTGTTTGTGGATTGCCTCGTCCTGTGTGATGCGCCTGCCAGCGTTAACCTATTTCGCTACATTGGTTTTAGAAGTGGGATGCGGGTACCCTGGCACGCACTCGTTGGACTGTAGCCTGGTGAGCTGACTTGAGGCTGGCAGGGGAGAGTGTAGCGTGCACGGGGGAAGGCAACAGCAGGGCAGGTAGGTGACGTAATCACACACAGAGACATAAGCCCGATATACGCTCCTTGCAAAGGGTATCGGCGCTATGTTTTAGTGTGAGAGGTCCCGGGTTCGCGCCCAGCCTCCGCCTGTGTGTGGATTATCTCGCCCTGTGTGATGCGCCTGCCTGCGGGAACTGAGGTACGCTACAACAGTGGTTCCCAACCGGTGTACCGTGGCAAGGCTGCCAAAGTGTGCCGTGAAATCAGAGGCAAATAGTGCTTCAGTTGCTAAACTTAAACTTTACTTAAGCAAGTCTCAAAATTATTAATACATGCACATATTAAAATCATCAATTTAAAATAAAAACACAATGTACCTTTCTGTTTCCATTTTTTAAAAAAAAACATACTCTTCAAAACAAACAACATTGCTGCAAAAAACAAGATCAACCGTATAGGATTTGTGTGGTCGCCCATGGTAACCCGACAACAGTGGTTGCATGTTTTTGTGTAAAACAAGACAACACAAAACACATACGGATATAAAGGAAACACTGCCGGACCAGCATTTGCATGTAGTATATGATATACACTGCAACCACGGATACATTCTTGAAGAAAAGAAGTGAAGACTCCCGCTCTGATTCAAATGCAGCCGAAACAAGAAAAAAAGAAAAAAACGAGGATCGTACACAGGCAGTACAGAGACAGATTCTTGGCCTTCAGATTTTCGTGGACTGGTGATGCCTCTTGCCCTGTCCCAGAATGCCTAATTTGCAGGGAGAATGGTACCAAGTAAGTTGAAATGCCATTTGAATACAAAACACCCTTCATTCACCAGCAAGGATACACATTACTTCAAGCGCCTGAGAGAACAAAACCTAAAGCAGAATCAATGTATGATGTGTGCGGGTCTCAGATAAGGCGCAGGAGGCAAGTTACCTGGTGGCTGAGCTCGTAACGAAATCGAAGAAGCCGCATACCATTGCCGAGACGCTAATTCTGCCGACATGCAAAAGTATATTGAGAGTAATGTTGTGAGCTGATGCCGCCAAAGAAATCGACAAAGTGCCCTTTAATTATAACTACTTCTTGTATCCGTATTCACGATTTTGTACTTCCTCTTTTATTTATTTATTCTCATTTATTTATCGTACTGACTACAGGCTCTTACTGGACTTTACTCGTATAAGCAACTATTTTTACTGTAACTTAACTGCTCTTAGTCGAACTCTTAAATGTAATTATTTACTGTATTCTTTATTTTGCTCTTATTTGATCTCTAATTTGATCGTATTTGCTATTGATTTTATTGTAGTTTATAACTGCTCTTACTGTATCTAATATGATACTCTGAATGTGATATTTTGTAACAATTCAGTCACCCTGGATAAGGGGGATAATAATAATAAATAAATAAATAAATAAATAAATAAATAAATAAATAAAATTTGCATTTTAGACACGTTCAAGCATCAGGGGTACTGAACCTATTTTGTGGTTCCAAAACATGTTAGATGTTGATCATATCAGTGAAAAGAGGGAAATACTGGCTCATTGTATTCTTGTTACATAAAAGTAAACCTGGGTTCTTCTACAGATGTGACTAAGCACATGGCGTAATGCTTAAAGCATGTCTAAAATTGATGCAGTGGATACAACATGGATGGGGTGCTGCAACAGTGAAAGCAAACCATTTTCTGTGACTGAAAGAAGTCATTCAGAATACAGGTAGGCTAAAGTAGTTTGTGAAAGGAGGTTTATAATCAGTATCGTAGCTTTCTACAAATTTGTTTCTGTTCAGAAAGAGATTTAAATACATACATTGCAGAAGATGGATGTAAACTAAATTAAAACCTGAGAAAAAGGTTTAAACTGAAATTACTTTTTTTGTTTTTATATAAACAACAATACTCCATCCAGGTCTAGGCTCATATCAGTCTTTGTTTACATGTTAACATTTTTACGAAAATTTTATAATATATGTGGCAACAATCATATATATGATTGTCTTTGACAGTCCAAATTAAAAATAACTATTAATATCAATTACTGTATCTGTGACCCACAGATGCTGAATGTTGTTTATACACAGTGCATGAAAACAGCTGACATGTTACACTGAGGCCCAGCTCCATCTAAATACATTTGATTCTGCAAACCCTGAAACATTTCTGGCATCCTGCATCCAAGAATGTCAGAATCATTTCCCCACGAAGTAAAATTAATTTCAAAATAACAATCATAATATGGTACAAAAAGTTTATTTAGTAACAGTTTTTGTAAACATTTGAGGTAAATTAACATTTACATCAGCTTGTTCTTACAAAATGTAATACACAAGGCACTTCTCTTAAGACAGCACTTGAAACAATTTGCTGCCCTTAGCATATTGATGGTTCAAAGTCCCTGACTGCCCAGAGAATTCTTCACTTTGCTTGTGAGGTTAGAAAGGAATGAAGCAATATCACTCCCCTCAATTTGTTATGAGTAACAGGGAAAATTGCAAAATGGACCAAGAAGGCTTTCTTATAAACAATCTTTCTCTGCCATTTCGATTTGAATACAAAGTTAAGATTCCTAAAACATTAACAATTTTAAACATCCTAAGCAACTTTGGTATATTCTCTACATTTAAAAAAATCACATTTTATGTCATTTTTGTCTTTTATCTGAAGAACCGCTGTGTTTAATTAAGACCTAGTCTTTATAGGATGATAGAACATTGGCAGGGTCAGTTTTGTTTCAACTTTTTTTAGCTAACAATGTAAGCTTCAAGAACAGCATGTTTTGTCTAAATGTGCAATTCTTCATCTAAATACTAAAATGTAAACTTGAAGAGCCAAGAATGACAAAATATAACAGTTTTTTTTCCAATAAAATAGGTGCAAATTATACAATACATACATTTGGAAAAACTGCTTTCTTAATCGTAGTAGTCAGCCGTAGTAAGAGTTTTAATAAATAATATAAGCATCCGAAAAATATAGTTCAGGCTCTTCAAATGTGTATAAAGGAATTTTGATACAATGGTCTTGAATGGTCCCATTCAATTGTGGCCAAATTGATACAGTTGCCAAAGCAACAACAAATATGATTATCAATGCATATGTATTTTCATCAATACTGACTACACCTAAGGAAATATTTGCATTTAATATCAGCTACATGGTTAAAAAAACAGCACTTTTAAAGATAAAATCAATAGAAACTTAAAGAGAAAGTAGCCGGGTTCCGAAAAATACAGCATTATACTTCTCATTTATTTAAACAGTTGTAGCAACATGAGGGGACGTATATTTTTCGGAACCCTGCTACTTACTCTTTAAGATATCACATGTAGTGTGCAACTAGTTTCTTGTTCACAGGATTCGAATGGTAAGTGAAATAATAAAATAAAACTGATACTGGCATCTGTAATTGACATAATTATTAAATAAGGTTATTAATTATTAAATAAGGTAATCAAAGAGGCTTTAGACAAAAAATGGGAAATAGCTTTTACGCCACTATTTTTAAATAAAATACTGAGAAATCAAAACCTCTTGTTTTGAAAAATGTAAAAGCTTATACAATTTATGTCACTTGAACTTAGTGTTTGGGTTTAACAGCTTCCAATAACGCACTTGTAAATTAAATCTTGGCAACAAAGGTGTTTTTACGTTTCTTAAATCATGACGAATGCCTAGGTTCATGAGTTTGAAATGCATATGTCATATATCTAGGCATCTGAGCAGTTGTTTTTAAAAGTAAACTTGTCAAGGATATCTTACATTAACAATTGACAATCTGTTATTCTTTGCTTCATTTCTTTTCTTTGGCCTTTCAGCTGTCATCCCTCCTCTACATACCTTACAATTTGCAAAGTTAGCAAAAAACTAAAAAAAAACAGCTTACTGTCATTCATAATTTGTATTTTCCTTTTCTGACAGGCAAATATATTTAAAATCATTATTATTAATTAGTCATTTAGCAAAAACTGGTGTTGCAGAGTCACTTCCAATAGGACCTGGGTTTTCCGTCTCATCCGAAGGACGGAGCACAAGGAGGTTAAGTGACTTGCTCAGGGTCACACACAGTGAGTCAGTGGCTGGGATTGAAACAGGAACCTCCTGGTAACAAGCCTCTTTCTTTGGACCACCAAGCCTCCTAAAGTCATGAATGCTATAGCAGAAACAGGAACCATTCCTGTGTTCTACGAGGTGCTCAAATTCAAAGCGACAGAGGATGTGACCTGAAATCTGCAGATACAACATAACAAACATTGGCATAACACAAAGTAGATTTACTTCTTGGTTTTGTCCTCCATTGTCAGTTATGAAATAGAACACCTGTAATGGACAGGCTTTTAAATGTTACGAAACTGCTGCAAAATTATGAAATCAAGTGCTTGGCTACCCCTACTTAAGTCAATCATTGGTATTTAAGAATGTTCCCTACTCTCCATGTCTTTCTCTAGCCCTACATTCCAACCTAAACAACATGTTTTCAAACAGAAAGATTGAAGGCTAAGTGTCACTATCAAATAAACAGCTGTGTTTGCTTTTAAGTGATTTGTATGGACTCATTTCCTAAGGATACCTACATTAATATGAAATAATGAAAGTTGATAAAACCAAGAAGCTCAGATAGGTTTGTGATTGAATTAATGTTATTTGCAATCAATGAGTTGTAGTTAAAAATTTAACCTACATTAAGAAAACATGGACAAAGTTACAAAACAACATGGTTGTCCCAGTACTAAAACATAAAACCTGTAGTCTAAAAAAAAAAAAAAACATAATGCAAAGAATGACACAGGGATCAAATTGGTGAAATGCTGTATGTACTGTACTGATTTATTTAGCACTAAGATTGTGTAAATATTGGCAGGAATTTAAAATATATAATAGATGTTACATAGGAAAAGAACAGTCCTAACTGCTGGTGACATGATTAGCCTAATTTGATAGCAAACCTTTTGTCTAGGATTTAGAAACTGCTATACATGTTTGTCCTATTAGTTATTTACTTGGTATTATTAGCAAACATTTTCTTCTTCTAAAATGACTGAGGTAAGACCAAGTTTAATGTTACAAATTGTTTTCTAAATATATACTGATTTCCAAAAATAAAATTAAAAAACAGGCTAATTCAAATATTTGAATTAATAATTGGCAGCTATAAATTGATTGACAAATATTTTTCTACATGTACAATAACAAACAAGGTTATTAATTATTTTATTTTATTTCTTCATTTATTTTGTAACAAGACTTCGGACAAAACACTTTTTGTACTGTGATAAAGGCAGTTATAGAACTGTTGTTTTAAAATGTCAACCAATTTGATTTACATTTGCATATCAAAACCTGCTTAAACCTGAGGAACAATTTTAAATTGTATTAGAAAGATCTAAACATTCACTAAAAAAATATCTATTTAGTAAACTTTATTTTGCATTATGTACTTTTATTATAGTACTGTATTTGTTATTTACAAATATACATATTTTCCAATTGTAACTTTATTTTATTTAAAGTCTCTGGTGAGGCGTCAGCTCGGTTGCTGATTTATGCTGGCTTGTATGTATTGTTCTCAAGTACCGTAGATCAGGAACTTCAGTCAGCAAACAAAGTTTAATGTAAACCTATGTGCATTACCAGGTTTACATTATAATGCCATTTACCTGAAGCTTCTGTTGACCCATACTAGGTCATTGTACAATCATAGTTAATCCTGCTTTTTTACTGCCTTTGCAAAAGTCTAGAGCAACCCGCTGGACATAAAACTACAACTCACAGATTGCATAACAATATATCTGATCATGAGCATCCCAGTTCCAGTGCCCTGGCTCACATTGTTTTTATTTTTATTTGTGTGACTCGTATTAAATAGCTAGACCGCTAGGTCATCTGATCTTGTTCTACTGCTGCTAGACTTACTCGCCCTGCTCAATCGTCGCGTGTCACTGACAGCAGGGGGCTCATGCATTTCTACTGTGGTGGTCACATGCCCCTCTTCCTGCTCACTTTTCCCAGCGCTCAAGCTCCTGCTGCTGGCCAGTGCATCCTTGCTGCTGCGCTCGTTGCGGACGCTGCTAGTGGTGGAGGCAGAAGGGGAGGCAGGTTTCCTCTCACGAGTCTGCTGCTCTGTGGCAAGGTTTGCCCAGTTCTGCTCAGTGGCCAGCCTATGGTTGCTGTTGATGTAGAAGGGAGGGGATGGGTGCTGTTCCTCAGTAAGAGGTGACATCTTGAACTCTGCCGGGGGAGCTGCGGGGTAAGCATGGGGACCCCCCGCAGTGGTGTCTGTGTAATAAGGTGGGTAGCTAAGACTAGGTGGGGCAGTTCTAGGGGTGGGGGTCATGGGTTCAGGCTCTGTTTTGTTGCATGGTGGTACGTGACTTGGGGAGTACTCCTTGATCATTCCCTGTTTGAGCTTCTTCCATCCTAGGTGATAAATCTCTAACAAATTGAGCAAAAGAGACACACAAGCCACCACAAGCATAAATATGATGAAAATTGTCTTTTCTGTGGGGCGAGAGATAAAGCAGTCCACTGTGTTGGGGCACGGCCACCTGTCACACCTGTATAGGGGATTCAGTTGAAAACCATAAAGAAAATACTGACCTACAATAAATCCAACTTCAAACAAGGTCTTGAAAATGATGTTGAAAACGTAGGTGCGCAGGAGGGTGCCCCTGATTTGTATTTTGCCATGCTCATCTCTGATAGGTGGTTTCTCTTTTTTCCCACCGCTGCCATTTTTGAAGAGGTCCTTCTCCTCTTGATGTCTGCTAGACTTCCGCAGCTCTTCCTCCTTCTCTTTCCTCTTCTCCTCCATCCGCACGATGTGCAGGACATGCCCCAGGTAGATGAGGGTGGGCGTCGACACAAAGATGATCTGAAGCACCCAGAAGCGGATGTGGGAGATTGGGAAGGCCTTGTCATAGCAGACGTTTTCACAACCAGGCTGCTGGGTGTTGCATGTGAAATCAGACTGTTCATCTCCCCAGACTTCTTCAGCGGCTGCTCCCAGCACTAAGATCCTGAAGATAAACAGCACTGTCAGCCAGACCTTGCCTATCACCGTGGAGTGTTCCTGTGCATTTTCCAAAAGTCTCCCCAAGAAGCTCCAGTCACCCATTGTTTAAGAGTTTCTAGCCTAAGGAGAAAGTACAGTCTAAAATAAATATTGAGAAGAAATTTTAAAAAACACAACATAGAATATGTTTAGTAAAAATAATACAAACAAGCTTCTATACACATGCCGTTTAATTACCTACATGTAAACAAATGTACAGAATGAGCCCTGTGGATGCAGGGCCACAGTGCAGAGGACATTGTAGCTGTGTGCCCGCTGCATCTGTCCAGCCAGGCTCTCTGTATGATAATAGAGCTGTTTCTCAGTATTGAATCAATCAGGCCACCTAAACAGGTGAACACAGACAAAATGAGTACTCAGCACATGCAAGCTCACAGCTGCTTTTCTGGTCACTAAGCTGCTGAGTTCCACTTGTTAACCTGCTTTTTTTTAAAAACTGATTTAGTCCAATTTATCAGGCACCCGAAACCATCAACAGTTTGTTTGTGGACTGGGACATTTGTTCATTTTTTGTTAGATAGTTTTGCTAAAATGTTTTTTATAGCAAAAAATGAACATCAAGAAAAAAGAGCTTCTCTTGGACGTAGGCTGGGGAAGCCAGAAAAAGTAAAAACAAAAAAAATAAAACAAACAAGCACACCTAATATAAAAGACAGAAATACAAGTAAGGTTTCATAAACTCGATTACTTTAAAATAACAGACAGACTGAAGTGTGTTAATGATCAAGATTTTTCAGGCTACATTGTAGTATAGGCCATAGCATTTTATGTAACATTTTAATAAACATACTATATATAAATTAATCCAAATTATGAATATATATACTAGAACATTTTAAGTAGTAATTTACAGTTTTAATAAGCTAGAAAATACAATTTGGAGATTAAATAGAAGCCAAAAGGCACCGACCATAATATACACGCTGGTGTATTGCCACATTTAAAAAAAATCCCGAACTAATACTTTAAGAAAATTAAATCTCTATTGTAGTAAAACATATTATTTTATTTAGTGTACATTTTAATAGGGATATAAATTCAACATGTGTAACGCCTGGAACTGTGAAAGAATAAAAGGGTGAGTAATTTGACAGATCTACTAAGCTTTTTGCTCCGATCCAAAGTTTGAAAAATTGTAAAGGAATAAAAACAGTGCAATAGAAATACTGTTTATGAATTAACAGGGTGTCACAGCTGTTTGTTTTTTATTTTGTAGGGCTGAATATGCTTTATTACCCTTTAAAAAAAAGGTATTAGATACTTTACCTAAAAAGTTCACAAACAGTGCTTGAATAAAATAATTTAAAAAAAAAATTAAAAAAAGTCACAAAAGTTCTTGTATTGTGGGTAATAAATCCATCGACTAGACTCCAAATAAAGATCTGGCCTGCAAATAGAAATGAATTACTTTCATAACAAAGCCACACTGAATCAGGTGTTACAGTTTTCATAATATGTTTATATTGCTCACGAAACCTTGTTCCTGTATGCCTACACGGTGCCGCACACCCAGGCATGTAATACATCTACGTATATGTACAGAACTTGACTCATAATTCTGGGAATAATTCCTTGCAGCTCTGAAATTGATTTTAGTTGCATAAAGTATATAGTTTAGTTGGTGAGGTCACTTACCCGTAACTACTTTTCAGGGACGCCAAACACTCGCAGGTGACAAAACCAGTATAGGCTAAATGGGGAAATAAAGGCAGTCTAAATACGCATTATGAGTGAACGCATGAACGCTTTTGTCAGATACCGATAAAGTTACTAGTGACACACACATCTGAACACTGCACGCTGAAGAGCATCAAGTATTTTTATTCTCATATTTGATCTTTTTCCAGGAATCATATCAACTTCAGATTAGATTTAAAGACTTTCCTGCACCTTGCAGGATTTCTAGATGTTTGTTGGCCAACTATCCTATCCATGTGCGTTTGGGGCTCCAATATGTTTTACAACATTATTATGTCTGAAAAGATTTTAAAGAAATATTTTACATTTTTTAGGAACCTACAGATATAATGATCCTGCAAAACTCAAGATTGGCCATTGTGTTTTAATGTGTTTTCAAGACAATAAGCTGGTGTTTATTTTAATTGGGGCTACTTCTGTTTTAATATCATTAAAAACAGTACACCAAACATGATCAACATACCGGACAGATGAAGTGTTTTTATTAATAACATGTATTTCTTGTTACTTTTGTATATATTTGATACAGTATGACACTGTATACAATTGCATATATTACATTTATAGTAAACTTGAGCTTCACTGAGCAAGTAACATATTTAATAAGTCTACCGTCAACATGTTGTTCAAATACTTTATTGTACTGTCAGTTGTTTTCATCTGTCCTCTAATTTAGACTGCTACGGTAAAAAAAAAAAAAACCCTGCTCATAACGACCAGTACTGAGCTACGATACTTTTAACTGTAAGAATGTCATATTTACGCTGTGAATATGTGAATTAATCCTGAACGGCACCACCCATAACGAATGATTGTCTCATCAAAACCCAAACTGCCGAATAAGGAAAATTACTTGCCAAATCGACTGATGCTCTTTGAACAAATCAGTGACATCAATAAATAATTAAAAACCACTGCAGTTTAGTTTTCATACTTATTTATTTATTGTTAAAATTATTTTAAGTACCTGTAAAACATAAACTTGAATACAAATACAATAAACAAGACCTTTGCAGGTTACATTATTATTCCAGCATTTGTGTTTTACCGTGTTGCACTCTTTATTGGAATTATTTGTTTTGACCTAAATATTTTAGTTGATCAATTAACAATATTTAACTTGAAATACCCGTTGAAAAGACATACCTTTGATTTAGTTACCCTTTGAGTTTACTGAACATGTACTTTATATTTTTTCTTTCGACAATGTATTTTTTGTTACTTTTACCACATCACAATCTCCTGCTTTCGTCTGTTTCCTCGTTTAAGTATGGCAGTTCTTTTCCGTTATAGATTTCAGACAATAGCTAATTAAACAGTATCCTTTCAAGTTATAACAAAGTTAAATAATACAAGTGTATTACAAATCCACACTACCAGAATCTGGAAAATAAAGAGTGTATTACAAATCCACACTACCAGAATCTGGAAAATAAAGTGAAACAGGGAAATAATAGTAAAAGGCAAAGTGTTACATATCGTGTACAAGTTACCAAACACAATTAAATATCCCGTGTTGATTGATTCTGACTGACAGCGTACAGTTAGGGAGGTGCCAGTCCTCTTCATGCATGCTGCAGCACGCTATTGAAACATGCTCACTGTTGTTTGAAATGTATTGTTTAAACAGCTGATTATGATGAAGTATTAACTACATTCATATGTTATAAAACAACTGTTGGGGCTAATGTTTAAAGTTATGAAAGAATCGCTTCTCTTAAAAAAAGCAGTTAAATGCACAATACTGCTCAAGCTATTGGTGCCAATAAAACTATTGCAATGTACCAACTTTTATTCATACCTCAGTCTGGGGAAGCCAAACCGTTAGCTATAGCAAACAATATCCGGTTGCCATCGATGCCATATTTTGAGTGCGTTGGATATCAGACAGACTTGCCTTGGTAATAGCCCTCCCCTTTCCCCTTCCCCAATCCCAATCATAGTAGCTTTGCCAGCTTACCAAACTCTTCTGCAAGCAGCCAGCCAACTTATTCAAGCACAATCTTCTTCACACAATGGAATTGAGACCAGTCTTGCGCAAAAAGCTAGTTTTTAGAAGCGAATTTAACTCGGAGCTGGGATTCCACAAAGCTCTGCTTCTCATTCCCAGCCATCGGTGCTGTCACATTGTGTGACCGTGCATGGCTGAATCGATCAAGTCATCAAGCTACACAGGGCAACGCCACGCCCCTGTCACTTCCAAAACTCATCACTGAAATCCGCACTTACTCTAATACTGGCAAAGAAAGGGGTTACTCATTTTCTAAGACGAACATAAGATGGTTTTTGTTTAAATACAGTACTTTTGAAGAAGTTTGAAGTGAAATCCTCCATTACTGTATAGCACCTTTTGATAATAAGTCATGTTATGTCTTGCTTAAGTTGAACCATTAATGGTATTTTGGACCCTGGGTAGCAGTATAGCTTATTATAACAAGCTGAAACGGTGTTGCGCTTTGTGATACCACTCTATAGAAAAAAATAAATAAATATTTAGCCTGAAAGGTAAATGATTGTACACTTTCTGGAACATTTTTTAAAGGCTTGGGAAATAAATATTGGAACAGTGCGCCACCCCCTGGTCGGTTTATGTTTTACATGATGAACACAAGAGAATAACTCCAACTTCCTTACAGCATTTTGTCAAAGATTTAAAACGAAACATAACACAGTTAAAACACACAATACAATTGTTATATTTATATTATTAAAATGTGTTCTTTATTAAACTGGCAGTAATTGTTTATAAACAAACAGAACAGTATCAAATGGAAATGTGTGCACATTTGAAGCAGATTACAGCTCTGTAAATCTCTTTACACATAATATTCAGATATCATAAACTAATTAAATAATATTAATAATGATACAACTAGTATCATTATATATATATATATATATATATATATATATATATATATATATATATATATATATATATATATATATATATATATATATATATATATTCATTTTTCATTATTATCATTAAAAATCATATTTCCTTCATTTTAAACAACACTTACTGTAATGTACTTCTACTAGTAATAACTATGTCATTACAAAGTAAATAGCTTGTACAATTCTTAAGTTTTTCTACCATAACAATTTTTGGAAGAAATGAATACACCCTCTCTAAAGCAGTTCAACTACAAACTTGATTAAGTTAATAATAATAATAATAATAATAATAATAATAATAATAATAATAATAATAATAATAATAATAACATACCTTATTTTTGTGAATAGTGTTTTTAAAAAATGTATTGTTAAAGAATTCACAAAATTATTTTCTACTGTTTTAGAGAAGGTCAGAATTTGTTTCTTAGTTTTTAAAGAACTGTTTTGCCAAAGAGAATGTTTTTAATCACTCATCTAAAAACAGTCCTATAGTTGTGTGAATAGATCCCATGGCATTACACATAGATGTATGAATTGGAAAGAATAAAGCTGTCACATAGAACCCAGAAAAGGGAATAAGAATGGAGGACACCTCCCCTTACAACCTGCCTCTTGTAAAACAGGACGCCATCAGTGCCTCATCTCAAGATGTGCTGCTGTCAGTTCTCTACAGTGCAGAGACAAGCAGGATACGTTTCTTTAGCAAACACCTGTAAACCATTTAGTAAAAGAGAGCCTTCCGACAATAAGTATAAATACTTATTGTAAATGTCAATTATATTAACCAGTGGACTGCAAAGACATGTGTTAAAATGAACACAGTAATGTGTTTGTTTTTAGTTTGTGTTACAAGACAGTTGTGCTTCCCTAAGATGTTTTTTCTTTTATTAAAACCTCTTTTTTAGGGCGAAAGATTATTGATTCATACAGTATATTTGTCATCTAACCAATTATAGCCTTTTTTTTACACCACTGCATAACCCTAACACCTAACGTTAACCCTAAATCACTACAGTAATGTTTACTGAAATACAGCAAGTACAAAGGTGCAGACTTCGATGCATACAGTATCACTCCTAACCTGCACCCCTGTAATTCTGTCTTTTGCAAGCAAAGACTGACAAGTGTACCAACTTGGGTGGTGGTTTTGTGATATACAGTAGAATAGCATCTGCTGGGGGCAAGTTTGAGACCACAAAGTAATTTCACTTATGTCTGAAGCTGGATTCCAACCCAGGCCTGAAGTGAAATGGATGAAAGCTCTAGTAAATCAGCTGCTGTGCCACCTAGTCTCCCCACCCCCTCCCTAAAAAAAACATTTCACATTGCTCAAATTCATCCACTTTGACTTTTACCTTATTTGGTAATTGTACCATAAAACAGTAAATCTGTATTCAGTGTCTTTAAGAATCATTTTTACATACATATTTTTAAAGTGCAAGGAACAGAATTGTTGTGAAATATCTATTTTCTTTTTATCCTGCTTAAAATGAAACAGTGATGGGTCACCCTGAAGCCCCTTTTATCATGGACAGTATCGTTTCTTTACTGTGGTAGCCAAGACGTTTCATGATGCATTGTGGCACTGAGATCAAGGGCAACTAGCAGTCTAACCAGACAGAATTATACTGTCTGATAACTTCATTTTAAACACAGTATGGTCACAATGGTTTGACCTCTGAGTTGCTACAAATATTAAGGGTGGGCAGCAGTGTGGAGTAGTGTTTAGGGCTCCGGACTCTTGCCCGGAGGGTTGTGGGTTCAATCCCAGGTGGGGGACACTGCTGCTGAACCCTTGAGCAAGGTACTTTACCTAGATTGCTCCAGTAAAAGCCCAACTGTATAAATGGGTAATTGTGTGTAAAAATAATATGTAAAAAATAATGTAATTGTATGTAAAAATAATGTGATATTTTGTAACAATTGTAAGTCGCCCTGGATAAGGGTGTCTGCTAAGAAATAAATAATAATAATAAATTCATACTGGACTTTTCTTTTAGATCTGTGCTGCAATACAACATATGGCCACTGGAGGGCACTGTGCTATGTAAAAATCATATAAGAAATAAAAGAAAAAGAAAATAAATGTTAAAAGGAAAATGCCATAATATTCTCAGCCATATTATTCATATTTGTTCAACTTCCTTAACAAACATTGCATTACATTTATTGAAGGTTGTCTGGCAACCAAATTCCAAGACTGGAATTTTCTTGCCCTTGTCTGGCATCTCTACAATCTTAGTCTTACAGTAAATATATTCGACACTTGCAGCTGACATGTACATCACTGTGGTTCTGGATTAGCCAAACAGGGTGAATAATACTGTTCTATCGTCCAAGTACACCTCTGATAATGCAGGTCTGTGTTTAATGTACTCTTCTTATTTGTAATGCATTAACAGCAATCTGTTACTCTCCGTGGAAACTCATTAATAAAACAATTGTTACTAAACATGAATGAATAATGAATAAAAGCAGTCATATTCTGTACGCTAACTGCCATAAGGTAAAGAGGGCAGCATTGAAGACATAAACTGGATACATGTTAAAGTTAATTTTTCAGAATTGATATTCCCCTGGAACTATTTTCTAAAGAACAAAACAAAACATGAGAGCCTCTGGTTACTCTAGAATCTGGCAGCATGTACGCTGAACACATGTTGAACTGGAATACTGTAAATGTCCATTATGGTGTTAGGCCTATTTCTGTGAAGCACTGGCCCCTCTGGATTCCAATAACAGGATTTCATTCCTTTTATTTTGGTGGCATTCCTTATTTTTGGAAACGTGACTAGGGTGATATCTTTGTTTTCTGCAATACCCCAGCAAAGCTTTTACGATCAGGTAGGACAGTTCAGCCACATTGAGTACCATACACAGGGACGAGGCAGCAATCATGAAAATGGTGAACACGGTCTTCTCAGTGGGTCGAGAAATGAAACAATCAACTGTGTTTGGGCAGGGCCAAGCATCACATTTCACCAGGCGTGGCATATGGAAGCCATTATAAAGATAATAAAACACGTACATGAAGGCAGCTTCAAACAGCAACCTGAAAAACAGACTAACAGTGTAGGTCCACCACAGCGACCCCACAATATGGAACTTCTTCTTCTTCAGCATTTCTATGTCCACATCTGCTTTGTCACCCATAGTTCTAATGAGATCCTTCTTTTCCTCTTTTATGCTGTGAGCTACGTGCATGGCTACCAGGAGAGCGGGAGTGGAAACAAAAATGAGCTGAAGGCTCCAGAGCCGAATGTGGGAGATGGGGAAGTAGTGGTCGTAGCAGACATTCTTGCAGCCGGGCTGTAGGGTGTTGCAGGTGAAGCCCGATTGTTCGTCTCCCCAGACACTCTCCACTGCCACAATGAGGATCATAATGCGGAAAATGAAGAGGACAGACAGCCAGACCTTCCCAAGGCTGGTGGAGTGCTTGTTCACACCTCCTAACAGAGAATACAGCTGTGCCCAGTTCATCTTCTTTAGTTACTGAAAACTGGAAACATGAAAATAAATAGAGATCAATAAACATACTACTACTACTACAATTACAACTATTTCAACCTTCATACAATGTTTGTCCAGCAACCATGTTTAAAAAAAATGATAAAACCACTGTTAGCCTTTGTTCTGGTATTTCAGAGCTTAATTTTATGTTTATATTTTTTGTTTTTATTTCTATACTTTTTATCTATAGTTTTTTTGTAGGATGTTACTATAATTCCATAGCATAAAGTATTTATAAGATAAGTGATTCATAAATTAGCTATACTGGTACATGGTGAGTGACATTTGGGGCTTTATCTCTTCAACTGAGAACCAAATTATTTGAGGAGTTCATTACTGAACAATGGGGTTCGAAAGGAAGTTATTATTCTTGAGAACCATTACAAAAAAGGTTCTGTTTGATTGTGTTTTGATATATTATATGGATGTTTTTCATAGATAGATCATCTTTTGAAAGGTCCTAAAAAAAGTTCCAATCTAATAAAATACTCTAAATAATCACAGCATCATTATACAATTAAAATTGTGTTCTAAGGAGTGTGGGCTTGTGGATTCCTGAAAATGAACAAGAAAACATTGAAACGTGCCCTTTACTCAAATGAGTTTGCTCAACAGCGATCATTGACCCTGACCTTGAGGTGGAATATGAAGCCACAATCAGTAGTGTTATTATACACAGCACAAGTAGTATTCTGACAAATTAAACAAAACATGAGAAATGCCAAACAAACCAAATAATACACTGGACTGTATTGTATGCCTATATGTTACCAGATGAGATATAGACCTGCTTTAATATGTTTTAACATCTTAAACAATGGTGGTTTGTTCACAATACAACTGTAAGTCACCCTGGGTAAGGACATCTGCTAAGAAATAAATAATACATTCACTGTAATTTAAACACATTTTTATAATCTATAGTACAAACATGATTTCTAGATAAGACTCCAATCATTGCTGTCTAAGCCTTTCTCATTAAGCGAATTTGTGAAGTTACGAGTTAAAGCTGCAATGGCACTCTGGGCATACAATGGGCAGTACTGATTTTTTTTACAAATACATATTTGGAGGAGTATGATTTTTTTTGTAACACTAGGGGGCGCCAGAATACAGTAGGCCTACTTGAGAAATAAACTTAAGGATTTCTATCACTGACTCTACTCTGTTTTACCATGGTATACTGTAGTTTTATAATGCTATTCTTGTCTGCCACTGGAAGCCAACCACTTGTACATGTTTCTACTCATTCATAAATATCAATAAAGGTTGGAATAGTTGTTTGTGTCATTAAGCTGACTTTGTTATCGATAATTATTATTGTAAAAAAAAGTTTAGGAAAAAAATATGATCAATAGTGTTCTTGGAGAAACCTGCTACTACACAGGTATCTTGTTGAAAACTATTTTTGAACGAGCTCACTGCCTTTGTTAATAACACTTTGTTAAAGCAGACAAGCAGTTTCCAAAGTTTACAAGGCATTGTTCTGTCAGCAGTTTAACAAATAGTTTATAGATTAGAAACTGGCAGATACAAATTGCAATTTTATGTTTGTAAATGTAAAAAAAAAAAAAAAAAAAAAAAAAACTACTTTTGTGTTTGTAAATATTAAAACAGACAAACTACTACTTCCTTCAATGCAATATCTGTCTCACAAGAAAATACATTCTAGATTGTTGTTATTTATGAAAGGTGCAATGCGCTTGATTGTTATGCTAGACAATTAAACTTTAAAGAAAACAATCTTACACACAAATATAACATATTTACACACACACACACACACACACACACACACACACACACACACACACACACACACACACACACACACATACACACACACACACACAATGGTGCCCAAAAATATTGACAACTTTCAAAGCATTGATTATCAAAAAAACAAAAAAAGCAATTCTATTTAATCAACTTTTTAAAACAAAAACTGTTTTCTTTCAATTTTACTTTAAAAAAAATATGTATAAAAAAGACTGCAAGCTATGCCTATGTGTGTTGTGTTATTATAATGTCAACCCGATGATTGAACTGTATCATGTTATGGATTAATGGAGCTTTTAATGTATTTTAAAGTGGAAATAGGGGTGTTAAAAAGGCAAGAAGGTTTTGAATCAGAACAGACACGGATGGATTATACACATTGCCTACACATTAATATTGAAATATGAACAGTGTGTTGGAAAATTAGAAAAATGAATACACCCCCTCTAAAGCAGTTCAACTACAAACTTGATTAAGTTAATAATAATAATAATAATAATAATAATAATAATAATAATAATAATAATAAACTACACCGAAGTGTACATAATAAGCCTGTAATCGTATCGATGGCTTCCAGCGGCAAGATAAATGTCTCCATGTCACCGAAGACGAGATACGATTACAGGCTTATTATTACACACTATGGCCCATACGGAAAGAACATGTATTTTACATATATTAACAGCAATATATGTAAGACATATATGCCTGTCATTTGTTTTATATTTATAATACAAATATTTTATGTGTAACATATACTGCTACGTATATTGTTTATATTAGGAATATATGTACACCAATATATGGATATGTGAAGTATATAGGTAACATATAAAACATTATATATTGCATATATATTTATAATATATTGGACATATGTTTTCTTTTAATATGGGGGTATACTGTACTTTGTTATAATTGTAGCCGTTGACAATAACTTGAAAACGTAGCACATACATGACGATTTCCCTTGCGTTGCTTTTTGAATGCTTTTGTTTTGCCATTAAACACTTGTTTTTGTTAAGTCCTTTTGGTTACCGTAGTAAATTGAACATATTTGTGTCGCTTGAAATACCTGTCTATGCTTCCCAGTTTACTGCGGAGTGTGTGCGGCTCAGATTCTTCTCCGTTTTGACGCCTCACTGACAGTCGAGTTCCTGTACTGGTATTTGACTACAGTACGCTTGTAGTAAATGTATATCACTCAGCGTCTTTTTTTGGCAGCATATTCATGATTTTCAGCGAACTCGTCTCTGTGTAATATTTTGAAATATGGTCGTCATTTTTATTAAACTGCCAGTTTGTCTGCTGTGGTGATGTCAGTTAAGATACCCACACGACCTGTACGTAATACACCTTATAATCTTACACTACGGGTGTTCTAATAGAATTATATGGCTGTAAACTGTTACTACGACTACTACTACGACTACTACCACTACTACTACTAGTACTACTACTAATAATAATAATAATACATTTAACACAGTGTTAAATGCACCAAATAACTTAAATACAAAAATGACACAGGCTATATATGTTACAAACAATAAAAAAAAATAATAATAAAAAAAACTGTATCTGACACGAATCCAAATAGGTTGTACTCCCATTTAATTTTAAATTTAAAAAAAAGCTGATCAGGATTTATATGAGGGAGTTGCAGATCAAACAAGAAAAAAAAAACAGAATCGAACTGACAGATCTCACAGGTGAATGACAGAAGAGCGAATCACAGAGCGCCACTCCAATAGCCATTCCATTTCTTACCTTGTACTTATCTTTCAGAAGACTTCCATTTAAGTTTTCAGTCACTCAATCCAATAAGTATTTGTTGTATGCGCTGATTTCAGTTGACAAGCCTTTTTTTCTTGTATTGGCTAACGCAGAGAATGGCTAACTTTGTTGCGAAGGATTTCCAGCGTGACTCTAGTTTGTGTAACACGTGTTTACTTGCTCCCTGGGCACCTGCTTAAGACTTTAGGGTTCACCTGCTTGACGCCAGTGGAGGGAGGAGCCAAGGAGCTGACGAAACCGATGAGTCAACAAAATATTTCTGGCACTCTTTCGTGAACAAGGGTGTTTTGCACTGCAGTCATCTTAAAATAGTCGGTTCTCTGTGACTTTCGGATTAAAGAAAATAAGGATAATGGCAAAACAAAAGTTAAGATAATTTAGAAACAGAACAACAATAGCCAATTAGACCTTTCCACTGTAGCCTATATAACAGTCTATCCAGCCAAAGTGGACGGACGGGGAAGGCGGGGGTTACAAGAGTTATTTAGTTTAACCCACAACAGTTAGCTGCCAGATATGTCCCACCATCAAATACTGAAATACAATCCGACTTTCTATTAAACCATGCACGTGTAATTTTTAGCAAAAGCAGCAGGACGCATCTGAGTTTCGCCTTTTTAAAAGCTCAACTTACCTGGCAAGAAATACTGCCCAACAGGTGTATCAACAAGATAATACGCTACACTTGAATTTCATGTTTTAACATAGCCGTCAGTTAACGTTTAGCATGAATTCACCGCTATCTTAAATAAAACGAACTCTAGACTACAGAAGAGGATACATTTAGGATGCTTGTAGTCTGTCTCGTGATTGTCAAATAGTGGCTCAAACACATTAGTGTAAATTTAATGAATATACTAAATGAATCTTTTACATATGTAGTTATTATTACCAGCCTATAGGCTACTTATGATTTGTGTGCAACGTTTATATTTAAATTTTGATAAATAATTAATGAACAAAACAAAGTTAACCGTATATAGAAATGTAATCTGTATAAAAAATACATTTTGAATTATGTCAAACATCAACAAATCAGATTCATGCAATCAAATAGCTTATGAATACAAAATAAATGCCTGCTCAGTTAAAGACCAATACTTGTATTCAATATAAATCTATTGCTGAAGAACCAAATGTAAATCGGTTTCAACAGATTATAGTATTTTTATACTTTACATTGCAATGCTTATTTTTGTAACACGTGTTTTTTTTGTCTAAAACAACTTAAATAAACCCTAAAACGTGTTTACAATCTGTCTCATACAATGTAGGTTTAATTCATAAACATTTAATTTTACAGTGTACAGTTTGATTGAAATGCATCACCCCAAATAGCATGACATTGTTTTTTCTTTTTATAAAGACTTATTTGTGTGTTTAGATTATTTGAAGCAGTTAATCAAATAACAATATTGCATTATGTTTTTTTAAATAAGAAAATGCTTTGAATTTTAAATCTAAATCACTTTTCAGACAATGGATTTTTCCAAAAACTACTATAATTCTTTAACGTGAATAAACCCTGAAGCTGTTACGCGGCAGTCTAACTCACATTGAAATATGTTGGATATTTAAGTTAAATTAAAACTTTGGAAACACAAAAAGGCCTTACAGAAATGCATGTGTTTTCAAAGTTCAGTTTTTGTTGAGAAACTGACAGAGAAATCAATGCTGTTTATTTAAATGTAAATCTGCACCACATCTAACATGGCATCTATATTTTAGCCACACAGGATAGTTTCACAAATTTAAAGTTCGCGCTTTGTGAATTGGTACCATTATTGCTTAAGACGACATAATTCACGTGTCAATGCAGATTACTGCTTTTGGACATATGATCTACTTTTGATACACGATTACGTCTATTATTTTATATTTAATAATACAATATAGTAATAAAATGTAATACACACTTAAAAGTATAGCTTTTTGAAGCGTTCTACTATTCAGAAAAGTATCTGAAAGACACACTGTAGCACAGCATCAAATATGGCTTAAATGATAATCGTTGTTTCTGTGATGGTTAGGACACTGCAAAGAAACAATTCTGTTCTGGGTTTGATAGGACAGCTCCTTTTAAAAAAAATGTTGTAGCATAAAAATATTGCTGTGTGTTATACTGTATTTCATTAATGGTTACATGATTATTATCATTAATCCTCAGATTCGTCTTATTTATTGGCAAAGTCAAGCTTACTTCTGTATAAGTTATCATGCTTATCAAAGCGTGTAAAAAGTGAACTCACCACAATTAAAGTTCGAATTCTCCTCTTCGTTTGAAAGCACTGCAGGTATCACCACGTTTACATAGCCAGAGACTTATTACCGAAAGCACTGCAGGTATCACCACGTTTACATAGCCAGTGACTTATACCGCTCCTTCAGTGATTGGCTGCTGCTACAATAATGTGTCAGTAAATCAGTGCATCTAATAGCAAGTGCAATATATTGTTTTAATGCAAGGTAAAATTTATCAAAAATAATTTTACTAATTTCAATTTACCCATTGCTGTTGTGTGTGGGTGCAAAATAACTGAGGTGCCCCCTCTAACCCCAGAATCTGATATTATTAACTTATGACAAATAATGTTAATACCAAATTTCATGACAATTGGATAAACAATTTTCCAGATATATGGAGAAATATGTGATGTGTGACATACTGTACGTACCACCAACACCTATATATTTTTATTCCCCAGCTGGGAAATTAGTGCCTATGGTATAATAGCAAGCCTGGTTCGACATAGTCGACACAAATTTCTACCCTGTGAAGATTTTTAAACAAAGGGAAATTGGGAGCTGTAAGAATCTTTCACAGCACTCTTGAGATACACAAGGTTAAATCGTTGAGTTCTATAAAGTATTCAATTCTCTTATATATTAATGCAGCAATTGGAGCCATCAATGACATGAAACAGAAACTCTAATAACATAGTCTTTATTTCAACTATAATATCAAATGAAAACAAACATATCTGTTTGTTTCCATTCAGAGGAGGTATCTAATTACCATCTTGAGCTATACAGAGTGCAAACTAGCAAATTCCTTCTTTAAAAAATGGGTAAAAATGATCTCATACTGTCCTATTGAAAATGTGTGCTAAAATCTGAAGGTGTGTGGTGGAACAGTAATTATTATTATTTATTTCTTAGCAGACACCCTTATCCAAGGCGACTTACAATTGTTACAAGATATCACATTATTTTTAGATACAATGACATTATTTTTTTTACACATTATTTTACATACAATTAATCATTCATACTGTTTGTTTTTTTATTTACTGGTGCAATCTAGGTAAAGTACCTTGCTCAAGAGTACAGCAGCAGTGTCCCCTACCTGGGATTGAACCCACGACCCTCCGGTCAAGAGTCCAGAGCCCTAACCACTACTCCACACTGCTGCCTTGGCATCGACTGATTGCCTTGAGCCCACCCTCTGAGTTTGTCGCCAGGGTCCAGAGAAAGATGACAGACGACTTCTGGGCTGGAAAGCACTGCGTCTCTGTCCGTGTTCTGTGCCTCCCCCTGAATGAGGGAGGACAAGGCCTGGTGCACACCTTCCACCTACAGACCTTGAGTGTGTACTTGCCTCCCTCCTGTTACACCAGATGCACAACTTGGGCTACAACCAGCAGGTCTTTAGCAGTTCCTGGAAGAAGACCGGCAGCTCTGAGATCCATGCTGATGCTCCGAGCATCAGGAACTGCTAAAGAGCATGCTTTTTCAATTGAAGGGGGGCATTCTTTCTGGAGCCCATGCTGCACAACCCCCATTTTAGTGTGAGGGTGCTGGAATCCCCTGCGGTGCGGAAACAGATCATCTTGGCCAAAGCGACCAGTCTGGGATCTCCTGGATCACGAGTGCTTGGAATGATTAACTCCCGAGATGCTCGCTGCCAGAACGTCTCAGAGAACCACCTGAGCACCCCTCCGTGTGATTCAGGAATGCAAAGCAGCCTTGACAGGCAGAATCTGACAGGCATTTCGAGGGGATTCTTAGGACCAGCGAGCTAAACCCCAGCTCTCTGGTTCTACTAATCAAAACCAAAGGCACGGGACCCCCTCTCAACAACAACCTGAGCAGAATCTCAGAATTCTCCTCAACCCCTTTACCATTCCACATTGAGTAGATCTCTATATGCGGTGATGCTCCGTACTCTCCCTTTCCCAGTGTGGAGCCCATACTCCTCCTTAGTCCCAAGGGGAGCTGGGGACCTAGGATGGAGAGTGGTGTATGGAGCCATCATGTCAGGGGAGTTCCTGCATCACTTCACCGACTCAGACGCCACCTGCCCATTCTACAGTCGCTCCAAATCGGTGTACCACATTTATGTTCTGTGTGCCAGATTGCAGCCCTTGTTCCTTCTCGTGAAAAAACTGCATTTTTTCCCCACCCTCCTGGTAAATCTGCTCCTGGGTCTTGGTAGACTGGCCATTTAAAAGACCAGGAAGTGTAAGTCTGCTGGGGAAGGTCTCTTTGACTGCAGAGCCATGTTCAGGGCCCCAGTCTCGGGTTCTTTTAGAGCATGCCTATTCATTTACAGTGCTTTTTAAACCGTTTATTATTTAAAATCAATTAAATATTCATCCTTGTTAGCACCCTCTTTTTGAGGGCGCTAAATAAGAATTTTTCACCAGCTGCCACTTTGTTAAACTGGAGATAACTTAAAGAAACAGACTGTTTTGTACAAGTGAATGGAAAATTGTACCACACCATATTCCAGCAGTCAACTGGACAGGGCACTTTAAAAGTTTAAAGTAATAATAAACCGAACGTCAGAGTTGATTTTATTATTGTCGGTTAAGGATATGATGTATGGAAACACTGAACCCAGAAATGTCATGATTTGTAAATGTGGTCACGTGTTTATATGCATGTTAGTTGTGTTGTATGCTGTTAATGTGTAACCTATGCTGCAACTTTGCTTAATACCAAAGAATGCATTAGCCAAAACCTTTGTTTTCTTGAGATTCTTACATGGTATCACAGGCCAAAACGCCTTCACCAGTGTATTCTTAGATAAAAACAACAAGAAATATCAAAGGAACATGGTTTAGTTTCTCAGTGACCCAACATATCCTCTTCTCCATGGTGTAATGATGAAATCTGGCAAGATGCATTGATCTATGATGCGCACGTGTTGGTCATATGACTTTTTAACTGCTTTGTATTTGATTATTGTATTTTTGTCACTTAATGTAATAACCAGAGATCACTTGAGTCTCCAGTGCTGCCAACCCAGTAACAAACACATCATATTAGGAAAAAAGAAACCCTAAAAGTGGAATGCAAAGTGGCACTGAATGCCAAAAAGTAACTGTTAAGTACCTTTTCCTTTAGAAATCTGGTTTCTGTTTTTCTTTCACTGAGTACTATCCACCTACCCTTCAGGGCACATATACAAACACAATCATTTAAAAGGGGAAATGAAAAGACAGAAAAATATACAACCTCATAAAACATGTAGCCTTTTTATTTTGTTATGAATACCAGCTGAACTGCAAAACACTTTAAAAGGAATATCAAAAGTTAAGCGGTGTTCAAGGTAGCAAGTTGCACGTCTGGTCCTTCTGCCAGGGCAGGCACATGTCTGGACTGCTGAAGTGGTCAAATAGGCTTTCTTTGTTTGGATTCCTGGTCCTTCTTTAGCTTTGCTAGGCCGAGGATGAAGCGATCCCTCCGTTCTCTTCTTGCAGCCAAATGCTGGGGATCGCTGGGGATTAGCTCACACATTTCCTGCAACATTAAAATCCAGTGTTAAAACTAAACATAACAGTTACTATGGTGAAATAATTAACTCAATTCAATTGTGTAAATGTAGATTTAATTTGGAAATGACAACGCACTTTTGATTCAGGGAGCGAGTTTAACCAACACAGCTAGTTTTGCTAAAAACCAAAAAAACGAATCCTGAAACAGTGTTGATTAGGTATCTGCATTATACATGCTCTTTCATTACTACCTGTGACATCTGGTCCCTGGTTTCTAGAATCATCATGTGCAGATCACATTAATTGAATGTGCTGCCATACAGTGGTCAGTGTGTAAGTACATATTTACTAAATAAATAAGTCCTTTGACCTGAACATGAATTGGTCAATAAGTGAGGAATGAATTACAGTTTAGAGAGTAAAAGGGTATTCTGTGTGAAAATGTAATTAGATACTCAACATGTTGATTCAGTGATGACTGGACTAGATCCAGGACAACCCTGGCTCAGCTGCTGACTCATTCACTTTGTGACCAAGAGAGCAGTCACTTGACTTCCTTTGTCTCAGTTACACCCAAATGTGCAACTGTGTGGAAACCAGCCTCACCCAGCACTGAAGAGTAGAAATGCTAGTCATCTCCAAATCACAAAAAATACAAATAAACTAAAGAATAGGGGTTTTGTGAAAAACACAAAGCATCCCCATGGGCATCATTTTAGGGGAATGGCATCTGTGTAATCTGACATAATCTGTGTGTTGAAAGATGAAGTAAAAATATAATGTGTGATCTTTATAATTGATATGATCAGAGATTAAACAATGTGGCAATGTGAAAAGGTTTATTTTTACTGGACAACACTGGTAATGGAACGTAACTGGAAAGAATCATAGAATACAGCTGGGTACCAAATATTAGATTCACAACACCTAAGTATTGGTGCCATTGGTCAAATATGATTATCCATATCTCATTTACATTTAGCATGCAGTGTTATATAAACTGCAAAGTCAATGTCTCAAATGGTCTCTGAGGCTTTTACACTGTGGCAACAGCAGATTGGTAACCCTTCTAAATAGCTGTGACAGAGTGAAGGCTAATAGAAGGAGTGAAGTGTGGCCTCCCTGCAGAGTGACATGCTGTTAAGGCTAACTTCTTTGCCCTTATCGAGTTGCAACTGGCAATAGGTCAAAAGTCAGGTTGCGACAGCCATCTTGATAAGGGCAGCTACACAGGTGCTCTTGGTTCCAATCAGTTAACACCAGGTTTAAGCAATCTGCTGGAGAGTGTCTGTTGCTGGATTGATGGGGTGGTCGGGAGCATATAGGGAGCTGTGTTAGCTGTGAAGGTTAGTTCCTTGTACTGAATAGGCAGGAGAAGGAGAGAGCCCGGCTGGTAGCTCGGGAACCCTCTGACCAGGGCTGAAAAGGACAATCTCACCATAACGTCAACAGAGAGAAATAAGAGCCAGCTCATGACCCGTCTGACTCCGGGACTGAAAACCCCTTCAGGCCCTGCCCTCTCTATCTCTACAAACCTTGTCTGTCCCTATCAAGACTAAGTATTGTATTTACAAACTTGAGTGAACATTTTTGACTCTGGCTGTTTATTCCACCTACCGGTACTGTTCACCCGTACTGCCTACAATAGGGTATCATTTTTCATCAACTTTAGAGATTACAGTACCCTGTTAAAAAGCAAGAACTATATTTTATATTCTCCAGTTACCACAAAATTCAACAGAACATTAGTGTTGTAGATATGGAGCATCTTTCTGCACTAGTTCTTACTGCAATATCGCCAATAAAGTTTAAAAAAAAAAAACTACTGAAGCAGTAGCAACCTTGGACTGGCAAATATGGCCTAGTGTAATATGACATAAAAATTAAAGCAATTTTGACTAAAAAGCTGCTTGATGTAATATAACTAACCTGATTAATCTTCTTCACATCTTCTCCTGAGAAGTCTGGTACTGGCCCAAAAGATGATAAGACTCTTTTCATTCCTTCCCCATAGCGTTGCATGTACTGCTCAAGACCTGGCAGGGTATAGAAATGTAATGGGACACATATTTAATAAAATCTTCAATGAATTGAAGTAAAAACAAGCTAACAACTTATAATGTGTCATTTGTCAGGAACCTGTGAAATGATGATACATTTGTATTTATCCTTTATTCAGAAAGTATTAGTATTCCAGTAAATGCATAGAACTACAGTCCATTTACTGGCACACTTATAATTATTTAACGATATGACCTATAGAATATTTAGATGTGTTAAGCATTAATCAAACAGAGCAGGAACACGTGAGACAAGGAGCTGCACGAAACGAGACAGCAACAGGAGCTTGAGGAGCTGTCACACTCTCAGTTCTTGGAAGTCTGCACCCCTAACAGACTGAACGCCACCAGGGAGCTAGAAGTGGATCAAAACAGCTGGGTTCAGGTAGGCAGGAAAAAAAAGAAACGTAATCAAACACTACCACCAGAAATCAAAACAAACAAATTTGAGCCACTTTCAAAATTTAGATGATCAAAACCAACATCAAGAGAACGAAAGGAACAACATCCAGGACCCTATAAACAGTGCTGGACAGACAGCAAAAAGAAGGGAGGTCATGATTGTTGGGGACTCCATATTGAGAAACACAGTAAGTTCAGTTCACAGTCTGGACCCCCTTACTACAACAGTGTGCTGCCTTCCAGGAGCCTTTGTCACGCACATCACTGAGAACGTGGACAGGCTCCTAGAATGGACAGGAGTCAACCCTGTAGTAGTCGTCCACATCGGTACAAACAACATTGGAAGAGACAGGCCAAGATCCCTGCAAAACAAATTCAGAGAGCTAGGAAGGAAATTAAAAGACAAACTGTGGTATTTTCTGGGATACTACTGGTACCTTGCAAAGGAGCATATGGGCAGCTGGAAATAAATCATCTAAATGCATGGCTGAAATCGTGATGCACACAGGAAGGCTTCAACTTCCTTGAACATTGGACCACATTCTACAACAAGGACTGTCTTGGTGGGACAGACTGCACTTAAATACAAAGGGAACCAGTCTACTCGGAGGAAGGATCCTCAAGGAGGTTTAGAAGTATTTAAAATAGAAAGGAAGGGGGGAGAAATCAACAAAAAACAGAAGGGAGACCACATCAAAACAAGGGCAACAATTCAAGTAAGATAGCTATTAAATGTATTTATCTAAATGCTAGAAGTCTCAGAAACAAAATGTTAGAACTTGAAGCTACTGCACTAACAAGTGACTACGATGTGATAGGTGTTACAGAAACTTGGTTATCCGAGAGTGATGGAGACAAATATAATATTAGTGGGTATACACTGTATAGGAAAGACAGGCAGGACAGAAGAGGCGGAGGGGCAGCGCTATACAGCAAAAATAGTCTTGAAGCCCAGGTGTTAAATCTGGAAGAGAAAAACAATGCAGAATCAATATGGGTAGGAATAATGGACAAGAATTCAAAGCGCATAATAATAGGGGCATGCTACAGACTGCCAAATTCATGCTATAGACCGCCAAATTCAGACGCCGAGCAAAATAATCTGTTATACAATGACATTAGAAATGCATGCAGCAAAGGAGAAGCCACATTAATGGGGGATTTCAACTTCCCCCGTATAAAATAGGAAAACCCGGTGGGGAGCATGACAGATGAAATTGAAATGGTGGAAATGACAAATGACTGCTTCCTAACACAATTTGTCAAGGCACCGGCTAGAGGAGAGGTATGAATTGATTTAGTCTTTTCAAATAACAAAGACAGAATAACTAAAACAGAGGTCAGAGAACCATTGGCAAACTCAGACCACAACATGGTCTCATTTATATTCAGAGAAAAAAAGACACTTTACAGAGCATTTAAAAGGGACCAAGAACAAAGTACACAGAAAGAGTACTTGGAACTGCAAGTCAAAAAGGAAGTTAGAAAAGCCAAGAGAGAGATAGAAATGAGCATTGATAAGGGGGCTAAAACCCAATTCCAAAATGTTTTTCCAATATTATAACAGCAAGAGAACATTCAAAGAGGAGGTTAAATGTCTAAGAGATACAAATGGCAAAATCATCGACGAAGAGAAAAAAATAGCAAATATATTAAATGATTACTTTTCACAAGTTTTTAGTCTGTTAAAAAAAAAAGTAAACCAGAATCTACTTAACTAATAGGGGCTCTGGTGTACACCTCGTTTGAGGCAGATGTAAAGCAGTATTGCAATCAAATTATTACTTTTAAAGAGAAAATAAACTTAACAGTAATTACTAATAAAGTCAGAATAGATCGATTATCATATTCAGGGCAAATGTGTGTCCCCTGTTAGAGATGACTGCACCTCTGGAGTGATAGTTGAACATTCCTCAAATAAACTATTGACTCTAGTTTCCTCAGGTAAGTCTGTTTTCCAGAATGGTACAAAATGTCCAAAAAGGTATTTATGACACTGTGTGTCGCATTTATGGTTAGGTGTGTAATTTAAGAATGATAACTTATGACTGTATTATACTATCACATATCTTGTTCATTTATTTTATAGGCAGTTTCCTTAGCTAAATTAAATACTGAAAAGCCAGGCTATTGTCTCTAACAATGTCTCAGAGTCTCATTGATACATTAGTATTTCTGTTTACGAATGTAAGTCGCCCTGGATAAGGGCATCTGCTAAGAAATAAATAATAATAATAACTAAAGGATCCAAGTGATTCAGCATCAACAACATGACTAGGTAACCCATTCCATAGCCTCACCATTTCTGCATGTAACACTTTACATTGGTTGACATTGAATTTAATTTGCCAGTTCTATCTAAAACTAAAGAGTAGTGGTTTATAGCTTTAATTTATTATTCAAGTTTTCATTAACATGGCTATCCCTAACTTAAGAATGTCAGGGACAATCATCCCCACCACAGATGTAAATTCTAAAAAGTATGCAACAGTAGACTACCAGGATTTACAACCACAGTATGTACATTTGAAAAAGTATGCAACAGTAGACTACCAGGATTTACAACCACAGTATGTACATTTGTCGAAGAGACATGGAAAATTGCAAGGAATTAACCACATAACTTAAAAAACTCACTGTCAACCCTGTTTTTTCTCTGTAGTCTCAGTGGCTGGGGCACCAACAGAGCACTGATGAATTGTGTGACATTATAACCCTGCCTGGACTTATCCCCCAATAATCTCCAAAATGTACTGGTGTCTACAACATCAAAACCTATATCTTACATGCAAAAGTGTTAAATGGAGAAAATACGAGGCAGGCTGACAAAAAACCTGGTAGACAGGAAAATGAAGTGTAGTCACACTAAGCAGACTTTCCTCTATACAGGTCACTCTAGTTACTGGTTAACAGGGTTATTCTGCTCTTTGCAGTGCAAGGTACCACCCAGCTACAAATGTAACCTGAAATACAAACACCATTGTGTGTAAACCCTTTTTTTATATATCAAGAACTGCGTGTCATCGAGCAACACCTTAGCACAACTGCATTGCTCTCATTAAAACAGTTTGTGTAGGAGTTTAATTAGCAGTTAAATGACTTTATAAGGCAGTGACCAACTTCTCACACACAAACAGTAGTAGCTATAAATACAGTACAAAAAAATTATATATGTACGAAGTGAAAGGGTTAGTAACCTAATTTATGTGTGGTCTTTACCTTAATTTCCCAGTGAAAGTAGTATAAATGTAAACTTGAGAAGTGGAACTTACATTTAAGTAAGGACTTGCTACTTTACCATTAAACCACTGAAATAACAATAGTCAGTTAATAACATTTTCAGTACAACTATTCTTTGCCATAAGCCAATCAACTTCCCACTCTAGCTGACCTAACAGCAGGTAGATACCAGTGTGACTTCAGCAGATCATCAGTGATTCAAACCCATCCATGGAACTTTTTTCAATTTTTCCCTTTCCGGCTTTTGACTGACCTCTGAATTGAAAATCCTGGCGAAGGTGCACGGCACCGAAACGTTGATTTGACTTGTTTACTTTTTAATCTTGATGTTGCACAAATAAAAGATACAAATATCCTGACCAGATCTGATAGGGTCTATTATAATTATCTAAATAGTGGTGGAATTATTTCGTTTTAACATGCCTTTCTCAAAATGAGCTATCAACAGGCACTTTTCCAGATAGTTTCTCAGAAAGGTAGGTTGGTACTGTTAATGTGTTATGGTTAAACTCATGGGCTTAAATGTGTCAGTAAAAAAGATAGCCCCGAGAAAGAAGATATTATAAATCATACGTTTGGAAATAAAATGTTTGCTACCACCATTGGGGCAACGCAACTCTATGGCCTTGCCTACTTTACAAGCTCTGACATTTGCCAGATATAACTACTCGTTATAAAGATTCTGGGAATGGTTGCTTACTCCATTTAGCTTATACATATGAATGACACCAAAGGTAGCTCTCCTCTGTGTCGATTTAATTCTCAACATGGGGATTTTGTTCTCGTCAGTACTTGGTTCCTGTACTCATGATTTTCCTCCTATGGGATAACAAAAAATTACGTTCCTATCCCAATATAACCAAATATGCTACAGGTTTCGATCGTCAACTTAAAAGACTTTTTCACAGTTTTCACTGACAAATAGTTTCATATCCTTTAACAATTGGAGCACCTTGCAGACTGCTGTGTAATTTGTTTATAGAAATACTTGTATTGTGAACTCAAAACTCTTATTAATCATTTTGTAATCAGAGCTTTCTAACATTTAGGCTATGCTGTTTATAATCTGGAAGGAAAGTAGGTCTATTCTAAAGGTGAATACATTTTATATGACACTCATTTACTGAATTTTATGTCATAAAAAAATAACTGTGTAATACTCAGATACATTATATTGCTAAGAATATTGCGTATCAATTAAAATAAGCTACAAACCTTTCTATTCACAAAATACCAGAAATGTTAAAATTTACACTTTGATTTAAATTGACTTCTCTACATCCACCTCACCCAGAACTATGAAACACTCAATAGTGCTGAATTAAGAAATACTAAAATTGAATTACAAGCATTCAGACTATAAGTAATTTTCAATGTCTTCTAGTCAAAACATTTGTCATTTCATTTTCTTTCTTTTAGTGCTACATCCAGCTCACCTATCCTAGGGACAAGCTCTGTACTGCCTACCTGGTACTGCCTACCTGGTACTGCCTTGTGAAAAGTAGATTACAGTAATAGATTACAATAAAGCACAAGGGATAGTTTACAGCCCAGCCCCACCCACGACATTGTGTGAAGGGTGTCTTACTGTTGTAAGAGGCGTTGTCAGTGATATCTGCTATAACAGACACTTTACACACGGCATACATTTATTGAGAATCACAAAAACAAAAGATTGTACTACAGTTAAACATAATAAAGTGTTCTGTGCACTGGATGACATCTATACACAGGAAAAGATGTACTGGCATTTCTACTGTGACTTCTCACAGAAATGTAATGGTTCATTTCTCGTAAGTGATGTATAATTGTTAGTGTTACTACTGTCCTGCATTTCAAATGTAGTTTTGTATGTGATATTTCTATTTTTCTCCATGTTTTTATGGGATTTTTATTTATAAAACACCATACAACAAAGCGTCAAGATTCAACGACACAACAGGAGAGAAGGGCCTCGTGCACAGTCTGACTCGCATGTTCCAAAGCGCTAGCAAATCAACTGCTAGAGCAACCCAGACATTTCAGAATATGCTCTGTTAGAACACTTCCATACAAGAAGCATACGAGCAGCCATGAAGGTTTCAGCAAATATAGCAGTCCTCGTGATTCAAAATGATATTTTATTGGAATACAGGGGACTTGGGGAAAAAAAAAGAGGACAGGAGATGCTCAATACAACATATACTCTGCTCAAATAGTATTTCTTACACAAAACACTATACCTTCTGCATTGAGATGAACTGTCTCCATGGGGCCAATGAAGGCATACCGCATTCCCAGTCCTTCTGACATCACAAGATCAACATCCGCAACTGACAGAACTCCATCCTGTAGGGAACAATAATGAGCATATGCAGTTTTTTTTTTCATTATATCATGTATGAAGATGACACTACCCTCTAACAAATACTGTGCCAGTATTGGGATATTTGGTATTTCATTATGTGAAAATGTGCATGTCTGTGAAAACTGAGTGTTGCCCTTAAAAAGAAGTAAGAAATTAACATTCACTCACAAATTCACATTTTTAACATTGGTTTAGTTTTAAAAAGTCGTGGGGCAGTATCTCATGGATCAGTGCACCCGCTGGCTGCAGCCGGAAGAACACACACCCCAAGAACTGGTGCAGAAGATCGTTATAGAGCAGTTCGCGTCTATACTACTGCCAGGAAATCAAGAGTGGATTAAAAGGAATCGACCTACCACTCTCGAGGATGCCATCATCCTGGCGGAGGCATATGAAGACGCGAACAAAGGCGCCGTCTCAGACCCCACTCCTGCCCCTAAACCAACCAGGACCAACCAGTCGATGAAGCCCAGAGGGGGTAGCCAGACCTTTCGACCATGGAGGCCGAGGTTAGCCCCATCTTGGGCGAGAGAAAAACCCCCTAACCTGCCGGTCATTGACTCGCAGGACAGACAGACTCCGTTGGTGCCTCCAACCGCAGTATGTTACCGGTGTAATGAGCCAGGACACATTGCCAGGAATTGTCCGATAAAGGAGGTGGACATGGCTAAAAGATCCTGGTCAGCAGTAACAGGTAAGAACGCTGGGGAATGTCGGGAGGGCCCTTATCAATTAAGAGTACAGGTCGGGGATAAGAGTACTTACGCATTTGCGGACTCTGGGTGTGCACAAACATTGATTCGACAAGCTCTCTTGGATGGGGTAGCCTGGGAGCCACAGGGTGAAGTGGCTATCTCCTGTATCCATGGAGAAACTCGCGGTTCGTTGCCCCTTTAAAAACACTGACCCAGCACACGCAAAATGGATTTTTGAAGCTCGGTTGCGCTATTTTTAATGAAAACACAAAAACAAAATAAACAAACAAACACCTAGCTCTCTTTGAGTACTAACTAAAACAAAACAGGAACCTAAACTAAACAACAGGACAGCTAAGCTGTTTACCTGCATCACAACACACAGAACAGCACACACAAAAAAGGACTCACTCTACCTTTTTTTTTTTTTTTTCTTTTAAATTACGGCTGTACCCATACACCAGCACAGTCGGGCTTCTACCCTCTTCAGCAGCCGCCCAGAGCAGACTGACTGCTCTCCTTATAAACCCTGTACCTGGCTCTAATTTCCAATAATAGCCAGGTGCAGGTAATGATTAAACAACAAAACAATGAAACAAAACAATTAAACAAAACCAAAATGTGCCTTACGCACATGTTTTCCTATAGGGAGGAATTAACCCCCTCCCTGCTGTCTCACACTTGATAATATATAACTTGTATGATTCAATATTAATTAAAGAAATTAACAAACTCTATAAAGTATATATTTTTTAGAAATCCTTCAGAATTACTAAATAATTACTGTAAAACACTAGCAGAAATTGAAGAGAATAAACAATTGAAGAGAAAGAAACAAGTCAATCTATTGCAGTGTTCAAGGCTTACTATCACAACTTACCATGCATTGTATAGCAATATTTTTAACAGCTTGGCCCCCATGTCTTGCCTTTGCATTTCTTTGTAACCATGGGTGCCACTTACACTTAACACATAGACTAATATATGCAAACAAGAAATGATCCTTTTTAACACAAAACACTGTGCAGCCCATATTGTGGTAAGCATCCTATCAACATGGTTGTAAAGTGGAAAGATATTTCAAATTTCTATCAATAATGGTTACACAAGCATGTTTCTGACAGACCAGTCACAATATTTCATTTGTCCAACAACATTTTTGTTTTTAAATGGCAGTTCAGATTTAAGTTTTTTTATGTTTCTGTTATTTCTTACAAAAGTAACTTTTGAGCTTGATTGTCAATGGTGCCAAATGATGTGGCGACTGGAAATGAAAGCAGAGACCAATCATTTCAAAAGCTGGAACCAACCTCAGACTCTGGCTTTTTTGACAGTTAAATGAAGAAACACAGTATAAGGCTCTTCCTTTCAGGCAGTTTTCATTGACATTTTGAGTAAGTCCCAAGACATTGGATTACCTAAATCGGGCAATTATACATTGAACAAAATAATAGGAAGGCAGTATTCATTAGACTGCAAGAGTAATTTCCTCTCAAATTACTACAAGTTCAAATTACTTGATGGCCGTGTGGTTGAAATCAAAGCATGCTAAATACAAATCAAGAATCAATGTTTCCTTTGTTGTTTATTTCAGGAACAGCAGTCCAGTTATCTCTGGCCAGGTTTAAACGGATGAATACGTGTGGCAAAGTGCCCGCCCCTGTGTGTATTGTATGTTACGTGTTGTGTGTAAATGTTGGTGTATAGGCATTGGTACATGGGATATAAGCAGGTCTGTGTTTCACGTGTATTTAAAAATGTAGATTTGTATTTAGGCACGAGGATGGCACAAATCACTTCACATGCTGGTTAAAATGTAATGTGTGGTCACGGGAGTACACTTAATTAATTCACGTGCAGTTGTACCGAGATTCCAATTGACTGATTGACTAGCAATCGAAGTCTCGTACAACTGCATAAAAGCTGCATGTTTTCACTCACTCGGGGTTGGGTGTTCGAGAGTGGAGAACGGGTGAGAGAGAAGGAGAACATATAGTAAAAGGAATAATAATAATAACCATTTATTTTACTCACCGTGTTTGTTTGTCTCCGTGCACCGTTTGTTAAGTGTTAGTTCGTTTTGTTTGTCTATTTATTTTGGCGCAAGTGCCGTGTCCTGTGTTTTTGTGTTCTGTTTAAACCTTTTACTTTGTTAATAAACGCTGAGTGCTACCATTTGCACTCAGCTTCTCATCACCACCGTCTGTCTGTGTGTTTCTCTCTCTGGTCTGAGTTCTTCCCTGCAGCCAGCCTGTCACACGTGATGTCAGTGGGATCTACAGTGCCTCCAGGACTCAGGCCAGAGCAGGAACCGCAATTTGTTGTTTTAAAAAAAAACAAAAAAAAAAAACAACAAACAACAACAACAAAAAATAAATAAATAAATAAATAAAAAATGGAAGGCTGGAACTGGAGAGATGGCTGCCAGGATCTGGAGGTCCTCCTCGGTGGTCTAGAGGACCAAGGCTGGTGCCTTGCCTGTGGGGAGTTCGGGCACCCGGTGGTGCGCTACCCCTACCAAGAGGGAGAGGAGGAACTGGCCCAGGAGACAAAGGTGAGGAGGAGGCAGAGAAGGGGAAAGGGGAAGAGGAAGGCTGAGTGTCCACAGCCCAAGCGGGAGGAGCCCGAACGTCATACGCCTGAGTGGGAGGAGCCCGAACGTCCTACTCCTGAGTGGGAGGAGCCCGAACGTCCTACGCCTGAGTGGGAGGAGCCCGAACGCCCCACGCCTGAATGGGAGGAGCCCAACGCCCCACGCCTGAATGGGAGGAGTCGGTGCGTCCACAGCCTAAGAGGGAGGAGTCGGTGCGTCCACAGCCCAAAAGGGAGGAGTCGGTGTGTCCACAGCCCAAGAGGGAGGAGTCAGTGCGTCCACGGCCCAAGAAGGGGAAGATAGAGCGTCCACAGCCCCAGTCTCCACCAGCAGAGGGTGAATTCCTGCTGTTTCCACCTCCATTGCCATGGGAGGACTGTTTGCAGCTCCCACCTCCACCAGCAGAGGGTAAATTCCTGCTGGTCCCGCCTCCGCCACCTCCATCGGCAGGAGCAGAGCAGCAGGAGCTGCCTCTGGCTCCGCCACCTCCATCGCCAGGAGCAGAGCAGCAGGAGCTGCCTCTGCCTCCTCCACCAGCAGAGGGTGAATGCCTGCTGGGTCCCTGTCCACCAGCAGAGGGTGAATGCCTGCTGGGTCCCTGTCCACCAGCAGAGGGTGAATACCTGCTGGGTCCCTGTCCACCAGCAGAGGGTGAATGCCTGCTGGGTCCCTGTCCACCAGCAGAGGGTGAATGCCTGCTGGTCTCCCCTTCCGAGACAGAGCCGCACCAGTCCCCTGCAAGACAGGGAGGGCCGCACCAGTCCCCTGAAACAAGGGTAGACTACACGCCGCTCCCACCTCCGCCGCCAGGAGACTACACGCCACTCCCACCTCCACTGGCAGGAGCAGAGCAGCAGGAGATGCCTCTGCTTCCGCCACCTCCATCGGCAGGAGCAGAGCAGCAGGAGCTGCCTCTGCCTCCGCCACCTTCACCGGCAGGAGACTACACGCCTCCGCCACCTCCACCGGCAGGAGCAGAGCAGCAGGAGCTGCCTCTGCCTCCGCCACCTCCATCGGCAGGAGCAGAGCAGCAGGAGCTGCCTCTGCCTCCGCCAACCCCACCAGCAGAGGAGGAATGCCTGCTGGTATCACTTCCCCCACCAGCAGAGGATGAATGCCTGCTGGTAACACTTCCCCAACCAGCAGAGGATGAATGCCTGCTGGTATCACTTCCCCACCGCCACGGGAGAGGAGCAGGAGCTGCCTCTCCCTTCACCAGAAAACCAGGACTAGATGCTGGCGGTCCTCAGCAGCCCTTGCATAGGCTGCTGAGGAAAGCATGGGGAAGAACCGCCCGCCGCAGTGGTCGAGAAGAGGGCCAAAACCCGCACCCGAAGCTTGTCCTGACTCCCTGCCTCGCTTCACCCAAGGATGCCTGCCTCGCCGCCCAAGGTTGCCAGCCGCCCGCGACGCCTCGGGTTGCCAGCCGCCCGCATCGCCTGGGTTGCCAGCCGCCCGCATCGCCCGGGTTGCCAGCCGCTCCGCGACGCCTGGGCTGCCTGTTGCTCCGCATCGCCTGGGGCTGCCTTTTGCTCCACACATTGTGCAGGGTGCGAGGGAGAAGTGGAGCTCCCACTGCCAACTCTATGGCCAGGGCTCCCTCCCGAAGTTCGCCTCCCGAGGGTCCGCTGCTGCTGCTGTCGCCTCCCGAGGGTCCGCTGCTGCTGCCGTCGCCTCCCGAGGGTCCGCTGCTGCTGCCGTCGCCTCCCGAGGGTCCGCTGCTGCTGCCGTCGCCTTATGTTGGGAAATATTTTTAAGAAAAATAAAAAACTAAAATATCTTGCTTGCATAAGTATTCAACCCCTGTGCTGTGGAAGCTCCCAGTTTACACCGATGAAAGAAATTGCCCTAACGAGGACACAATTACCTTACCATTGGCCTCCACCTGTGAACCATTAAAGTTGCAGTTGGATCAATAATCAGGAAGTGGAAGCTGCATCACACCACCCAGGCACTGCCAAGAAAAGGCCGTCCCTCAAAACTCAGCGCTCAAACAAGAAGGAGACTTGTGAGAGAAGCCACAGAGAGGCCAACAATCACTTTGAAGGAGCTACAGAGTTCAGTGGCTGGGAGTGGAGTAATGGTGCACCAGACAACCATATCAAGAGCTCTGCATAACAATGGCCTGTATGGGAGGGTGGCAAGAAAGAAGCCGTTACTCAAAAAGTACCATCTGAAAGCACGTCTGGAGTTTGCCAGAAAGCATGAGAGTGACTCAGCTGCGATGTGGGAAAAGGTTTTGTGGTGAGATGAGACCAAGATAGAGCTTTTTGGCCAAAACACAAAGCGCTATGTGTGGCGCCAACCTAACACTGCCCATGCCTCAAGACACACCATCCCTACAGTGAAGTATGGTGGTGGCAGCATCATGCTGTGGGGATGCTTCTCATCAGCAGGGACTGGGCATCTTGTTAAAATTGAAGGAAGAATGGATGGAGCAAAATACAGGGAAATACTGCAACAGAACCTGCTTCAGTGCGCTAAAAAACTGAAGCTTGGGAGGAAATTCACCTTTCAGCAGGACAATGATCCCAAGCACAAGGCCAAAGCAACATTGGAGTGGCTCAAGAACAAAAAGGTGAATGTCCTACAGTGACCCAGTCAAAGTCCTGATCTCAATCCCATTGAGAATCTGTGGCACTATTTGAAAATTGCGGTCCACAAGCGTCGTCCAACCAACCTGAACAACCTGGAGCAAATCTGCCAAGAAGAATGGGCCAAAATCACTCCGACACTGTGTGCAAAGCTGGTACATACCCCAAAATACTTAAAGCTGTTATTGCAGCGAAAGGTGGCTCTACCAAATATTAATGTGTGGGGGTTGAATACTTATGCAAGCAAAATATTTCAGTTTTTTTATTTTTCTTAAAAATATTTCCCAACATAAAACCAATGTCACCTTACAATAATTGATTTTGAGTTTCAGTGTTTTAAAATATCAAACAGAACGAAATTTCAATGTACCATTTGTAATTCAGTAATATGAGAGAATTGGTCAGGGGTCTGAATACTTTTGCAAGGCACTGTATATAGGTGTGAACACTGTTAGAAGAGGAGAGAGTCATTTGGAGGCTAATGGGCAGATGGACCGAGAGTGGGCGTCACCGCAGAAACTGCACATATGAATGTATCTACAATGATCCAGAGAGCAGTATTTCTCATTGAAGTTATTGCAGCGCTGTCTACCGCCAGAAAATGTAATTACACGTCCGTATTTATCTTTACTGTGAGAAGATTCTGGTGGAGTTGAAGAATGAATAGGGTTAACTGATGAAAGACGGTCTTTAAAGCAAGGTGGAGTTGGCATGGAAAATGGCTTGTCTGAGGCGGAGGATGAAGCGTGGGAAGAAGCTGCTTCCGGGCAGAGGGAGGTTGAGTGTGCAGTGGATGCGCACACGCCACAAGCATTTGCTCTGAGCCCACTGAAAATTCTATTGAAAAGATTTGGATCAGATTGGGTCCAGTCAATGATGATATTATCCATGGCGAGAAATGTGGCTGCTTTAGCTGAAAATGATTTGTGGTATCGTAAAACATTGTCCCTCCGTACCTGACAGACAGCTCTATTATATTGAACATATAGGAGTCCAGTTCTTGCCGATGGTTGGGATATGATTCACACAGTACATCTCTATACACAGAGAAGGCCAGCACGAATTCTCCCAGTGTAAGATTCTTAAGAAGCCTAGGCTCCCTGGATTTCAGTGTTACAGAAAGATCCCTGCAGTCGATGACTCTGTGATCTAAAAATTCCGAAGTGGTAATAAGGATAGAAACTAAATGAACATCTTTACCTTCAATGATACTGCGTCTCAGTTGAGGAGACAGGGAGTGCCTGTGAATAGATGAAGCGGAGGTGGAGCCAGAACGAGAAGCAAAAGCCAAGCTGTAGACTGGCAGGTCGATTGTGTGGGCTGGAGTTGCTGGAACGGCAGAAGTGACGGATGCGGTAGAGCTTGCAGCGGCTGCTGGAGTAATGACATTACTAAAAACCAAAGGATAAAGCACTGCATTCTGTGCCAAGTAATAATTGCTAAATAAAACTGTACTTTGCTGCTATCTCTCTTAATTACTTGGAACTTTTAATAGTATAGAAAGTTAATCTCACTGTTAGTATGAACTGTTTAGAGTAATTCATAGCTTTGTGTCACTATCATATTTAACCACAAAATACCAAACCTTTTCCAGCAGCACATTGACCTCAAACACACAAAAACAAATTAAGAAGTCAAGATACCATCAATTTTTCCCTCCTCTGGTCATTATAATTATTGCTATTACGATATTCATTCAATTAGAGGCAAGAGAAATCAAGTTGCTGATCATTTATGAATTACATCAGTAAGTTGCAGGACAGTAATGCAAGCCCAGCTGACATAGGACTAGATTCTCAAAGCTCTTTACTCTAGATGGATATTAGCTTGTTTTTTTTCAGAAAGGAAAAGCACACTGTAATGGGGGGGGGAATCTGTGCTGACTATCTGGCGCATGTGTGGTACTGCAGGAAGGGGGCAGCAGCCTCGTAGATCTGCCTGTCAGTCATGGCAGTGACACGGAGAGGTGGGGAAGAGGGTGTGTTGGCTTTCCCTCTCTCCGAGTGGCTGAGAGGCGAGCCTTGGGGGATTGCTCAGCCCCTAAGTACTGTGCTTGGTTATGCATTCAGGTGGCCGTGACGCTGACGGAAGATGACAGTGTAAACAATGACCAGGCAAGCACGGCTGAGGGAGACAGCCTGCCTTAAAATAAACTAAAAAGGAAAATAAATAATTACGTACACAGGGAACTCTGGCCACCCCAGTGTATAGAAATAAATAGCTGAGAGTAGGTCGGAGGCCCATACTGACCGGCTTAGCAGCAGTGGGGACACTGCGTAAGCAGTACTTTTTGTAGTTTTATTACTGTGTTTTATTTTCCCTTTTTCGTTTTCATTATTATTTTTGAGCAAGTGTGAGTGTGCCTGCCAGTACTTGTATTGGTATTACTGTGGACCTGATTACTGTTGTTGGTATTCAGGCCACAGACAAAAGCCCCCTCTGCAGGCTAAAGAAAATAAAGCTAAAAGAAAATAATAAAACTGGGGCACCAGTGCGGTGTTGCAAATAAAACTTCTGTCTCCCGTGTGTGTCAGTGAATTGCCCACCACCCTTCCACACACACCCATGTGTATTAACCAAACCAAATCACAAGCCCCACACACATCCGAACACTGAAAAAAAGAAAGCGCTTCAACGCCAAGTCAAGTGAAAACCAACAGGTCAGTTTTATTTACATAACAGGCTAAGACAGATGACACACTGTGCAGAAAGAAATAAACAACTCAGGCATTCAAGAGCTTTTCAGTAGTTTTAAGTTGTTTCTTATTTGTTTTATAATTGCAATTGGTTGATTATGCCACTTTGGAGTAAATAGCTTTGAGAATCCAGCGTATTAAGATCTCCCTGCTTTGTCCTAAAAACTAACCTCACAAGACTTTTCTATTTTTTTAATATATTTTGTTAACTAGTCTGAATCATTTTCTTCTCTAGATCATTATGTGTATTCAGTCTTGTTTAAGAAACATTGGCTTGCACACATAATTTGTTTGTAGATAGAAACAGCCTACATTGTTTTTAGGTGTTCATGATATAAAACCTGTTTCTTCATTTTGGAGAAATGCCCAAATGATTCAAAAAAGAGAATTTAGGCTTTGCAAACAGCTCTTGGCGTATCCTGGAACACAAGGAGCATGTCGAATATAACTGTTTTTACCTTTAACTGTGTCTGTTGTTTTTTAACCTTTGTAGTGTAACATTCTGTCAGGGATTTGTCTTTAGTTGGCTTCCTGGTGAAGTTGGTATTATACTGAAATGCTGATTGGAACTTTGATGTCTGGATAAACAGGTTTGTCGTTGGAATGTATTTATGACACACGGATGGAGGCTGGGTGTTGCTGGCTCCCTCATTGTCCCCAAGCTATACTTGTTTTGAGAATTATTATTATTATTATTATTATTTTTGTTTATATCCCAATATTTCTTCTCAGCTGGTACTGTCTGTTATACAGACAGTACAGGGTGGCAGAGTTCTTGCTTACCACTGACTTCTGTGGCACAGTTTTGGCTTCCTCTGTATCTGCTTTAATCGTTACAATAACACATCTTCCACTGAACAAGTTTGTTAGCTTAATGTTACATACCATGGAATGTCACATATGTGCAAAAGGTCGCAAGTATGTCAGAAAAGAAGTCATCCAGAAAGTCATCCGTCTTCGGATGAGACGTAAAAACCAAGGTCCTACTGTAAATCTCTGTAAGTCGCTGTGAATACACGCCTCTGCTAAATGACTAATGAATGAATGAATGTGTGGCTGTATTGGTGGGAATGCACACAGTTATATTGCTGTTCATTTTAAACAAGTAGGCCAGACTTATTATTTGTGTTCTACAAGGGTTTTGAACTTTCAAATGAATGGGTATTGGGTCCAGATGGAATAATTTAGGTAATTCCTAATTTTACAGCGTTTAAGAACAATGTTCAACAGAAGGTGATTTAGGGCCGGACCAAATCAAACCCCGATCGCTAGTTTCCACATCGCATTTTCTTTATCCCGAAACCAAAACCAGCCATTTCCAATCCGTGAAAGGGGCGGAGAGAAGTTTTGCATGAGTAGGAGGGACCGCCGAAAGCAACATGAAAACAGCTGTTGACCAGTCCCCAGCCGGTATCTGTGACCTTTGAAGGGCGGAAAAAGGCGGTAACATGAGAAGACAGGCGAAGACAGCCAGGGCAGAAAAAAAAAATTAAAATAAAAATCTGTGTTGTACTACTGTTTCGTTTGAATATCAGTGAATGCTATTAAATACAACTACTACTAGTAATACCAATAAAAATACATAATAATAATAATAATAATAATAATAATAATAATCTGCTTTTATTTTTATTGTGTAAAATATTGAAAAATACGGACGAGAGTTTGAAAGAAAAAACACACACACACACACACACACACACACACACACACTTGTCAATTACCTTGTTTCCACGATGTCTGCAGCATCGTGCTGCATTGTTCTGTCCCTGTTATGAAAGCGTGCCACATAATGTTTTCATGATTTTTGTAAAAATCCATACCGTGCCCTGGCTTGTGTCAGGACCGTCCAATGCCAGCATCCTCATACCCGACTGGCATGGTGCTGCCCAGAGCCCTGTTGTGCACATAACACTGTCGCCAGAATCAGTACCGGTACAAATTATACAAGAAGAAGTCGAATGAAATGCTATCCAGTGCCGTGGAAAAACAAAAAAAGTTGATTGCAGATTTTTTTATTAAACGGACAGAGTTGGGTAATTGTATTTTTTTATTATTATTATTATTATTATTAGTTCTGTCAAACCCAAAGCAAATTTAAAAACTTCATCTTGATGCTTCTGAGTTAACAGTTAGTCTTCCATTATAGGTATTATTTATTTATTTATTTATTTAGCAGACGCCTTTATCCAAGGTGACTTACAGAGACTAGGGTGTGCGAACTATGCATCAGCTGCAGAGTCACTTACAATTACGTCTCACCTGAAAGACGGAGTACAAGGAGGTTAAGTGACTTGCTCAGGGTCACACAATGAGTCAGTGGCTGAGGTGGGATTTGAACCGGGGACCTCCTGGTTACAAGCCCTTTTCTTTAACCACTGGACCACACAGCCTCCTTTTCTTTAACCACTGGACCACACAGGTATTGCGTAATTTTGTTATCTACACGGATTTATACGTTTCGAGGGGACCGCTTGGCATGCTGACACAGTACAGCCAAAATAAAAATTGTGCTCCCTTGTACTGGAACGGTGGGCTTGTTCTTACATGCTGAGAATTTGGGCTTCATAATGTTTCTGTGTAGGCCAACACGTTGAAGTACTTTACGATAGTAACCAAATGTTTAAAACTAAAAGTTAATATCTTTAAAGTGGTTAAAACATTCATACGTTCTTTATTAGTATTCTAGTTTGTTTACATTTGCAAGCCTTGAGTTTGATCGAAGTTCAATGTAATGGAGCACTGAGCCTTTAAGAAATGAATAATTTGAACAGAAGTAGGTGACGTCACAGATGACATGCGAGTATGTCCATGGACTTAAAAATAAAAATGTACCATAGTCCTAGCTTACTACAAAGAAACAAATATATTGTACACAACCTTACTACTTTTGGTTCGTTGCCCCCTTTAAAAGTACAGACCCAGGACACAGAAATTGATTTTTAAAACGCTGACGCCCTATTTTTTAATAAACAAACAAACAAAAACAAAAATAAACACCTAGCTCTAATGAGCACTAACTAAACACAACGCAGGTCCCTGACTAACACGCAGGATGGCTAAACCGTTTACCTGACAAATAACAAAATAAATCACACAGGTTTCACAAATAAACCACACCAGCTTTAACACTACCTTTTCTTTCTTTTACAGTTGAACACAACTCCCAACCGGGCTCTTCACTCTTCACTCTTCACTCTTCACTCTTCACTCTTCACTCTTCACTCTTCACTCTTCACTCTTCACTCTTCACTCTTCACTCTTCACTCTTCACTCTTCAGCAGCCCCAAACAGACTGGCTGCTTTCTTTAAATACCCTGCACCTGGCTCTAATTTACAATGATAGCCAGGTGCAGGGGATCATTACTAATAAAACAATTAACAAATTAAATTAAACAATTAACCCAATGAAGGCTTTTCACCCTGTGAACTTCTGGTAGATGTAGTCCTTTTTCCCCCAGGACTACACTCTCACAATATATATCTAAAAAGCTTTACCATCACTGAGAGACACTGCTCCATGTAAAGCTCTCTGTGAGTAGAAAAGAGTTTATTTATACGTATTGCTTTATTAAACATTTAACTCGATCTGTGGCAAACAAAAAAAAAGGCTAAAGAAGAAAACGGTCTTGTGCGTGTTTCGTTTAAGGCTGCAACAAACACAACATATATTAGGATAATAATAGGAATAATACATATTTGATACTGTAAATTATTAATTTTAAATTATTCAGTGTTGTGTGCAAGTGTTTGCTATATGAGGTCAGTGGAGCGTCTTGAGGCATGTATTGGTTTTTGCAAATATCAGGATGTTTATTGTTATTTTTTTTGTTAATACGCGATAGCTTTTGACAACTTCGAAGTTGACTATAAAATTCGGTCCTGCGAAAGTCTTGCGATGTGATTTATAGCTGGAATTGAGTAGATTTGGTTGGACGATAGCAAACCACTCCCCCTTCTCAACCCACTTGTAGTCAACAAGCGATAGCTGCTTTTTGAAGAGCAAAAAGGGCTTGTTTTGGTTCCGCAAGATTTAGTTTGGAATTTTTCTTGTGTTTTGTTACCGCGAATGCTTTCGCGTCCTCGTTCGCTAAATGCTAACTTTGATTTGGTCCAGTCCTTAGTCTGTAGATGTATAGAAGTACAGATCTTCATATTCGAAGGATTTTTTTAAAAAATAGTGACACTGTGGTTACTTGTTTAAAACTGTGTTCTCTTAACACATGAAAATCTGCTTTTAGTCATTTGGGACATCATTGAAAAACAGGGTGTTAACATTACAAAAACCTATAATCTTCATTTCCTCAGCCAATCAGGTTAGTAAGTAACATGGACATTATTTAATTAAGACAATTCATATTAAGAGGGACTTTTGAAGTGATCTACAAGGACAGTAGTCACATTTTGACAGTTCCCATGATATCTCCTACATTAGCAATACATCATGGTTAATGAAATTATGAGGACATCATATGGTAAAGAATCAGTACACCAAGTTTCATCACAACAGGATCACAAGAAAAAACTGTTTGTGCATACTTAAGGTAGGTTATATAAGTGAGAACCTCCACGTTCAGCACACATTTAGAACTTCAAAAACTACAGCCTGAACATATTCGAGGGAATCTAACTACAGTCAAAGTAACTCTTGGTATTTTTATTTTAAAAAGGAGCAGTACCTGCTGATCTCAGGAATGATTTGCACTTGGCCAGAGCAAACAGAAGAGGAGGCCAGCTGTAAACAATGTACCCACCCTGAACAAGAATGTGCACCACTGAGTGACAAACTACTAAAGGATAATCTGCATAGAAAATCACTAACAAAAATCATTTCAATGTAATTCACCCTTGGGTTAACACTACATGTTTAATATTTAACTTTTAAACACTCATAAGATGTTCAGTAGTAACAAAAAAAACAAAAAAACATTATTTTAAAATAAAATGTCTTTGACTAATTGCATTCCCTCACCACAACAATTTCCCACAATAGCTCAGGAGAATTGAAGGTCAATGGACACCTTCTGATCCCATAACCAAGCCTTTTTATACCAAGGATGTCAACCGGCCTCTGGAGGACAAAGGCCAGCCTTGCAGGTGACTGCTTGAGCTCAGCAAGAACAACGAGGAAAAACAATCCCTGCCGGTTCCGCCTACCTAACCCGCAGGAGCACCAGAGCCAATGAGACGCTCCCTTTGGAATCCCCAATGAAGACCTGCAGGGTTTTTTTTTCCCATCTTCACACTTTGCTCTACATTCACCCCAAAAACACACAAGGCCTTATTGTACAAATAAAAACATTAAAAAGTTTAGGCAAAGTATATATGTGTTTTAAATCAAAGGCTTGGCTTTTCTGCTAATGCAGTGATGTGAAATAATGCAGGTCACAAAGCAATTTTTTATTTGAATCCATCTCCCAAATTTCTTTTGACTACTTTTTCAGTTTATTTTATTATTTCAAAATGTAGCACTATTGAGTTTATAGTTTAATGTTTAATAGTTATGGATGATTCTAGTACTTCTGAATTTCTGACATTTTTCAGTTGCTCTATTGTATTTTATACCTTGCTATTCTCTGTTTTAAATAGTTTTAATCAAATACATTGTGCTAAACCCATTGTCAGGCTGATGTAACAAAACGCTTTAAAAGGCTTTAAAGATCATTGGAAAAAATAAGATAAACGGTCAGGGTTTACATAAGCTGAACTCAAAAACATCACGTACCATTGTGAAACTTACATTAATGAGATAAAAGTCTATCAGTGCTTAATTATTACATGTATTGTACATGAAGTTCAGGCATTATCACCCAGACGCAGAGTAGATTCTAATCGTCAACAGTGTTCTGAAATAACTGCAATCAAGAATACTGCTGACAAGTTTGCTGACTTTTTGGATAGGTCTCTACTAGCTTTGCACAGTAGGATGGTGACATTTTTGCCCATTCTTCACAGGAAAATTGCTCCAGTTCTGAAAAGTTTGTTGGGGATCATCGATGGACTGCAATCTTCAAGTCTCACCATAAATTCTCGATTGGATTCAAGTCAGGACTTTGACTGGACCACTCAAGAACATTAATTCTCTTCTTGTTCAACCACTCCAATGTGGCTTTGGCTTTGTGCTTCAGGTCATTGTCCTGCTGAAATGTGAATTTCCTCCCATTTCAGAGTCTTGGCTGACTCAAACAGGTTTTCCTCAAGGATTCGCCTGTACTTTGCACCATCTGTTCTCTGCCACCACCATGCTTGACAGATGGGATGGTGTTGACTGGGTAATGTGCAGTGTTGGGCTTGCGTCAGAAGTAATGCTTAGAATTTAGACCGAAAAGTTCAATTTTTGTCTTGTCTGAACACAAAACCTTTTTCCACATGTTTGCAGTATCAACTACATGCTTTTTCGCAAACTCCATACGTGCTTTAAGATGAGGCTTTTTGAGTAATGGCTTCTTTCTTGCCACCCGTCCATACAGACCAGCTTTGTGTAGGGAACGGCTTATTGTTGATGTGTGAACACTGACTCCCATCTCAGACACAGAACTTTGCAGATCTCTCAAGGTCATTGTTGGCTTCAGAGAGACATCCCAAACCAGTTTCCTGCTTGCCCGGCTGCTCAGTTTGGGAGGGCGGTCTGATCTGGGTAGTGTCTGGGTGTTATGATGCATCTTCCACTTCTTAATGATGGACTTCACTGTGCTGAGAGGGAAATTAGCGCCTATGAAATTTTCTTGTACCCTTCCCCTGCTCTGGGCCTCTCTATCACTTAATCCCTGACTTGTTTCGAAAGCTCCTTGATCACCATGGTTGCTTTGTTGGATCACTATGTGAGTTGTAGCTTGAAAAACTGTTGAGCGTGAAAAACCCAGCAGCGTTGCAGTTCTTGACACACTCAAACTGGCGCACCTGGCACCTACTACCATACCCCGTTCAAAGGCACTTACTCTAAATATTTTTAGTCTTGCCTATTTACCCTCTGAATGGCACACATACACAATCCATGTCTCAATTTATATATATATATATATGTAAACCTTTTTTTTAAAATTATGCCTCAATCCTAAAATTCTAGGTGATGCAAGCACACATTCTCCAGAACAAAAGGATACCCAGCATGGCATTAAAATATATATATATATATATATATATATATAAAACAGCTTTCTCATAATTATTCGTTTGACACGTTAGAAAATAAACTAAATCGTACAGATGTCAAATCTCCTTGGATGTCTTTTCTTTAAAATCACAACATTTCGATCTGGACGGCCGTAGTAAGAACGCCATTCAAGCCTTTAGTACTGAATGCGTTGTTGCGCTGAACCTTAACTATGCAGGGATTGTCTAAGAGAAAAAACTAAACAGGTTTAGGTTTTGAAGTAGGTTTGTCCGTTCAAGAAGTATTCACATCAGTGTGTATTAAAATGCAGTAAGCAGTTTTGTTAGTGTTTACTATGATTGGCCCCCAGCAAGCAAGCAAGCTGCCTGTCTGCCACTGCCCCTCTGAGTTCAGTTCATGCACTGAGCCAAAGAGTCTGTGCACTGGTGGTGAGAATAAACAATGGTTTTGCGGGCAGTTAATGGCACACGCTTCGGAGGACAGCATGTGTTCGTCTTCACCCCTCCTGAGTCAGCGCAGGGGTGGTAGTGGTGAGCTGAGCTAAACAAAATAATTGGACACTACTAAATTGGGGAAAAAATAACAAAAAAAACTAATTGGCGACTACTAAATTTCAAATGTACATAACAGAAAACATACAATAATTGTTTTACATTTTTGTAGTTTTCCTTTTCAGAAAAACAATACATTCAAGCTGCAGTATATTATTAAATAAATAAGTAAACCAATTTTCATATCTACAAAGTAAATGAACAATTCATTCAGCAGTAAGAAGTTCTTCCAGCCAATTAGTAGCCAACAGCGCCGGAGCCTTTCTAAAAGTGGCTGGGCCAAGTTCTACAGTTATTTACTGCTTCAGACACCAATTACCTGAAATAGTAACAAATGTTTCAACATGTTTCAACAGTTTTATAGTGTTTCAAGATGACGAATGTAGCAACATTCGCTACCACACATACTCATTCTTTCCCATATGATTTGTTAAAAGCTTCATGTACCTCTGTAGAAGCTGGTGGCACAGCTAGCGAAACGTTAGGATTATTGTCTATCAACACAGTTCCGGTGTCATCTTAATTTGTGGATTCATTTGACTGAGATGATGAGAATGATGAGATTCAAGGTATTAAAAACATATATATATATATATATATATATATATATATATATATATATATATATATATATATATATATATATATATTCTTCTCACTCGCTGTTAAAAGTGGGTGAGATGTTGGGTGGCAGCCCTCCCCCCCCTTTTTAAAAAGTGTGTGGGCAGTGGCCCGTTGGCCCACCCGTCTCTGGCGCCTATGTTAGTAGCGCACTACAGCCAAAGTATAGGGACTATTTTGCATTGGCGGAAGGATGCATTCAATAAAACATAATTAAAGTTTTAAAAAGTAGTGCTTTTTGTTTTATTTTTGTAAAATTATACTTGTAAGCCATTTTCTAAGTGCAATATCGCACCTGAGGCATGGGTTATATCAGTGCCCCCCACACCTTCTCCTTTGTTATTGCTTACATATATGGTCATTCCCTGATGTATGCGCCTCTCCTTACTGTGAAAACAAAACTAAACACTGCATCCATATGTGGCAATGTGCCCCGCCCCTGTGTGCATGTGTGTGTTATATGTTGTATGTTGCGGGTGGTGTGTTCGGTGAGTGGAGAACGGGTGTGGAGAGGAGAAGAAAATAAATTAAATAATAAGTGTTTGTACTCGCCGTGTTTGTTTGTATAGTCCGTTTTGTTTATCCCTTTTATTTTGGCTCAAGTGCCGTGTCCTGCTTTTGTGTTCTTTTATTTTGATTATTAAATGCTGAGCGTGATCACGCGCTCAGCTTCACCAAAACCCCAAGTCTCTGTGTGTTACTTCCTGTTTCTGGTCTGACGTCACCCACTGCGGCCGTCTTTGTGAACGATAGAATTCACTTCACAGAAAAATCTTCAAACTCCCTACATATATGTCGATATTTTAATACCAGCTTGCAAGACAACCTTTATATAAACAACAATTTTCAAACAACGGTGTTTAACAAGTCATTGATAAACTGTATCATTACCAATTTTTCCAACAATGGGTTTTGCTGTGTATCATTTTGTTCAATAGTTTGAGTTTACTGTCTCTCATTTTCGGCACTATAAATTCATTTTTATTTGAATATTTAATTTCTCAAATCTAATAATGTCAAATGCTAGTCACCCCTCAAAATAAGTTTGAATCACACTTGCATGATTCTCTATGCTCTCCATGTGCCAGTGCTTTTACAAGGTGAGCCACTAGGGTCCCCTCCAGAATGTATTTTTTTTTGCAGTTTTCTTTTTAAAATTAGTGTCCAACAATTATTATGTTACCCCAGTTTTCTCCCAATTCGGAATGCCCATAAACTTTTCCCCTCAATGCAGCAATTCCCCACAGAGCTCAGGAGACCAAGCCAGCTTTCCTTTTTTACCCAGGAACTCGAGAGCGGATGTCAGTGAGCGCCTGGCCTAGGGTGACCAACCATCCCACATTGTGTGGGACAGTCCCAAAATTGGACCTTTTAGCACAAGTATAGTCAGTTGAGTTTGAACAGTTGGTATAGCATTAGAGAATAGTTTTAAAAAAAATGGATCCAAAAATCAAAAAAACATTCTGCAGCTACAACAAAGAATGGGAGATAACATACATCGGATGAACAGACTCTACAAATAGCAATTTTCCTCTTTGTAAAACAAAAATGCATTAAAATGTTTTTTTTTGTTGTTTTTTTTTAATTGCAGGTGTACCGTGTTTAAACAGGTTTAAAAAAGGTGCCGTTAGGCACAGAAAACAATGTGCTGGGGAGGATTTGTTTGATGATTTTACCACACAGATTTTAGCTACGCATTATGTTTAATTATATTAATTTTATTAAAATATATGAGGAATGTTCTTTTTCCTGTTGATTTGTATGTATAAGTTTCATTTATATCCAAGCTGAAACGTGTTGACAGACTTTTTACGTTTTTCTCAACATGGAAATTGTGCTATATAAAATTGTAGAGACACTAAAACCAAATTTATTTTTGTGCGAAACTAAAGAGTTGTGGGCAAACCTAGGTGCTCTGCAGCAGTATAACATTATATCATTTTTTTCCCCTCCTATATTTTTTCTTTTCTTTTGTCAGTATGTCATACCATCGTTTTCTTTTCTTAGCGGTATGCATACCGGCACATACCGCCTGTAACAGGGAGCGATCTGGACTGGCCGTCTGACGTATGCACGATGCTGCAGGGTGGCAGTCCCGTGGGATCTGCCTGCCAGTCATGGCAGTGACACAGAGAGGTGGGGAAGAGGTTGCGTGAGCTTTCCCCCTCTCTGAGTGGCTGGGAGGTGGGTCTTGGGGGGGATTGCTGGTCCTATAAATTAATACTTTGTTGTTTCCTCAGATCTGCCCCTTTAGACCTGTACAACGAGCAAGCGGTCACGCTGCTCGGCAAGACCAGCTGACGGACGGGAGAAAAACTTCCACAAAGAAACTTAAAGGAAAGAATCTAAAGAGATAGAGAGAAAGTGGGGAATCCTTGGGCAGACCACGACAGTGTTTTTAAACCTAGCTGAGGAACAGCAGAGAAGGACGGAGACCCGAGTCGTACGGGTAGCGGTGACTGGGGAAATTCACGCTGCAAAGTGCAGCACCTTTATTTTGTAGTTTTCATTACTGTGTTTTATTTTCGCTGTTTCTTTTTGCCTTTTTGTTTTCATTATTTTTGAGCACCGGCGAGTGCACCTGAACTGTACCGAGTACCCTGCCGTGGTATTCCCGTAGGTTCTGGATACCATAGTTGGTAGCCAGACCACGGACAACAGCGCCCTCTGCGGGCTAAAAGAAATCAATACAAATCATAAGATTAAATCAAATAAACCTGAGCACCTGTGTGGTGTTTCGACTACAATTTCTGTCTCCTGTGTCAGTGAATACCCACACCCTTCCACACCGCCCCACTTTAACCACTGCAGTTGTAATGTATGTAGTTCAATTATGTAGTTCAATTGCAAATGCACTAGGAAGGAAAGGGTTAAGTTTTTTCAGATATGTAACATTGATAATACTGCGCAAGTGCACAACAGTTCATTGCTGTAATGTGTTTCAGTAGCATTTCGTAAAACAACTAAAACAACTTTGGTCTCTTGTGTCTTTATTCTGTTGTATAACGAAAACACAAAATGAGGATTTTATAAGAGTTGCATTAGATTATATCCCAGTATCCCGCAAAGTCGTCATGATGTCCTGAAACTGGACCCTTGTTAGTTGGTCACCCCAGAATGGCCAGCAGGGTTCTGAGGAGAAACAGTTCCTGTCGGTTTTGCCTTCCTAAAGGTTGCCACAAACCAGACGCGATGCGATTTTTCATTGGGCGACAAGATACTTTCACTGCAACATGACCACACACACCAGAAGCGACAAATAGGCGATGCGAAAGGTTTGAAAACTACCAGATCTATACAACTATTAAAAATTGCTATTGACAAAACTATGATCAAGACTGGCACAAATTCGTCAACATAATGTTGAAATTATGAGTGTCTTCTCTAACGGTATTTCAGCATATATGGCAGGGGTCTCCAACCTTTTTACTATGAAGAGCTACTTCTCAGTTGCAAAAAGCCACGCTAAAAATAAAGAAAAATGTTATTCTTACATAGATTTCAATGTAAGACTTGACACTGCATGCTGTCTACCAGCCCAGCAAAATCTGGCTTGTAATTAGAAAGTGCAACCCTGATGGAGTCATTCAGATGTTCGTCAATCAGACGGGTTCAAAATTTTGATTTGATAAAGTTCATGTCTGAAAAGGCAGATTCACATAGATAAGTGGAACCAAATAACAACGCCACTTTCATTGCTGCTGTGCAGAGATTTCTGTATTTGTCCTTGTCCACTAAAGTCCAGAAGTCAGACACTGGGTATCTTGCTTTCAACTGAATATCGTTTTGAAGATTAAGAATCTCCATTTCCAGTGCAACACAATCCAGATTAAACAATGACCCCACTTACTCAGAAATGTCACGTACACCCACATCCATATAGGGATTCGAAGCAAACATTACATGGTTCCAGCTGCTGAAAATCATGAAATCTGTCATTAAATTCTTGCCTAAGTCAGGTCAAGCGATTGCAGCATTTACTGGGTCTGCTCAAGAGATCGCAGTATTTACTGGGTCTGGTCAAGAGATTGCAGTATTTACCTGGGGTCTGGTCAAGAGATCGCAGTATTTACTGGGTCTGGTCAAGAGATTGCAGTATTTACTGGGTCTGGTCAAGAGATTGCAGTATTTACCTGGGGTCTGGTCAAGAGATCGCAGTATTTACTGGGTTTGATCAAGAGATCGCAGTATTTACTGGGGTCCAAAAGTTCTGCACGGCTTCAATTCCCTCCAACGTTTGTTTCACAACTGGAAAATGCTGGATTTTTTTCTTCTGCAGCTGTTGCACCCAATAATCCAACTTTGATTTAAAAGCCTTCGCAGCACTAATCATCATGTCTGCAATTGTTTTTTTGTTTTTTTTTACTGCAATTCACAGTTCAGGCTGTTTCATTTCTCTGTGACATCAGTTAAAAATGCCAAGTCAGGCAGCCAATACACTCTGTTAACTGTGCACAATTTTCATTTCTTGACTCCAAGAAAGTTGTAATTTCTGACACAACAGAAAGAAATTGGCGCAGTACTCTCCCTAAGTCACCTTATTTCAGAGTGAAGCAAAAGATCGCCATACTCGCGGAAACTTCATCGAGTAGTGTTTGAAACTGACGGTGTTGTAGGGCACGAATTGAGTTAACTATTTTTACAACAGGAGTCATAACGTGGTCAAATCCCATTACTTTGCCGTAAAGTGCCTGTTGATGTAAAACACAGTGGTAGTTGAGAAAAACAGGGAAAATTGGGGTTTGTCTTGCAACATGCGGTGAAACCCACATGACATCCAGTCTTTGCTGGGGCTCCATCCGTTGCTACTGAGACAAGCTTTTCTAGCGGTATGTTCTTTCTAGCAAAACAATTTTTAACCTCATTACAGATATCTACCCCTCTGGTTTTAGCTTTTAATTGCAATAATGCTAAAAACTATTCTTTCACGCTAAAGTTCTCAAACACCATTCGAACAAATACAGCCAGCTCCTTGCTGCAGTGTTAGCTCCCAGTTGCACATCAGTTATTGCAGACATTATTTCTGACTTGTTTTTTAAATCTTTGAATAACGACCCAGCCATGACAGTCTTTGCGCCTTTTACCAATGCACTGTCTGTAAATTATGTCTTGTTTTTTGCTAGAAAGTAAGCAACTTGGAAAGAGGCTTCTGTTACAGCATTTGCTTTTTTCACTGGTTTGGTAAAAAATGACTGCTGTTTCTGCAAAGTCGGCTTTAGTTCACTTACTTTTTTGACTCAGAGATTGCTTCCTGCAGGAAATGTTTTTTCAGAATCTTTATGTACTATTGCGTAGTGCCTCTCACCATTGCTATTTTTTCCAACTGCAACTCCCACACCGCAAATCAGGCAAATACACTTGTCTTTTACTCTTGTAAACAAAAACTCATTTTCCCAAAAACTCATTTTCTGCTGTATTACAGTTGTTCTCTGATTCTGTTCCCTTTACACAGCGCCCTCACAGGTCGTGAGGGAGATTTATCACCAAGAATCATTTTGTCTCTGTCACAAGGTTCTATTCATTTTGTCGCATCGCTGCACAGTTTCTGGTGGGTAGCAGCCTAACCCACAAGAGCGAAAGAGCCAGTGAGCCAATGTGATGCTCCCTTCTGGCTTACTGGCCTACTTCACACAGCCAGGACGCAAACCTGCGCTGCACGACTCCCCCTGCGCACCAGGCGGCTGCGCTTCTACCAGGTTTTGAAAGAAGTATTGCCCTCATTCACTTTCTTTGATACATATAATATACCCAACCTGTTAGAATGTTTTTATTTTAATGAGAAGTAAGGAAATATTTTCTTTGGAAGGACATTGTCAATAACAATTATTAGAAAAAGGTAGATGATTTTACCACTAGGTTGCTTTCAAACTTGAACTTGATCAAACCATTGGGTTGGCAATCCATCCATTGTTAAACCATCAAGTTTTCCAGTCAATGTGAACTTTTTTCTGTGTTGCCCAGTTACGAAAAGCGGCTAACTTTTTTTTATACATGGTTCTTCTTTGTTTGCTTCTATTCTGTCAATGTCAGTAGCACTGAGATAGAGGTCTCTTGTACTCACTGTTTCCGTTTCGTTCTCTTTTTTTGTAAGTGTTTCTGGTGTTGAATGTCTCTGTCTTCCCTCCAAGAATGCATGAATGCTGGAGTCAGCAAACAAAACCTTTTTACCCATTGCTTATACTGTAATAATGCAATGGCTTAGAGTAGTGGTTTTCAAACTGGGGGGCGCAGACTATATCCTGGGGGGGTGTTAGAAGGTTCAGGATTTTTCTATTTTTTATAAAGTATAACGGGTGAAGAATGTATTTTGGCTTTATGGTGGCTTTGATTGGATCGTCAATAATACTTCCACCAATCAGAGGGTTGCATACAGTGCTCGTAGCGATCCCACCCTCTGGCAGACTGGTATACAGAACAGGTTAAAGAAGCACCAGATGGGGGAAAGAATGTGTCAGATGTCAAAGTGGATATGAGAATGGCAGTTATGAAGCCAATTTGCTTGAAAACATTAGAAGTAGACCGGACATTTCCATCAATGGATTTAAAAAATCTGGAATTGATCTGATGCGATCAGAAACCCAGAGGCAATGTAAACTGTGCCTGCTACTGCAGTAGGACTTTTCTTTTTTATGTTAAGCATTTTGGGTTTTCTTTTTTTTTACAAGGGTTTAATTAACAGCCAAAATTGTTTGTGTCAGACTTGTTGAACGTCTGTAACAAAATGGTTGATTGCTATTGTCGATACGTTATAGCTATGACTACTGAAGCCACCCACCGTGCAAGTATTGCAAAGTCCATATACTGTGATCATTCCACTGTGTTATGTTGTGAACCATAGCTAAGTTTTAAAACAGAGATAGCAAATGCTTATCATAAAAGTTTACTGGTACCTTAAAATTAAGGGCCATATAAGAACGATAAATACTCTAACTGATTAGAAGGCCTTCTTTGTTGTTCTCCAAGTTGCTGCAGTGACATTTTAAGTGCTATAACAAGTTACTGTGAATGAAATACAGTTTGAGCAGACTTATTTCATTTAGTAAACATTTATTTGAATGTTTTTGTAATTAAAAGTATAAATGCAAAACTGTGTGGCATTTTTCTTTGTAAACGTGCTAAGTGAAAAACGCCAATTCAAAAAACGTTAAAATCCCCCAAGGTAGCAAATCTGCCGCGCTTAATACCAGCCAAAATTTCCCGTTATACTGTATATATTAACTTAAAACAAATCTTTATGCCAACACCTCCAGGCATGTCAGAGTTTGTAGATGGCGCTGTGTGCTTGCATATTTTTGGATGACGTCCACTGCCATCCGGTTTGTTGTTTATCAGCTTACTACGTGGTGTGCACATTAGTAAGCGTTGGTCACAATCGGTAAACTGTAATTTGCAGTGTTAAGTTTGCTCTTATTGGTGGCTTATTGGTGGCTGGTTCGTGCAAAAGAAAAAAAAAACCACAAAAGCGGTGACTCCAGAGGTATGTTGGATTTTTTTTTTATTGGTATAAAAAGTATCACAGACAAGAGGAAGGGGGGGTGAGGTCCAAAAAGTTTGAGAATCACTGGCTTAGAGCACGAAGTACCCAATCATGACACATACATTTCTGAACCCATTTTCGAATTCTTTATGAATCGTTCACCAGCTTCCAGTATACTGATCAACCTTTCTGCTAACTCAGGACATCACCTACCTTGACAAGCCTCCAGGCCTCTGCAATGATTGCATACTGTATGCGATTCAGGGCAAAGCCATCAATCTCCCGTCTCAATCTCACTGGGGACTGCCCGACCTCCTTCATCAATGAGTAGGTCCTCTCCATCACTGCAGCATCAGTTTCTGGATGAGGCACCAGCTCAACTAGCTTCACATAATAGGGGGGGTTCACCTAGGAATGGGGACACAAGCACACAAGCATGCCGTTTAGAAGGAGTTCTAAACCTCTTGGTCTGCTGAAGACATTGGAAAGTAAGTTTCTTCAGTTAAACTTAGATTTTATGATTGTGTGCTAATCTTTACCAACAGATTTTTGTTCAGCAGCATAAAAAATAGCAAATCTGTGTCTATATAGTTGGTGTACAGTATTGGGCAAAATTAAAGAGGGTTCCACTAGGTCCCATTCCTCTTGTTTCTGTGCTACCTACTGGCATTGTTTCATTCAAGACAACAGCGTGGTCATAACACTAGTCTGAGCTATCTAAATAAATAGGTGTCTGTTTTCAACTGTCAGTATTGGGTGAGAAATATTTACAGCTTACAATCAGTGCGTTTACATGGCCAGTAATATTCCACTAGCATTCAGAATATTGAATAATCTGAATATATATTCCGCCATGTAAACAGCATATTCGGAATATGAAGAGGAATATTCCACCTCTGCATATTCGGAATATTGGAGGTGGCATATTCCACTAGTTTGCGGAATACTAGTGGAATATAAAGCCATATAAACCACATATTCCAACTATGAAGCGTAACCCACAACAGACACGGGCAATAACAAATACCCACAGCAGTAAACATAACGGCACGTGCGAGAAAATACAGCTACTTTTGGTCTGATGAGGAGACATCACTTTTATTACGGTTTTTAAAACAGTGATGTGCAGAAATGTTTAAAAGGATGGCGCAAAAATCATGAAGGGGGATTTGAAAGAACTGTTCAAGTTCATCCTCGCTGTAAAGTTTTAAAAGAACAGTACTATAAAGCAAAATAAAAAAAACAGAACAGAAGTGGGGCAAATCTATCAATTTTTCCTTACTTCAACCTTATGAATGACTGGGTAATCGCCCTTTGTCTTCAACGATCCAGTGTAGCATGCAAAAATGCATACCATGAGATAGAGCTTCAGAGCAGCAGTGTGTCTTTAACATGTGAATATCACGCGATGTAAGGGGAGACAATGGAAAAAACCTTGAGTTTAACATTTTAAAACTAGAAGAAACAACAAGCACATATTGTACATGTTCCTCTGCAAACTTTTCCCACATCTGTACTTTTGCTGTAGGTGTGCTTGGTCACACAACTTTTGGCTTGTATTACAAAATTGATGATAAGTGTTTCAAAAACTAGATGCTGTATTCAGTGTTTTATCAAGTGTAGCTCTGTATATAACTACTAAGTAGCAAAAACTACAAAACAAAAAGGAAAAATGTATTTATTATGTAAGGGGTGCACTATCTCACAGGATGCACTTTTGCACTGGCGTGGTGTGGACATCGGGTTTGAAGAAGAAAGTTACCCTGACCAGCTGACTGACAAGACTGAAGGAAAATAATCCTATCAGCATGTCATCACATTATAATATATTAGCCATCACATACATATTATCTATTTATTTATTTATTTTTCAAAATGTCTAAAGTGCCACTCACCAGTAGGTATCAGGGCGCTGTATAGATACAATTTATAATGCTCTTACAATTACAAAAGAGTAAAAAAGAATATACATAAAACAAATATCAATACATGCTACATCTGCAAATATACAACTCAATTTAAAAACAGCATGTGGCACAGTGGTTTGTAGTGTGCAGGTGTAATGGTGATGTGATTAGGAAACAGATGACAGACAACAAAGTTCACGATCCAAACAGATTTTATTTAGTAAATCCTGGTCTGGTGATCACAAAGAATAATCCCAGGCAATACACAGCAATGTATATTGCACTGCTCCAAAACAACGGGTTGCAGTCCTGAAATAATAGGACACAGTTTGTAAATGATAAACACAGTAGAACACACACAAAGACACACACGTTCACAAGTCCAGAGTGAGTGCTATAGTGCTCGTGGTGAAATTTATTTGTGTACAATGGTGCAGTGTTGTCCAGGTTTAGTGCTGACCTGTAGCGACAGATCACCTAGCTACATCCCTTTATGCACCATCAGTCACGCCCTCTTGGTTGGCGAGTGCAACCGTTTCTCCTCCAATCCGAGGTTGCCACATCGTTTCCCTTCCGGGTCGATGACTTGGTGTACCGTAGCTCCGTCCCCTTTCTAGATGTTCGACTTTCACCTAACCCTGGGAATGAGTTGTCAAGCCATCCAGTCCGGGGCACTCTGTTCCCTTTACACAGCACCTTCACAGGTCAGGAGGGAGATTTATAACCAAGATTCATTCTTTCTCTGTCACAAGTATATATTTATTTATTTATATAAAATTACAGCTCTCAATAACATAAATTCAATCAAATGCTCTTTGAAAAGGCAACTATGCATGTGATGACATTATACTCAACTCATCTTCAATCTGTCTCCTTGTTATATTAATAAAGACATAAGCGTGCATGTCTGCGTGAACACATTGCACTGAATTAAGACCCACAAGCATCTACACAATCTCAAAATATCAGATTCCATATCTTAAAAAACAGAAATATACATCCACACCACCAGCTCTTTGCAATAAAAAACAAACTATTCTACTACAATCAGCACTCTTTTGGTTTGCAGTGGACAGCAAGTTACACATACGTTAATGGCATAAAAGGAATATTCCGTTACCATGTAAACGCAGAATATGAAAGGAATAAGAGAATTCCGCCTGCATGTATACAGAACATTCGGAATATTCTCGTATTCCAAATACTTAATATTCTGAATACTTGTGCCATGTAAATGTACTGAGTCATTAACTTGTGTGAGACAGCAGGGAGGGGGTTAATTCCTCCCTATAGGAAAACATGTGCATAGGCACATTTTTGGTTTCTTTTTGTTAATTGTTTAATTGTTTTGTTAATTGGTTTATTGTTTAATCATTACCTGCACCTGGCTATTATTGAAAATTAGAGCCAGGTGCAGGGTTTTAAAAGGAGAGCAGTCAGGCCGCTCTGGGCGGCTGCTGAAGAGGGTAGAAGCCCGACTGTGCTGGTGTGTGGTGGTACAGCCGTAATTTAAAAGAAAAAAAAAGGTAGAGTGAGTCCTTTTTTGTGTGTGTGATTTTGTTTGTTTTGTTTTGTTACAGGTAAACAGCTTAGCTGTCCTGTTGTTTAGTTTAGGTTCCTGTTTTGTTTTAGTTATTGCTCAAAGAAGAGCTAGGTGTTTGTTTTGTTTATTTTGTTTTGTGTGTTTTCATTAAAAATTGCGCAACTGCGCTTTCAAAAATCCATTTCTGTGTGTTGGGTGGGTGTTTTTAAAGGGGCAACAAACCGCAGAGAGGGTGGCTCTTTTACACTTGTCATAAATAAATAAGGTAGGGTGTCTATTTCCTTATGACAAATGTTTGTAGAGTGAGTGAGCTGATAACAGATTGTTCCTTTTAACAGGTTTTGAACTCCTTGCATTAAACTCTGCTCCACAAACCTCTTTATCTGTTGATTTGAGAGAACATGAGACAAAACTAAGAATCCAGCTCACACAGAACTGGAAGTTTTCCAGTCCATCCACATTTTTGAAAAAAAGTATTTAGTAACTAGTAAGTACTGTATGTGGTAAAGTAAGATAGTACTGTATTTGGATGTGTCTGTTTGAAATGTTTCCATAAACGTTTTTTTAAATGTGTGAATTTTGTGCACATGAGGTGAAGGACAATGAAACCACTCTCCAATGCACCTCAATCCTAACCTGAGCCCCATTCACACACAAATGCCGCTATTCAGACGTTTAAAAAATGATTTAAAATACCCCTTCACACAGCATGAAACTGCACAATCTATGCCGGTATAATACCATCATAACCCTTTCACACAGCCAAAGGGATCCTGTGAGTGCAACTTTCAAACCTGTCAGTCAACAGATCGTAAAAGTCTACAATAGAATAGGTCCAATTAAAATCTTATTAAAAGATGTATTTCATTTATTTATGTCTAACCTATAATCGTTTTCCTACACATTCAATGATGAATACGCATTTGTATCAAAATACTGTGTGGGGAAAAATGACTCAGAAGTATAAGAATCTTAGGCTTAAACAAAAAGAGATGACATAGTAATGATGCAAAATATATACAGTAGTAATAATTACAATTTAATACAAGGATCTGCCAATGTAAGTACAAAAAAAATATTAAAGGTCACAGGAGACCGTTTCTTACAAAGTTGTTTGTCAAGTTCTGAGAACCATTCAGGATATTTAAGAAATAATCCTGAATGGATACTTTTAGCGTCACTAAAGGTTAGCACATTTCCTTTAATTACGTAATGTTCACTGGACTGCTTAATGGAACTTATACTGTTGTTTGTATTTCATAACACACTAACGTAATAAAAAGAGGAAGAGCTATTTTTCTACAGTATGTACATTGTTAAGTAGTATTTAGTGAAGTATTATTGTACAATAAGACCATTCTGACCCCACAGTGGACGCCACTCACTTCCTGTCAGAATGTCACCTTTAAACTCCTGTCCTGAAAATACAGTTAGTCAAACAAATTAGTCAAACGATGTCAAATGACATTTCCTGTAATATCTAAAGGAGGTTTACTGAGGGACTTTCTTTCATTCTTAAATGCTAATTGGCAGAGGGAACAGAGAAGCAGAATAGCGATGAATAAACAATATTTAAGCCAGGGGTATTATCAGGGGTCTTTGTGCTTGGTTTATGAAATATTTAAAGAATGGTATGTTTGTGGATGTTTCTATAACAGTGACCCAACCTTACCTAGGCTGCCAAGTAGATAGTCATTGAAATTCCAATAAATATTCAATGTCGGCATCACTGCTGCTTGTACGGGTATGGTGAAAGTGGTGATTATAGACTATTTGGACTCTGGTCCTGTCTTTTAAGGGGAAAGGCAGCAGCCACCGCCCACTGGTGATCTGGTGATGCCTGGATCAGCTGGGTGGACCGTGACGAAGCCACCCCCAAATCTGTCTTTTCTCACTACCTATTCCACCCCTCCTGGTCCAAGCTCTTGTACTCTCCAGACTGACTACTGTAACTCTCTCCTTGCTGGTCTCCCTTCAGCTCATTAAGAATCCTGCTGCCCATCTTGCATTCTCCCAACCTTGCTACTCGCATGCTATCCCTCTGCTTTGCACCCATCACTGGCTACCTATCTCTGTTTGTGGTGCTTTAAATAAAAAGTTCTAGGGATGCTGCTTATAAAATGTGGTGTGGTATTGATGAAAGTATAAGGTATGTCTTCCACAATTGATGAACCAGATTGAGATTTCAGGGATCTGTATTTCAGTGTAGATTTCAGGGATCTGTATTTCAGTGATGACCCACACACGTTACATTTTCCCCTGTTACACCTTCCAAAAGACTTCAGGAAACAAGTGACCAGGGAGGTTAAGGATGTAAAGGGGATTGTAAATATTAAGGGAGAGTGCCAATGAAGCAGTCTTTAGAAAGGGTAGGGGGGTGATCCACCAGCTGTACAAACACAACTTCTGAAAATCTGGATATGGAAGGTAGGGAGCTACCCCTAGCCAAACCTTCCAAAAACAGATGAAGGAAAGGGATGAAATGCCTAATATTCAAGGGTCCCAAAAGAATAATCAGAACTGGTCTACACAGGAAATAAAAAAGGAAACACAAACATTCACACATCCTGTCCTTCAAGTTAACAGAATGTAGACAACTCAACACAAACCAGCACATTCTTCACACAGAGAATTTAAAGATAGGGTACTGTACACAAAACAAAGCAAAACAGCCAGAATACCAGTGGTAAAGAAACACACGTTACCCACCTGTCTACATTAACAATTCATATTTTGGGAATGCTCTTTTACAGATTTCAACCCAATAACAGATTACTTTCATAGGGTTATTATGGTCACCGATAAGCAAATCTACTTATTATGACAGCAGGACAGTAGCATGTTGAGGCAATTTTTACTTTGTCATTAGTAGGAGACCTGGAAAGGTTACAGTTGGGAAGGAAAAAACTAAAATACTCTGCATATCTGAGAAACAGGCAATTTGACAGAAATAGACTTACAGAAGAATAAACACACAGAAGAGTTCATTTGTGATTTAAAAAAAAAGAATTTGTTCTACAAGTTTAACAGGAAATATAGTTTTCTTCATAGTAAAGAAAAGAAAGAACAGTTGCGTAAGTTGCATTTAGAATTTCAAGATTCATACGATTGTTGTGGGGGGAGGGAGAGAGATAAAAATGGAAAAATGTGGGGAATTTCTTGTTGTATTGTTCTATTGTTGTTTGTTCCCCATATAAAAGATTTGATTAAAAAAAGCCTCTTTTCCACTGTACCGAGCCCTCACAGTGCGGTTTAGGAGAGCCTGGGTTGTTTTTCCACTGCAGAGCTGAGCCTTGCTATTGACGTCACACGCAACGAAAGACAGTTGTTATTAATTATTGTTATTAATTAACTCAGTTTGCCAAAAGACGCACAAACAAATGTGTTCAAAAATTAATAGACCAATGGTACAGCTGTATCTTGTATCGCTATATTTTGCAAATATATTTAGGAATTTCTTTAAATCCATAAACTTAATGGATTATATTGACTTACTAAAGTTCAGTTAGTTCTGCTGAAGGGGAAAAAATAAGTTTTTAAAAATATGATTTGACTGAGATATCCCGTTTAAAGATAGCTGTTTTTTCTAGAGTTGTTTTTTGTTTGGGTGCTTAAAAAAAAGATGTGCGAGCTGTAGTTGTCTGCATGGTACAGCTGTACAGTATTTTGTTTGGCTATATTTTTGTAAATAAGTTCAGAATTGTTTTATTTTTCACATTTTTTTCTTTATATTAATATAAAATAAGTCAAGGATGAGAAATTTGGTAGAATTTTGTGTTTGTGAGTGTGTGAGTTAAGTGTACCATACCTGTGGTTTCAGTGGCGGCTGGTGAGATCTGTGGCAGGGGAGGCGGGAGCGCGAGTGGAGAATTAGTAAGTTTGAGTTGTGGCTGAACCCAACTATACGACACTTATTTGTGCTGGTGTGTGTCAGAGGAGCCTACCTGTGTATATAAGGGTGTCACAGAGCAGCTCACAGGTTGATGGTGTTAGTGTGGAAAAGGCTCCCTAGGTGGGTGGTTAGCTGAAGACGTATTATTCTCCCTCCCTTTCTCTGATCACAGGGCGTCACACAGCAGGGCAGACTGGGTGGATGGCTGTTTGAGATCTACTCTGTCTTTTTCAATCCCTTCTTTTCTCTCTCTCTCTCTCTGGTCTGTCTCCCTGTCTTTACTGTTTCACTGCTGGTAATCTACTGTAATAAACAAAATAATAATGTAATATAATCTACTGTATTAATAAAAAAATTGCATGTTTGCTTGTTTGCTTTAAATAGTTTCTTTGGAGAATTATAGTTAATTGAATATAATTAAATGATATATTAATATCACATGAGCTTCACCATAGCTAGTTCTTCCTTGTTCTGCATTTAACCACCAATGTAATTAGAAGAAAAAAAAGAGAATCCCCCAGCTAAAAATGTATTTTAACTATAATGTAGACCACATACAAATGTCCAAAAATAAGCATACAACTGTATAATTTATCATCTCAGTAGAATTGTAATAATTTCATAATAAATAATAACAATAGTAAATATAACAATTAAGCACAAATGTTATGACAACATTGAAAACTAACTGACTTATACAAACAAAAGTTGGCTTTATTAAGAATTTAATAGTAAAAATGACAATTTTAAATTTATAATAGTTAAGTTGTTGATTAAAAAAAAAAATAGCTCCTCTTCTACCTCCCTAATTACTAAGGCTTCCTCCAAATATATTAATATTTCCTAATTGGTGTAACTGCGATAATTAAAATTGTCAAGTTCAAAATTCCAATTGCATCTAGCTCGCTCTGTCTGTATCTCTCGCTCTCTCTCTCGCTCTCTCACTGTTCCGTGCTCTCGCTCTCTCTCTCACTGTTCCGTGCTCTCGCTCTCTCTCGCTCTCACTGTTCTGTGCTCTCGCTCTCTCTCTTGCTCTCTCACTGTTCCGTGCTCTCGCTCTCTCTCATGCTCTCTCACTGTTCCGTGCTCTCGCTCTCTCTCTCGCTCTCTCACTGTTCCGTGCTCTCGCTCTCTCTCGCTCTCTCACTGCTCCGTGCTCTCGCTCTCTCTCACGCTCTCTCACTGTTCCGTGCTCTCACGCTCTCTCACTGTTCCGTGCTCTCGCTCTCTCTCACGCTCTCTCACTGTTCCGTGCTCTCGCTCTCTCTCACGCTCTCTCACTGTTCCGTGCTCTCGCTCTCTCTCTCGCTCTCTCTCACGCTCTCTCTCACGCTCTCTCACTGCTCCGTGCTCTCGCTCTCTCTCACTGCTCCATGCTCTCTCGCTCTCTCTCAATCCTCGCTCTCTCGCACATGTGCAATACAGGGTCAGTGGTGCTGTCTCCCTGTACTAAAAAAATTACTGCGCTTAATCCAATAAGAGAACACTTTCAAGCACCACGTGTCTTATGCAATTTCAATGGGAAGAAACCGAGAGGAAACGCCACCATTAGAATTGCACCTGCAGAGGGTGATATACTGCTTGCAATCTCTATTTTTGTACTGTTAACACACACACACACACACATACACACAGAGACTTATACTTGTATTAATAATTGTACTATATACGTTTTGTGGTCAATTATATATATATATATATATATATATATATATATATATAAAAATGGGGAGGCGCTGCCTCCCTAGCCTCCCCTGAGAAACCTCCTCTGCATGGTTTATGTCCATTTGCTTCAAATCGTCAGAAATTCGGGCATAAACTTTCTCATTTCTGACGCCAGATCTTCCTGAACACTTGTATCTGCCCACAGAGAAACTAGAGCCTGCTTCCTCAGCATCCCATGGTTGTTTTTTTCTGTTATTACACTTACTGCCCGCCATGTTGCTTGTTGTTTGTCTATCTGGAGTGTACTAACTGATGCAATGTAATGACAAAAACCCTTAACCCCACCCCTGGCCCAGCTTGGCTCGGAACCAGATTCAGATGTCTTGTGAGACTGGAGTTTTACAGTTTGGTTCTGACTCGGCTCAACAAACACCCAGTGAAGAACCACCCGTACCCATGCCGTACCGAGGCCTCACGGGTCGGATGTGCCAGTGGAGAAGGGGTATAAGGTTCCCACTGATCCTGTCCTTTATTTGTATAATGGTATTGGATACTTTTAGCTTCTTATGAATCCATACATGAGGAACTGAACCCACTCAGAGATTGGCTATTGATTATTGTGAGTAAACAAAGAAGTTTCTTTTCTTGACGGCACATGACCTCCCAAGACCAGAATCTAACTGGAAAGGTTACCAGAGGAAGCTTGGTGTATGTGGATGACATACTGATTTAGAGTAATTCTCATACTGATCATTATGATTAAAGTAGGGGTTTTAATCTGGATGTTTAATTAATCGATTAATCACACCTGTTTGCCATAATATGCAATTGTAGTGAAATACTAGCTAATCGGTTAGCTACCCTTCGGCAGTATCCAGCTCTGTGTTAACAGGATGCTGGAGACACCCGCCCAAGGCTTCTAAGAAATGAAAGAGAAAAATACCCCTAGAGTCTGCGAGAGCAGGGGCGGAAGATGACTCAACTTTGGACAACACAGTTAACGACTTAGGAACGGAAACGGATTTGAGTATGGAGAGTACTTCACAAAAGACTAGTTCAAAATCTGTAATTAGCAAATACATGGAACTCCAGGTTTGTGTCTGCGGCTGGAGCAAGGCGACAATGGTCAGGGGTTTGAAGATTCATCAAGGGAGAATGAAATGCTTGAGGGAGAAGGGACAAGGGCCTCGCATTGATCAGTACTTCTTTCGAAGTCAGTCAAAAAATCCAGCAACAGGAAGCAAACCACAGTTCGCAGGATATCAGCACCCCTGTCATAGACGTGAGGAGGACTTGCATGGACACAGTTAGTGATGAACCTAATGATCCTTGTGAACCCGGTCAGACAAACCAGCATAAGAGAGAAAAGAACCTCAACGGGCACAAGCCTGGAGTTAAATGGCCAAGAGCTTGTGAGAAAACTGTATGGGACACAGTAAACACAGATCTCTGCTTTGCATTGGAAAGGTTAAGTGGAACAGTTGAAAAGAAGCTGGATAAATTTGGGGACATCATCTACGCATATGGAAGCGAGAGGTTTGGAGTTGAAAAAAGGAAGGAAAAAGTACAAACTATTCCTGGAAAGTCTAGACGGCAGCAGGAGATTGAATGCTTAGTTACAGAAAGGAGACAGCTGAGGAAGCAATGGAGAAGAGGAGAACAAAGTCAGAAGGAGGGACTCAATCTCTTACAAACGGTCATAAAAAATAAGCTTGCAACATTGCGCAGAGCTGAGCGCCTACAGAAACGCTACAAAAAGAAGGAGCATGCGAGAACTAACTTTTATAAAGACCCATTCAAATTTGTAAAGAAGTTATTCACCAGTGAGAAGAATGGCACACTGTTGTAAAGAGAGAAAGGATCGATGCTGTAAATCTCCCGATTAGAAAGGGCGCGGTGTAAGGGGGAAGGTATGCTGCCTCTTAGATCTGCCACCTTAGTGGTAGGTGGAAACCGGAAGGTGACCATATTAGGAGGGGTGCGAAGCTGCAAGTACTCAGGACGATTCCACTGTGGTCAGCTGCAGGGCAGCCCTCTATCGGAGAAACCATGGCAACACACTGACTGCAGGGAGGAGTTTGCTGGGTACAAAGGGGAAGCAGCTACGTCAAAACCTCCCCTTGCGCTGAGAAACTAAAGTGACCGGCCGGAGCTGATATATGTCTTTGTTTTGTTACGTGTTTGTTTGTGTTTTCACAGAGGAGCAGGAGGACGGGAGGCTGTAGCCACTGAGCCAGCACTAACCCCAGAGCACGCCCCTCATCGCACAGCACAACACAGCACAGCGCACGCACCACGATCCCCAGAGAAGAAGAGCACATTTTCGTGCACGGAGGATTGTGGTTGTGGAGTGTCTTATTGTTTACTTTTGGAGACATTCCTGGATTTGGCTAATGCATATGGTTCAGTGCCACATGAACTTCTTTGGGCAGCATTTGATTTTTTTAGTGTACCGATGACAATAACAAATTTAGTGAAAGCCTACTTCGGAGTTTTGCAATTTAGTTTTTCAACTTCAGAATTCAGCACTACATGGCAATGCTTAGAAGTTGGAATAATGGCAGGATGCACCATTTCTCCACTGGCTTTTACCATGGCAATGGAAGTAATCATTAGGGCATCAAAATGGGTAGTGGGAGGAGAGTGCTTGGCTTCTGGAATGCGACTACCACCAATTTGAGCATACATGGATGACATGAAAACCATGACTACAACAGTAGCCTGCACTAATCGGTTATTGGGCAAATTAACCAATAACACTGAATGGGCACAAATGCAATTCAAGCCCACTAAATCAAGGAGCATCTCTATAATTAAAGGTAAAGTAGTAGATAAAACGTTCTTCATTAATGGTGAGGCAATACCAACAGTGTCTGAGAAGCCAGTGGGTCTTGGGAGATGGTACGACGGGGATCTAAAGGACACAGTTTGTGTGGGAGAAGTTAGACAACAAGCAGTGGAAGGGTTGAAGAGCACAGACAGCAGCGCTTTACCAGGCAAACTAAAACGCTGGTGCTTTCAGTTTGGTCTACTGCCGAGGTTGCTGTGGCCACTGACTGTGTACGAGGTTTCTTTGACAACAGTAGAGAAGCTTGGAAGCTTTAATCAGTTCATACATCAGGAATGGTTGGGAGTTTGACGCTGCCTCAGCAGAGTGGGACTTTAAGGTAAAGGAATAGTGCAGCTACCAGTCTCCGCTCTAACCGAGGAGTTTAAGTGCGCCAAGGTCAGACTGGAAATGACATTATTGGAGTCACATGACAAATGCGTAAGGGAGGCAGCACCTGTGTTGAAAACTGGAAGAAAGTGGGCAGCAAAGAAAGCTGTGGAGGATACAAAGGCTGCCCTTCGAATTGGTGATATCATGGGGCAAGTTCAGCATGGAAGAGGGGGTCTTGGTTTCAGTTCAGCTCCTCCTACCTGGCACAAGGCAGCCCCAGCTCAACGGAGGAAGCTGGTAGTCAACAAGGTGCAAAAGCAGGAGGAGAGGATGAGGTGCATAAAGGCTATTTCCCAGGCCAAGCAGGGAGAATGGATGAGATGGGAGAGTGTGGAACAACGCAAGATTGGCTGGCAAGACCTATGGTCAATGGAACAGAGCAGGATCAGTTTCCTCATCAGGTCAACATATGATGTTCTCCCATCATCACAGAACCTAAACCTCTGAGTAGGAGAGGATCCCTCATGTCCCTTGTGTTCATCTGCTGCAACATTAAGGCACATTTTGACAGGATGTAAAGTGGCTCTTAGCCAAGGACGGTTTACTTGGCGCCATGACCAGGTGCTGCGATGTTTGGCCTTAGCATTGGAAGACAAGCGTAACATGACCAATAAGTTGCCACCTGTTCCATCAAAACATTACACACAAAAGACAACATTCCTCCACCCAGGAGAGCAACCACCAAGAAAAGGTGTTAAAACCAATCCTCACCCAGGACAACTGGAAGCTGCTAGAGATTGGAAAATGCTGGCAGATGTTGATGAACGGCTTATTTTTCCACCTGAGATTGCCACCACTAACCTTCGACCAGATATTGTCTTGTGGTCTGGATCAGCACGCCTTGTTCACCTGGTAGAGTTAACAGTGCCATGGGAGGATGCTGTAGATGAGACGCATGAGAGGAAGAAACGGTATGCTCAACTAGCCACTGAAGCGGAACAGCGAGGATAGAGTCCGGGTTTACCCAGTGGAGGTGGGTTGTCGAGGATTTGTGGCACACTCTACAACCGGTTTCTCAGAGATGTTGGATTCAGTGGTCAAGAGTTGCGTCGCAGAGTGAAGAACTTATCTGAAGCAGCAGAGAGGAGCAGCAACTGGCTGTGGTTGAGACGGAAAGATTCTGGCTGGGGATCTCAAGTACAATAGAAAGAAAGAAACGCTGATTTACGGGTAAGTAAGCTGGGCTGAGTTGAGTGGGGGACGGAGGGGGGTGATGCTGGGATGCCAGAATCACCGTCGAGCCCTCTTGAGGTATCGTGGGCTAGTCGACGAAACACCGAGGATGGAAGGTGCCCACTTGAAGACCCCAGAGATGTACCCTACTTAGCTCAATCCAGACAGTTGTCATGCTGATGCGCTGGGGAGACCGCACTGTGGTTGATCCCCGGAGCCAGCATCGCAGCCGTTGTGTGTGCTGATGCACTAGGGAGGCAATAAGCTAATCCTTGGAGCCAGCATTACACTTCAGCCATCAACACCAGAAAGAAAGTTATCTATCTGCAAATGGATGGAGACACAGATGGATCACATTAGTTTACTGTAAAGCTACGTCTTAGTTGGTGCTTATCTTGGGGAGAGCCGAGTTCAAATCAGCATGAAGTTTTAACATCTACTCTCGTGTAATGGAAATCAACTAAAAGTAACACTTGGTATTAATGCTATTTTTTGCAAGCATTTATTAACGACACCTAACGTTTTTACAGACAACTTTAACAATTTGACAATAAATGAAAATGTTTACTTGCATGTAATCTGAAGTTAGCCGAAGCAAGTCTTTTAATATAATACATAAAATACTGTGCCATGCATTACTGTAAATTACCAGCTGTAGTACAACCAATACTGTGTTGGTTATGTTGGGCCATTTTTTGTATAAACTTTAAACTAACAGGTAATTTATTTAATTGAGCGCTATTTTATTTTATTTGAATTTAGTTAAGACTAAGGCTAGAGCTATAAATGTACTGCCATGGTACCGATTTAAACTAATAGAATACATTGTTAAAAATAAAAATCAACTTACTTGCGACTCAGATGAAAAGATAAACTCGTAGTATTGCCTTGAAAGCCCCTAAGAGCAAATCTTGCAACTTGTCTTTTTTCCTTCCTTCTGAGCCAGTGGTTCATAAACTTTTTTTGCTGTGCCCGTGACAGAAGTACAGTGATTCTTGGTTGTAAATCTCCCTCCCGGCACTAAGCAGCGAGAACACAGTTCTTTGGACGGGCTGGTCTGACAGTTCTTTCCCAGGGTCAGGAAGTCAGCCAGTCTGGATGAAGGCAAGACTCCGTTGCAAGAACGGATTGACCCAGAAGGGAAACGATGTGGCAGCCACAGATTGGAGAGGCGGTTGCACTTGTTTACCAAGGGGTCATGTGTGACAGCATAAAAGGAGGCGGAGAATCGCAATCTGTTCCGTCGCTTGGTTTAAACTTTTGAACTGTAAGGACTGTGAGAGACCCCGTGAGAGATAAAAAAAAAAACGTTTGTGAGTGTTTTGTTTTGTCTGTAATTGTTTTGTTTTGTATATTACTAGATGACTAAACACCATTCCGGAGCTGTCGCTAAGGACCACCACTAACCCGGAACAGCACTTTACGATTGTCACTAATAAACTGTATCACCCACCACGAGCACTACTGCACGCACCCAAGATTGGTGACCATGTTAGGTTATTGTGGGGCAGATACATTTGTGTTTATTATTTGGGATTGCAACCCGTTGTTAATTACGCCGCGCACTACACATTGTTATGTATTGGGTCTTATTATTTGGTCACCAGACCTGGATATAAAAATAAAATACCTTTCCAACTGGATTATAACTCTCCTTGTTTGTTTCATCACACACTGCATCACTCCTGCACCTGTACACAATCAGCCACTTTGCCACAGCCCCCCTTCAGAGATTTTTTTTTTTTGCTCTGTGATAAAGAGAGAAAGGATCGATATTGTAATTCTCCCTCCCAACCAGAAAGGGCACTGTGTAGGGATGGTGGTTTGCTGCCTCGTAAATGGACCGCCTTGATAGTAGGTGGAAACCGGAAGATGAGCATATTGGGGGGAGCGCGTAGTTGCACGTACCCGGAAAGACTCTATTGCAATCACCTCTATTGGAGAAACCATGGCGACAGGTTGATTGCAGGGAGGGCTTTGGGGGTACAAAGGGGAAGCAGCTACGTCAGTACGCCGCCTTGCGCTGATGAACGTAACCAGACGGCTGGAGCCTGTAGCGTTTGTTTTGTTTTGTTATGTTGGTGTTCTGTGTTTTGCAGAGGAGGATGAGCACCGCGGAGCTGGGGCTAAGGAACCCACAGACACACTGGAGCACTTCCCTGCACTATCACCACGTCCTGCTTTCACCCTTGCGTGCACGGAGTATGCCCAATCGACCCGATCCTTTGGATTATTTGTTTTATGAATATTATTTTGGGTTTGCAAAGCCCGTCGTGTACCCCCCAATACCATTGATGGTAGATGGGTGGATTGTTTTCATTTGTATTTAAAATAAACATGGATTGTTTTTGGGAGACATACCGTCTGGACAGTCATTTAATTGCATCACACCACTTGCACCTGACGACATGCTCCTTACCCCCTTCTAAAACAGTCGAATAAAATTATAATATATATTTAAGATGGATACAATTTATTACAATCTCTATTCGTAACTATTAACACCAATACAAAAAACTAGTCACTTAAATGTCGCGCTCTCGTTTTCTCGTTCTTCATTCCACTAGAGAAAGGACATGGAAGATTTAAAAGCCCATTTGTTTTAAAAGCAAAACCCTGTAAATGAAACCGATTTTACTATTATTACAGTATTGTTATTACAGTATACCTGTGACTAGCCTTTAAATAATGTAATGTAATGCAATTACGAATAGTAACTGTAATGTTTGTCCAGCTTATTTTATTATAACTTTATTAAAGATTTGATTAATAAGATGTTGTACCCTCATTTGCCCCTTTTCTACATTCTGCACGCAGCAAATCATGTAAATTAAACTAAAAGCGAAGCCCCCCTACCCTCCCCCCCATTTATAAACTTTTTATTTGATTTTATTTGTGAAAAAAATGTATGGGATATTAAAACCCACCGCTGCTATCCTTTCAAATGAAGGAGGGCTAGGCGAAGGCACTCTGTGAACGGTGGTTGGTCAGATTAAATGTGATCCCTGCCTGGGTAGTTGATAGAGTCAATCATCCTGGAGACCCACTGAGTGTCTGCCCTTTACCGAACTTTTACAATCACCAGGAAGTCAGAAAAATGTCTTTTCCAGTCAGGTCTTGGCCCCCGCCCCTCCCTAATAACATCTGAAAAACACTATTCTGAGCTACGGCAAAATGTTGGTACTTTCCTCCATCTTTCTAGATTTCTTTCTCATGCTCTGCTTTTTGCTACAGCATGTGGGGTAGACTAGATTAATTGATCAATTATCTTTTTAATCGATCAACACCCACAGGCATGATTAATCGATTAAAGTAAGGTACTATATGTACAAATGAAAGACAAGAGCCAAATTATCTCTAATAAAAATAGAGGTTTGGAGAATAAGTGATTTACCTAGGATACAAGGTTGAACCTGATGGAATAAATCAAGATAAATCAATTCAACTGTTAAGCCACCTATCACACTAACAGAGTTCTGTACAGTAGCTGTCTAGTGGGTTGCAATTATTCTCAACATTGTATACAGAAATATCAGAGACACGTACAATGTTGATTAAGAAAGATACACCCTGATAAGGCTATGCAGGAATTAAATGATGGCTAAGCAGAGCCCAATGCCTTGTTTTTCACACACTGGATATGGTTCTATCTAGCGACAGGCTATATAGACGATAGCTTTAGTGCAGTATTCTATCAGAAATATGATGCTGATAACCAGCCGGTTGCTTATGTCAGTGAGAGAATGAATTAGAAAAAAAAATATTTTGACTGCAAGCTAAAATTTAGATTTGTTATTAGTGCATTGAATTTTGCAGCAAGAAAATCAAAGCTGGCAATATATCTAGCAGCTGTAATAATAGTACTGTGGATCCATGTACTTGAAGGGATATCAGGCCTTCCTGTAGCATGTTGATTGTAGCTACAGTATACAGGTTGCAAGTCACGAAGAAAGTAATTTTGTATTTGGTAAGGTGACCAAAACTGAGCAGATAATTGAAAGTTTTGGGGTTTTAACAAGAGCACAAACTGCAATGCAACTTAACATACCTGGAATGGTCGTTTTTCTGTAATTGCCACCCTACAAACATAGATAAATTTAGAGTAGAGTATAAAGCTTTACTTCAGTCAGATTCCTATTTTACACTGTAGTTCCTTTTTATATGAATATGATGATTGTGGCAATGTGGTTTGCAGTGTACAGGTGCAGGAGTGATGCGGTGCGTAATTAACAGACAGAGACATGTAATCCAGTTGGAAAGTGCTTCCTTTTATTTTATAATTCCAGGTCTGGTGACCAAAAAATAATCCCCGGCAATACACAGCAATGTGTAGCAAATGGGGTAAATAAGAACGGGGTTGCAGTCCCAAATAATAAACACGCGTATCCTTCCCACATCTACTAACACGGTCACCAGTCCTGGGTGCGTGCAGTAGTGCTCGTAGTGGGCGATACAGGTTTATATGTGACAATAGTGCAGTGTTGTTCCGGGTTTTGTGCTGGACCCGGCGACAGCTCCGGAAAGTGTTAGCCATCTACTAATACCAAATAACAATAATTAGTGACAAAACAAACAAGTTATCACAGGCATATCTCACAGGTCCTTCCGGGTTCTATCATTAAACCAAAGCGAAGGAACAGATTGCGTCTCTCCGTCCCCTTTTATGCCATCAGACATTACCCCTTGGTAAACGAGTGCAGCCGCTTCTCCAATCCGCAACTGCCACATCGTTTCCCTTCCGGGTCGATGAGTTAATGCACCGGAGTTCCACTCCCTTTCTAGCTGGCCAACTTCCCTTGAACCCTGGGAAAGAACTGTCGGGCCAGCCAGTCCAAGGTACTCTGTTCTCGCTGCTTAGCGCCCTCACAGGTCGGGAGGGAGATTTACCATCAAGAATCACTGTATTTCTGTCACATATATACATGTTTTTTTATTAGCTATTCAGTATACTTAGAATAAAACATCATGTTTGACTTCTGTGGAAGTGTTTTTGTGTTGAAGTCCCAGAACTCATTGTGTTAAAGGTGAAGACAAGTGGGAACAATTTGCAAATACGGCAGACGCGGCTGCAAATATAATGTAAATGTAGTTAGCTAGGAAATTGTATATATTGTTAAGTTATTTAACAAGAAAATTATTTGTGAAATGTATGTGAGTCGCTTAGATAATAATAAAATTAATTTTTAAATCTATGATCACGATTTAAATATATCATTAGAAAAGTACAGCAAAAAATCTTTTCAGTACATATCAATTGCTGGAATTAATTATCTATCAATTCATTTATTAATGACCTAGATAGGTAGCTACAAAACTAGGAGATGACATAAGTGAGAAGTATATTTCAAAATTATTATTTTTTTTTTTTTTTTACGAAACACAGACAGAGGAAGAGACCCTAAAACGGATTCAGCTGCGTGCGACAAACGATGTCCTCTTCATAGGGAAATGAAACGACGTGAAGCTGGGCTGGGAGTGACATTTGAAACGTTTATGTAGCCTGCACACTTTTATCATTTCCATTATATGTTTTTGCAGCGATTAATAAATTATTCAAAGCTTAGTGATACTGAATATAAAGCAAAATATATTCCCTGTTGGATTTAAAGTAAAATAGATATCTTATTATTTAAAATATTATTTAAAACAAACATAAATATTAGGCTACATTATTAAGTACGTGTTCGTAACATGTGGCAAAGCTTGCATTTTATTAACCAATATCATAGTTTTTCCAATTATCTCAAAAAAATAAAATAAAATAAAAATAACTACATGTAAAATGTTCTAAATACTTCTTGTTCGCTCAGTAGTGCAATAGCGCGGCGAAGACGTCTCCTACTTGCCGAAATCCTTGCCACAGTTCTTTGGAACAGGAATAGTGCAAATGCTACAACCATTCTTCCAAACCACAATCTGACAACAAGATGCGTAGCTTCTTGCTCAGTCAAAGGTAAAGGCGCTGAATGATGATGCTGAAGTGCGTCCCATTTAATGCTTTTAGCTCCACCCTACACCCTCGCTCACCTAAGTGCACATTCTGTGACGTCAGTAAAACGCCATGCAAAGTGTACACTTGTCGCTTTGAAATCTAGCACACAAAAAACAATTTATAAAAAGTGATATGCCTGGACAAATATTATAATGTTATTACAATGCTGCCATTGTAAATATGCTTTTTATTTATACTTATATAATGCTGCCATTGTAAAAAAAAAATATATGATGTTATGTTGTGATCTATATTATAATGCTATAATTGTAAACACGTTGTTATTTTGTTAAGTTCTATTGAAATAACATACTTCCGCTTTTCTTAATAACAATAAAAAGGTGTGTATTTGCTTAATTAGACCTTTTTACTTGTTTTCAGCTCTTGAACAGTTGCATATTTCAAGTTAGCTATAACATTTTATAAGTAACTTGAACTGCAACTGTTTAAGAGCTGAAAACAAGTACAAATGTCTAAGCAAATTATTAGTTCAATTAAGGGTATAGTTAAGTAACTGAGAGCTTGGTTGGAATGAAAACCAGCAGTCCCCAGGACCGAGTTTGATTAGCCCTGCTGTATATAGTGTAGTGGCAGGGCAGATCCCTGCCTGGATGGAATGTGTTGGGGTTTGGCAGGGATAGGGTTAAGTTCTGTCCCTGCCAGAGAAATATGGGCTTGGCTGTGCAAACACAGCCACAGGTGTAATGATTTATTCTAACTTATTATCTGTTTAATTATTTTTAGTTCAATTAGTGTCACCTACCTGTAATAACCAGGCAAAATGTTTGTTCAGGGCAGTTTCCAACCTGTGTGAAGAGAGGTTGTCATTTCTGAAGAAACCTGTCTGGTTGTCTAAAACGTAGTGTGTAAACCTTTTTGTGTGTGTGTGTGTGTGTTTGTTGTTAGAGAAGTGAAGAAAAGTTTAGTTAGTGCTCCAAAACAAAGTTAGGTTTGTTTTGTTTCATTTTCAGTTGTCTTATTTTCTGCAAATAATAAAAACGGCACCCAAGTGCCTAAAAACTGTTGTGTCTGGGTCTGCATTAAAAGGGGCTGCGAACCTCAAAACAAGGAAAATCTTTCACTCATATATATATATATATATATATATATATATATATATATATATATATATATACACACACACACATACAGTTGTCCCACGTTATATATCGCCCCCCTTTATAACACCACCAGCTATTCTCTCTAAACAAATGTCATCAATATAAAAACAGTGCTATTTGTACCCATTATATCACCACCCCACTGTCCGCCACCCACCGACTTCCCAAGCCAAGCAAACGTAAATTGTAGTTTCTCTCATTGTAGTGCCAAGTCATTGTATTTATCTTGCTCTTAATTGTATTAATACTTGTACTGTGATTCTTGAAATGTATTTTTTGTTTACGACTGTAAGTCGCCCTGGATAAGGGCGTCTGCTAAGAAATAAATAATAATAATAATAATAATAATAATCATGGTCAATTAAAACAACAAAGTTATGCAGTTAACCTTTGACTCGCTTTCCTAATTTGTTGTTAACTGAACGTTCATACCAATGTCATCAACACTCCCGCTCCCAAAGCAAAACAGAAAGTACAAAATGGCGACCCTACATTTAACACCAGAGCAAAAGAAAAATATCTGCATGTATGCATTTGAAAATAATAAAGCAAGTCAGCAAGTGAGTCATATACTGTTAATTGAAGGACAATTGGAGACATTCTAATGGACAAAAACAAATGGCTTACCTTGATGAAACAGGTTGATTTGTTTAACCTGAAAAAGGCTTGAAGCAGTCTAAAATAAGTGACTTTTATAAACCACAGTAAATGTTTAAAAAAAGTATGGTAAGAGGATCGTTTGTTTACTTGCAAGTTTTGCACAAATGAAGGCTGACTTAAACTAAAGCTGCAGATTTGTAAACAGCAGAATAGTTTTTTTTTAATTTTACTTTTGTTTGAAAAAGGGTTTGCCTGCACACATATTCAATTTTTTTTTTTTTTAACTGCTTAAAAAAGAATGCTGTTGATCTTAAATTGCTTTGTGAAATAAATCGATGGCATCGTTCAATGGGGGAGAGTATTCAGCAGGCTTACAGTCGTGCAGTAAAAGTTCAAATGATAGTACAGTAAAAAAAAAAAAAAGTATGCTTTCCTGTTTTTATGGAATTGTTGTTTGGTTGATTTGAAACAAATTAGTGTTTTATTCATTTTTTTTTTTTAAAGTATAAACTGTTGATCAAAAGTAACCATGTATGTTTCATACAGATGGGAAAAGATGATAAAACAAGTACTGTAGTTTTAAAAAAAAGATTAATGTTTTATTAAAATGGCCTGGAGATACTGTAATTGTATAACTAAAAAATTAAAACGTTTGAATTTACTACAAACATAGAAGGTTGTGTGTGCGTTTTTTTTTGTTGTTGACCCTCACTATAACGCCACCCTCGCTTATTGCCCTTTTTTCCCATGGCCCTTACCTGGTATGAAGAAGGTTGACTGTAAATATGACATATGTATATATATATATATATATATATATATATATATATATATATATATATTGTAAACGTAGCCTCTCAGTTGTTGGCTTGTTTGCCCTTTAAAACACAGACCCAGACACAGAACTGTACAATAAAGCACTTTCGTGCACTATTATTACAAAACAAACAAAACAAAAACCGAGCTCAAACGTAGAGCACTCACTACACATATGCAGGTCCCTGTCTAACGTGCAGAACAGCTAAGCTGTTTCCTGACATATAATAACAAAACACAAACAGTATACCTTATCTTTTAAAACAACCAAAAACTTCCATACCAGCTCCCTGGTGATCTCTCCTTAATGGAGCTGAATGCTCTCTTTTATAGTTTGTGGCTGTTCCCAATCAGCACCAATTACCCTGTTTGGGAACACCCACATTCTCACATGTTTTTGGCAGGGAGAGGAATTAACCCCATCCCTGCCAACCACCAAAACACATAAACAAAACATTTTTTTATATTGCAGGCCCCCTGTCCTGCTACATCCGTTACAATATATATATATATATATATATATATATATATATATATATATATATATATATATATATATATATATATATATATACAGTACTGTGCAAAAGTTTTAGGCAGGTGTGAAAAAATGCTGTAAAGTAAGAATGCTTTCAAAAATAGACATGTTAATAGATTATATTTATCAATTAACTAAATGAAAAGTGAGTGAACAGAAGAAAAATCTAAATCAAATCCATATTTGGTGTGACCACCCTTTGCCTTCAAAACAGCATCAAGCATCAATTCTTCTAGGTACACTTGCACACAGTTTTGAAGGAACTTGGCAGGTAGGTTGGCCCAAACATCTTGGAGAACTAACCACAGTTCTTCTGTGGATTTAGGCAGCCTCAGTTGCTTCTCTCTCTTCATGTAATCCCAGACAGACTCGATGATGTTGAGATCAGGGCTCTGTGGGGGCCATACCATCACTTCCAGGACTCCTTGTTCTTCTTTACGCTGAAGATGGTTCTTAATGACTTTCGCTGTATGTTTGGAGTCGTTGTCATGCTGCAGAATAAATTTGGGGCCAATCAGATGCCTCCCTGATGGTATTGCATGATGGATAAGTATCTGCCTGTACTTCTCAGCATTGAGGAGACCATTAATTCTGACCAAATCCCCAACTCCATTTGCAGAAATGCAGCCCCAAACTTGCAAGGAACCTCCACCATGCTTCACTGTTGCCTGCAGACACTCATTCGTGTACCGCTCTCCAGCCCTTCGGCGAACAAACTGCCTTCTGCTACAGCCAAATATTTCAAATTTTGACTCATCAGTCCAGAGCACCTGCTGCCATTTTTCTGCACCCCAGTTCCTGTGTTTTCATGCATAGTTGAGTCGCTTGGCCTTGTTTCCACGTCGGAGGTATGGCTTTTGGCGCAAGTCTTCCATGAAGGCCACTTCTGTCCAGACTTCTCCGGACAGTAGATGGGTGTACCAGGGTCCCACTGTTTTCTGCCAGTTCTGAGCTGATGGCACTGCTGGACATCTTCCGATTGCGAAGGGAAGTAAGCATGACGTGTCTTTCATCTGCTGCAGTAAGTTTCCTTGGCGACCACTGCGCTCACGGTCCTCAACGTTGCCCGTTTCTTTGTGCTTCTTCAAAAGAGCTTGGACAGCACATCTGGAAACCCCTGTCTGCCTTGAAATTTCTGCCTGGGAGAGACCTTGCTGATGCAGTATAACTACCTTGTGTCTTGTTGCTGTGCTCAGTCTTGCCATGGTGTATGACTTTTGACAGTAAACTGTCTTCAGCAACCTCACCTTGTTAGCTGAGTTTGGCTGTTCCTCACCCAGTTTTATTCCTCCTACACAGCTGTTTCTGTTTCAGTTAATGATTGTGTTTCAACCTACATATTGAATTGATGATCATTCACACCTGTTTGGTATAATTGTTTAATCATACACCTGACTATATGCCTACAAAATCCCTGACTTTGTGCAAGTGTACCTAGAAGAATTGATGCTGTTTTGAAGGCAAAGGGTTGTCACACCAAATATGGATTTGATTTAGATTTTTCTTCTGTTCACTCACTTTGCATTTAGTTAATTGATAAATATAATCTATTAACATGTCTATTTTTGAAAGCATTCTTACTTTACAGCATTTTTTCACACCTGCCTAAAACTTTTGCACAGTACTGTATATATATAGAGTACTGTGCAAAAGTTTTAGGCAGGTGTGAAAAAATGCTGTAAAGTAAGAATGCTTTCAAAAATAGACATGTTAATAGTTTATATTTATCAATTAACAAAATGCAAAGTGAGTGAACAGAAGAAAAATCTACATCAAATCAATATTTGGTGTGACCACCCTTTGCCTTCAAAACAGCATCAATTCTTCTAGGTACACTTGCACACAGTTTTTGAAGGAACTCGGCAGGTAGGTTGGCCCAAACATCTTGGAGAACTAACCACAGTTCTTCTGTGGATTTAGACAGCCTTAGTTGCTTCTCTCTCTTCATGTAATCCCAGACAGACTCGATGATGTTGAGATCAGGGCTCTGTGGGGGCCATACCATCACTTCCAGGACTCCTTGTTCTTCTTTACGCTGAAGATAGTTCTTAATGACTTTCGCTGTATGTTTGGGGTCGTTGTCATGCTGCAGAATAAATTTGGGGCCAATCAGATGCCTCCCTGATGGTATTGCATGATGGATAAGTATCTGCCTGTACTTCTCAGCATTGAGGAGACCATTAATTCTGACCAAATCCCCAACTCCATTTGCAGAAATGCAGCCCCAAACTTGCAAGGAACCTCCACCATGCTTCACTGTTACCTGCAGACACTCATTCGTGTACGCTCTCCAGCCCTTCGGCGAACAAACTGCCTTCTGCTACAGCCAAATATTTCAAATTTTGACTCATCAGTCCAGAGCACCTGCTGCCATTTTTCTGCACCCCAGTTCCTGTGTTTTCGTGCATAGTTGAGTCGCTTGGCCTTGTTTCCACGTCGGAGGTATGGCTTTTTGGCCGCAAGTCTTCCATGAAGGCCACTTCTGACCAGACTTCTCCAGACAGTAGATGGATGTACCAGGGTCCCACTGTTTTCTGCCAATTCTGAGCTGATGGCACTGCTGGACATCTTCCGATTGCGAAGGGAAGTAAGCATGATGTGTCTTTCATCTGCTGCAGTAAGTTTCCTTGGCCTGCTTGAACCCAGAGTGAACGACCAGAATCTCCATAATTTTTTATCAGGATCTAATGTTAGAAGTTCCCATATCAGAACACCACTTTTTCTACATAGAAACATATATCCAGCACCGCACTTAACAATACTGGACTGTGGTACTGTATCTGTAGTTATATGTTGTATAGGAGCTGCTATTATTAGGAAAAAAGGAATCACATTCTTCGCAATTGTATACACAATAATCAGTCGGCTATCAACTGGTTTCTGGAAATCTAAATAAACCATGTCGTATGCTCTGCAATTATTCTCAAAAAAATCAAGCAGGTTAGTTAGACACAATCTACCTTTCCTAAAACCATGCTGACTGTCTCCCAGGATATTGTTACCATATCGGTAATTTTCCATTTTGGATCTTATTATAGTTTCCATAAGTTTACATATAATAGAAGTCAGGCTTATTGGTCTGTAGTTACCTGGTTCGGTTTTGTCTCCCTTTTTGTGGATCGGTATTATGTTTGCAATTTTCCAGTCTGTCGGTACAACCCCTGTGTCAAGAGACTGTTGCATGATCTTGGTTAGCAGTTTGTAAATAACTTCTTTCATTTTTTTGAGTACTATTGGAAGGACCTCATCCGGCCCAGGGAATTTGTTTATTTTAAGAGCTCCTAGTCCCTTTAACACTTCTGCCTCTGTTATGCTAAAGTTATTTAAAACTGGATAGGAACAGGTCGACATGTGGGGCATGTTGTTCGTGTCCTCCTTTGTAAAAACCTGTGAAAAGTAATAATTTAATATATTTGCTATTTTTTTTTTCTTCGTCTATATTTTTTTGCCATTTGTGTCTCTCAGACAATTAACCTCCTCTTTGAATGTTCTCTTGCTGTTATAATATTGGAAAAACATTTTGGAACTGGTTTTAGCCCCTAAGCAATATTGATTTCTATCTCTCTCTTGGTCTTTCTAACTTCCTTTTTGACTTGCGTTTGCAGTTCCAAGTACTCTTTCTGTGTACTTTGTTTTTGGTCCCTTTTAAACGCTCTGTAAAGTGCCTTTTTTCGCTGAATATTTTTTTTAATTGATCTATTAAACCATTTTGCCAATTTTGTTTTAGATTTAGATTTGTCTACTTTTGGGATGTAATTGTTTTGCGCCTCTAGTACTACATTTTAAAAAAAAGCCATCCTTTTTCTGTGGATGGTTTCTCTATTTTACTCCAATCTACTTCTGTTAGTCTCTGTTTCATACCTTCATAGTTTGCTTTTCTAAAATTGTAAACCTTAGCTTTTTGGGTTTTAAAAATCACTTCAAATGAGACCATGTTGTGGTCTGAGTTTGCCAATGGCTCTCTGACCTCTGTTTTAGTTATCTGAAAAGACTAAATCAAGGCATGCCTCCCCTCTAGTATGTACCTTGACAAATTGTGTTAAGAAGCAGTCATTTGTCATTTGTCACACTCCTAATGATCACCTATCTGACCCCCGTGTATCTTAAATTCCATACGCTGCAGGAATGGGACCTCTTTTGCCTACACGGTGCTTTCGCTCCTAGTATGTTGATAGTGTTCACTGCTAGGACGACTATACACACTATTGCTCCCCTGCGTGTAGGGCTTAACTGTTGTGGGTGCTGCTGTGGTAGTTTTGTACTGCTCCAATTTCCTGCCTAGTTCTTCATAACTAGCTAACATTTGTTGGAGCTCAACACCTTGAGATGTTTCAGTGGCATCGCCAGCTAGATCAATTGGTAAGGATGGCGTTTGCTGGTTTTTGTTCAGCCCCTCAATCTCTTTATTAGATTGGGGCATTTTCTTTCCCTGCGGTTTGCGATCAAATCATGTTTCAAATCTTTTAGAAAAAGCAATTGTGCCATTCCTTGATTCTCTTGATCTAGTAATGTTTCGCTACATACATACGCATACTCATATTCAAAACAACTTTCCTCATTGTTTTTATCTAGCTCAGACAGGTTTCTGTCTGGTACCTGACCAACATAGAGTTCACTGGCAGTCAGTTTGTGTAGATCCTTCTATAGGGTCCTGTGGCAATGTGCCCCGCCCCTGTGTGTATTTTTGTGTTTTATGTTGCGTGTGTTAATATTGGTGTATTGTAGTTGGTACACGGGATATAATGTGGGTAATGAGCACGAGTTATTTAAAATGTATAATTGTATTTAGACACAGGGATTGCACTTCACTTCACGTGCATTTAAAATACTTAATATGTGAGCACGGAGTTTTCACAGATTAGTTCACGTGCTGGGATTCAAGTGAATAATTAATTGTGTTTAGTCTAGTGTTTAGACTCACCGTGTTTGTTTGTCTGTCCGACCACTGTTTGTTTAGTGTTAATCCGTTTTGTTTGTCTGTTTTATTTGGCCTCAAGTGCCGTGTCCTGTTTTCTGTTTAAAACTTTTGTTTGTTTATTAAACCTACTGAGCGCAGCCATTGCGTTTTCAGTTTCAACCCCAGTACTGCCTGTCTGTGTATTTCTTTCTGGCCTGACGTCATCCCTACAGCTAGCCTGTCACACGTGGTGTCAAGACCGGGACGACAGCGCCTCCAGGACTCAGGCCAGAGAGAGTACTGCGGGAAAAAATTTAAATTAAAAAAAAAAAGGGCAACGGCAGAAGACGCCATCAGGCTGCGGGGCTGGATCCTGGACAATGCTGGGCTGGAGGCCCAGTCTATGCCCATAGCCATCCGGGTCCTGTGGCTGATGGACAGGGAGCGATGGGAGGCATATGAGAGGGAACACACCCCAAACACCTTGGCGGAAGGTGTGGAGTTTGTCTTCAGCTACCTGGAGGCAGCTATAAACAGAACAGCAGCCCAGGTAGCAGGGTCTCCAGCAGAGGGAAAATGCCTGCTGTCCCCATCTCCACCAGCAGAGGAAGAATGCCTGCTGTCCTCATCTCCACCAGCAGAGGAAAAGTGCCTGCTGGTTGCGCCTTCAGAGCCACACCCGTCCCCTGTAAGAGAGGGTGAACCGCACCAGTTCCCTGCAAGAGAGGGAGAGCTGCACCAGTCCCCTGCAAGAGAGGAAGAGCCGCACCAGTCCCCTGCAAGAGGGGGAGACTACACGCTGCTCCCACCTCCGTCGCCAGGAGACTACACGCTGCTCCCACCTCCGTCGCCAGGAGACTACACGCTGCTCCCACCTCCATCGCTTCTGCCACTAGGAGCAGAGCAGCAGGAGCTGCCTCCACCACCTTCGCCACCAGGAGGAGAGCAGCAGGAGCTGCGTCTGCCTCCACCACCGGCAGAAGCAGAGCAGCAGGAGCTGCCAATACCTCCACCGGCAGGAACAGAGCAGCAGGAGCTGCCTCTGCCTCCACCACCTTCACCGGCAGGAGCAGAGCAACAGGAGCTGCCTCTGCTTCCAACACCTTCACCGGCAGGAGCAGAGCAGCAGGAGCTGCCTCTGCCTCCACCACCTCCACCAGGAGCAGAGCAGCAGGAGCTGCCTCTGTTTCCATCACCTCCACCGACAGGAGCAAAGCAGCAGCAGCTGCCTCTGCCTCCTCCACCAGTAGAGAGTGAATACCTGCTGGTTCCGCCTTCATCGTTGTGGGAGGACTGCTTGTCCCTCCCACCTCCACCAGCAGAGAGTGAATACCTGCTGGTTCCGCCTCCACCATCGTGGGAGGACTGCTTACCCCTCCCACCTCCACCAGCTGGTTCCACCTTTACTGTCGTGGGAGGACTGCTTGCCCTTCCCACCTCCACCAGCAGAGGATGCCTGCCTCGCAACACCCAAGGATGCCTGCCTCGCACTGCCCAAGGATGCCTGCCTCGCACCGCCCAAGGATGACTGCCTCGCACCGCCCAAGGATGTCAGCTTCGCTTCGCCGGAGGATGCCAGCCTCGCATTGCCTGGGATTGCCTGGTGCTCCACATCGCCTGGGGCTGCCTAGTGCTCCGCATCGCCTGGGGCTGGCTGTTGCTCCGCATCGCCTGGGGCTGCCTGGTACTCCGCTTCGCCTGGGGCTGCCTGGTGCTCCGCATCGCCTGGGGCTGCCTGGTGCTCTGCATCGCCTGGGGCTGCCTGTTGCTCCGCATCGCCTGGGGCTGCCTGGTGCTCCGCATCACCTGGGGCTGCCTGGTGCTCCGCATCGCCTGGGGCTGCCTGGTGCTCCGCATCGCCTGGGGCTGCCTGGTGCTCCGCATCGCCCGGGGCTGCCTGTTGCTCCGCATCACCCGGGGCTGCCTGTTGCTCCGCATCGCAGCAGGAAGTACTGTGGCCAGAAGCCCACCAAGGGGAGCTGCCGGCCACGAAGAAGGGGGAGGAGGTCCGGAGACCACCAGCCCCAGCAGTAGTTTCGCTGCTGGAGATCGTGGGGGTGGTCAGGAGACCTGCTCCCACTGCAGCACTTGCGCCGTGTGTATTCTTGTGTTTTATGTTGTATGTTACGTGTGTTAATGTTGGTGTATTGTAGTTGCTGCACGGGATATAAATGGGTGTGTGTAGCACGAGTTATTTGAAATGCATAATTGTATTTAGGCACGGGGATTGCACTTCACATGCATTTAAAGTATTTAATATGTGAGCACGAGGTTGCACATAATTAGTTCACATGCTGGGATTCAGGTGAATAATTAATTAGTAATTGAATCCCGGCACAATAGTGTATATATAGATGCACGTTTCACTCACTCGGGGTTGTGTGTTCGGTGAGTGGAGAACGGGTGTGGAGAGAAAGTAAAGTAAAATAAACTAAAATAAAAGTTGTTATAAGTATTTGTACTCACCGTGTTTGTTTGTCTGTTTGTCCAGTTTGTTTAGTGTTAATCCGTTTTGTTTGTCTATTTATTTTGGCCTCAAGTGCCGTGTCCTGTGTTTTGTTCAACCATTTATTTATTTGTTTATTAAAACACTGAGCGCTGCCGTGACTCTGTTTCATCAGTACTGCCTGTCTCTGTGTATTTCTTTCTGGCCTGAAGTCATCCCTGCAGCTAGCCTGTCACAGGGCCCGACTGCCTCAATTACCTTATAAGGACCTTGCCAATAATGCAAATAATTTGCATTGTGCAAATAAGTGCAAATAATTTACATTGTGAGGAGGGAACTAAAACCAAAACCCTATCCCCGGGCTGAAACACTCTGACCTGTGCTGCTTGGTTGTAAGTCCGGGACTGTGCCGCTTGTGCTTTTTCTAAATGCTCTCTAACTATGGGGGTGATCTTCTCGATTCTATTACCCATCTCTATCACATGTTCGACTATTGATTTCCCTGTATTGGTTTGTCCCTCCCAGATCTCTTTAGCGATGTCCAGTATACCACGGGGCTGTCTCCCGTACAACAATTCAAAGAGAGAAAAACCCGTGGATGACTGAGGGACCTGCCTTATGGCAAACAATAGATCCCAGTCTTTCCCGTCTTTAGCGAGAACCTTCTTGAGCATACTTTTTAATGTTTTATTAAATCTTTCTACTAAACCATCGGTTTTGGGATGATAAACTAAGGTTTTTATTGGGGTGATCTTTAAGAGGGCACACAGATCCTTCATTAAATTGGAGACAAACCAAGGGATACCAACACGAGAGAACAGCTGCACCAACTCTTTAGCAATGGTTTTAGTATTACCAGCACATGCTCATGCCCCCGGGCTGACCGTGGCAATGGCCCGACCAGGTCTGCAACGATGCGCTTGAATGGTACATCTATAATGGGAAGCGGCACTAGGGGAGCTCTGAACTTACTGTGGGGACTGGCCCTTTGGCAGTCAGGACAATTATTACAGAACTTTTCCACTTGCTTATACACACCTGTCCAAAAGAACCTTTTAAGAATACGCTGTGTGGTTTTTTCAATTCCCAAATGTGCTCCAAATAGATGACTATGTGCCAGGCGTAACACCACTTTCCTATAGCAGACTGGCACCAATGCACGTTACCCTGTACAACAGGTCATTCTTGACAATAAAACAATCACCATCCTCTTTGGTTTTTCCCTCTATTGGTACCCCATTTACCTCAACTACATTTTTCCAGACATTGACCAGAGCAGGATTATTTGCCTGTTCCCTTCTGAACTGCGAGTCTGGCACCCTCCACTCTTCTAATACAGCCTGTTCTGGTTCTCCCATGGTAACATGTGTACTACCTGCATCATCTATTATCTCCTGAGAGTTACACTGAGTACTCACCCCTTTTCCAATCCTTTTTGAACTCGCCAATTTCCCCTGTACTTGAAGCAAGTTATGAAAACCTGGGTAATCTCTCTCCAATATCACCTCGTGTGGGAGCTTTGGTAAGACCCCCACTCGGACACTACTTTCAACCCCATTAAAGCTCAGATTCACCTGACTGTTAGGATAGAAATTAGTGTCGCCATGGATACAAGTGATCCCAGTCCTGAGACCCTGATCCAAATGGCTGCACTTCACAAATTTTTGTGCAATAAGGGTAATAGCACTGCCTGAATCTGTAAGCGCCTGGGCTGGTTTCCCATTTACACTCACAGGAAGCATGAACTGATGATCTCCTATAGCAGCGCCCACAACACTGGTTACCCCACAATACTTATAATCCAACACATTGCATTCCATAGGTATCTGTTCATTTGGGCACTGTACTGCGATATGGCCATACTCATTACAACGATAACACTTATAATTCTGGTACTGGTTCACATTTTGACCACTATTCAAACCTTGCATCTCCCCTCTTTCCCCCTGTCCCTTTACAGTCCTCGACCGCTCTTCAGCAACCCCTCCCCTCAGTTCGATCTTACCAGAGTTCTGGACAGGGCGCTGTTTCGAAGGAGGGGTCCGCCAATTGCTCCTGGGGGACGTTGTTGATGGGGTTCGTGCCAGTTCCTCTGAGGCGATCTGTTGCTCCACCAAGGCAACAAAGTCATCGAGGGAGAATGGGTCACCTTGTCCTACCCACTTCTTGAGGGACCCGGGTAAGGCTCTCAAAAACCGGTCCATTACAAGGATTTCCACAACCCTGCTAACTGAGTTAACATCCGGCTGTAACCAGCGCTTGGCCAGATGTACCAAATCAAACATTTGCGAGCGTGAGGCTCGCTCCAGGTTATAGGTCCACGCATGGAACCTCTGTGCTCTGACGGCAGCTGTCACTCCTGCCCTCGCCAAAATCTCTGCCTTGAGTTGGTCGTAATCCTCACCAGCGGGGGTGTTTAAGTCAAAATACGCTCTCTGAGCGTCACCAATCAGAAATGGTGCCAGACTTCCAGCCCATTGGTTTTTTGGCCAACCTTCTCTGGCGGCGATCCTTTCAAATGCTAGAAGGTAAGCTTCCACATCATCTTGCTGGGTCATTTTGGACAACAGTGGCTGGGTCTTATGGGGTTGCTCAAGGGTCGGCCACCCTCAGCTGCAGGTAGTTGTTGTGTCAGGTCTTGACGCTCCTCCTGTGCTCTTACCAGCTGGGCCAACAACTGTTGCTTCTCCTGCTGTAATGCCAGGGTAGCTGCTTGCTACACAGCCATCTGTTCCTGGTGTCTTTTTTCTTGCACAGCTACTTGAGCAGCAATTTGTCGGTTGGTGTCCTGCTGCATAGCCGTAACTTGCAGAAGTGCTTTTACCACGTCTTCCATAATTTTTTTTTAATTTTTTTAATTAATCCTCCACGCCTGTAGGGGTGTTCACATCCCACTTCTGACACCAAGTTGTGATGACGTGACCCCAAGGTGTAGTAGGTCTTGTAGTAAACCACACATAGGAGACTCAGGTTGCCGTTCAACAACACTCTTGGTGTTCTTTATTTATTTATTTTAATTCACTATAACAAAACAAACAAACAAACAAACAAACATAACAAAAGCCTAACTCCGGCAAGGAGTGCTAACTTAACTTTTATAAGGAAGCCCTGTCTAACCACGGGACAGCTAGCCGTTTACCCGTAACAAAAAAAAACAAATATTAAACTTAATTTCGTCAACAACACATTTTGTTATCTTTTGTTTTTTTCTCTCCAGATCCACACATGTGCCCTTCTTCCATACACCTCACCCAGACAGGTTGAACCTCTCCCTTTATAGTGCCCTTGAATGACTTTATTAATATATATATATATATATATATATATATATATATATATATATATATATAGTGAAAGAACCGCTGCCACACGGGTTCGTTGCCCCTTTAAAAACACGACCCAACACACACAGGAATGGATTTTTTTATGCGCGGTTGTGCTATTATTAATAAACACAAAATAAAACAAACACAAAATAAACACCTAGCTCTTTTGGAGCGCTAACGAAAGTTTCGGAAACACCCTGACTATAAGTGGGACGGCTAAGCCATTTCCCCACCAAACACAACACAACAAATCAAAACCAGACAGTTTACACAGCTTACGTTTTCCTCTTGACTGCTCGGAAGCAGAGCACCTCTCCTGCCTCCTTCTACTCAGCAGCCTCGAACAATCGGACTGCCCTGTTCTAAAAACCCTGCACCTGGTTCTAATTTAACAATAATTCCCAGGTGCAGGAGATAATTAAAAATAAAACAATTAACAAATTTAACTAAACAATAAAGCAAAACAATTAAACAATAAAACCAAATACAATTAAATTAAACAAATGTGCATTCCGCATGTTTTTCTTCAGGGAGTCTTTAACCCCCTCCCTGCTGTCTTACATTATCCCCCACCCTTGTCTTTTCAAGCTCTTCACCTCCTCCCCTCTGGCTCTCGGACGGCAGCTCCTCCCCTTCTGGCTCGGGAGGTGGCTGCTCCTCCACCTCTGGCTCTCGGGACGGCAGCTCCTCCCCCTCTGGCTCGGGAGCTGCTCCCCTCTGGCTCGGACGGCTCCTCCCCTTCTGGCTCGGGAGGTGGCTGCTCCTCCACCTCTGGCTCTCGGGACGGCAGCTCCTCCCCCTCTGGCTCGGGAGGCGGCTGCTCCTCCCCTCTGGCTCTCGGGACGGCAGCTCCTCCCTCTGGCTCAGGAGGCGGCTGCTCCTCCCCTCTGGCTCTGAGGCGGCTGCTCCTCCCCTCTGGCTCGGGCGGCGGCAGCTCCTTCCCCTCTGGCTCGGGAGGCGGCTGCTCCTCTCCCTCTGGCTCTCGGGACGGCAGCTCCACCCCCTCTGGTGCTCCGGACGGCAGCTCCACCCCCTCTGGCTCTCAGGACGGCAGCTCCACCTCCTCTGGCTCTCGGGACGGCAGCTCCACCCCTCTGGATCTCGGGACGGCAGCTCCACCCCTCTGGCTCTTGGGACGGCAGCTCCACCCCCTCTGGCTCGGGACGGCAGCTCCTCCCCTCTGGACTCTGGGGCTGGAGTCAGCGGGACTACTCTTGCTTGCTCCCACTTTTGAAGCAACAGCTCCAATTCGGTCGGCTCCCACACCTGTCTCTTCAGCGGGGCCAACCCCAACTCTCTCTCCCATCTCTCCATCTGCTCTCTCTGAGCAGCGGCGTTTCGGTTGATCTGCTCGATCAACTCCTTAAAATCCATTTTCACTGGGTCGTAGAGGCGCCCACAGACGCTGCCACCAAATGTGAAAGAACCGCTGCCACACGGCTTTGTTGCCCCTTTAAAAACATGACCCAACACACACAGGAATGGATTTTTTTATGCGCGGTTGTGCTATTATTAATAAACACAAAATAAACACCTAGCTCTTTCGGAGCGCTAACTAAACTTTCGGAAACACCCTGACTATAAGTGGGAAGGCTAAGCCGTTTCCCCACCAAACACAACACAACAAATCAAAACCACACAGGTTTACACAGCTTACGTTTTCCTCTTGACTGCTCGGAAGCAGAGCACCTCTCCTGCCTCCTTCTACTCAGCAGCCTCGAACAATCGGACTACCCTCTTCTAAATACCCTGCACCTGGTTCTAATTTAACAATAATTCCCAGGTGCAGGGGATAATTAATAATAAAACAATTAACAAATTTAACTAAACAATAAAGCAAAACAATTAAACAATAAAACCAAATACAATTAAATTAAACAAATGTGCATTCCGCATGTATATATATATATATATATATATATATATATATATATATATATATATATATATATATATATATATATATATATATGAGATAGCAGGGAGGGGTTAAAGCCTCCCTGAAGAAGAAAAAAAACATGTGAAAATGCACGTTGGTTTATTGTTTAATTGTTTTGTGTTTTGTTAATCAGTTTTGTTAATTGTTTTATTATGAATCATTCCCTGCACCTGGTGCTTATTATTAAATTAGAGCCAGGTGCAAGGTATTTAAAGAAAGCAGCCAGTCTGTTAGGGGCTGCTGAGTAGAAGGAGGCAGAAAGAGGTACTCTGCTTCCCAGCAGTCGTGAGGTAAAGTGTGGTGTATTAAACCTGTGTATTTTGTTTTATGTTTGGTGGGGAAACAGCTTAGCTGTCCCACTCGTAGTCAGGGTGTTCCTGTTTGTTTAGTTAGTGCTCGTAAAGAGCTAGGTGTTTGTTTTGTATTTTGTTTATTTTGGTGTTTATTAAAAATAGCGCACCAGCGCTTAAAAATCAATTTCTTGTGTGCTGGGTCAATTTTTAAAGGGGCAACGAACCCGAGTGGGTGAGTTCATTCACATTAGGTGTCAGAAGTTTTGGGCGCCCCTACGACCCAGTAAAATGGATTTTAAAGAACTGATTGAGATGATCAATCGTAACATTGCTGTTCAGGAGGAGCAGACAAGAAGAATGGAGAGGCAGACACAGGAGCTGGGGTGGGCACCGCCGAAGACTCGGGAGCGGGAGCCAACCGAGTTGGAGCGGTTGGTCCAGGCGTGTGAGGAGCCGCCGCTTCCGGAGCCCAGAGGGGAGGAGCCGCCGCCTCGAGCCCAGAGGGAGGAGCCGCCGCTTCGAGCCCAGAGGGGAGGAGCGGCCGCCTCGAGCCCAGAGGGGAGGAGCCGCTTCCAGAGCCCAGAGGAGAGGAGCCACCGCCTCGGATCCCAGAGGGGAGGAGGTGAAAGCATACCTCCACCTCAGCCCCACCACCACCCCTACAGTCCAGTTCGGCGCCGCTGCTTCAGTCCCTCACCCTTGCTCCTGGACACCCTGCCGGTCTTCCTAGACCTCCCTGTGCTGGACCTGGAGCCCAGGAGTCTGCAGCACTGGCCACAGCTCTGCCCCTGGTGCCCTGCTCCGCTCTCCCGAGCACCCAGACGTCGCTGGGCTGCTGCCAGACATCGCTGTTGCTTCCCCTGTTCGCTGCTTCGCTCCCCTGGGTGATCGGACATCACTGCGCCGGTTCCCAGGGAAGACCTATGTCCACTGCTGCATCCTCCAGTGCCCCGGCCTACGCCTCGGTCGGCCCTGTCAGCCGGTGGGGTCCCGTGTCGCCGGTTTGCGGTCCCTTCCTGGCAGCGCCGAAGGACCGACCCATCCTCAAGTCCGCCCGTGGAAGAGGGCGGCAATGGACATTGCTGGACTTGAGGCTGGGTGGTCTTTTAAGGGTGGAGGGAGGTGGCCGTGGTATGGCCGGTGTCTTGAAAAGACATGGGGGGGGATGTGTGAGATAGCAGGGAGGGGGTTAAAGCCTCCCTGAAGAAGAAAAAAAATGTGAAAATGCACGTTGGTTTATTGTTTAATTGTTTTGTGTTTTGTTAATCAGTTTTGTTAATTGTTTTATTATGAATCATTCCCTGCACCTGGTGCTTATTATTAAATTAGAGCCAGGTGCAAGGTATTTAAAGAAAGCCGCCAGTCTGTTAGGGGCTGCTGAGTAGAAGGAGGCAGAAAGAGGTACTCTGCTTCTCAGCAGTCGTGAGGTAAAGTGTGGTGTATTAAACCTGTGTATTTTGTTTTATGTTTGGTGGGGAAACAGCTTAGCTGTCCCACTCGTAGTCAGGGTGTTCCTGTTTATTTAGTTAGTGCTCGTAAAGAGCTAGGTGTTTGTTTTGTATTTTGTTTATTTTGGTGTTTATTAAAAATAGCACACCAGCGCTTAAAAATCCATTTCTTGTGTGCTGGGTCAATTTTTAAAGGGGCAACGAACCCGAGTGGGTGAGTTCATTCACAATATATATATATATATATTTATTTTTTTAAAGAAATGTCAAAGCTTTTTTTTTTTCTTTCGTCTAATACCAGCTCCCCCTCCAGTTGCCACTATATGGGACAGCGAGCTAGATTGTTTGTGACTGTAACTGAAGACACTGGCTGTAAACCCGTGCTGCTAGTTGAAACAACATTGAAATAGGTAAGCGAATTACAGTTAATTTGATACTTAAAATCATTGATTGCTAAGGTAACCAGACTGCTCTTAAAAATTGTAATGTAGTTTTCCTTTGTGTGCTGGGCTGTGTTGAATTGGGAGGCTGATTAGAAACCTGTGTTAAGTATTTATTATTATTATTATTATTATTATTATTATTATTATTATTATTATTAATTTCTTAGCAGACACCTTTATCCAGGGCGACTTACAATTGTTACAAGATATCACATTATTTTTTACATACAATTACATTATTTTGTACACATTATTTTTACATACAATTACCCATTCATACAGTTGGGTTTTTACTGGAGCAATCTAGGTAAAGTACCTTGCTCAAGGGTACAGCAGCAGTGCCCCCCATCTGGGATTGATGACACAATCCTCCGGTCAGGAGTCCAGAGCCCTAACCACACTCCACACTGCTGCCCTGATACGGCTCCAGGCCTACAAGTATAAGGCTCCAGGCCTACAGGACAGTAGAAATTGGCAAACAGTGTCTTACAAGGCCAGCCGTTCTAAGCGCCAGCCATCTAATCTTGATCTTCTCTGTCTAGCAGAAACCTGGCACTATGTAAATGATAAGCACTCGCTACACCTATCCACCCCAAATGACTATTCGCTCTTTGACAAGCCACTCCTCATGGGTAGAGATAGGGGCACTGCTGTTATTGCTAACTCTGTGCTTGCCGCCTCAACTCTCTCTATGCCAGCCTTCTCTTTGTTTGAGCACCTCGCTATCAAGCTCCCCTCTCCCATGTTCCTCACCCTTGCTGTTATCTATCGTCCACCAAAGAATAACTCTGCTCTTATTGCTCAGTTCTCGCAATTCCTCTCCCTAATCTGCACAACTGACAAAATTCCACTCCTAGGTGACTTCAACATCCATGTTGATTTGCCTTCTTCCCCTCTCTCAATCTGTCAATGTTCCCACTCACACCCGTGGACACACCCTGGATCTGCTCATCACCAGGGGTCTTGATATCTCCAATCTCTCAGTCACGGCTATCTCTCTTTCTGACATTTCTTAATCACTGCCAATATTAATCTTCCTGCACTTTCAGCTACTACTGATACTGTTATTACTTCCGTTTTCGGTTGATGATGCAGTGTCCCTCTACAACGCCACCCTTACTCAGATCATCGACACAGTTGCACTGCTTACAACCAAAATAGTGAAGAAACATCGCAACTGTCCATGGTATACCCTCGAACTTCGACTGCTTAAGTCTGCCTGCTGCAAGTCTGAGCGCAAATGGATGTCATCTGGACTAACAGTTCACCGAGAGACTTGGACCGATCACCTCAGTAGCTACAGATGTGCGTGCGCTGCTGCCAGGGTGAAGTACTCATAACTCTGGGACACGGTAAACCAAATATTCTCTTCAAAACCATTGATAAAATCCTGCATCCAGCCATCGATAAATCCACCTCCCATTCATCCTCTCTTACCTGCCATGATTTCTCCTTTCTTTTGGAACAAAATCAACACCATTTATTCTATGCTCTCCTGCCACAAACCCAGTATAGTACTTGACCACCTTGCCTCCCCTCCGATTGTCCCTCCTGCTCTCTCTTCCTTCTCTCCTCTGTCCATTACTGATGTCTCCAGCCTACTGCTGAAATCAACTACTTCCACGTACCCCTTGGACCCCTGGCCAACAAATCTCATCCGTCTCTGAGCTTCTGACTTTGCTCCTTCCATTATGCACACTCTCAACTTGTCCCTGGTCTCAGGCCTGGTTCCTGCTACCCTCAAGACTGCCAGAGTAACGCCAAAAAACTCTCCCTTGACCCGACTGTCTTATCCAACTTCCGTCCCATATCCAATTTTCCATTTCTCTTCAAAACTCTTGAAAGGCCTGTAGCCAGCCAGCTGACGAAATATCTCACAGATAACAATCTGCTTGAATCTCTGCAGTCTGGCTTCCGGCCGCATTTCCGAAACTGCTCTGCTCCGGATTGTAAATGGTCTCCTTCTTAATGCTGATGCTGCTGCTCCCTCTGTCCTTGTCCTCCTTGACTAACTGCTGCTTTTGATACCATAGATCATAGCATTCTTCTTGACCGCCTTCAGAAGTATGTTGGCTGTCCTCCTGGCTGTCCTCTTACCTATCTGGGCATATGCAGTCTGTTTTCTATGATGGAAGCAGTGCTGATGCAAACCCTGTCACGTGTGGGCCACTTCATCCGCCAACATAGTCTCATGTTTCACTCCTATGCAGATGACAGCCAGGATGTAGACTCAGGATGTCCCTCTGCCATGGTCCGGCTCTCAGCTTGCATCCAAGACATCGAAGCCTGGATGTCTGCCAATTTTCTTCAGCTTATCACTAACAAATCTGAACTTCTTCAAGTAGGATCGAAAACTCAACTCAAGAATCTCAATATTGCTGCCTTGAACCCCGGAAACTGTCTGCTGCTGTCTTCACCCACTGTACGGAGCCTTGGTATTCTTCTGGATAGTAACCTCTCCTTTGATGCCCAAATCTCCTCTGTAGTCAAATCCTCCTTCTACCACCTCTGAAACATCTCAAAGATCCCTCCCTACCTTTTCCCCCCCTGATGCAGAGATACTCTGTCATGCATCCATCTCCTCTTGAATCGACTGTAACTCTCTCTACGGTGGTCTTCCGTCACGCGCCATAAACAGACTGCAGCTGGTTCAAAATGCCACTGCTAGGATCCATACCAGATGCAAAAAACATGATCACATTACCCCCTATCTTGCCCAGCTGCACTGGCTACTTGTAAAGTTCATGATTACTTTCAAAATTCTCCTGCTTGCCTAGAAGGCCCTTCATCACACAGGTCCAGAGTATCTCTCCAACCTGCTGGCCCACTATGTCACTGTATGTAAGCTGAGGTCCTCTGACTCAGGATTGCTTGTTATACCCAAGCAACAGTGCACCACACTCGGAGAGCGCTCTTTTAGCTTCATGGCCCTGACTGGAACTCTCTGTACTGTTGTATTTAATGTACTATGCCCTGTATTTCACTGTATTTAATGTATTATGCATTGTTCATCACTATGTTGTAAAGTGCTTTGTGATTGTGGTCCGCTATGAAAGGCGCTATATAAAATATTGATTGATTGATAAACTGGGTGGCAGTCCTGATTGGGATGCAGTATGGGACAATATCTTTTTGTCCTCAAAAAATCTAGCACACCAGTTAATTCACTTTAAATTAGCGCACAGAATATATGCAACACCATACCGGCAATATCAGATGAAGATCGCTCCAGACCCTCTCTGTCATAAATGCACTCAGGGTGTGACCGGAACTTATTTACATATGTTCTGGGAATGTCCTGAAATTGAACACTTCTGGAAATACGTGGCTAATGTGCTTTCTGATATGACTGGTGTAGAAGTGCCGCCGAGTCCCCAACTGCTCCTTCTCAGTGACGACTCCCAAATTAACGTTAACTTTCAAAAACACCAGCTTTTGTTGGCAGGACTAACAGCAGCTAAAAAGTCCATTTGGATGGAGACTTAGATACCCTTAGATTGCACTTGGTTGTTCTCATTTGCAGATATTGTGCTTGTGGACAGAAGTACAGCAAGATTACATTCCTGTTACTGTTTTACTTTGTTTGTTTTAGAGCTCCCACTATTCGTTTGTTTCCATTTGTTCTTGTATTACTTTATCTTCTGGGGAAAAAAAACAACAATTGTTAAAAAAATAAATAAATAAAAATGTCAAAGCTTGAAAGGTCACCCTGTAAACATAGTGCAGGTGAGGCAGGGATGTCACAGCCAAGGATACATAACTGTCTATCTCTTCTCCTGAACAGTACCGGCATGCTTGGGTGTTTGAAAGTAGGCGTTTTTATGAAGGCCAAATCTTTCCTGCAGCCTCTCAAAGACAGAAACTTCCCATGCTCAATAAGGTGGTTTAGATGGGAAACAGCCTTTTCCATCCAGGAAATAAACTCAAACAGGAGAGCGTTGATATGGGTGCAGGTTGAGTTTTGTAATTTTAAGAGCTCTGATTGTATGTTCTAATTGTAAAAGAGATACATCGATGAAAGAAACAAGGATGTTTTTGAATCTCGTAATTTAAATAAGCTAGGTCACTAACGTATGGTGAACTACATTCTGAATCTTCCAAATCTACTCAAGCTTTGGGAACTCTATCTTGGGGATGCAGCTATTTTGTAAATTATTTAGTTGAAAAGCAATAAAGTATTTTAAAAATGTTAAACCACCTTTGGACTTGCATCTTTCAAGTGTAGATAATTTAATCCTGGGTTTCTTATGTTTCCAATAACATTTATTAATGGTCCGATTAAGGATATTAAACCACTGAGCTTTCAACTAAACTGGAATCATGGCAAATAGTTACATTTTGATAATATATTAATCTGAACTGCAGCTGCCAGTCCCATCAGCAAAAGAAGGGAATTCCATCTCTCTCGATCTTCAACAATGGATTTTAGGAGAGTGTAATAGAGGCGTGGGTAGCTGACAGATACGAGAGAGACTGGAGGTTATGGACAACATAACAACATAAGAAAGTTTACAAATGAGGCCATTCAGCCCATGTTGCTCGTTTGGTTGTTAGTAGCTTATTGAACCCAGAATCTCATCAAGCAGCTTCTTGAAGGATCCCAGGGTGTCAACTTCAACAACATTACTGGAGAGTTGGTTCCAGACCCCACAATTCTCTGTGTAAAAAAGTGCCTCCTATTTTCTGTTCTGAATGCCCCTTTATCTAATCTCCATTTGTGACCCCTGGTCTTTGTTTCTTTTTTCAGGTCAAAGAAGTCCCCTGGGTCGACATTGTCTATACCTTTTAGGATTTTGAATGTTTGAATCAGATCGCCGCGTAGTCTTCTTTGTTCAAGACTGAACAGATTCAATTCTTTTAGCCTGTCTGCATATGACATGCCTTTTAAACTCGGGATAATTCTGGTTGCTCATCTTTGCACTCTTTCTAGAGCAGCAATATCCTTTTTGTAACGAGGTGACCAGAACTGAACACAATATTCTAGGTGAGGTCTTACTAATGCATTGTAAAGTTTTAACATTACTTCCCTTGATTTAAATTCAACACTTCTCACAATATATCCGAGCATCTTGTTGGCCTTTTTTATAGCTTCCCCACATTGTCCAGATGAAGACATTTCTGAGTCAACTCCTAGGTCTTTTTCATAGTTCCCTCCTTCAATTTCACTATCTCCCATATGATATTTATAATGCACTGCATGCAATACTTTACACTTTTCTCTATTAAATTTCATTTGCCATGTGTCTGCCCAGTTCTGAATGCTGTCTAGATCATTTTGAATGACCTTTGCTGCTGCAACAGTGTTTGCCACTCCTCCTATTTTTGTGTTGCAAATTTAACAAGCTTGCTTACTATACCAGAATCTAAATCATTAATGTAGATTAGGAATAGCAGAGGACCTAATACTGATCCCTGTGGTACACCACTGGTTACCTCGCTCCATTTTGAGGTTTCTTCTCTACTCAGTAATTTCTGTTTTCTACATGTTAACCACTCCCTAATCCATGTGCATGCATTTCCTTGAATCCCTACTGCATTCAGTTTGAGAATTAATCTTTTATGCGGGACTTTGTCAAAAGCTTTCTGGAAATCTAAATAAACCATGTCATATGCTTTGACAATCCATTGTCAATGTTGCATCCTCAAAAAAGTCAAGCAGGTTAGTTAGACCCGATCTCCCTTTCCTAAAACCTTGCTGACTGTCTCCCCAGGACATTGTTACCATATCGGTAATCTTCCATTTTGGATCTTATTATAGTTTCCATAAGTTTACATATAATAGAAGTCAGGCTTATTGGTCTGTAGTTACCTGGTTCGGTTTTGTCTCCCTTTTTGTGGATCGGTATTACGTTTGCAATTTTCCAGTCTGTCGGTACAACCCCTGTGTCAAGAGACTGTTGCATGAACTTGGTTAGCGGTTTGTAAATAACTTCTTTCATTTCTTTGAGTACCTTTGTATACCTTGGAGGATCTCATCCGGCCCAGGGGATTTGTTTATTTTAAGAGCTCCTAGTCCCTTTAACACTTCTGCCTCTGTTATGCTAAAGTTATTTAAAACTGGATAGGAACAGGTCGACATGTGGGGCATGTTGTCTGTGTCCTCCTTTGTAAAAACCTGTGAAAAGTAATCATTTAATATATTTGCTATTTTTTTTTTTCTTCGTCTATGATTTTGCCATTTGTATCACGCAGGCGCTCAGGATTTATTTACAATAATGTAAAACAAAATACAGTAAAAACACAACTAATAAAACAAAAGCTGGCAAAAACAGTGGCCAAACGCTACCTCCACTAAAAGGAGGGTCCTGCTCCAGGAACCTTCCGTGTTACACACTCAAATTAACTTCAAGTGGGATTAGAATCTCCTAAAATAATCCTTATGTTTCAGTTGTGGTTTTCCCGGTCTACACGCAGTGATAAATGATAACCTGTTTTTAAAAAAAGACAGGAGAGATAAGAGACCAAAAGTGCTTATAAGATTCCATTGGATATCTATGCTGGTCAGGGGATATTCCATGAGGCATGCCAAACACAGCTTTTTGCAGCTCTTCACTTGTAAGTGGATTGTCTAGTGTTTTAGAATCGTGTTTAGAGTGCATGGGCATTTTTAACTTATCTAAAAATAATGTATTTGGGTTATGTCACGATCAAATTCAGGTTTATACAGATTTGAATAAAAGGCCTTGAATGTTTCATTGATTTTTGTTTGTGATCTGTAATAATGTTATGAGATAGATCTTTAATAGCAGAAATGGTTGAGTTATCTTTTAGCTGATTAGCTAATAAGTGACTTGATTTTTCTCCAAATTCAAATAGTTTTTTTTTTTCTAATACTCAAGCAAAAAATATCAGTTTTGGATGATAACAAGTCGTTAAGTTCGAACTGGTAAACGCCTGTGAATATCATTGGTAGAAGAGGGAAAGTGATACTGTCTAAATACTTGATATTATTTTCTAAGATTTGGCATTTTTCATCTATCTTCTTTTTTTAGCTATAACCTTTCCCCTAGATACTACTTTGGCAGTCTCCCATAGCTTTGAAAAGAAAGTATTGAATTCTGATTCAAACAAAAGGGAGGTATTGCATGTATTTATGGTATAAAGAAAAATATGAATAATCCCCTTTCATTAGGATAACATAACCGCCACTTATCTCCCAAAAAAAGTTCACATTATTACACCACAGCTTACCCAACAGACTTACACAGACTCACACACACACACACACACACATACACAGTACATGACATGCCACATAAATGTACAAGTGAGTCAAAAACACAACTATATTCCAATGACTCCATTTTTATAAAAGCAGTAACATACTGATTGATAGATACACTCCCTTATACTGTAAATACCCATTCTGGAATAGCTTTAAATTTCTGTGTTTTTTTTTTCTTTGTTTAAATAGGACAGGCTATTAAACTACTGGGTATGTTGAAATTCGGTCAGAATCCTATAAAATGGTATCCCTGTTTACAGTAAGATGATGACTAAAGCACAATTAGTCTAACTAACTGGGTTCAACGCACACAAATGTCAAGGTCAATGACCGTTCTGTAAGACTACTGGTACCATACAAGTATGTACTGAGTACATTTTACAGTTTAACAGTACAAAAAGCAAGGGCTTCTTGTGACTTTTTTAAAATGGGCCATGTGACAAATGAATAGCCCACATAATAGCAGCTCCATTTCCCCCTCTAATCCTGTCATTTATGTATGCACTGTAGGGTGTTACGCCATTAATTAAGATTTTGGTAACATACAGAAAACAACTTATTCTAAATGTACATCTTATTTTTGTTGACTCTTCAAGGGACATGACCTTTGACCCCATGCTCAGCTACAACCAGATTGCATGGGTCCTCTGGGTTTAAACTTAAATAATTTATGTTGTCCTTATTAGTTTTTGAGGTGAATTGAACTGGAAAAGAAGTCTATGTTGCAAGGCTGGTGCTCACGTATTTTAGTTGTTTTAATCTTTATTTTTTGTTTTACCTAGGAATAATACATTGATACTGTAATTAGGTATATGATTATTTATCTATATTATTATGAACAGTTTTACTATTATTTGTTTTTGTTTTGATTAAGTTAAGGTAAATGCAATGCATCACTGTAAAATAATCCCCAATACCGTTTAAGAAAATAAATAGTGTTTGCTAAGTGTTTTTGGTAAAATTGAGTAAAGTTTACCACTTTTTTTCTTTATTTTATTACACATGTATGCATTAATACCCTATTTGTACTGTGTCTGCTCTAACAATTGCCACAACATATAATATGAATACCCTGAATACAGTTCAACTAAATGAAACAGTAAAGACTGATACATCGGTTTCAGTGTAATTAATTCAATTTGATGTACAATACAGCCCTAACAGCAAAGCCCTTATCTTTGAATGGCATTGCTTAAACAGAGATCCTAATGTCTTCCTAAGAACCAGATGATACACTTATTGTTAAGTTATTCTGTGCTCTGTGGTCTCAGTTTCAGGCTTCATGGTTACAGAGGATATGAATGCTCATTTCATGACTGCTGGCCGTTCTCCAGATACACACCTACTGTACTGCAAATCCATTTTAATCGCTGCTAGTAACAAGCTACAGCCACATCCTTTCCCAGCAAACGTCAGGCAGCAAGTTACAGTAGGTCAGTCCTAAGCGATGGCAGCATGATTTTACATTATTTCCTTTATACAGTATCTGCCTCCAAGCGAATCAATATTTACATATATACTATGAGAACGTCGAGCTAAAGCATTCAATCAAAGGGCATATTGAGAACAATAAACAAACACAAAACAGGGTGTGGTAATGGTTCAGGCCTCTAGCACTATTTGTCGTTTGATGTGCAAATATGGTGAGATTCACATTGTAGGCAGAAAGCTAAATCATATAACAAAGAAGTTTCAAAAGTTGTATTCAGGTTTTATGCTCAAGTGTTATTAAAGCAGTGTGTGTTTCATGCACAGTAGTGCATTCATATATTTATGAATATATATTTACCAACTGACTGGTTTGAAAAACAGGCCTCAAATAGGACGCATACTGTTTGGATGCTTTCCATATTGATTCAAACTACTGTTAACCTCTTCCAGGGCTTACCTGTCTGAAAGTAACAGTTCTGACCAACAAAAGTGACAGAGAAGCCTGTATTCTGCTCTTCCCAGATCATTTTGACAATACTATTCCTTGACAGGAGCTTCAAGAACTTACAATGAGTACAAATGCCTGTTGGCAACTTCACTCAATGAAAGATATAAGTCCAAGGGCAACAAATAGGATGACCACAACAGGCTACCATTCCTTCATAGATGAATATGGAGATACAGTAGCATTAGTATTTTCAGTGGGATGCATAACACCTGTTGATGAATGGCATTCTTTAATTTGGTTAGAAATCGCAAGAGCAGCATAAAGTGTCCATCTATTTTTATATCCCCTAGTACTGTAGTGTTTTTAAAAGTGCTGAATGAAGAACACTCACAGGGTGTGACACGATGCAACGCTTCTTGTGCGTCACTTGTAAGAATACATCTGTGGGTAGGAGACAGGAGGTTGAGCTGCTGAGGATGACATCTTCACCAACGTGACTCTCCAAATCGTGGAAAATATCTTGCTTGGCAGTCAGGTCTTCAAAAACACACTCCTGCAAAAGACAGAGACAAAAATGTATATTATCAAAATAATAGCAAATGTGTGCATATTTATGGTAGTGGTGCTCATACTGTATATATAACAGATTAAAACCACACATCTCATACCTACTGTATAAGTGTTTACTTAAAGTCACCCCGAAACACTACCAAAGTTATCATGCGCTAGAGTAAAGAAGAAGTGCTATTTATTCATGTGATCCTTAAGGGATAGAAGTAAAAAAAAACATACATTTATCTGTCTACAAACCAAAGCGAGTCAATTTGGGTAGAGCTGTTAGGTAAAAGCACTGAAGTTACAAAATAGAAATGATAGCAAATTATTATACAAAACAATTAGAAATGCATGTAGGGAGGTATGGCCTTGCCTAATTTTTGGCTGTATTACTGGGCTGCTAACATTCTGACCGCACTCCCACCTTCCAAAAGATCTCCCAGCTTGGTTACACATTGAAACATCTTCCTGTGCACCATACTCACTTCCTGCACTTCTTCACTCCTCCCTTCCTCTCTCCACCCCTCGCTTTACTAACCCTGGCATTCGGCATTCTCTATGGATTTGGTCTCAGTTTAGAAATCACTTTGGTCTGCAGTTGTCTTCAATCCTAGCTCCTGTTGATGCTAACCATTTATTCCCACTTTCATCATTGGACACAGCATTTCGGACATGGTACCGTAATGGTATTAAAATGTTGAGTGATTTATATATTCAGGGAATCTTTGCCTCCTTTGAACAGCTCTCCCAAAACTTTGGTCTGCCGAGAAGAAACTTTTTTCGATACCTTCAAGTGCGACACTTTGTGTATAAACGACAGTTAATTTCCCGACAATCCCTCCTAAATCCCCTCTAGATTCTATTATAGTGTCAAGCCCTAATTCTAAAGGAAGTATGTCTCAGATTTATGGTAATATTTGCACATTATACTCTATCTCTCTATCTAAATTTAGGACACTGTGGGAGAAGGACCTTGGACTGGTCTTCTCAGATGATGAGTGGGACTCTGTTCTTGCTTGAGTGCACTCCTCATCTACCTGTGCAAGACACGGCCTAATACAGTTTAAGATTCTTCATAGGCTTCATATGTCGAAAACCAAATTGGCTAAAATCTACCCTAAGATAGATCCAACTTGTGATCAGTGCCACCAGGCTCTGGCCTCCATGGTCCACATGTTTTGGACATGTCTAAGATTACATACTTTCTGGAGTTCTATTTTTCAAACCTTTACTGATGTCCTATAACATCCCTTAAAACCCTCTCCCGATATGTCTCTCTTTGGTATTTTACCTCAAGATGTGACCAAACTTCAATCTGATACCCTTGCTTTTAGCACCCTGTTAGCCAGGCGGCTTATTTTGTTGAACTGGAAGCAGTCTGCCCTGCCCAGCCATGCTCACTGGATCAGGGATGTGATGCAACATTAAAAACTGGAAAAAATCAAGCATACTGTTCAAGGCTGTATGGATAATTTTCATGCTGCTTGGGATCCTTTTCTATTACTCTTCAAAAATCTGAAATCGCAACCCCCACCTTAGCTGGACTGCTGTGTACTATCTAGGCACGGTTGTACTGTACTACCCTTTTATGTACATACATATATACAGTACTGTGCAAAAGTTTTAGGCAGGTGTGAAAAAATGCTGTAAAGTAAGAATGCTTTCAAAAATAGACATGTTAATAGATTATATTTATCAATTAACTAAATGCAAAGTGAGTGAACAGAAGAAAAATCTAAATCAAATCCATATTTGGTGTGACCACCCTTTGCCTTCAAAACAGCATCAAGCATCAATTCTTCTAGGTACACTTGCACACAGTTTTGAAGGAACTCGGCAGGTAGGTTGGCCCAAACATCTTGGAGAACTAACCACAGTTCTTCTGTGGATTTAGGCAGCCTCAGTTGCTTCTCTCTCTTCATGTAATCCCAGACAGACTCGATGATGCTGAGATCAGGGCTCTGTGGGGGCCATACCATCACTTCCAGGACTCCTTGTTCTTCTTTATGCTGAAGATAGTTCTTAATGACTTTCGCTGTATGTTTGGGGTCGTTGTCATGCTGCAGAATAAATTTGGTGCCAATCAGATGCCTCCCTGATGGTATTGCATGATGGATAAGTATCTGCCTGTACTTCTCAGCATTGAGGAGACCATTAATTCTGACCAAATCCCCAACTCCATTTGCAGAAATGCAGCCCCAAACTTGCAAGGAACCTCCACCATGCTTCACTGTTGCCTGCAGACACTCATTCGTGTACGCTCTCCAGCCCTTGGTGAACAAACTGCCTTCTGCTACAGCCAAATATTTCAAATTTTGACTCATCAGTCCAGAGCACCTGCTGCCATTTTTCTGCACCCCAGTTCCTGTGTTTTCGTGCATAGTTGAGTCCCTTGGCCTTGTTTCCACGTCGGAGGTATGGCTTTTTGGCCGCAAGTCTTCCATGAAGGCCACTTCTGACCAGACTTCTCCGGACAGTAGATGGGAGTACCAGGGTCCCACTGTTTTCTGCCAGTTCTGAGCTGATGGCACTGCTGGACATCTTCAGATTGCGAAGGGAAGTAAGCATGATGTGTCTTTCATCTGCTGCAGTAAGTTTCCTTGGCCGACCACTGCGTCTACGGTCCTCAACGTTGCCCGTTTCTTTGTGCTTCTTCAAAAGAGCTTGGACAGCACATCTGGAAACCCTGTCTGCCTTGAAATTTCTGCCTGGGAGAGACCTTGCTGATGCAGTATAACTACCTTGTGTCTTGTTGCTGTGCTCAGTCTTGCCATGGTGTATGACTTTGACAGTAAACTGGCTTCAGCAACCTCACCTTGTTAGCTGAGTTTGGCTGTTCCGCACGCTAGTTTCTGTTTCCAGTTAATGATCGTGTCTTCACCTTGTTCAGCTGACCTGTTTGGTTTGTTTGATCATTAGCACCTGCTGTACAAAATCCTACATCTAGTAGACATTGATGCTATGTTTTGAAAGGCATTCTATACTTCTGTTCACTCACTTTGCATTTAGTTCATTGATAAATATAATCTATTAACATGTCTATTTTTGAAAGCATTCTTACTTTACAGCATTTTTCACACCTGCCTAAAACTTTTGCACAGTACTGTATATATATATATATATATATATATATATATATATATATATATATATATATATATGTACTATTTCTTTATCTGTCTTAGTATTGTTTATAATTCAATTTTGGTTGGTGGGTTGATGGGCGAGTGGGTGGGTGATTACCAATTCTCCTGTTATCTGTATATTGTTTTATTGATTGCTTAATTTTGCTCTTTTCAAAACCCAATAAACAGAGTTGAGAAAAAAAAAGAAATGCATGGTAGGGGCAGGAATACTGTAATCAGGGTTAAGGCTGTGATCTTGGCGCAGTAATTTTTAGTACATTTCACGGTTGAGTTGCGGAAAAAAAACTAAAATTCAATGGAAAGGTCACAGAAAGGTCACCAAATAATGTAGCTTTAGCTACATCAACATACACAAGAGCATTTAAATAGTACACCAAAACCAATAATATAAAGACTATTGCTTTTGACTGCTGACAAGTTTAAATGTTACTTTAGAGTACAAAATTCAGTTAACACTAGAACTGCTACGGCAGTCATTTTGACGGTTTGAAGTTTTCAAATTTAAATGACTCTGCGTGTCTGAAAGTTATGCGGTTGTCCGTTTATGACTTTTCCTAAATACATGTATTAAATACCCTGACGGCGTTTCAAAGGCAGGATCGCAAAAATAAGGAAGTTATAATCCCGCCCACCTAGAACCGCCATTGCAGTCATTTTGACTGCCTTTTACAATACATGTTTTTATTTTGAATATAACCTACAATATTCTATTTTTTATATACAAGCCTGTTGTTATCTCTACTGGACCTGTTGGCAGCCATCAATTCCTTCGTTTTGTACAAGGAATGCACCGGGGAAAACATCAGTAGGAGAGATTTCATCTTGAAGCTAGCCACAGCGCTTTGGCAGAAACAATTTGATCAGAAAACTGCAAAGCAGCAGAGTGCTGCAGCTCAACCTGGATTCAGTGCTGTACCGACTGACACACGCAAGAGAAAACTTATGTTACTTTTGTTTTAAATTAAAGGTGGAGTGCAATGACATAAAAAAAGTCATTGTTGAGTGCAGCTAAACTTTCTATACATGTCCTGAAAGTTTCATTCACATTCGTTACTGTGACAGAAATACAATAATTCTTGGTTGTAAATCACCCTCCCGACCTGTGAGGGTGCTAAACAGCGAGAACAGAGTTCCTTGGATGGTCTGGCCTGACAGTTCTTTCCCAGGGTTCAAGGGAAGTCGGCCAGCCAGGAAGAGGGCGAGACTCAGTTGATATAACGCATTGACCCAGAAGGGAAATGACGTGGCAGCCGCAGATTGGAGAGGCGGTTGCACTCGTTTATCAAGGGGTCATGTGTGACGGCATAAAAGGGGACAGAGAATCGTAATCTGTTCCTTCGCTTTGGTTTGCATTAGAACCTAGAAGGACTGTGAGAGACCCCAGAGAACGTAACAGTTTCATGATTGTTTTGTTTGTTTTTGTCTGTCAGTAATTTGTCTTGTTTGTAAATTACCAGACAGCTAACATGTTTCAGGAGCCATCGCCTTTGGCCAGCACAAAGCCAGAACAACACTTCACCACTGTCACGAAACAAACTTGTATCACCCACCACAAGCACTACTGCAGCACCCAGGCCTGGTGACCATGTTTGTATTATTGTGGGGAGGATATTATTGTTTATTATTTGGGACTGCAATCCTGTTGTTACTTACCCTGTGCAGTACACATTGCCGGAGCATTATTGTTTGGTCGTCAGTCTTGGAACCTATAAATAAAATCCTTTCCAAACCGGATTACAATTATCTCTGCCTGCTTCTTTCACGCACTGCATCACTCCTGCACCTGTATCCACTCAGCCACTTTGTCACAGTTACTTATAAAGTGGAAAAAAGGCAAATTTGTGGTTAGACCATTTTCAGAAACCTTCGAGACCTCTACCCGGAAGAGCGCACGTCGCGTGACGTCACACCAGGACATTCACTGTGTAAACTATTTGTTTGGTGTGTATTTGTAGGTATGCCCAATTGCCCTCTGGTGGACACCGGTCACAGTTGCAGCTCCACAGGTAAGTATAGACAGTGTCCACATTCTAGCAACCCTCAATGTATTATCAATTTGTAATCCTTTGCCTGCTTCTCCAGGTTCCTTAATTTTCCCTTGCTGAAGGAGTGACTGACTGTTGACCACTCTGTCCCTGGAGCGGTGCTTTGTTAACAGCCAGCCTGGTGTGTTCAGAAATTACTGAACAAGCTGCAACGCGTTGGCTTCCATGGGTTTCTTCAAAACCAAATAATAACACTTTCGTTTTCTAAGTGTTTGTTCCCAAACCAAATAATAAAACAGTCATTAAACACTTTAGCTTCTGTGTATTTGTTCAAGACAAAATAATAAAACAGTCCTTAACATGGTAACTTTCAGGCATCTGTTTCACACACCACTCGCTCTCTACATGTGAAGCCCTGGCTGAACATACGCACAGGGTTATACAAATCTTCAGAGTCCTGGGTACTACTTTCCCTTTAAATACACAGCGTTTCTTCACCTGCTCGGTATTATCACCAGTAACTAAATTATAACCAGTAACTCCCAGGCTGAGCGTTTCATTCATTACTTCATCCTGCAGCTTTTTAAATCTGTTGTCACGGCAGACAGTGCAGCTTGTAATTCCACTCGGCTGTACCGATACACTCACAACAGTCACTGTTAGGTTAGTCCTGATCCAGTTCACTAGAGTAAGCAGGTTTCACTCAGCGGTGCAAACTTCCTTTTTACTTCACAGAAACAGAAAGTAGTTTAAATGCTGTTTACCTCTTGGATGCTGCTATCCAGGCTGTAGTACTCACGGCATTTTCTATTGTTCCTAGTAATCCTTTGCTTCATAGCGGTTTGTATTGCTCCTCGCAATCCTTTTCACGTCACACACGGTTCTTTTCCACTTTATCTCTTTTGACCAAACATAGGTCTGACAAAACAATAACACAGTACTACTCGCCTGCATGCAGGAAGCCAACCAGGTACCTTCCCGCTTGTAATACCTTCTTCTCTTTCACTTTTAGAAAGTCTCACAGCAACCCAGTTGTGTCCTTGCTCCACACTCCTACACCCACACTTGTACACTCTGGGGGTCCTTTTTATCGTCCACTTTCCCTGCTACCAGGTCACCTGATCTCTACTGCGCTCGGGCTTTTGGGAACTGAAGTTTTGTTGTTTTGGTTTTCTTTTATATGAGGGCGAAATACCAGTTTCCCCACGTCCCTGGTACTCCCTCCTCTTATTATAGCCTGACCATTCTTCACAACTGTTGTAAACAAATGCAGTAGATGGAGGACAGAAGTGAAAGTGATGTTTCCAGTTTGGATGTTTTAAATCTTAAATGAAACAGATCAGAAATGTTGGTCTTGTGCTTCATTTATATTGGCTTCACAATGTAAAAAAAAAGCTTGTTTACATTTGCACTTCTCTCTCTTCTGTGGTTTGTTGTAGTCTGTTGATGGTAGAGTAGAACATGATTTTTTTTTGTGTCAGAGTTTCAGGTTTTTTAACCATTTGAGTAATGAGCTGAAAGCTATATGTTTGTATGTATGTAATGAATACTGACGAAATACAGACAAATAATTGTTACTGTAAATAAATAAAACAAGTAAATATATATTTTTATTTTGTCATAGGGAAAGGTTTTGACTAAAAAAATAACATGTAGGCAATAAACAATAAAAAATGGGGTGGAACAACCACAACAACACGTCCTAACAAAAAACAAAAAAAAAGGCTGAACTAGAGGGAGAGAGCAAGCGAGCGAGCAAGAGAGAAAGAGACAGAGAGAGAGACACGAATAAATCATATCCGGGTAAACAGGTGGTATGGGCGGAGGGAGTAAGAGTGTCTAATGCTTCAGTATATGATGCTCCTTGCATGGAGCAACGCAGAGCTTGACGCCGCCTCTTCGCTGGACGCCTGTCACATGATGTTGATGGCAAATATTCTTCACTTATGTCTTCACTGACACACTCACTGAATTGTATGTATTTGAATTTAAATTGAAATCTGAATTCAGTATTATTTCTAAGACTTCTTTTCTCACTGAGCAATTTTCGCCAGTTTACAGACATCGCTGTCATTTTTGTGATGGTTTATTGTATCTAATTCAATCAATATCTGGCAGAGGGCGCAAGAGACCAATAAAAGGTGTTACAGAAACCTTGTGTTACAGTATCTCGTTATCAGGAGTTTTGTAGACTCAGTATTTCAAGTTTAAAGTTGCAGAAGGTACCTTGTACGTTCTTACTCCCTGGGGACCAGACAGCAGTGAACGTACCGGTACGTTCGTAATACTCAAAGGGTTAATCTGAATTTGTTTCTTGGCAGTATTTTCATGCCTGCTTTTAGTGAAAAGCTTGTGCCAAGCATCCTTATTCAGACGGTGAATTTATTTTGAAGAATATCTGTGGTTTTGCATCTATGCATCCCTGCTGTAGTGCATTACTGGAATTTAGTTATTAATCAAACATGAGGTTAAATTATCAATTGTATGTTTCGACTACGCCACCCTAATTATCTCCCGCACAGGTACTTAACTGGGCAGAACATCAGTGACTGATAGGAAATATACAAAACAACAAGGAGGCAGATTGCAAAAACATTGAGCATTTATTGTTCAGGTTCACAGTAAAAACAAGACATAGACCCTGAAGTATTCTGAAAGTTTTCATTATTGTTACATTTTTTTTTTTATAATAAGATGTTCAATAGTGTTAGGATTTACTTGAGGTAACACCAGACTTTACATAATAGTACAGTCAATTACACAGCGTCACACACACACAACCCGATAACCTTCATGTCTATGTAGGCTATGCCTCACTGCAAAGGTTCTTAGTCACTCGGTCAGCTGACACCCTTTAAACATAAACAAATAAACAAAAAAGAATACAGACTCTACTGTCTTTGGTTAGAGACAAGGAACAAAAAAAAGGTGCATTGTCCCAGCTCAGGAACTCTGTACAAAATAGCCAGTCTCTCGTTTCTTCACTGTAGGCTTTTTAAAAGCCGAGCAAAAGACACAGAGTGCATCGGATCTCCGTGGCAACAGATCTGCCGCAATTTAACATACAAAACTTACTGCACAACTTTCTCCGAACAAATCAATACAATAATTCTTACATATAGAGTAAATAATACTTTATTCTTAACTTGCAGCCTATTAGAATCTGATATAGCCTACATCAACATCATAAAGTAGCCTAAGACATTTTCGGAAAAGTTATTGCCCCCAGTTAACCCAATTAAAGGGATAATTAGGGTCAGCTGTTTGAGTATTTTGGTTAACAACCAGGCCTGATTTGGGCCAGCCCTGACCAATATAAATCTGACTACCTTTGGCCCTTACCATCAGAGTAAAGTTGTCAGCACACAGGTTTTCGAGGCACATCATGCCACGAACAAAATAAATTCCTGAAGACCTCCGGAAAAAAAGTTGTTGATGCCTATCAGTCTGGAAAGGGTTACAAAGCCATTTCTAAGGCTCTGGGGCTCCACCAAACCACAGTCAGAGCCATATTGTCCAAATGGAGAAAGTTTGGGACAGTAGTGAATCTTCCCAGGAGTGGCCGTCCTGCCAAAATCTCTCCAAGAGAAAGGCGTAAAATCATCCAGGACGTCACAAAGAACCCTAGAAGAACATCCAGGGATCTGCAGGCCTCTCTCGCCTCGGATAAGGTCAGTGTTCATGACTCCACCATCAGAAAGACACTGGGCAAAAATGGGATTCATGGCAAAGTAGCAAGGTGGAAACCATTGCTCACTAAGAAGAACATGAATGCTCGTCTCAAGTTTGCCAAAAAGCACCTGGATGATCCTCAAGAGTTCTGAAACAATGTTCTATGGACAGATGAGTCAAAAGTGGAACTTTTTGGCCGACATGGGCCCCGTTATGTCTGGCGAAAACCAAACACTGCATTCCACAGTAAGAACCTCATACCAACGGTCAAGCATGGTGCTGGTAGTGTCATTGTTTGGGGATGCTTTGCTGCATCAGGACCTGGACGCCTTGCCATCATTGAAGGAACCATGAATTCTGCTCTGTAACAGAGAATTCTACAGGAGAATGTCAGGCCATCCGTCCGTGAGCTGAAGCTGAAGCGCAGCTGGGTCATGCAGCAAGACAATGATCCGAAACACACAAGCAAGACTACATCAGAATGGTTGAAGAACAAGAAATTTAAAGTTTTGGAATGGCCTAGTCAAAGTCCAGACCTAAACCCCATTGAGATGTTGTGGCAGGACCTGAAATGAGCAGTTCATGCTCGAAAACCCACAAATGTCACTGAGCTGAAGCAGTTCTGCATCAAGGAGTGGGCCAAAATTCCTCCACGGCGCTGTGAGAGACTAATCAATAAATACAGGAAGTGTTTGGTTGCAGTTATTGCTGCTAAAGGTGGCGTAACCAGTTATTGAGTCTAATGTTCTTACATGTAAATGCTGTGTGCACAACCAAACATTTTACAGATACACGCAGATTTGTATTTTCCCTGCATGACATACTGCATTTTTAAAGGAAATAAAGGCAGTGCCTAACCAAATGTGCTTTTACATTCATTTCCAAGATTTCACTGACTTTTGTTCAAATTCAAAATTGTCACGATTTCTGTGACCTCTGTGACTAAATCATAGCCTTAATCATGGGTGATTTCAATATACACTAGGAAAATCCAGAGGGAAGTGGTAATGTAGAAACTGAACTGATTGATGCAGTAAATGAGTGCTTCCTGACCCAGTGTGTCAAAAACCCAACAAGGGACAGAGCAATGTTAGATCTGGTGTTCAAACAACCAGGACATGCTATGTAATGTAGAAGCAGTACAGCCACTTGGGTCAAGTGATCATGACAGGATTCAATTAGAAATGACCTGGGATTCCAGGCAAAAGGCTAACTTTGAATGGATAGGACTGGAACTGAGAGAAATAGACTGGGCAGAGAAATTGAAGGATATGACAGTTGAAGTTGATTTAAAGTTATAATGCAAGACAAGCAGTCACCAAGATGGTTAAACAGATCAATAAAAATTAAAACTAGAAAAAAAGAGAGCTGTATAGGACTTACAGAGAAGAATATAGGAGTCTGCTTAAACAGATAAAAAATGGATGTTAGGAGCCCGAAGACTGGAATCTGGCAAATGTTGTGCCATTATTATACAGACCCATGTAATTACAGACCTATTAGTTTAACTTCCGTAACATGCACAATGATGGAAGCAATATTAAGAGGTAAGCTTGAAGACTATTTATACAGCAACAATATTATAGGGGATAACCAGCATGGGTTCAGAAGAGGAAGGCCATGCTTGACTAACCTACTTGATTTTTTTGAGGATGTTACAGCTAATGCAGATGACGGCAACACAGGGGAGGACATGTAATTGGATACAGAACTGGTTAAAAAAAAGAAAGCAGAGAGTAACTGTGAGAGGTGTACAATCGGATTTGGGGGATGTACTTAGTAGGGTACCACAAGGGTCTGTACTTGGACACTTACTGTTCATCATTTATATAAATAGCATCACTCCATGGATAACTGTAAAATGTTGCAGCACACCATGCAAATCAATGAATCATCACATCCCTACTGATGAGCACTACTTAGTATCTTGTGATCCCCACTTACAATCTCATGAGCATCTTTGCATGCCTTCTAGCATCTTGTGAGCATTTGTGAGCACTCTTTTGAAAAGCCCTGCAACTTTCAATTTTTTCTTGATCTTCCGTCCTTTGAACCCTCAGTAACTTTGTTTTTAAAATCCAAAACAATTATATTCTGAGTTATTCCCATATGTGACCTAACAAGTAGGCTATAATGCAGACTGTACAGTAAATTACTTTGTATAAACATAAGTGTTATGATACACTTTTTAAATTGACACATAATAGTATTACCTAAATAAAACCACTGTAAAAACTACAGACTTATGGAAAGCCATGGAAATTCACTAACCTGAATCATGAAGTGTAAGAGAAATGACCTGCAACTTTGTTACAGAATTGGGCTTTTCAAAATAAATTTTGTAGAACTAATAAAAAATATATATTAATTGACTGAAAGCCATTACACAGTAACTATGCTACATTATAAAGTCAATAGTCAGAAAAAGAGGTAATTATTTCCAACATCTGTTGAAGAAGAACACAGCCGATGATGGTCAAGACAAATTAGTTTGATTCATGTTTGACAGCAAACTATAACAAAGGAAATGGCTACAGATCAGTATCAATTAAATATGGAATACCAAAATCCACAATCAGAGCAATAATCAAGAAGTACCACAGAACAAATTCAACTGAAACACTTGAAAAAGTGGACGTCCAAAAAACATTATGGGCACAGCAGGTAGGAGAATGCCCGAGCGGCTAAAAAAAATCTACTATTAAAAGCCAAGGAATTAAAAAGAAAGATGTAGAAGCATCAAGCATAATACTACATGAACGAACTGTACAAAGGCACCTGAACACAGAAGAGCTGTATACACAGAAACCTCACTACAAACCACTTTTAAACAAAATTCATAAAACAAACTGTCTTAAAGAAGCTAAGAAATCTGAACAGGAGTGTGGCGGAGTGTATATGTGCGCTGTTTTATTATTATTTGTCTTATTATTGTTTGCGGTGCGGATGTAAAGCCGGCTCCATTATTTGTTATTGTCTTTGGATTTTAAAACCTTGTGAGGATGCGTGACTGATCAGCTACTGATTATTTAACTAGCTGACAGTCAAGCATCCTTACTAAACTCGTGCAGACTATGGCCGAGGGGTAATAAGATAATTAACAGCTAGTTAACCCCTTGGCCAGAATATAAAAGCCTGCAGCTGTCTGTTCAGGGAAGGGTGTTCGGAGTAGAGAACGAGAGTAGACAGGAGGTAAAAAGAATATAATAATTGCTAAGCGTGCTGGTTTATACACCAGCACGATACTTATTTGTTATTTGTTTATTCGTTTGGCCAACGTTTTGTGTCTTTTGTTTGTTTTATTATTTAATAAACAGGCTGAGCGCCGTTGCGCTTCAGTTTTGCCCCGCCATTCCTTGTGTTGAATCTGTGTTTCTGGGCTGACGTCACCCCTGCAAAGCCATCCTGTTCACAAGGAGCCTAAAACATTCTACAACAAAATTCTCTTGTCTGATGAGTCTAAAATATAATAATGGACCGCAGTATGTTTGGAGAAAAAATGGGAAAGCCTTCAATGAAGAAAACCTTTTACCTACAGTTAAACATGGAGGTGGTATGATCATGTGTATTTTAGCAGTTCAGGGACTGGAGACATTCATGTGATTGAAGATCGAATGAATGCAGCCATGTATCAAAACGCTCTACAAAGTACAATGATAGTGCTCGTAGGCTGATTGTTAGACAGTTTATCTTCTAACATGACACTGACCCAAAGCATATGGCTAAGTCAACTTTGGAATTCTTGAAGAAAACAAAGATACAAGTTCTGTAATGGTCTTTGCAATCACCAGATTTCAGTCCAATAGAAATGCTTTGGACTGATCTGAAAAAAAGTGTGTATCCAATGTGTCTGAGCTGAAAAAAATATGCAAGACAAAATGGCCCCAGATTTCACCAACAAAATGTAAAATACTGGTTAAGAATTATCATAAACGTCTGAAAGCTACTCTGACTGACAACACTTTACATATCTTAACGTTGTACCCCAATTCCGCTGTTAAACGCATTTTCTCCACTAGCCAGCAGAGAAAAGCAAACGTAGTCCATCAGTTTATTCTAATAAACATAACTGTTACACACTGCCAGCGTATGTTTAAAATTGCAATGTATACAACAATAAAATAGCATTTACATTCCAAGACCATGTCACTTTAACATACCTTGCATAAAATATTTTCTAAACAAAGTTGTTAAAACAGGAGAAAGGCAGACAAAAAACAAGCAAATCCTACCAACTTAATTTGTTAAACTTAAATGACCAACAAAATAAATATATACTGTTCTGTACATATGAAACGTATGAATTTAATAAAAAGGAAGCAATTCAGTAAAGCTTTAATTCTGGTGCAAGGTACATTACAATTTGAAGAAAAAAAAGTAAACTGGCAGAATTAGCATCCAAAGTCATCAATGTGGGAGGGCACACGTCTTGAATATCTTGGCTTTACTCAGCATTCCATGCAAGCCAACTGAAGATATGGAAGAATATGATTGTCTACTAGACATGCTAATCCAAACGACAGAGGGGACCTGAATGCATCTGTCTCCTTCGAACATACAGCGGTGACTGAGTGGAGAATTAGGATAGGACGCCTGTCTCTGCATAAAGCTGTGAATTTACTATTATATTACATATGTATAAATACATTTTAAAAACGTATTTATTTCAAAATGTTTTAGTAGGCAGTGCATACTAAACACCGACAGTCCTCCATGTATTGGCTTTTCGGTCTGCATTCAGGGAAATACCAAGTGTTGTGTTGTAAAGCTCTAGATGTTCAGACACAGTAGATTCACTTTTTTTCCATCTTGTTTGTTGATTCTGTGTGGGCGTCTTCTCTTGGGAAAGCAGCTCCTGCTTTTACCTGATTGGCTGCTGGTAGTATACATCACGAAGCAGAGTGGCAGAAGTTAAAAAAAATGTATCTCTTCTGTGCCACCTTCGGTGTGAATACCTTGATTGAAAACAATAGCTTTTACTTTTTTTGTGGTGCGCCCTGGCGCTACATGGCACCAGTATGAACACCCCTTTGGTCAGGACACACATATGCGCTACACTGCGGTATTATACCGCTTTGGTCTGTGCAGCACCATTCAGTAACATTGCCAGCGATATCGCCGGTAAAATGCTGCCTGATAGCTGACGGCATCGTGCCGCATATGTGTGTCCTGGCCTTTAGCATTGCAAAGTGCTGCTATACACTGTGAAAATAATAATGATGATATTTCAGTGCTACATCCCTTCACTTTGAAATTGAACATTCTGAAGTGGTTCACATAAATGTAATGGATGCTTGTACGCTATTATTTTTTGTTATCCATAATTCGAGGATTCAGGACCCCATTCATGTGTGCGGCTATTTGTATCGTCACTGGCCTCTGAAATAAATTGATACAGACCTCACTGTTTGTAATTATATGTAAATACAGTATAATGTGGTTTTTTTTCTTAATTAACTTTGTTTTTTGAAATGGGATGGAAATGACAGGAAAAATGTAACAAAACCATGTTACAAAACTTTGTATAGAGTATATAATGTTGTAGAAAACTAACAAAACCAGGCCTTTCGACTTCCTTCACATTTAGGAAACTGTAATAGATAATAGAGATACTTAACAGATTTTTTTTTCTTTTTTTACTACAGCCCTCAACACAGCACAATTGCTTCTGTTCTGCTATTCTGAGGCTGATAAGCGTGCAGACATGTAAGATTATGGAAACCTACAGTTTTTATGCATGTATTGACCACAAACATTTGTTATGATTTTTACTTTTGATATAAGCGACCAGGAACAAGAAAAGCCCAAAATATGTGCTGTAAGCGACAAAGAAAAATTGTAAGCAACTGCCTGCACGGGCAAGCCCAATTACCGGCAACCATGTGAGCACAAAAAGTAAGAGCAAGGATCAGACAGGATCCTAATAATGCTGTAAAATAAACAGCAAAATAATAAGGGACTTGTAGAAATGTTTTTAAAGTCATGGTTATTATTACTTTTAAAATGTTAAAAAAGTTAAACAATACACAATTGGGCCTAACTTGCATTTTCCATTCATAAACCTACATTTGGCAGCATTTTAACACTAGTATGTGAGCACATTTTCACTGACAGTAAAAAGTTAATATTATATTTGTTCATTTCGACAGAATACAGAATTGTGACAAACACATGCAGCAATGACATTATACACCCCTGCATGAGTCAGCTTCTTTATTAACTCTTCCCTTTTTCTCTGCAATCTCTGGCACTGCCTGGCAGCGACCTACAGTGTGCTCACTTGTGACAGTCTTCGAGTGATCATATGTCTGCACATCCGGTCTGCCCACCAAAGGCTCTTTGCTATTATGTGGCTGTAAACAGCTGTCATTCCCTTTGTTGGCAGCAAATTCTAAGAGAGAATGATTTAAATACTGAACAACAGCATGAAGTTATTTATGAGAATGATATTGTATGTCCTTTGAAGTCTTTTGATCTGTTAAAATATTAAGGCACACTACTTTACCAAGCTTAAAGAAAATGTGTAATGCACATATACATTAGTATGTTGTGGCTATGCAACAGTAACCAAAGCAATGTTGGATGTGATCATTCAAACAAGTTATAGGAAACATCCTGTATAACTAGGAATCTGCACAAACGGACTCACCTGTATGACTGTGACTGGTGCAATAAATGCCGTGGCCAATTTGAAAACAGGGCTGTCATTTTGGATACAAGTACAGTTTACTGAAAATGATACATCTACTATTTCCAAAAAAAACATTAACCAAACAAAATTCACGTCTGCCTATTCAGCTTATTTAATAAAACCCCAAATAGGGCTCCTATGATGAGACTTGCTGTAGGATTCACCATCATGCACAAGCCACCACTCCACAGTTACCAGTTCAGACTCTAATAAACATAGACTGCCATGTAAAACTTGGATTGTAATTATTTTTATTGGGAACCAAATGACACAATTCTAGTTGTGTATGGTTCTTGTGGTTGATCTCTCAAAATAATATAGTTCCAGAAACACAATGGAGTAGAAAGGCAGATATGGAAAGGCATGAAGGCTTAGTTATTGGAATTGCAGACAACACATCGATAAATCGAGCAGATCAAAATTTTGTTGACCATATCAATATACAGTATAAATAGTCATATTGTGTTATTTTGTGTCTTGTGTGTCTTTATGGGCATACATGTTAAATCGCCATGGACACAGCATACAGACTGTGTCCTTTAGGTCCCCATCACACCATCTCCCAAGACTTTTCACAGGATTCTCAGACACTGTTGGTGTTGCCTCACCATTAATGTAGAACCTCTTATCCACTACTTTACCTTTAATTACAGAGATGCTCCTTGACTTAGTGGGCTTGAATTGCATTCGTGCCCATTTAATGTTATTGGTTAATTTGCCCAATAACTGATTAGTACAGGCTACTGTTGTAGTCATGATTGTCATGTCATCTGTGTATGTACTGCCATGGTAAAAGCCAGTGGAGAAATGGTGCATCCTGCCATTATTCCAATTTCTAGACATTGCCATGTAGTGGTGAATTCTGAAGTTGAAAAACAAAATTGCAAATCTCTGAAGTAAGCTTTCACTAAGTTTGTTATTGTCTACGGTACACTGCAAAAATCAAATGCTGCCCAAAGCTCATGTGGTACTGAACCGCATTCATTAGTTACATCCAGGAATGTCACATGGAGCTCCTTCTCCTTTTTAGCTGTTTAAATTTGCTAACTGTTGTCGCCTTGCTCCAGCCACAGACACAAACCTGGAGCTCTATGTCTTTGCTAACTGCAAATCTTGAGCTAGTCCTTTGCAAAGTACTCTAAAACTGACATTGACCTTGTACTTATAATGATTTGTCGGGTATCCTTCCAGTGAGAAAAGTTTTAGGAAAATAGTCCCAAAAAATGTTCATAAAGGATAACACACATAATTAGAGAAAAAAAATACTTTATTAAACCAATAACTTTTGTACTTTGTCAGAGCCGCTTATAGTTTACAGTGCCAGATATCTGAATGGAGTAATAGTACTGAACTGTCCTTGTCTCGGTTTGTTGTTTTTGAAAGATGCCGTCTTACCTCCAGTCGAGCGGACAGGCTGTGATTGACTCGGCAGTTGCAGGTATGGGAATGGTTTCGTTTGTCGGTGCAAAATATTGGTGGGCTGGTTTTGGTAGATAATAAAATAAATGTGGACCAATTGTGTCTGTTTAGTATGTACTGTCCAATAGATGAAAAAGCTGCTACTTGCGCAGATTAATTTTAAATTTGATTCACAGGTCACAGGTGATGTTCCAGTGGGCATCTAATGTGTATTAATGCACGCTATAGCGGGAAGCTGATTGGTTGGTGATACTGAATCATTTTTCTAATGTATGGTAGTTAACCACATTGGAAAGGTAAGAGTTTGTCGCTTACATACAAGGTCATCTGCCAAGCTAATGCAGATAATCAAAAGGTTATACAGACAAAGCATAAGGAGAAAGTGAACTGCAGGGTCTTCTGAAGTAAAGTCTGGGTTGCCTGCCTTTTCTCATATGTGCAGTGTTACTCCTTTGCTTCAGCTGGGTCAAAAACTGTTATGTATTTCACAGGGCATAGGCATTAGCCAAAACATTAGTCAGCTTAACTAACAAAGCCCTGGGAATATTAATTTCAATGGAGTTTAGTACTTGGCCTTCATTGTAAAATCAGTATCTTTCTGTAAAATATGTGACTAAAGTTTCTTTCAAATTATGCATGTTAGATTTTGGCTCTTTCTGATCCTGACTGTTCCTATTAAAATGGTGTGTATTGTTTCTTAAAATAATACTGCATTGTAAGCCAATAAAGAACAATCAAACTAATGTTAGATGTTTCACCCAGAAGTAGTAAAGGCAATATAACATCTTTGTGTTGTGTAACATGTGATAGTCAACCAGGTCAGGGTAAGTGTTCTCTATCCTACACAATTTACATATTTGAAATTTATGGAAACCTACTTCTTGCACTGACCGGGTCACGAAGCAAAGAGAGCTAGTTAATGGGGGTTTTGTTATATGAAGCCTGGCTTGGTCTCACAGTCCCACCTGGGAATAGTTTGTGGAATCAAGTGAAATGGTTTCAACAATTAGGTTTGAGATCTCACAATCTTGTGATTATCTCATATTGAGTGTATTATTAAGTTGCATTTTAGGCTCTTTTACCCTTGTGCACATACCATTTAGTTATTTTTGCATATTTAAGATGATGGCCAAGCATGTAAATTCTTGCCAATGTACTGTATTCAATAACCTATACTCATTGTGCATTCTTACAGATTATTCTGACAACTTTAATTGTTTTCCTGTAACAGTATTTCTTGTACAAGGCTTGAAAACCCTTGAATTTGTCTTTCACTGAGGGAAGCACCAATCTGTCAATACAATACAGTATAAATAAAAATGTATATAGTGCCCTTCATGCCATGGCATCCATGAGCACTGTACAAAGTTTTCAATTTAGGCTTAGCCTGTGTAATGTTAACTGGTATAGAGTTCCACAACCGAGGTCCACAACAGCAGAACAACAGCTCTGGATACAGCTGATTTAAGAGGACTTTTTGGAGCAATTAAAAGTTCTTCATTTTCTGATCTCAAAGAACGAGTCAGAATATACAGAGTTAGTAGAGATAGTATGGTCCTAATCCATGCAGAACCTTGTAAGTTATTACAGCAACTTTAAAATCAATTTGGTAGCTCACTGGTAACCAATGTAAGGACTTAAGCACGCACTGGAGTAATGTGTTGAGAACGACGAGTATGAGAAAGCAGTCTGGTAGCTGCGTTCTGGACAAGCTGAAGCCTTCTTTTAGTGGCAGGTATAACAACAAACAAAGAATTGCAGTAATCAAGACGCAAAGTTAAAAATGCATATATCAACATCTCTGCATCCCTCATATCCAGCCCAGACTTTAATTTGGCAACATTTCTCAAATGATACAAAACTATTCATATAACAGAATTAATATAGAAATCAAACAAAAGGTCAGGTTCCAAGATAACATCCAGATTCCTCAATCTAGTGAAAGGTAAAATGGAATTGCCTTCAAAAATAATATTGATTGGATTACATTTCATTAAACCCAGATTAGAGCCAATTAACAAAACCTCAGTTTTATCTGGGTTTACTTTCAACCAGTTTGTAGCCATCCATGTTTGGATCTCAGTTAAACACTCTAAGTGTATTTATTGCCATATCTGCCTGCATAGGAAATGATGCACAGATTTGTGTATCGTCAGCATAAAAATGAAAGACCAGAATGTATTGCCTAATAATGTCCCCAAGAGGTGACATATACACACTGAACAATAAAGTTCCCAAAACAGAGCCCTGAGGAATGCCAAACTGTATAGTACCTATTTCAGAAGTGCAGCTGCCAGTGAGATAAACTGGCGACGGTGAGAGAAATAGTAAACAAACCCAGCTAAAACTTTACCAGAAAGACCAACATGAGACTATAGACGATCTTATAGAATCTCATGATCAACGGTATCAAATCCTGCGGAGAGATCTAACAAAACAAGAATTGAAAGCATACCGACCTGTAGCCATATGAAGACCATTGCAAACTCTCAATAAGTTTGACATTTCTCCACCAAATCATTACTGCTGTGATGGTCATAAAGTTGGTGAGCAACAACTGTTTCAATTACTTTGGCTAAAAACGGTATGTTGGAAATAGGACGGTAGTTTCCAAACACCTCAAGAAAGAGATTTTGTTTTTTTAAGAGGTCTCAGCCAGAGACCCCCAAATCCGTAACTCTGATTGGTAATAAAAACAATAGCATAAATATACAGATATAGTGCAATAGCTGTGCCGAATATCGAGTTGATCAGTTGAAAGCTGTAGGAGGAGATGCATTGAGAAAAACGTGTCAGCAACGAGAAGAATAATAACAACATGTGGCAAAGTGGTTGGTAAGGGGAACAGGTGTAGCGGTGATGCGATGCAGGAGTGACAGGCAGACAACGGTAACTGAATGAATAAGTGTTTATTGTGCCGTTTCCAGGTCTGGCGACCGTCAAATAATAAATCCCCGGCAGTACACAACAATGTGTAAAGCGCGGGGAGCGTGAATAACACAACACAGTCCTGAACAGAAAACAAATGCACGGTCACCAGTCCTGGGTGAATCCAAATGTGCAGGTGCTCTGTGCAGTGGTGCTCCGGATAGTGCTTTCGTGGCGACAGCTCCGGAGGTGTGCTTTAACTGTCTAGTGGTGCGAAAAAGACAGACAATTACAGACAGACAGAAATAACACACAACACGTAACACTTATTCCTCTTATTCTCTGAGAGCTCCTCTCTCAGTCCTTCTCTCCTAGCGGTTTACCCAAACGAAGGAAAAGATCAGCGTTACCCTGGCCCCTATATGTAATCCCGCATGATATCTAGGTAAACGGTTGCAGCTGCCTTATTACTTGCAGCTGCCCCTCGTTTATCTTTCAAGTCAAAACGGTCTTACAACAGAGTCTCGCTTCTTTCCAGGCTGACCCACTTCCCGGTCCCGGAAACGAACTGTCAGGCCAGCCCTTCCAGATACTTCTCCTCCCGTTCTTTAGCGCCCTCACAGGTCGGGAGGAAGATTTATCACCAGAACTCATTATATTTCTGTCACACAACAACAACAATAATAATAATAACAATAAAGAAACCGAGAGAAAACAATGTCTGCGTTTTACAATGCAGACAATAATAATTGTAATAATACAATTAATTGTATTAATACTTGTACTGTGATTCTTGAAATGTATTTTTTTGTTTACAACTATAAGGGCGTCTGTTAATAAATAAATAAATAATAATAATAATAATAATTATAATAATAATAATAATAATAATAATAATAATAATAATAATAATAATAATAATAATAAAAGTTGCAAGCCACTTTATGGCTTCCAAGGAGTTATTGTGAAATTTAAGCATTTTGACTGGCTGCCATTCACTCAGTTGTAGACATCATTGCAGCAGACCATGTGACCTATGATCATATTTCACATCTGGTATAATAGGCTATTGGCCTCTACTAGTCTTTGAACTATACTGTACCACAGATTAATAGTATAATATATGCTGAAATATGATTTGCTTGTGGCCTCCATGTTTTTTGATGCAACAACTTTACTTTTAACAAATTTCACAGACAACATCACTGAGTTTAAGCATGCAAAGTTGCACTTCAATTGACAAAAATGGTTTCAGAGAAGAGGTTTAATATTTGACAAACCCAATGGTTTCGTATATAAGTTCCATAGTAACAATTACCATATCTACACTCTGTAGGAGTTATAAGCCAGTTTTGCATTTGACCTTAAGGAAAGGTCAAAGGTCAGGGTCAAGGCAATTTTTTGATCCAGCACATATGGGTTCCTATGTGTTTCATAATAACCATAACGGTAGAGTAAAGTAAGGCCTTTCTTATTTCTGGGATATTTTTCAACTTTAATACAGTGTTACATATAATGGCTTTGATAATGTTTTGAAAATGAATATCCGAACGCATATCTAAATCTTGAGCGAACATCCGAACATGAAATTCCATGTTCGTCCCAGCACTAAAAAAAATTGCAAAATATAAATAGATACGGATCGATTTTTTATTTAGCACTCGCCAAAAGATAAGACAAAGAATATTAGTGACTGCTGCTGTTGCTTCCTGATACCTGGGACCTTTGCTTGAACCAGCGCATCAACATCTAGAGCAAATGACTGGGCTGCGGATATTTTGAGAACTGAGTTAAGTTGAGAATAACATTTTGATTTGTTGATATTCATGACGGAGAAAGCTTTCTGCTTCTCAGGACACACTATTTCAGCAGCTTTTAGCAGCATTACTTCAAAAACTCTCCATCAGAAAATGGTTTTGAAGAAACAGTTATTTTGTGCAATCACATAGATTCCCTTAACAGCAGCATCACTTATGCTACGAGCATTACTAAACATCAATTGCTGCTTTTTCAATGACTGTTAATTCAGATTATTTATCTTTGTGGCAAGGTGGCTGAGTGGATACAGGTGCAGGAGTGATGCAGTGAGTTAATGAAGCAGACAGGGATGTTCATAATCCATTTTGGAAAAAGGTTTTATTGTTGTTTTTATATTATTATTATTTATTTATTTTTTATTTCTTAGCAGACGCCCTTATCCAGGGTGACTTACAATTGTTACAAGATATCACATTATTTTTACATACAATTAAATTATTTTTTACACATTATTTTTACATACAATTACCAATTTATACAGCTGGGTTTCTACTGGAGCAATCTAGGTAAAGTACCTTGCTCAAGGGTACAGCAGCAGTGTGTCCCACCTGGGATTGAACCAACAACCCCCCAGTCAAGAGTCCAGAGCCCTAACCACTACGCCACACTGCTGCCCTATATCCAGGTCTGGTGACCAAACAATAATCCCCCGGCAATATACAACAATGTGTGCTGCACAGAGTAAATAACAACGGGGTTGCAGTTCCAAATAATAAACACAATATATCCGCTCCACAATATACCAACACAGTCACCACCAGTCCTGGGTGTGTGCAGCAGTGCTTGTGGTGAGTGATACAAGTTTATTAATGACAGTAGTGCAGTGCTGTTCCGGCTTTGGTGCAGGCCCTTGGCAACAGTTCCGGAACGTGTTAGCCGTCTAGACAATTATAGACAAACAAAACACTCATGATACATATAATTTCACAGGGTCTCTCACGGTCCTTTCAGGTTTCAAAACACAAACCAAAGCGAAGGAACAGATAGCGTCTCTCTGTCCCCTTTTATGTAGTCACACAGGACCCCTTGGTAAACGAGTGCAGACACCCCTCCAATCTGCGACTGCCACGTCATTTCCCTTCCGGGTCAATGCGTTAATGCAACGGAGTTCCGCCCCCTTTCTAGGGGAACTCTGTTCTCGCTGCTTAGCGCCCTCACAGGTCGGGAGGGAGATTTACTATCAAGAATCATTGTATTTCTGTTACAATCTTCAAGTAACTTTCCTGTATATTTATCATATTTCTTGCCATGGTTTGCTTCATAGCGTCTTTTAATGCTGCATTATTTCACAAGACATGTTGCTTACAAATTAAGCACATTGGCTTTCCACTCATGCTCACAAAGAAATACAAAATTCCCCATTTCTCTTGTTCCACCTTTCTCTTCATGGATAAAGACATGATGACACTTGTCACTACAGAACTTACAAATCAGAACTGAAAACCTTTATCTGGTGTAATCTACTCGAATCAGCTGATGCACTGCCATCTCACTCATGTGGTCGGCGATTGACAGCAATCATGATGACATGATGAAATACGAAATTCCCCATTTCTCTTGTTCCACCTTTCTCTTCATGGATAAAGACATGATGACACTTGTCACTACAGAACTTACAAATCAGAACTGAAAACCTTTATCTGGTGTAATCTACTCGAATCAGTTGATGCACTGCCATCCCACTCATGTGGTCGGCGATTGACAGCAATCATGATGACAGCAAGATGACAATTTGTTACTCATGAGAAGGAACTTGCTGAAGGCATGTTTGTACATGTTTCCCGAGAGGTTACGTGTGAATAATCAATGTGTGTTATTTAGGAGAATATAAATATGCTTTAAAGCATTTAAAGAGAAAGTGCCATCATGACCCAGCCAAGTTTCTGTTATACACATGTGCATCAGTGATAAAATCACTCAATAACAGTGACATAAGAGATATAGATCTTACATTTAGTATGGCCATCTGAATACTAGAACTACTTTGGCAGACCTAGGTAACAGTGCTTGCCTAATATGTATTGAATCAGATGTAGCTTTCGGAAAATTGCACAGACAATCGAAAATCGACACCAATGTGCCTGGTTAAAAAAACACAATCGGCTATCTGCAGTTTTTGTAATTTTATCCCATAGTGTACACTGATTTTCATGCTTGAATTTCTTCCAGCACAGAATTAAATGTTTGTTCAGGCGCGCTTACTAATGACTGAGATCACTGAGACAGTCATTTTCCTTGCAGTGCTGGGTAACGTGCAACCAAAATGCAGTAAATGTGTCTCAAAAGAGCTGTATTGTATTTTTTTTTTAATATCAGAAGACAGCAATAGGATAACCAAGTTGAATGCACCAGAACAGACTTGATGCTACATTAAATCCAACGATGAACTGTGAGTAGAATATTATTTGATGCTTTTAAAAAAAAAAAAATTTGAATCCTAAATAACATTTGTTTATTATTATTATTATTATTATTATTATTATTATTATTATTATTATTATTATTATTATTAAAGTTTGACTAAATTTTGTAACCGTAAATGTAATTATCATCTTTTTTTTATTAACTGAACAATTTAAGTTGTGCTGCATTTTTCAAGCAGTATATGCTTAAAATAAGAATTTAACAAAAGCTGTTCTAGTTGACATTGCGTAGGCTACATTTCTTTTCTACTGTACAGTATAGGTAGAAGTTATAATACGCAATGTTTGACAGCATGTACAAATGCAAAATGTAACTTTTGTGTGACTGTTGTAAAACAAATGTATAAATTGCTGTCAAGCACACAATATAATACTACATTATTCTTTATTTATTTTCTGAAGTAAATGCAACAAGTAAACAATATCTGCTTACATGTAAAATTAGAAAACAGTTTAAATATAGGCCCTATGTCTTGTATTAATAGTTTACAATATCTTACCTGCACTATCTTTATTATTAGTATCCAAACGGTATAGGCCGGTATAGGTAGATAACCATTGGCTATCGGTATCGGCCAAGAAAATCTTTATCGGTGCACTCCTAACTATTACATTGTAAAAACAATAATTGTAAAATGGAATATCAGAAGTCAGAAAAGTCACTCAGACAAAGAAAGTAGCAGCAGCCTCTAACAGGCAGGTCCAAATCATAACGCAGGCAAGACAGAGCAGTCACCGACAGGAAAGCTGTAGCAAACCGATACAGCAGACAACAGTCACAGTCCAGCAGCAAACAGGCCAGGCAGAAACAGCAATAAATAGCAGTAAATCTGGTGAGGCCAGCAGACAAACACGGACAGGTAGAAGCCACCACAGTTACGGGCAGATGGACAGCAGCAAGATCGGTGAAGCAGGCAGGAACCCAGGCAACACGGACAGGTAGAAGCCACCACAGTCACGGGGAGCAGCAAGTCCGGTGAGGCAGCCAGGAACCCAGGCAACATGGACAGGTAGAAGCCACCACAGTCACAGACAGCAGCAAGTCCGGTGAAGCAGGCAGGATTGCAGGCAACAGACACCACAGAAATGTCTTCACTAAAACCCTTTCATTTTTTCTGCCTTTTAAAAAGAGGTACTGATGAGACGTACCTGGAGCTGACTCATCCTTTGAATATTGTAACATTTCCTTGTTGTGTGTATTATGTGTGCTACAGATGTTAGCCAAAGGCACAGAGAAAAAAAAAAGAAATAGCTTTTCAATCCATGGCAGCTATGACAGACAGTAGAAAAGCTACTGCGATTTTGTGAATAGAAACTGAGAATGGTGTGTTGACTAAATTCAGGGATGTATTACCCATGCAAATACACCTTCACCTGGGTTTGATAATGAAGAATGTAACTTTTACATAACTTTTGAGCTGTATGAATATACAATGGACTGTACGAAACCTAGGAATGGTCACCTAATCACTGCTTCAAGATAACACCACTTACATCTAAGCATTAGCAAACACTTCCTGACAAGGTCATCTACTTTATAGTCTCTGTTATTTACACTACAGGTGTTACAGCACCAAACCCACATGCAACTGGGCATTTCATTTCATCATCCCATTTATGCGTTATCGTGTGCCCAAAAAGTGTACGATGGAGAAGACTGACATGGATAGACAAACACAAAATATTCTATAATATGTTTTGTTGGAGGATGAAACGTGTCCAGACTGATGTTAAAGAAACCAACAACACACAAGAACAGTTTCATCATTTAATCTGTCCAATAGACTAATAAAAACAACAAGATAAAGCTTTGTGAATAGGACCCAAGCATTCACAATGGAAATTCAAAGTAATCAGAGAAGCAACAGTTACTTTTACTGGAAACCACAGACAACAGTGCTGAGGTACTGGAAATATACTGGCTGTACCAGCATTATTCCAAGCAGTGGAATGCAAACATCATTTCCACTGTATGTTTCCTAGAAGGCTTCAGGCATGCACTTTAAATGAGTTTGTTACTGATTTCGGTCTTATAATTAAAACACACTCCTAGATAAACCAGGTAACTGTTGTTGTGTGAAAAAATATCAAGGAAAGAAAAAAACAAGTAATTAGAAACATCCTAAAACTACTTACAAGCCTATCAATCAGTTGTGTAGGCCTCGTTTGTACTTGGGTGAATTTGTACCCTTCTGAAAAACTGTGAAAAAGTATATACTGTAGCTTTAAAAATGTAGCTGTATTTTTCTACTGTACTGAGTGTGTGGTTTTCTTTACAAATACATCAGCCAGTCAAGAAATGTGTGCCTACAATTTCATAGCGTTAGTCGTAGCAAACTGTCTGTCAATATCAAAATCCAACCTGAATGAAGAAAGCTCCCTCTAGTGTCTGTTTCAGGTCCTCCTGCGAGCTGATGAGTGACATCTGCTCTTGAGCACTCAAGGATCCTCTCTGCATTCCAGCCTCTTGCAGCTCCTTCAGCTGTTTGCTAAACAATACACACAGAAACATCATATATCCAAATGTATGTTTCAAATTATTTGAGACTTGTTCCCACTATGTGTTTACCCCTCCCCCTCTAAAAAAAGGGAACCACAAAGAGCAAGGTATTGCATAGATAACAAAGACACACCATCACAGGGATGCAGAAAAGTAACTGCTACAAACTGACAGGCCTAATTTCAAATGTTTATTTTCTGATTTAAGTCAGAATGCTTTGTGATGTCAACATTGTAGGCTTTCTTTATCACTTTGAAATGTCACTAAAACCATTTATTAAAAAGGAGTATATTTTTGGGCCAAAAAATAAAGTGCCATAAATCTCCCACTTCGAATAAAGAGACCTATTTCAGCTATTCACAATGAAGGATCAAATAGTGGGCTCAGTTCACAAAGATTTGTTTTGTATATGTCTGTTTTAATGAACTGAATGAGGTTTGTGGACATGAAACTTTTCTAGAATTATGGTTTCTTCTTCACCACAATGTATTGACCTATAATTTAACCATACTTTAAATGCTCTTGTTAGTTGATTGATTTAAAAAAAAAAAACATTGTCACTATTTTACTTATATTTAATATTTCTACAGTTTCCTCTGTAAGAGATAAGCAACGATAAATGTTGAAAAAATAATCACTGTTTCGAAAAGTCAAGTACGCATGAGAAACTGTGGATTATCTTAAGAACATAAGAACATAAGAATGTTTACAAATGAGAGGTGTAAAAAAGTGCCTCCTATTTACTGTTCTGAATACCCCTTTATCTAATCTCCATTTGTGACCCCTGGTCCTTGTTTCTTTTTTCAGGTCGAAAAAGTCCCCTGGGTCGACATTGTCAATACCTTTTAAAATTTTGAATGCTTGATTCAGATCACTGCGTAGTCTTCTTTGTTCAAGACTGAACAGATTCAATTCTTTTAGCCTGTCTGCATACGACATGCCTTTTAAACCCGGGATAATTCTGGTCGCTCTTCTTACTCTTTCTAGAGCAGCAATATCCTTTTTGTAACGAGGTGACCAGAACTGAACACAATATTCTAGATGAGGTCTTACTAATGCATTGTAAAGTTTTAACATTACTTCCCTTGATTTAAATTCAACACTTTTCATAATATATCCGAGCATCTTGTTGGCCGTTTTTATAGCTTCCCCACATTGTCTAGATGAAGACATTTCCGAGTCAACATAAACTCCTAGGTCTTTTTCATAGATTCCTTCTTCAATTTCAGTATCTCCCATATGATATTTATAATGCACATTTGTATTGCCTGTGTGCAGTACCTTACACTTTCGCTATTAAATGTCATTTGCCATGTGTCTGCCCAGTACTGAATGCTGTCTAGAATCATTTTGAATGATTGTGTTCAGTTCTGGTCAGCTTTACTGATTAAAATCGGAAAGTAGCAACCAATTTTTTACCGTAAAAAAGCCCTATTTATGCAGTAATAGTTTTTAAGCTTATTTTCAATACCAGTAGGTACAAAAAGACAAGGCTTCTGTCCTGTCAACATCAAGAGCCCTTACCACAGTGGTCAAGTCTGGTTTACTTTAATGAAAGATTGACATTGAAACACTGTCTGAAACTTGGCTTATAAGATCCCTTCCTGTGTACAGTGGTAGCCACAGCCAGCTATTTATCTGTTGCGATACTGTCGCCGTGTGACAACGCAAAAATGTTGCAGCTTCGCAATCCTGTTTTTTCTGACTTCTTTAAATCAGCTGCACTTCCTCAGTCCTGCCACAAGGTGGAAAAGGGAGCAGAAAATGCATTAAACAAAACATCAGAAAGCAATCTGATTTTGTCAGAGCAGTGCTAAACTGTACGTGGTGGTTTGGCGTTCTTCTCTTACGTCAATTGATTGTTCACGCTTGTTCAATTCAATTCAAATCTATTTTGTTTGAACTCAGTTGCAATATTTTCTTTATCGTTTAAGGCACTGACTCACATGTGTTGATCCAATTTCCATTTGTTTAGCTATAACAACAATTGTGTACATTATCCCTTGTGACAGGGATGGCAGAGTGGTGACATCAGGCCAGATGCAGGAAGAAAAACAAACAGGCAAGTACTGCGGTGCAAAGGCGCTGCGGCGCCATTTATTTAAACAAAACAAAAAAATAGTTTAACAAAAACCCTGCTCACATCTCCATACATTTCTATGTGCTCAGGTTATTAGAGCTACAAAAAAACAAGTGAGTGTGTTAAAAGTGTGTCTTTATATGAGAAACCAACACAGTGACTTACTAAACTGTCTGCTTATCACCTTATTTGTAGTGGGACAATAAAGACTAGGGGCTTTATTCATCAGTGTCGTTTTTTTGTTTCCTTTTCATATTTACTCTTAAAAACTAGTAATCCTTTCTTATTATTGAGAATGGCTTTGAATGAATCCTAGACTTCTTCGCGGGACTGCCCCATTGATATTAATGTTGTAGTTAACTTTGCATTCCGATCATTTTGTTGATCACACAACCACACACACACACACCTTTATAAACTTCAATCCACTTTCATCTGTCACAGATTATCGGTGTAAAATGACGAGCTTGCAGGGTCAACAGTCTTCCAGACAAAAGGATTGCGTATTTTATACATTACTGTAGCCTACAAACGTTTTAATTACATTTTTCAATCACACCCTTTAGTTTATTTACGGAATACACAAAGGAATCTGTCCTGCAAAGTCTGTGATTTCACAGTGCATTTTTATTTTCATTTCTTAAGCCAAATTACTGCCCTTAACCACTTCAACTCCAGATGTAAAAATGAAACCCCTTCCCAGGTACCAGATTTTGAAAATAATAATAATAATAATGTTTATTAATAATGTAACCTGAAATTGCTATAAAACGTTAACATATGATGAATAAAACACAAATAAATTACCTCAACTGTGTTTTTCATTAACCCTTTATGCTGCTGTGTACTACATACCCATATTCAATATACAGATAAAAACACTTTTTTTTTTAGTTTTTTTTAACAATGAAAACAAAAATGCTAATAACAATAATAATCAGTAAACAGTAATTATTAAATAAAAATCAAACAACATCAAAACGTATGCCATTATCGACTTGCTCTGTGCCATTTATTGAAATGTTCAATACAACAGAACCCGGTGTTGCCTTCACAACCACTGCACATTTTTCTTGTGTCTTTTCTTTTGTTTTCATTTTCGTAGCAGACCCTGTACCTTTTTTGCAGTCTCTGCTTCCCTTGTGTGGAGGGACAGTCACAAATGCGTGTACACAGCTACTTTGCGCAGGCATTGTTTATGGATCTGGCTGCCGCATTGCCTGTACCCAGTGCTGTGTTTTGATAGTATTTCGTCACAGCACTGCCATTTCAAACCAAACAGCTATCTGTTTGCAGCTGGCTTACCTGTAAAGTAGCTGCATGCTCTTCTGTTTGTACAGTTTGTACTGTTCATGGCTCCACATCCTCTTCATCATCCTCGCTGAGTGATAAGTCAGCATCACTGTCGCTGGTATCGAAATCCTCCGAACCAACTTCACTCCCGTTGCTCATTACAAAAAGACCACGTACGTTGCTATGTTTAGCTTTCGCTAAAAACGATATAAACTACAACTAAACAAGTAAAACTAGTAATAAAACAATAAATAATAATTTAAAACACTATATATACACTGAGTGCACAAAACATTAGGGACACCTGCTCTTTCCATGAAATAGACTGACTGAGGTGAATCCAGGTGAAAGCTATGATCTCTTATTGATGTAACCTGTTAAATCCACTTCAATCAGTGTAGATGAAGGGGAGACAGGTTAAAGAAGGATTTTTAAGCCTTGACACAATTGAGACATGGATTGTGTATGTGTGCCATTCAGAGGGTAAATGGGCAAGACAAAAGATTTACAGCAAGTGCCTTTGAACGGGGTATGGTAGTAGGTGCCAGGCACGCCGGTTTGAGTGTGTCAAGAACTGCAGGGCTGCTTGGTTTTTCACACTCAACAGTTTCCCGTGTGTATCAAGGATGGTCCACCACCCAAAGGACATCCAGCCAACGGCAGGCCAGTGGTCGAAAACGGCTCATTGATGAAAGAGGCCAAAGGAGGCTGACACAAATTGTGCAGAGCAACAGACGGGCTACAGTTAGTCAACTGACAGTCCAGTACAACATTGGTGCCGAAAGACCCATAAAAGAATGCACAACTCGTCGTACCTTGACACGAATGGGGTATGGCAGCCGACGACCTAACAGAGTTCCACTTCTTTCAGCAAAACACAAGAAACTGCGGTTGCAGTGGGCTAAGGAACGAAAACACTGGACACTCGAGGATTGGAAAAACATTGCCTAGTCTGATGAATCCCGGTTCCTGCTGTTTCACGCTGATGGGAGGACTAGGGTATGGAGAAAACCACATGAGTACATGCATCCATCATGCCGCGAGTCAACATTGGTGGTGGTGGTGGGATAGTGTGGGGTGTGTTTTCATGGCACACATTGGGCCCCTTGATAAAAGTGGAGCAACGTTTGAATGCCACAGGATATCTGAACATCACTGCCAATCAGATGCATCCCTTCATGGCAGCAGTGTATCCATATGCTAATGGATTTTATCAGCAGGATAATGCCCTATGTCACAAGGCTAGGATTGTCCAGGAATGGTTCCACAAACATGACAGTGAATTCAGCTTACTGCAGTGTCCTGCCCAGTCACCAGATCTCAATCCAATTGAGCATCTGTGGGATGAGATGGAACAAGCTATTCTGAGCAGAGATCCACTACATGGGCCAGCATCCCTGTGGAACGCTTTCGACACCTTGTAGAGTCCATGCCCCGACCAACTGAGGCTGTTCTGAGGGCAAAAGGGGGTGCAACTCAATATTAGGAAGATGTTCCTAATATTGAAAATAAATGACGACGATGAAACATCAGATGAGAAGCAAGATATTTATTTATTTGCTCTGCTTAAACAAAACAAAACCACACACTGATACAAAATAAATGGCATGATGGCCAGACCAAACAGACAACACACAGTGAACAAGCATGGGTAGCAATTGTATACTTTTAGTATCTGTTCTTACTTGTCTTTTTCCTCCTCTGGAGAACCCAACATCTCTCCGCCAAAGCTGCTTGTTTTTATATTGTGGTCAAGGGATTAACTGGCTATTAATTACCTAATTTATCCCCCAACACATTCAGAATAGGGTTTCTCATACGTGTGGTCAACAGACATTTTGTCAATAATGACTCGCTGTTGACCACACATTCTCACAAACTTATCTGGATGGTGCATTTTTACCCCATCCAGGCTGTCAAACAATAATTAACCAAACATTGTGTTTTTTCAAACTAAACAGTACGTTTTAAATAATTATACAACAAATACAAATACAAAATAATACACATGCATATTTTGTTGAGAGCTACAAATGCTAGTGAAATGGCATTGTTGGGAAAGTGAAATCCATTACCATACTATTTCCATATTGTAAGAGTTTGCTTTATAACAAAACAGCACTATATGAGCATACATTGCCATTGTTGCCACAGCAAAATACTTCTCGGAAGAAAATGGAATTGAGGAAGTGTAATGAGAATCTGCATTAAAAACACATTTGGGAATACAAAGTAAACACATTATGGGGTTTTGTTGTAGAAGCATTATGTTGATTTTTGTTCTGTTGTATAATGTCTTCCCATTAAAGTCATTAAGGCGTTTTATGTATTCTGTATGTTTATTTTTACTGTAGAGCTTTTTAAAAAGTGAATGCTTAAGGTCTTAGGAGTATGCAGCGTATTACACATTGTGACAAAAAAGCCAGTGGGCCCAGTGTTTGTATACAATATAGAAGGTGGACCAGCCATATACCAGTCCACTGTTTGGACCAGTCTTCCTTAGATTTGGATTGGGCCACTCGTGGTGTCCGGTCTGGTACACATCCCTACTCGTTACATTGTACCGCTATGGAGGCTGTGTGGTCCAGTGGTTAAAGAAATGGGCTTGTAACCAGGAGGTCCCCGGTTCAAATCCCACCTCAGCCACTGACTCATTGTGTGACCCTGAGCAAGTCACTTCACCTCCTTGTGCTCCGTCTTTCGGGTGAGACATAATTGTAAGTGACTCTGCAGCTGATGCATAGTTCACACACCCTAGTCTCTGTAAGTTGCCTTGGATAAAGGCGTCTGCTAAGTAAACAAATAATAATAATAATAATATGCCTTTAGAAACCCTTTTTGAAGTCTCCCCTATTAGTGTCTCAGTGTTTTGTTTCATTTCCCTTCTAGGACCCATAGCTTTTTCCAATCTGCGCTCCCTTTTTGTTTTCCCACAGTTTAGACTTTTCAAGTCAGGTTCAGTAAACTGGAATCATTTCCCCATACTCTCTTCCAGTTTATTTCTCTCCGGTTCCATTTTGCAATCAGGGACAGCCAATTTCCCTTTCATTTCAACCAGGGTGTTAAGTCACGTCCTAGTATTACCGAGTGAGGGAGTCTAGGTGCCACTCCAACCTGGATCTCAAAGATACCCATTTTCTCAGTGTTGGTGGCAAAGCACGCAAGAAACGATCCATTACCAGAATTTCTACAATTCTGGTAGAGGTGTGGAGCTCGAGTTGTAGCTCCTGGTTAAATGTATCAGGTCGTACATGCGAATCTGGCACCTGTCCTTCCTGATATTTCCATGCATTGTTGAGGTTACGCCTGCCCATGCCAGGATCTCCGCCTTCAGCTTTTCGAAGTCGCTGGCAGCCTCTGGTTCCAGATCAAAATAGGCTTTTTGAGCATCACCCACAAGAAATGGGGCCACTATACCCACTGTCTTTGGCAAAGACTCTCGGGCAGCTGTCCTCTCAAATGACAGCAGATAAGTGTCCACATCATCTTCCGCTGTCATCTTCTGTAAGACATGACTGGGTCTTATTGGCTGCCCTCTTTGACTCTGATGCAGCAAACTGATTTATTGTCCTGGATTTCTGCACGCCGTTGAGCAGTTTGGGCTAACAGAATTAGAAATGTTTCTTGCTGCATGTAGTTGGTTTTTTGTTGCCTGCAACAGTACTTTCAACACATCCTCCATCTTCTTTGGAATTACAGGCTTCTTAAATTCCACTTCTGACAGCAGTTGTGGTAAATTCAACCTGTTCAGGAGTGTGTGACCCTAAATTGAAGAAAAACCTACCTCCCCATGGAGAGCTAAACTATTCTTTAAATATTTTCCCTCACTATAACAGTAAGGCTAAGCATTTATCTGTCTCCATGTCATTTTCTCCACTACACCCCTTTGTGATTCTCTCCACAATGGAGTTTTTATACACACACCTGTTAACCAATTACCTCTTTAATTGATTCAATTCAATATCTACAATTACTTTGTTAAGCAGAGGTGCAGTGCTGAGAATCTTAGATTTTGGCAGACCAGCTACCCCCTAGTGGCCATTTCCTTGGTACTGCAGGCTATTTTACTTTCAATGTGTGGGAAATAATGCTCCTCAACCACAGAACATATATTCCCTCTGTAACCTTGTCTCAATATATCCTTAACCCTTTGCGGTCCATTTATTAATTCTGCGTCAGGCTCGCCAGGTCCAATTAATTTTTACACGCGCAGTTAATTTTAGACACGCTGTTTAAAAGTATTTTTTTCCACAGTCAAACGGGTTTAAATGGCCCTGCATATCAACAAAGCACTCACTAGGCATCTCCAGCTCCGCCCCACCCTTTTGTTTGCTATCGCTTTCACATATGCTACCAAATAAAAAATAATAATAATAATAGTCGTACATACCGATCAATCGTCTCCTGATGACTCGTTTTATCACCAAACTCCTCAATAATGCAATCCAAGTCATTATTTTATTGCTATAACATCTCAAAAAAGCTCTGTAAATGTCCGTGATAGTCTCTGTGCGCTGATACTGTCCTCCCAGCTTGTTTCCATACGACCGCCCCATATGGAAACAAGGGGCTAGTATGACTATTCATGAGATACGCCTTTTTTTTTTTTTTTTTTTTTTTTTTGGCTTTTCTCGGCTCCTTTCGTTCCCACTCGGCCATTGAATGGTTTTCTCAGTTTTTTCCGTTGAAAAACCGACTTTTTTGCGTTTTTTACGTTTTTAAAATGATGTCAGACAGTGTCCGACAAAGGACCTGGTGGGAATAATTGCAATGTCGGACCCAGTCCGACAAAGGACCGCAAAGGGTTAAAGTGCATTTAACCTTTGTGCAATATGTTATGAAAAATACTAATAATTAGGCAAATAAGGAAGCAACCGGTTAGAGTTGACAATTTTTAACAATAAGAAACAAACACTGAAAGCCAGTGTGACAGGGGAGATTTGTGCTGGCTGTCCATTAAACGACTGATCCATTAACATCTTAGCAGCTGCTAACATCTTCCAAACACAGTTGCTTATGCTTGGGAAGCAGTCAACAAGAAAGCCTGAAATGGATTTCAGCAAAACAGGCGTCCCAGAGATGCAGACAACTGGAAACATGAAAGTAACGACAAACCATGCATGCGTAAAGGACGTAGGTGCCCTTGTCCCCAAGAGCCTTGACACAACTACTGGAACTTGAGGATAACTGCTGGGCTTAACCCTGTAAAACTGACAGGGTTTTCCCGAGTGGCGCATCCAATAAAAGCGCTCCACGTGGAGTGCATTATGCACCCTATAGCCTGGAGACCGCAGGTTCGAATCCAGGCAATGTCATTGCCGACCGTGACCGGGGGTTCCCAGGGGTCGGCGCACAATTGGCCGAGCACCGCCCGGGTAGGAAGGGCTTAGGTCGGCAGGGCAATCCACGGTTCATAGCGCACCAGTGACCCCTGTGGCTGATAGGGCGTCTGCGGGTCTGCAGTGGAGCCATTCAGATCTGTGTTGGCCTCCGGCACTATAGGTCTGGTGGCTTCGCTGTGGCTCCACAGTGCAAAAAATGACGGCTTGGCAGGAACACGTTTCGGAGGATGCGTGTTTCAGCCTCTGTATCCCGAGTCGCAGTGGTGAACCGGGATTAATAATAACACAATTGCCAATTCCAAATTGGGGAGAAAAACTGGGGTAAAAATCATTGGCAAAGACTACATTTAAAAATAAATAAATAAATAAATAAATAAATAAATAAATTGAAGATACAAATTACTCTTGGTGTCAGTAGTGGGAGAGCAATTTTTTTCTTATTGGAAAAAGAAAATCATCATGGAAGACTGGAAAGGCTAGAAGCAGAAGGAGCTCCAATCTCATGCCGCCTGTGCAGAGTTTGGGCACCGCTTTAAGGAGTGCCCATACGAGGTCCCCTTCAGGATGAGGTAGAGACAGCTGAGGAATGGCTATTCCTGAAGGCTCTCCTTCCCAGTGTTGGGGGATGGGGGCCTGGTCTCCTTCCTCACCTGCCTCGAGGTCCAAGTTTGGACACTCCGTGACCTGCTGTCCCCTCCAAAAGGAAGCCATCTGCCCAGAAGAGGAAGAAGTGGCCATTCCCGGAGGCGAGCAAAGGAGGTGCTGCCTGCTTGAATACCCAAACGGGAGGAGCCGTTGCCATCTCCAGTGCCAAAAGGGGAGGAGCCATTGCCATCTCCAGCTGCACGTCCGGAGTGCCCCTTCCTCGACCACCGCTGCCTCGGCTGGAGAGCCCCGTCCTGTGACCTGCACTGCCTCTGCTGGAGCGCACCAGTTGTCTCCAGCGCCACCGGGAGAAGCCACGTTGTCTCCAGTGCCACCGGGAGAAGCCCCACTGTCTCCAGCGCCACCGGGAGAAGAGAATCCCCGCTGTGTCCAGCACCCCAGGGAGAAGAGAAGCCCCGCTGTCTCCAGCACCCCAGGGAGAAGAGAAGCCCCGCTGTCTCCAGCACCCGGGAGAAGAGAAGCCCGCTGTCTCCAGCACCCGAGAGAAGAGAAGCCTCGCTTTCTCCAGGACCCCAGGAGAAGAGAAGCCCGCTGTCTCCAGCAAAGAGAAGCACCGCTGTCTCCAGCACCCCGGGAGAAGCCTCGCTGTCTCCAGCACCCCGGGAGAAGTGAAGCCCGCTGTCTCCAGCACCCCGGAGAAGCCCGCTGTCTCCAGCACCCCCAGGAGAAGAGAAGCCCCACTGTCTCCAGCTCCCCAGGAGAAGAGAAGCCCGCTGTCTCCAGCTCCCCAGGCAGAAGAGAAGCCCGCTATCTCCAGCTCCCCAGGAGAAGAGAAGCCCGCTGTCTCCAGCTCCCCAGGAGAAGAGAAGCCCCGCTGTCTCCAGCTCCCCAGGCAGAAGAGAAGCCCCGCTGTCTCCAGCTCCCCAGGCAGAAGAGAAGCCCCGCTGTCTCCAGCTCCCCAGGCAGAAGAGAAGCCCTGCTGTCTCCAGCACCCCGGGAGAAGAGAAGCCCGCTGTCTCCAGCACCGCGGGAGAAGAGAAGCCCCGCTGTCTCCAGCTCCCCCAGGAGAAGAGAAGCCCCGCTGTCTCCAGCTCCCCAGGCAGAAGAGAAGCCACGCTGTCTCCAGCTCCCCAGGCAGAAGAGAAGCCACGCTGTCTCCAGCTCCCCAGGCAGAAGAGAAGCCCCGCTGTCTCCAGCACACTGGGGAGAAGAGAAGCCCGCTGTCTCCAGCACCCCGGGAGAAGAGAAGCCCGCTGTATCCAGCACCCCGGGAGAAGACTCGCTGTCTCCAGCACCCCGGGAGAAGTGAAGCCCGCTGTCTCCAGCTCCCCAGGGAGAAGAGAAGCCCGCTGTCTCCAGCACCCCGGGAGAAGCCCCGCTGTCTCCAGCACCGCGGGAGAAGAGAAGCCCGCTGTCTCCAGCACCCCGGGAGAAGAGAAGCCCGCTGTCTCCAGCACCCCCGGGAGAAGCCCCGCTGTCTCCAGCTCCCCCAGGAGAAGAGAAGCACCACTGTCTCCAGCACCCCGGGAGAAGCCCGCTGACTCCAGCACCCCGGGAGAAGTGAAGCCCCGCTGTCTCCAGCTCCCCAGGAGAAGAGAAGCCCGCTGTCTCCAGCACCCCGGGAGAAGCCCGCTGTCTCCAGCACCCCGGGAGAAGCCCTGCTGTCTCCAGCACCCGGGGAGAAGCCTCGCTGTCTCCAGCACCCCGGGAGAAGTGAAGCCCCGCTGTTTCCAGCTCCCGAGGGAGAAGAGAAGCCCCACTGTCTCCAGCACCCCGGGGAGAAGAGAAGCCCCGCTGTCTCCAGCTCCCGAGGAGAAGAGAAGCCCCGCTGTCTCCAGCTCCCCAGGAGAAGAGAAGCCCGCTGTCTCCAGCTCCCCAGGGAGAAGAGAAGCCCCGCTGTCTCCAGCACCCCGGGGAGAAGAGAAGCCCGCTGTCTCCAGCACCCCGGGAGAAGAGAAGCCCGCTGTCTCCAGCTCCCCAGGAGAAGAGAAGCCCGCTGTCTCCAGCACCCCGGGAGAAGCCTCGCTGTCTCCAGCACCCCGGGAGAAGTGAAGCCCGCTGTCTCCAGCACCCCGGGAGAAGCCCCGCTGTCTCCAGCACCCCCAGGAGAAGAGAAGCCCCACTGTCTCCAGCTCCCCCAGGAGAAGAGAAGCCCCGCTGTCTCCAGCTCCCCAGGCAGAAGAGAAGCCCCGCTGTCTCCAGCTCCCCCAGGAGAAGAGAAGCCCCGCTGTCTCCAGCTCCCCCAGGAGAAGAGAAGCCCCGCTGTCTCCAGCTCCCCAGGCAGAAGAGAAGCCCCGCTGTCTCCAGCTCCCCAGGCAGAAGAGAAGCCCCGCTGTCTCCAGCTCCCCAGGCAGAAGAGAAGCCCTGCTGTCTCCAGCACCCCGGGGAGAAGAGAAGTCCCGCTGTCTCTAGCACCCCCGGAAGAAGCCTTGCTGTCTCCAGCACCCCCGGGAGAAGTGAAGCCCCGCTGTCTCCAGCTCCCCAGGGAGAAGAGAAGCCCCGCTGTCTCCAGCACCCCCGGGAGAAGCCCCGCTGTCTCCAGCACCCCCGGGAGAAGCCCTGCTGTCTCCAGCACCCCGGGGAGAAGAGAAGCCCCGCTGTCTCCAGCATCCCGAGGAGAAGAGAAGCCCCGCTGTCTCCAGCTCCCCCAGGAGAAGAGAAGCCCCGCTGTCTCCAGCACCCCTGGGAGAAGAGAAGCCCCGCTGTCTCCAGCTCCCCCAGGAGAAGAGAAGCCCCGCTGTCTCCAGCAACCCCGGGAGAAGAGAAGCACCGCTGTCTCCAGCTCCCCCAGGAGAAGCCCCGCTGTCTCCAGCACCCCCGGGAGAAGAGAAGCCCCGCTGTCTCCAGCACCCCCGGGAGAAGAGAAGCACCACTGTCTCCAGCACCCCGGGAGAAGAGAAGCCCCGCTGTCTCCAGCTCCCCAGGAGAAGAGAAGCTCCGCTGTCTCCAGCACCCCGGGAGAAGCCCGCTGTCTCCAGCACCCCGGGAGAAGCCCCGCTGTCTCCAGCACCCCGGGAGAAGCCCTGCTGTCTCCAGCACCCGGGAGAAGAGAAGCCCGCTGTCTCCAGCACCCCCGGGAGAAGAGAAGCCCCGCTGTCTCCAGCACCCCCGGGAGAAGAGAAGCACCACTGCCTCCAGCACCACCGGGAGAAGAGAAGCCCCGCTGTCTCCAGCTCCCCAGGGAGAAGAGAAGCCCGCTGTCTCTAGCACCCCGGGAGAAGCCCCGCTGTCTCCAGCTCCCCAGGGAGAAGAGAAGCCCCGCTGTCTCCAGCACCCCCGGAAGAAGAGAAGCCCCGCTGTCTCCAGCTCCCCAGGGAGAAGAGAAGCCCCGCTGTCTCCAGCACCCCCGGGAGAAGAGAAGCCCCGCTGTCTCCAGCACCCCGGGGAGAAGCCCCGCTGTCTCCAGCTCCCCAGGGAGAAGAGAAGCCCCGCTGTCTCCAGCACCCCTGGGAGAAGAGAAGCCCCGCTGTCTCCAGCACCCCGGGAGAAGCCCGCTGTCTCCAGCTCCCCAGGGAGAAGAGAAGCCCCGCTGTCTCCAGCTCCCCAGGGAGATGAGAAGCCCCGCTGTCTCCAGCTCCCCAGGCAGAAGAGAAGCCCCGCTGTCTCCAGCACCCCCGGGAGAAGAGAAGCCCCGCTGTCTCCAGCACCCCCAGGAGAAGAGAAGCCCCGCTGTCTCCAGCACCCCCAGGAGAAGAGAGGCCCCGCTGTCTCCAGCTCCCCAGGGAGAAGAGAAGCCCCGCTGTCTCCAGCTCCCCAGGGAGAAGAGAAGCCCTGCTGTCTCCAGCACCCCCAGGAGAAGAGAAGCCCCGCTGTCTCCAGCACCCCCAGGAGAAGAGAGGCCCCGCTGTCTCCAGCTCCCCAGGGAGAAGAGAAGCCCAGCTGTCTCCAGCTCCCCAGGGAGAAGAGAAGCCCCGCTGCCTCCAGCTCCCCAGGCAGAAGAGAAGCCCCGCTGTCTCCAGCACCCCGGGAGAAGAGAAGCCCCGCTGTCTCCAGCTCCCCAGGCAGAAGAGAAGCCCCGCTGTCTCTAGCACCCCCGGGAGAACAGAAGCCCCGCTGTCTCCAGCTCCCCAGGCAGAAGAGAAGTCCCGCTGTCTCTAGCACCCCCGGAAGAAGAGAAGCCCCGCTGTCTCCAGCTCCCCAGGCAGAAGAGAAGCCCCGCTGTCTCCAGCACCCCGGGAGAAGAGAAGGCCTGCTGTCTCCAGCTCCCCAGGCAGAAGAGAAGCCCCGCTGTCTCCAGCACCCCCGGGAGAAGAGAAGCCCGCTGCTCTCCAGCACCCCGGGGAGAAGCTCCGCTGTCTCCTGCTCCCCAGGGAGAAGAGAAGCCCCGCTGTCTCCAGCACCCCCGGGAGAAGCCCCGCTGTCTCCAGCACCCCCGGGAGAAGCCCCGCTGTCTCCAGCACCCCAGGGAGAAGAGACACTGTCTCCAGCACCCCACGGAGAAGAGACACTGCCACGAGGAGAAGTCCTGCTGTCTACAGTGCCATGAGGAGAAGTCCCACTGTCTACAGCGCCACGGGGAGAAGCCCTGCTGTCTCCAACGCCACCGGGAGAACCCACTATTTTAGAAACCTATTATATATTTTGAGTCTTTAACCATGAGGATTAACTAGTCTGCCATAAAAACCGTCTTTTAACAACAGACCATCTTATTGCACACACTGGGTGACAAACACATAGTCTTCTTACCCACCTAATGTGCTCCCAAGAAGACATTTTATACAGTAAAAGACATGGTCTGCTGTACATATTACACTGTAACATTATTCACAAGGAACTAATTAAACTTTATTATGTTGCTATTGAGATTATGGACGGCCATATCTTTGTTCCACTAAACATAACTGTGGCAGTCGCTGGTTCTTGAGTGCATGTGTGCCTTTATGGAAGCAGCTGGGACAGCAACAGGAGATGTGTTGCTAAGCAACTAATTGAGCAGGTAGGCCCGCCCGGTGCTGAGTTGATCGGGAGGTCCTAGCTGAGGGGCGTGTCCAGGGAGGCTAGGCACAGCTCAAAAGGTGTCTGCGCCACAACTCAAGGCTACTGCATGGCCATAGCTATACAGACGGGCACTGAGCAAAAGCTTGCTGTGTTGACATTGAAGAGGAGAGCGTCCACTCCATTGGGAGAACTACTACACAAAACCCTTCCACTCCAAGACAGTGTTCGTGAAGGCAGTGCCCAGCCAAATCTGTTTGAAAAGGCTGTTTGAAGAGGCCGGAGTCGCTGTGAAATGCCAGGACTCTGGGAGCCCAGAAGTAGGTCAGTTTAGGGGATGTTGATCCCAAACAGTGTAGAGAGGATTTGTGTAATGTAGTAGGTTCCTGGAGCGGGACATTCCTTTTAGTGGGGCTAGCGCTCACCATTTGTGTGGCAAACTTTTATTTTATTTCAAGCTTTGTTTTGTTTTCTTTATTTAAAATCCAGTGTTAGGATCACCATTGTTGGTAACCTTGAGTTCGCACCTGTGTTGTGATTAAATCTGCGTGCCTGTGCGGCATATCAACACTCAATGCTCTGTGTCTGCCTCAGTATAATTCAGTGGCGACCCACGTATGTAACCTCAACCTGTTACACTAAACAAGAAGTATAATTAAACCATTATCCATTTTGTCAGCGTACTCCACTCAAACCTTGGTCGCAATTAATTGATCAATAATGGCACTCTTTGCAGGAAGTTCTTATCGGCACTCATCTTCTTTTTGGCATGTCCTCCAAGAATGTGTCCTTTTTTCTTAAATAGAAAAATGGGTATGTCTTAGCGAGGTCTTAGCACCCTCTTGTAGTCACAGCTAATACAGTACAACGTCACATATCCGACCCCCTGTGGACTGGGGTATAGGCGGATATGTGAAAAAGTCGGATTTGCGAACATCAATAGAAAAAGCATTTACACATCCATAAATAGGTTAGTGAACAAAAACAACACACAAACTGCTTTAAACATGGGGAAATGTTTTCCTTTAAAAGTAAGCAAACGTAAACGAGATTAATTAGGCTACACATACAGTGTTGCTATGCGGTTTGCTATAAGCCATCTCTGCGCAAAGGTTTAAAAAAAAAAAAAAATACAAAACAAAAATGGTAAATGTACAGTAATCTGCAACTGATGGCTTCTTTCTTAACTCTAGAAGTCCCTGCCTCCCTGGTTCTGCTTTCTTAATATCTCTGTCACGGTACTTTGCACTCTTTCTTGATGTTGCCAAAAGCCAATATGCAACTCCAGTAAGCCAGTAAGCATTGCGTTTATGAAGCTTGCTTTGTTTAATTCAAATTCATTTAAAAGCTACAACACACTGCCAATATCTGCAAGCGTGCCCTCCATCATATAAACACACTGCCCAAAAAAAAAAGCTTTCACGACTGGTGTATTGAAACGTCACTGCTACACGCAGCTGACTGACACACGCACACAGCCTGCCTTTCTTAAAGGGGAATGCACCAAAAGGCTGATTACTACAACGCTTTCTTTCTGTTTCCATCGCGGAAGCTGCATTTGCTGCCAATGCCATTACTATCTGTGACAAAGAGAGAGTGAACTCTTGTTTTAGATCTCCCTCCCGACCGGTGAGGACGCTGGGGAAGAGGAGCAGGCGGAGCCGCGGTGCGCAACGTCACAGACCCGGTCGGGAAGCGCGGTGGCAATCACGCATTGGCTGACGGCGGTTGCCCTCGCTGACCAATGGGGACGGGACGGGACGTACAAAAGGGGGCGTGGCCCGGGGTTCTGTTACAATACACATACACAACTTAGGTAAACAGTTATAACAACACATGGGAACATGTAACCCAATAAAATAAAAAGGTCCTTATGTACCCTTTAATGATGAAAACAAGTACAAAATATTATTAATGCAGTAACTGGTAGGTAAGAGACCCATCTCTTCCTAAAAAACATGCAGGGGTGCACATTTCTTCCTGACTGTCTATTTTATTGGGCTTTGAGGAGTTTTCATGCCCATAGGCCAGTATTAGCCAGTATTCAATTAGCCACTGAAATGTATCACTGTGACAGAAATATAATGAGTTCTGGTGATAAATCTTCCTCCCGACCTGTGAGGGCGCTAAAGAACGGGAGGAGAAGTATCTGGAAGGGCTGGCCTGACAGTTCGTTTCCGGGACCGGGAAGTGGGTCAGCCTGGAAGGAAGCGAGACTCTGTTGTAAGACCGTTTTGACTTGAAAGGTAAACGAGGGGCAGCTGCAAGTAATAAGGCAGCTGCAACCGCTTACCTAGATATCATACGGGATTACATATAGGGCCAGGGTAACGCTGATCTTTTCCTTCGCTTGGGGTTTAGAACGAGAGGAGAAGGACTGAGAGAGGAGCTCTCAGAGAAAGAGAAAAGTAGTAGTGTTACGTGTTGTGTGTTGTTTTCGTCTGTCTGTAACTGTCTGTCTGTTTGCACCACTAGACAGTTAAACACCTCCGAGCTGTCGCCAGGAAAGCACTATCCGAGCACCACTGCACAGAGCACCTTCACGTGTGGATTCACCCAGGACTGGTGACCGTGCCTTTGTTTCTGTTCGGGACTGTGTTTAGTTGTTCACGCTCCCCGCGCTTTACACATCGTTGTGTACTGCCGGGGCTTTATTATTTGGCGGTCGCCAGCCTGGAAATAGGCACAATAAAAACACTTATTCACCCAATTACCGTGTCTGTCTGTCACTCCTGCATCGCATCACCGCTACACCTGTTCCCCTTACCGACCACTTTGCTACACGTGGTGTCAGATCCGGGATCATGGATCGCAACGCACTGGCGGAGCTGCTGCAGGCGCTGGAAAGCAGACGCGACGCAGAGGAGAGAAGGAGGGAGGAGCGCTACACGGCGCTCATTGAACGGGTAGGGCTGGCCGTTGCCGCAGCGACGGCCCCTACCACAACACCGCAGATGTCGCCCCAAGGCACGGGCGATGAAAATGTCGGCGGAGGATGACCCAGAGGCGTATTTGGTGGCGCTTGAGCGGCTGGCTACCGCGGCGGCTTGGCCGCTGGAGTTCTGGGCCAGCCAACTGGGACCCTGCCTGATCGGGAGGCTCAGGCAGCCTACCAAGCCATGAGCGACCATCACGCCACCGAGTACGACCTGGTCAAACAGGCTATCCTCCGCCGCCTGAATATAACAACGGAGACCCACCGGGCGCGGTTTAGGGAGTACCGAGAGCCCCAGAGACACGCCCCAGGGTGGTGGCAGAGCGGTTGTGCGACCACATGGTGCATTGGCTGACCCCAGGGAAGAAGACCGCCCAACAGATGGGGAAGCCATTGTGGTAGAGCAATTCTGCCATGTGGTCGGCGCCAAACCCAGGCGTGGATACGGGCGCCACAACCCTGACACCCTGGAGGAGGCGGTCAAGCTGGCAGAAGATTTTGAGGACTCCTGACTTCTGCCCGGTCGGGATCCTATCGCCCCTGCCCTTCGGAGCAGTCGACCTCTCCCTCCCTCTCCTCCAACACCACCACCCTTGTTCCCGGGACCCAGACCTCCGAGAGCCGACCCCATTGGGCCCCTTGCCTCCCCCATGGAGACCAAGGTTGGCCCCCAGCTGGGGTAGAGGTGCTGCCCCTGCCCCGCTGCCATACCAGCAGCGGGACAGATTCATACCCTATGCCCCTCTGTCCCTCCTATCTGTTTTAGGTGCCACCAGCCGGGACATCTGGCCAGGTCATGCCCCGCTGCCATGGAGTGTGACGTGGCCGCGTGCAATTGGGCACCTGAAACTGGTAAGTGTGGGGAAAATGGTCGGGAGGGGCCTTGTTTAATCAATGTTGTTTTAGGGAATGTGAAAACCCACGCATTAGTGGACACAGGGTGTGCGCAAACCTTGATTAGGACAGCTCTCCTGGGCGGTGTGTCGTGGCGGCCACGAGGTCAGGTGGCCATCTCCTGTATCCATGGAGACACGGCGGCATACCCCACAGTAAAGTATATTTATCGGTAGGACCGATAAAACGTCACCTTGTAGTCGGGTGGCGGAAAGGTTGCCACACCCAGTTATTCTGGGCCGAGACTGGCCAAAATTCAGAGATTTGATACAAAAATGGCAGTCTCAGCCACACACGTAAACGTGGCAGAAAAAAAAAAGGAACGGATTGGTGATGTGTTTCCTTTTCACACTGAAATGTTTTCCCTTTTTTCCGCCCTAGAAAACAAATAAGGAGAGACGGACCGCAAAATGGGAGGGAGCGCTTTTGAGACAAGGCTGGGGTCTGGTGGGAGAGTGCTGCAATGGTAACAAACGCCAGTCGAAGGGAGTGGGAACGCAGTGTGACCGAGAGAGCGAGGTTACTGGGCCGACTAGGGCAGAGGTTATTCCAGCCCCTCTCAATGTACCGGACCCGTGGTACTCAAGCGCTGACCTAGTGTGGGGCCAACATAACGACCCGCCACTGGTGCACGCTTGGGGCAGGTCCGTCCATTGAAGGTAAGGATGTTGATGGCGCTGGGGCGCTAGTATATCCACATTTCAGTATCAAGGGGCAATTACTGTATAGGGTAAACCTAGCCGCGGGCACAGGACAGCCTGTAACACAATTGTTGGTTCCCCGCCTTGTCGGACCGAGGTCATGAGGCTGGCGATGATATCCCTTTTGCGGGCACCTCGGAGCCGAGAAGACGAGGGAACGGATATTGGCTCGATTCTATTGGCTGGGTCTTCATACTGATGTGTCGAGATATGTAGCCACATGCCCAGACTGCCAGCGAGTAGCGCCGGTCGAAGTGCGCCCGCCTTTGGTCCCACTGCCGATTATTTCCACTCCTTTCGAGCGCATTGCAATGGACATAGTGGGCCCTTTGCTACCTTCTGACTCCGGTATACGCATATATTAGTGGTGGTGGATTATGCAACGCGATACCCGGAGGCAGTTCCATTGAGGTCCACTAGTGCCGCTGCAATAGCCACTGAGTTAGCGCAGATTATGGCTAGAGTAGGGATCCCCAAGGAGATTTTGACCGATCACGGAACCAATTTTTGTCCAACACGCTACAGCAGGTGTACAAAATATTGAAAATACGTCCCATCAGGACATCCGCTTATCATCCACAAACGGACGGTCTGGTGGAACGCTTTAATCAGACCTTAAAGTCGATGCTGAGGCGATTTGTAACACAGGAGCAGAAACATTGGGCATCGCTTCTTCCCTACCTCCTTTTGCAGTAAGAGAAGTGCCGCAGAGTTCAACAGGGTTCTCCCCTTTGAGCTCCTGTACGGCCGGCAGCCTCGCGGCATTCTTGACCTGCTGAGAGAGGGGTGGGAGGAGCACAAAGGCTCGCCCAAAAATGTAGTGAAGTATGTGCTCCTACTAAGAGATCGCCTGGATTTGGTCGGTCGCTTGGCCCAGGACAACCTCAGATCGGCTCAGCACCGACAGCAGCAGCATTACAACAAAATGCACGGATTCGAACCTTTCGACCAGGGGACAAGGTAATGCTGCTACTTCCCTCATCAGAATCAAAACTGTGTGCTAAATGGCAGGGGCCGTATGAGGTGATTCGGGCTATAGGGAAAGTAAATTATGAAATTAGACAGCCCGATCGCCGGAATGAACGTGAAATTTACCATGTTAATTTGTTGAAGCCCTGGCAGGCAAGGGAGGTCTTATTTATAGCCCCAGGCAATATGGAGGATGATTTAGGCCCCTGTCCAGAGACCCCGAGCACAAGAGCGATTTCAATGGGGGAACAATTGGTTCCGGATCAGCAAAGAGAACTGCGTAAGCTTATTGAGAAGTTCAGCGATGTTTTTTCTGACGTGCCCGGCAGAACAAACGTAGTTGAATATGACATTATCTCTCCACCAGGTGTCACAGTGCGAGAGAGACCGTACCGGATCCCGGAAAGTCGACGAAGTGGCGTTCGCAAAGAGGTATGGGATATGCTCGAGCTTGGGGTGATTGAACCTTCCAGGAGCGAGTGGTGCAGTCCTATTGTCATAGTGGCTAAGAAAGACGGCACCAACCGCTTCTGCGTTGATTTCCGTAAGGTAAACGCTATTGCTAAGTTCGATGCGTATCCCATGCCTCGGGTCGACGAACTTTTAGACAGACTGGGAAAAGCGAGGTTTATTTCCACTCTGGACCTGACGAAGGGATACTGGCAAATCCCTTTAACCCGCAGCTCCAGAGAGAAAACCGCATTTTCAACACCAGAAGGGCTGTTCCACTTTAAAACCATGCCATTTGGGCTACATGGTGCGCCGCTGCCTTTCAGAGACTGATGGACCAGGTTTTACGCCCACATCATGAATATGCAGCAGCGTATATTGATGACGTGGTGATTTACAGCTCCACCTGGCGAGAGCATTTGGCTAGGGTTGCAGCCGTTCTTCAGTCTCTAAGGGCAGCCCGGCTGACAGCTAACTTAAGGAAATGTGCGTTTGCAAAACAAGAAACTCAATATTTGGGATTTTTAATGGGAAATGGAAGGGTGAGACCTGTGGTCACCAAAATCCAGGCTTTGGTTGATGCAGCGATCCCCAAAACCAAGACTCAGGTGAGGTCACTACTGGGCTTAGCCGGTTATTACCGCCGTTTCATCCCCGAGTACGCCACAGTGGTTAACCCGTTAGTTGACCTCACCAAAAAGAGTGCCCCAAATTTAATCAAATGGTCAGCTGAGTGTCAGGGGCGTTTGATACGATTAAGCGTAGACTTTGCCAGGCCCCCACTCTTATTACTCCAGATTTCACCAAGAGATTCATCCTCCACACCGACGCATCGGATGTAGGTTTGGGTGCTGTCTTGTCTCAAAAGGTAGATGGAGTAGAACACCCGATACTGTACATCAGTAAGAAAATGCTACCTCGAACGCGAACTACTCCGTGAGTCGAAAAGGAGTGTTTAGCCATTAAATGGGCTACTCACTCTTTACGATACTACCTGCTGGGACACTCATTTGATCTGGTCACAGACCACGCCCCACTCAAGTGGTTAAGCACAATGAAGGACAGCAATGCCCGGATAACTCGGTGGTATCTGGCATTGCAGCCCTTCATGTACCATATGGTACACCGTGCAGGGAAAGACCACCAAAATGCGGATTATTTTTCCCGGGAGGGGAGTAATGGGAAAGGTAGATTTAGCCGAGTGTTCCTTCGGCTCCACTCTGAGCGGTGGGATATGTGACAGAAATATAATGAGTTCTGGTGATAAATCTTCCTCCCGACCTGTGAGGGCTTAAAGAACGGGAGGAGAAGTATCTGGAAGGGCTGGCCTGACAGTTCGCTTCCGGGACCGGAAGTGGGTCAGCCTGGAAGGAAGCGAGACTCTGTTGTAAGACCGTTTTGACTTGAAAGGTAAACGAGGGCAGCTGCAAGTAATAAGGCAGCTGCAACCGCTTACCTAGATATCATACGGGATTACATATAGGGCCAGGGTAACGCTGATCTTTTCCTTCGCTTGGGGTTTAGAACGAGAGGAGAAGGACTGAGAGAGGAGCTCTCAGAGAAAGAGAAAAGTAGTAGTGTTACGTGTTGTGTGTTGTTTTCGTCTGTCTGTAACTGTCTGTCTGTTTGCACCACTAGACAGTTAAACACCTCCGAGCTGTCGCCAGGAAAGCACTATCCGAGCACCACTGCACAGAGCACCTTCACGCTGTGGATTCACCCAGGACTGGTGACCGTGCCTTTGTTTCTGTTCGGGACTGTGTTTAGTTGTTCACGCCCCGCGCTTTACACATCGTTGTGTACTGCCGGGCTTTATTATTTGGCGGTCGCCAGCCTGGAAATAGGCACAATAAAAACACTTATTCACCCAATTACCGTGTCTGTCTGTCACTCCTGCATCGCATCACCGCTACACC